>JBAJHW010000020.1:2195131-2933319 GCA_037013535.1 Intellagama lesueurii | reverse complement strand
AATTAAGAACTTGGTTTGCAGATTTCTTTGGCCTGAAACATTGAGCTACAGGTATTTGAATAGCAACACTTTCCTGTCTCTGCCCATGTTAAAAAAATAAAATAAAATTAGAAGCAACCCAGAGTTTGATATTTGAATGTTTCTACTATTTTCCCCGATCCTGGATTAGAACGGAGAGGAAACCCAGTGGCAGAATCCGAACGTTGACTCCACGTTACCGTAGATTTTCCCGTTAATGCAACATTTCTTGAAGGTCATGATGTTTTGCGTCAAGGTGCCCGTCTTATCGGAGAAAACGTATTCTATCTGCCCCAGCTGGTCGTTCAAACTTGTGCTTCGAGCTTTCGCCGGCGTATCTTTGGCGGCGTCGTACATTTCGACGTCCCAGTTGATGAAGCAGCTGTTGACCAGGTAGATGAACTCAAACCTAGGAGAAGCAGGACAACAGGGATCCCATAAGGCCGTGGTTCCTTCCCAACCTTGGGTCCCCAGATGTTCTCGGACTACAACTCCCAGAAGCCTTCACCACTAGCTGTCCTAGCCAAGATTTCTGGGAGTTGTCATCCAAGAACATCTGGGGACCCATGGTTGGGAACCACTGGAAGGGGACCTCAAACTTTTGAGGGCCTCAAGGGGTACGGCCACGAATAGCAGAACTTCGGGGTGGGGATGTCCCCAGTTCAGTAGCTCTGGTAGCTCTGTTTTCATGCAGGTTGGGGATCCGCTCCATGTTTTTTTCGGTCAAACTTTACAAGAGCTCTTGGAGAAGCCAGCCGGGTCCTCCAAAAATAGCTTCAGCACCTTGGAGACCTCTTATAAAGTTCAGACCAAAAACGAATTAAAGTTCAGACCTTCACCGGGTCTTCCAAAATGAAAGACGTTTTGTGGGGTCCATGGTTTCAGGTGAATGAGCAGAATGTAGAAATGCAGCCCCCCACCTCCACGCACGACAACGCCCCCCCCCCCCCGGCTTGGAACGTACGTGATGAGCATGGACATGGGGATCACGAGGCTGAAGAGGATGATGAATCCAAAAAAGGCGTAGACAGCATACGTGACCGAGCTGATTTTGTTGTAGAAAGCAGAGAGGTAGGCGTGCTCCTGACGGAACTTTTCGGCCCACAACCCGGAGCCGACGGCAAGGCCAAATGAGAGGAGCAGCAGAACCACTGTGACCTACAGAGAGAAAACAGGGGAGGTGAATATGGGCCCAGATCCTACCTCAGTAGCGGAGGAGCCCCTGCTTTGCATAGAGAAAGTTGTGGGTTCAAGTCCTGGCATTTTCTAGCAAAGCGAAATCCTGTTGGAAATCAAAAGAAACTCTGGCCACCCCCCATAGATCACAGTCTCCCTCAATCTCAGGGGAAAAAAGGATTGAATTTACCAGAAACACCAGGCGGTCCATGAGAATACTGAGCTTGGTTTTCTTCATCTTGACCTTCCCACAGTTTTTCATGATTTTGGTATCAAATCCTGCATAAAAGACATTTTGAGATATTTAGATGAGAAAGAAAGAAATCCTTCAGCCCTCTCTAGCTGGTCAAAGTATGGTAGATTCATACCTTTGTTGGACAGAAAAACAGTAATTAAATCCTACTCCCTATGTATGTTTTTCTTTCTTTCTAAGATCTCTGGCTATGAGCTATCAAACATTTGGATTTATTCCAGCAACAGATATATTCGGGGTTAGCACTGAAATCAACACAAAATTCGCCCATTTTTTTCCTGGATGGGTTCTTCACATCGGGCAGTTCTGGGACGTGGATTATTTGTGAATTCTGTTTAAGGATGTCCCAAAGAAACAGGGATTCGGCCCTGGAAGCAATGAGGACTAGAAACTTGAGACACTCCTTTGGGAAAGTAAAGAATGAAAGCATATCATTCGTCAGCTGCTTCAATCACAGAAAAGAGAAATAAGATTTTCACCCTCGATGTAAGATAGGCAGGGGCTAGCAAATTAAATAATTGTGCATAGGATAGCATGATTCTTAGTGGCATGGCTTGTCGGGAAGTGAGCGCATCCAGGATCCGAGGCAAAAACCACAGCAATGCCGAAATCGGAAGTCACATCACTCACTGGGTGTCCTTGGGTGCTGGGAAATGAGAGGGTCAGACTAAATGACCTCTGATTCCAGGAAAGGTAGATCTAGCCATACTCACTCACCGGCGTAAATAACGAGGCCGTAACAGGCCTCCGTGTTTCGTATCCGGCAGCCACGGAGCAAGATCTTCTCACCATCAAGAGCGTATTTCTCTCCACGCCACTCCAGGGTGCCGATGAAGCTGTTCATCCGGCTGTTGGGCTCTTCGCATGTCACTGTCCCTGGAGAGCCAAGAAAGAGGGACAGGGGAAATACAGTAGGACCCCCATATCTGCGGGATCAGTATCCACAGTTTCACTTATCCACCGTCTGAAAATATTAAAAATATTAAAAGAAAAAAAGTAGAAATATGTATTTTTGCAATGTATTTACTGGAAGTGGCCACTAGAGGGAACTAGAGAGCACGGTGTGCATTCTTGCTATCTCTGGCTCCTTCTTGTGGCCAGGTCTGGTAACACATTGTGAAAATACTTTTTTCTGGATTTTTTTCTTTTGCCATGCAATTACCACTATTTTTCAGCATTTATGGGGTGAAGGGGCTTGGAGCCAACCTCCCATGGATACAGGGGTACTACGGTACCTGATTTCCTTCCTTCCTCTTCCCCCTTGATTTCAAGTTCAACGATTTCCCTGTCTCAACTGAGTTGTGTTCATTTAAATCCTGCCTGTGTTTTTAACCTTCTACCACTTGGAATGGAAGGCTAATCTAAGCGTTATATAAATCTCAGCCACCAACGGCCCTGGAAAAGAAGGTGGCAAAGCAATCCAGTGCTGAAAGAATGAGCTAGCTGGGCCACTCAGTGGGTTGGAGCTTAGGACACGGAGCCCAGAGCCAAGAGCTTGAAACCACCAACCACCATCTCTGATTCTGAGATCATCCATGGGGGCAGTAGATCTTAGAAGTCCCCATAAGTCAGAATTTAATTGACATCAGCTTGAAATCCTATAAACCAAAGGATGCAGACAACAAGAACGGAGAGTACCATTGAGGATTTAAAAAGTAAGTATTAAGGACTGCTGAATCTCACCATCAAAAGCAGCCATGGCCTCTTCACGGGTCAGCTGCTCATGCGTCACCAGTAGGGCCTGCCTGTATTTTAGATTCGTCTCCCTGAAAACGAGTGAGAAGAACCGACATTAGATGTGAAAAAAAAAACCTCAAATGCAGAGCCAGGATGAGGTCCTCTGTGGCTTTTTGGGTCCCCCCGATTGCCTCCCCACCACATCTTTGGTTCCAGTTTGACGACGCGCTCCTTTGTCATGTATGGGTTATACAGGAGGACTCCTATATCCACAGAGGCTTGGTTCCAAGTCCCGTCCCCCCCCCCCCGCCCCCACATGGATGCTGAAAACTGCAGATAATAGCAGACAGTATATATATATAGCATGGCAAAAGAAAAAAAATCGAGAGAGAAAAAAAAATTTTAATCATGTATTACCCGTACTGGCCACTGGAGGGAGCCAGAGACCATGCTATGTGGTCTAAGAACAAGAATATACAGCATGGTCTCTGGCTCCCTCTGGTGGCCAGTGCTGGTAAATACACCATGAAAATATACATTTCTATTTTTTTTCTTTTAATATTTTTTAATATTTCCAGCTGATGGGTATGTGAAACTAATCCTATGGGGTTCCTACTGTATTTCTTTTCCCACTCACCATAAAACTAGCTCCCTTGGTGGGAGCCTGGCCAATTTAGACACCCCAAAACAGAGGCCAGACTTGGTTGGGGTTGGGGTCAAAAGAAAGCAGGATTAAAAGAGGAATGGTACCCATCAATGTCCATCGTTTCCACGTAGCAGAGGCTGTTTGGCTCCGAGCTGGATAATATGAGAAGGTCAGCCTTGGGAAGTAAAAGGGGGAAAAATTGAGAGGAAAATACGTAAGAGAGACTTCTCGCAACTTGCTGGTGTGACAGGCACGCACAATTAGAGAGGTCAGCAACTGTACACCCATGCCCTAATGACAAGTGGAGTGGGCCAAGAGATGGACTTGATCCGTTTCTTATGGGCTGAGCAGCATTCATTTGAATTACGCTACAAGATCAACCAGATTGCTTGTAATGGGATCTATTTTAGCAGAACTGCAACAGCTTCCGCTCGGATCGTGACCCTACCAAATCGTGTGTCCTACTTAGAGAAAACCTGAGCTGAAAACAAAGAAGAAGAATTACCGGCACAAAACTGTCTTTACGAAGGCAAACGATATCCCCCACGTGGATGTCGCACCATTTTTTCTGGCTGAAACTGGAGGAGAGAGGGGAAGAATGAGAGAGCAGCCATATCCAGGAGCAGTGTCCAGGGGGGGAATTAAATCAGCATTTCCAGGATTCTTTGGACACCATGGAGGAGTCTGGGAATGGATGAGGGATTTTGTAGTCCAAGATTAACTTTCTCAAACTCTTTCCAGGACTCCAGGTAGCTCCAGGGCAAAAAAAAATAAAAAAATAAAAAAAAATCATAATATTTGTATCCTTCTGATTTCTCATACACCTCACTCAAATGTAATCCAATAGTTCCAGGACCGAGGAAGTAGGAGAGAGCGGGGCGGGGGGGAAGCAGGTCTATCAACTGGATTGGTTGACATGGAACAATACTGTAGAGCCAATTCAAAGTGAAGGCAAAGGGAAATATCACAAAGCCAATTCAGAGTGAAGGCAAATATCGTAAAGCCAATCCAGAGTGAAGGCAAGGGAGAATAACATAAAGCCAATCCAGAGTGAGGCCAAGGGAGAATATCACAAAGCCAATTCAGAGTGGAGGCAAATATCGTAAAGCCAATCCAGAGTGAAGGCAAGGGAGAATAACATAAAGCCAATCCAGAGTCAGGGCAAGGGAGAATATCACAAAGCCAATTCAGAGTGGAGGCAAATATCGTAAAGCCAATCCAGAGTGAAGGCAAGGGAGAATAACATAAAGCCAATCCAGAGTCAGGGCAAGGGAGAATATCACAAAGCCAATTCAGAGTGAAGGCAAATATTGTAAAGCCAATCCAGAGTGAGGGCAAGGGACAACATCGTAAAGCCAACTCAGAGTGAAGGCAAGAAATGCTGTCACTAGTGTGACTGTATTCCTAGGAGAAAATGTGTAGTCAAAAACCGGGATTCCCTGTTCACAGAATCTTATCAAATAAGAGGAAGGCAGAGTGGAAACCTTATGATGGAAATAATTTTCCCCTCACCTTTTCCCCATCAAGATCTCACACGGCCGGTTGTTGATTTCCCAGTCACTTCGGTGCCGTGTCTGAGAAGTAAAAATTGGGAGAGCTTATGACTAGAAACTTGGAATTCTCCTCTTTGCATTGTATTCTGCGAGGAATACATTAAATTATGGACTAAACCGGGGGGGGGGGGGGGAGCTCCCTAGCCGCTTATTCACCAAGAGATAAACCGGCGACTCTGTGAAGCCAAATGCCGTACTCACAATGTCATCAATCAAGTCACGGACGCCTCGGATGCTGAGGAGGATCATGAGCGGGAACATGAGGGCAAACCACGGCAAGGTGGAAATTTGGGGGTACCGTCTGGAAAAGGAAGGAACGGGGGCAAGCTGGCAAAATGATTTAAGAAAGATAAAACAAAGCCCAAGCATGAAATCCTTCCAACCAACTTCATCAAAGACGGTGAGTTGGAAAGGTTTCGTTCAACTTTTACTGAGGTGGAACATTGAATCAATTTACAGTAGGATCCCAGTATCCGCTGATTCACTTATCCACGGTCTGAAAATAGAACTATTAACAGAAAAATCCATATATATCGTCACCAGGACTGGCCACTAGAGGGAGCCAGAGACTATGCTATGTATAGTGTTTGCTATTAAAATAGCGTTTGCTACCATCCACATTTTTCGGTATCCGCACTGGGGCTTGCAACCGATCCCCCGCGGATATGGAGGTCATAGTGTACATCAACGTTAGGTTGGGAATTTCGTTTTTAACAGGTTAAGTTCCCATCAAGCAGAATCTTGTGTCCCAGGACCATGGATCATAAGCATTCCCTCTCTTCGGAGAGGCTTCCCCTTTCATCGCCGGTCTCGTATTGCTTCCCACAGTTCTGCCGCTAGGAAATATCACAAAGCCAATTCAGAGTGAAGGCAAATATCATAAAGCCAATCCAGAGTGAAGGCAAGGGAGAATAACACTTCCCATTTCCCCAGGCCTTAGAGACAGCCTCGGTAGCGGAGCCAGGATTCACAGAGTCAAGCCAAGGACTAAGAAGTCCACCACAAATACCCAGCCTTCCCCTGCCCCCTTGTTCTCTCTCCACTTGCATCAGCCCTCATGCCGTAAGTTGGAAAAGACACGGGCTTTCCTAGGAAATGTATATGGTTCTGAGTCATCCGGTGTTGGTCTTGCATGGGCAATTAAGAGCTATTAGCTTTGCAAAAGACCTGCTCTCCCTTTCTTGAAATTGACCGACTCAGCTGCCTGCATGGATAGACCGGGTGGGGAGGCTGAGTTTCATCACGATGACCCTCCACTCTTCCCGTTTTACTAGAAGGCAATAGCTTAGAGAGACACCAATGGCAACCTGATCAGCCTCTATTGGGGGGAGTCGTTCCCCAGCTCTGGATCTAAGGCGTTGCTATCTGGAGCCCCTTCTTACCTGTAATAAAATGATGGACAGGAAATACAGGTTCACCAGGCGTTGAAACTGCTCGTAAAGGTTGAGGGGGAGGAACGTGAGCACGTTATACTTGGCTGTCTTGATGCCATTATCCTAACAGAAGAAAGCAACGTTAGGCTTGGCTTTGAGTACTGGAGGCAGTCCAACCATTGGTCCTTACTGCTGTATCCAGAGAAGCCAGGGTTTCCCGGAAGATCTTTGCTTTTTAAAAAAATATCCAGCGCTTCTTCGGCGCCTGGTGGAGGGAGGGAATCCACCCCGGGTTTCCGTCCGACCGTCGAAGGAGGTTTCCATGGTGCTGAACTTGATCTGGGGTGTGTGGGTGGGGGGAAGGCTCAGCTCCTTATGGAGCAGCTGGAAATTTCGTACCAAAACCCGGATCGGGTTTTCTGTCCCCACCCATCCTAACCCTTTTTGAAGAAATGAACCTTTGGGGGCCTCCCCAGATACAGAAATACCAAGAGCTGGAATCTGGATTTAAACACAGGCACGCACAGAGAGACACAGCGACACAAAGACCCGCAAAGGCCTGCCGAGATCCTTACTGTGTATTTTTTCCTCTTCAGGCACCACATGTGTTTCTTCCGGAACTGGTCGTGGTAAGCCCGGTCGTTGGCTTTCACCACCCAGGTGAATTCTAAGGGGCAAAGAAAGCCAAAGAATTAGAATTTCCAGCGAAATCTCTCAGAATCCAGGCTGAAAGGTTTGTTAGAGTCGAAGGCTTCGATTCGGGAGATCTGGGTTCAAATCACAGTCTCCCGATCACCCAGTCCCCGTCTTCTGCTTACCTTTGGCCTCCCCGGAGGAATCCTCGCTCGTCATTTTGGGATCTAGAAAGCCATAAAAACACACAAGAGGCCATAAATGGCTATTGTCGTTCCTTGCCCTCACGAGCCACCAGGGAGGGAAATCCTGTGCCAACTGGAGAGGTTGTACCGCCTCCAAAGGCAGCCCCAGGCAGAGTGTGTTGCGGTAGTCTAGCCTGCATCTGACAAAGCCGACGATAACCATCATATCCCCATGCAAATAATTTTGCACCTTTTTTTGGCCGACTGTTATGGTGATGGGTGCGTGGGCAGCCTGAACAAGGTTGCCATGGCCTCCAAAATAAATTAAGAAGTAATTATGACCCGCTTTCCTCTTTGCCTTCAAAATAAATTAACGAGCAAGCATAATGGCCACTCCTCTGTTTAGGAAATAAAGCCAACAGGTTTGATACATACAGTGAGCTGCGGAAAATGTCCAGGAATCAAAACACAGCATTGCCCAAGGAGTTGTATAAGGAAAGGTTGGGTACTGTAATCCGTATTAAAGATATATGGGGTGATAAAAGCAGTGTTGTAACACTCTTGGCTTCCATTCTCTGGGAAACCCCATATTGTTTGTTCGCTGTTGTCAAAAGGAAGGAAGGAAGGAAGGAGCTGATGATGGATAAGAGGAAGGAAGGAAGGAACGGATGATGGATAAGAGGAAGGAAGGAAGGAAGGAAGGAAGGAGCTGATGATGGATAAGAGGAAGGAAGGAAGGAAGGAAGGAAGGAAGGAAGGAAGGAAGGAAGGAGCTGATGATGGATAAGAGGAAGGAAGAAAGGGTCTGTTGGTCTTTTACTCTCACATAAACCCTGATGATCTCTTCATATTTATTACTCATCAGGAAAGTAATTAGGGGGGGGGGGGGGAAGAGACCTTAACATTTCCGACAGTCTCACGTGAGATATGAGCTCAGAAACAAAGAAAGCTAAATTTCAAACAACAGCAGATGAGAAATGCGACAGTCACTCCCCATCAGCCCTTAAGGGATTCTCCCTTCTAATGACGGATCATCTATAAATAGGCACAGCTTGGCCCGGAAATTAACAAGCCGCGTCAAACTATACGCGATTGGTGATATCCTGTTCCAGAACAGCAGAGGAAATCATAATTATCATTGCAAGGCTGCAGCAGTACAGATTTATTTTTTAAAAAAAAATAGAAAGAAAACCAGACGATTCTCCTGTTTAGAACCAAAGTACTTTGAAATGTGAACGCCCACCCTGTGCCCCCTCCCTGGCAAACACGGTGTGCCTGCATTCGACGGTCTAAGGGCATATTGGAATTATCCGATTTAAAAGTCTGGAATCGACATCAAAGAAGGAAAACATAGCTGTGGGGACCTTCTCAGCCTACATGAACCTTTCAAGTCAATTCTTAAAAGACCTTTTTTAGCTGCACTCGCCCTGGAAAACCATCCATGCCTGGTTTCCTTCCGCTCCTGGAACGGCAACACCTTCTGTTGTGCTGCGAAACTGCTCCAGATTTCACACAATGACCCTAACAGAGTCTCTGGAGATGTTCAAGGAGAGGGTCCCCCCCCCCCCGGACTGCCTTGGCGGTGGGTTTCCACGGCTGGGTCAGGATTCGAACTCGGGTCTCCAGAGTCCTCGCCCGAAAAACCCTGGAGTTCTAATTCCACCTAGTTAAGGTTAGAATTTGGAAAGGACCTCCACCCCAGATGTGAGGGGTGGGGGGGGAAGGAACCTCCAGGTATCCAGAACAACACACCATGGTTTCCTTACGGTCTCTCTCTCTCTCACACACACACACACACACAGAGATCCATCCTTCGGCAGCACCATGATCTTCAGCAGAAGCAGAAGGCAGTGCCGGTGGCTTCCACCCAACCCTCTCGCCGCCTCTGGTCTCACCCTGGAGGCTTGTTAGGGAGGGAGAGAAACCAAGCATCTCAGAATCCCTAGCAACTTCAAGCTGGCATTTCTCACCTGCCCGATCACCGGATCCCGATTCATGCACCTTCTTCCCCCTGAGACCTGGGGGGAAAGTCTCCTGCAACCTCCAGCGATTTTGGAGATTAACACACCAGCCGGCCGGGCTGAGGTCGGGGAGGTTCTTGAAGAGCAACCCACGGGGCCAGGTGAGAAAGACGCCACCCACCTTTCTCTCCCGGCCTCTCTCCACATGATGATACCTGCACAACTTGTTCACCGGTGCCACGAGTGAGAAACGATTCCAAACTCCCTGCCCAGCGAAAGGGTATCCCTTAAGCTTCATCCTTGCCGAGCAGGTATCCTGTTCATTTCCTCAATTTTAACTTCCTCCGCTCTCTTTTTCTTCTAAGTCACGAGCCGCAGCCCTCCTGGCAGGCGGAATGGGGGCCCCCAGCCACCCCGAGGGACGCTGATCTCCGGGGTTCTCCCCCCCCCCCAGCTCCGCCGGGAACGTGTGGAAACCACGGCAAAAAAGGGCCCGTGCTCCGCCGGCCAAAGCTGCCTCCCCACACGCCAGGGTGGTTGTGGGAAGAGAGTGGAGGAAAACAGCAGCCAAGTCTTGCCCCAGTTGGGAAGGCAGAGATTTTTTCAGGCTAAAATCCTATTGTTGTCTTTTAAAGATGTGAGCTGCCTTCAGTCCTTTGAAAGGAGAAAGGCAGAGTAAAAATATTTTAATGAAGCTGGAAAGCTCAGGGATTGCGGTCTATGGCTACGGAGCCAGAGGTTGGGAGTTCGATTCCTCAGGGTGACCCCTTGACAGGGGCTGGACTGGATGATCCCATAGGGTCCCTTCCTGCTCTGCAGTTTCTAAGATTAAAATAATAATAATAATACTGGCATAATTCACATAACATTACTGAGTAGGCTTAAATCTATCTACCGACCGACCGACCGACCGACCCACCCACCCACCCACCCACCCACCCACCCATCCATCCATCCATCCATCCATCCATCCATCCATCCATCCATCCATCCATCATGACTTTGTGAAGTTACTCCGTTTGAGTTAATGCCATGAACAGGATCTCGGTCTGAATTTCCTAAATCTAAATGCTGGCCGCTTGGAAACGGAAGCAAAAATACACCATTTTTCTTTCCAACTCCTGTAAAAGTTTGCTGTCATGCAAAAGCCCTTCCCGGCCTGTTCGAGCGGAACCAAGGGGCTCGGATAAATCATCTGAGCCTCTCGCCGGCCTCTTCTCTCTGCTCCGGTGGATCCTTGACGCAGATCCTTCTTCATTCTTTGAGGAGGGCCAAAGGAACATATTTTTTTCCTCCACCTCCAGACCAAACGTTCCCCTAACTAACTCTGGATGGATCCCCAGCTTGGAACGAACGTGCGATGGATAACATGAGGGTCGGGGCTGAGTCGCTTTCGGCGGCAAAAAAGGACGGGACGTGGAAGGTGGAAACGAAGCAGTGTTTTGAAAGGAACACACCGAGTTGGAATGAAGTTACTTCATGATGAGCCTGTAACTTCTGCCACTCCTTTTCCAAAGTTGCTTTTAAAGAGTTCTTTGAAGGCAGTTTTGGACTCAGTTTGGCAAATATCCCCTCCATTTTGGTCAAGAAGCAGCAGCTTCACCGAAATATTAAGGGGCTATTTTCCAGGCACACGGAGAGAAATATTTAGCCGTAGGTTTATATACAATAGACGTGAGCTAGGAGCGAATTGATGGGAGAGCGAATTCCAAGCAAACTTTTGTTTTCAGTTTGAACCAAATTCCTCCTTCTTAGTGCCGGAGGAGATGAACCAATTCTTGACCTCTCCATCGTTTAATAAAATTCCTTCATGACTCTTGTGCATTAAGCCCAGGGAGTTGCTCCCAGGACATCCTGTAGCAGTGAGTTCCAGAGGTTCGGCTCAACTCACAGATGAGGTTAAACAGTAACAAACCACCCCTTAGGGCAATTTCCTTCCCTGACCTCCTGCACCCATCGCTGGGGTCATTCCTCTCTGCCTGAGGCCCCCCTAGAGATGCCAGCAACCTATTAAGCAAGATTTATGGGGGCCTATCCCTGGTGCAGATAACTCCTGCCCCTATAGAACCATTAAACAGCGAAACACCCCTCCGAGCAAGAGGGGAGACGGCTCGGGCTGCAGGGTGAGGCCCGGCCACCCCCACCGCCGGCGGGAGGGGGGGCATGCTTAGGAAAAACTTGTTTTAAACTTGTTGGAGTGTTGATTTAATGCTGATGACCAGCTCGCTTCATCCCTGCCTAGCAGTCGAAAGGTGAAATACAAAGGGAAGAAGAAGCAGCACCATCAGAGCTACAAAAAATGGCAATATTAGGAACAGCCGACCTACTGCGCCGATATTTAACAGATAATTAGGTTTTTGCTTAAAACTAGTATCTGCTATATAATACCAGTCAATGTTTTTATACTTTTGACTGACTGTCTGTGCCTGGTGTTTTTTGAACAACAACAACAATAATATACACTTCATATATAAACAAAGAGAGACTTATATTACATATAAAGGAATAAATATATCAGTCTATAATAAATCTATCATGTATGTACATATTTATGTATTCTCTCCCTTCCTTCCTTCCTTCCTTCCTTCCTTCCTTCCTTCCTTCCTTCCTTCCTTCCTTCCTTCCTTCCTTCCTTTCTCTCTCCCTCCCTCCTTCCTTCCTTCCTTCCTTCCTTCCTTCCTTCCTTCCTTCCTTCCTATCTATCTATCTATCTATCTATCTATCTATCTATCTATCTATCTATCTATTCCTTCCTTCCCTATCTATCTATCTATCTATCTATCTATCTATCTATCTATCTATCTATCTATCTATCTATCTATCTATCTATCTATCTATTCCTTCTTTCCTTCCTTCCCTATCTATCTATCTATCTATCTATCTATCTATCTATCTATCTATTCCTTCTTTCCTTCCTTCCCTATCTATCTATCTATTCCTTCTTTCCTTCCTTCCTTCCTTCCCTATCTATCTGTCTATCTGTCTATCTATCTATCTATCTATCTATCTATCTATCTATCTATCTATCTATCTATCTATCTATCTATCTATTCCTTCTTTCCTTCCTTCCCTATCTATCTATCTATCTATCTATTCCTTCTTTCCTTCCTTCCCTATCTATCTATCTATCTATCTATCTATTCCTTCTTTCCTTCCTTCCTTCCTTCCTTCCCTATCTATCTATCTATCTATCTATCTATCTATCTATCTATCTATCTATCTATCTATCTATCTATCTATCTATCTATCTATCTATCTATCTATCTATTCCTTCTTTCCTTCCTTCCTTCCTTCCTTCCTTCCCTATCTATCTATCTATCTATCTATCTATCTATCTATCTATCTATCTATCTATCTATCTATCTATCTATCTATCTATCTATCATCCTTTCCATCCCTCCCTCCCTCCTCTTACCTGTCTGTCTGTCTATCTTTCCTCATGCCCGAGCGCACTCACGGGTCCACTGGGTGGACAGCAGCCGCGCATCCGTTCAGAGCCAAGGCACCGTCCTTAAATTTGCCTTTCCCTCTCCCTCCCTTCCTCTCTGTGTCACAGACACATGCACAGTCTCTAATAAAGCCAATTTTGGCACGGAGAGCTGGTTACAGAGGACGGGTTTGGTAACACCAAGGGTTGAGAACATGCAGAACCGGTTTGTGGGTATTGGATTAATTGGTCCTCACTGCTGATTCACACCCTCGCAATCCAGCCCGGCCGTGGCCCTCTCTCACCTTTGGTTTCCTGCACCCCCAAAAAAAACCCTTTTTGTCCCACGTTTTACTCCTGCCTTTTCGCCCCCCCTCTCCCCATCCATTCCTCCCAATTCTGGGCCTTATTTTTTCGCATCTTTTTATCCCGTGTTGGAAGTTTGCAAACCAAAGCGAGGTGTGCATCGCCGGAGGATGCTTTAGCCTTGGGTTTCCCTGCATCGTCTCGGGGTTGAACTAGATGACCTCGAGGGTCCCTCCCAGATCAGGGCCGGGTGGAAACTTCTTTTTAATTTTTTCGTTCATTTCAGGAAAGTGTAAAGCAGACGTAGGACAACGGCAGCGTCCAAAGGTTTCAAATGAATAAAAGAAATATGAACCATTGTGCTAAGAACCGCCCAGGCTTTCGGCTTCTCTGTTTAAAGTAATCTTCACCTTTGCAGGCGGAAGAATTTTTTATTATTATTAAACTTCAATCCAGCGACAGTAAATTTACGAACACAAACATGGTTTGGCTATGCAAGGATTTGACCCTAGACCTTTAAAACTTAAGCACTTTTTAATTATTTTTTTTAAAAACTTGCCTTTACGAACATTTCAATGAGTTTTGCTTTCTTGTATATTATATATTTCTTCCCTTCTTTCCTCATCTCAAGTTCCTTCAAATGAGTCTGACAGACTGATTTATTGATTTATTATGCAAATGCAGAAATACATTGAATAAACAGTAATAGATCCGGAGACTTTGGAGGGGGGAAATTTCGGTCTGCAGACATTAGCGTTCACAGGGGTACGTTAAAGTAATTTTTTTTTTAAAAAAAAAAAAAGAGAAATTAATTTGTTGACATTTTTAAAACATTTTACTCTTAGAGCGAATCAAGCACCACTTGCTTGCTGATTTATTTCTCCAATTATAGCGTTGCCTTCCCTTCAAGGACCTATAGGAGGCAGTAGAAAGTTAGGAAAATATTAACTTCAATTTTTCTAAATAATCCAATTAAAATCATTTTTAAAATGTCCGGAAACGTCTCCACCCTGTTTCCTAGAAGCTCCCTCAAAAGTCACCTGTTTACCTGATCTGATATTCTAAATCAGCCCACGATCGTTACGGCATCTAACGATTTCATTAATGGCTTGAGAAAACTTGCCGAACACTCTTGATGAAAGAGAGGTAATGCATTCATATTTAGCAAATATTTAGCAGGTCCTTACGGTTTTCAGGGTTCCAAGATGACTCTCACATACCGTTACACGTGAGTAAGGCTGGTCTCTAAAGGGGTTAACACCAGTCTCACGGGGAACGGCAGGCCAGACGCGGCCTCCCAAACATTTCTGGACTACATGTCCCAGCATTCCTCACTGGTGAGGGCTGATGGTTTTTGTAGTCCGGTTGCCTCCATAGGGCCGGGCTTTGCCCACCCTTCTCCCTTATAGGAGCCCGTCCGGCAGCAAAGCAGCGAATTTACCTGGCTGCCCGTGATTCGCACTCGATGCTTCTGGCTGTTTTGTCCCCATCCTGGCAGTGACATAAAAAACACTCAGAGTGACCGAGGGTCTGTGGAGTCTTCTGGACTCTTTAAAAGACCCCCAGCTCCGCCCCCCTCGAAAAAGAGACAAATCCAGAAGGGTGCGATTCGCTGAAGCGAATAAGAACATTCGTACAAACGATGCTGTCAAACAGACAGCATCTTCCTGATCGGAGTTTCCAGATACCTGTTTTGCTGTAGGGCAAAAACGCTCCAGTAAGATTATATGGCCACCCTTCCCACATCATCTGCGTGGTGGTTCAGGAACCCGGAGGATAACTGGATAATCAGGATTCGCTTCCTTGTGTCCCAACCCAGTTCATCATCAGCCTGTCCTCTCTGCGCAACAATATTTGCATGGATCTCGTTCCACTATCTACCTACTTCATCACCATCTGGTGACTCAGATCTCAGGGCCGGTCCCCAAATTCTTTGGATTCGGGAGAACTGTCTTCCCTGACTAAGGAGGGCTGGATCGGTTCATTATGGAAATTAAGGACAACGAAGTTTATTAGATATAAGCTTTTGGAGAGCTCGGGGGTTGAGGTTCTCTGGCTGCGGAGCCTGAGGTTGGGCGTTCGATTCCCCCCACTGGGCTTCCTTGACAGGGGCCGGACTGGAGGATCCCGAGGGTCCCTTCCTGCTCTGCCGTGCTAGGATGATGAGGATGATGATGCTCTCGGGATCGAAACGAAGGCTTTTGAAAACAGGGTTAAGGAGTGGCCGCGTTGGTTTTCAAGTGGTTTGGGAAATAATTGGAACTTTCAAAGTTGTGGGTTTTGCAAAAAAAAAGAAAGAAAAGAAAAGAAAAGAAAAGAAAGAAAGAAATTCATTACAAGGAAGTTACACTTGGCAATGAGTTACTTTCAAGTCCGGGTCTCGGCAGCTTTGGAAGGCAGAGATTTGGCCCTGAAGCGGCCACCCTGTAAGCTTGCATAGGGAATCCTGGCTCGTGTTGCCGTCCCCGATCCTGCCTTCCTCTGACCGTGGTTGGGGGCCGTGGGGCTTCCAGGAGGCTGGCCCCACATGTGGTCAACGGGGCCATCCCCGACAGGGATCTCAAAGAGGGGGCCAGGCTCTCGTCAAGGAACCGTCGTCTTCCCAGGGGGCAACCCCTTGACCCCAGACAGGCCTGGGGCGTCTGGAGGGGATGCTTCTCATTCACTTTTCCTCTCCATCCTCGTCGTCCTGCTTCGAGACCGCCAGGAGATTCGGCGCTGAGAGGTTCCTCCCCTTCCGGCGAACGGCGCTGGGCCCTACGAAACTTCGCTCGGCGGTTTTTGAACCAGACCTGTGTCCGAAAGGGGGAAAAAGTGAATTTACCACCCACCGGTACAGAGGCAGGGGCCAAGTCTCGCTAGCCTCTCCATTAAGGGGGCTCCATCTTTCCCAAAGCACCCCATTGAAACAGATCAAGCTACTCAGCCCCACCACTGGTCCAGAGAAGACCAGCCTGATGCAGATACAGCTCGTAGAATTCCAGATGGGATTCGGAGATACTTAGTTGTCTCCCACCCGGGATTAGCCCGGTCGGACCTTGCTCACACCAGACGGCCCCGTTCGGAGCAGCTTCCCCCGCCTTCTGCCTTTTTAAAAATACATATCTGTGCAAAATTACCGCCTTTCTCTTTTGCAGAACTAAGCGGGCATCTCTTCTCTCACACCGCAAGCGCAGGCCGGGATCCCTCACAGACCGTCACACCCAGAGCATTTCAGGAGCATCTCCCCGATCAGAGTAAAAAACCAGGCCCATGGGGTCATGTTTCTAGTCCACTGGAGAGCATGTGTGGGACCGCCGAGCTGAACCTAAGAAATGCCTTGACTGGTTTCCCGATCTCTCGTTCCAAATCAGATGCTCCGAGCCTTTGCTTTTCTTCCTCTGTTTCGTCCTTCCTCACAACCCGATCTTTTTTTAGGAGATCAAACAGGCTTCTGCGTAAGCGGGGCGGAAAAACCGGAGGAGCGGCTCCCCTCTGCTTTTGCCGCAGGGCGAAGGAAAATCTGAAACTAGACCCTTGGGCAGGGTTTGCCATGAGGGTGCTGGCGGCCCCCGACAATTACACCAGCGTGCCCGTATTATAAAGAGGACAAGGCGGGCACAGAAGTGAGAGAGGATGGCAGTTCCCACGTGAGGGACGCGTTACAAAAAGCAAACTTTTATCCAAGTCATCATCGTCATCATTGTGTGGGTTTTTCCCCCTTTCTCTATGGGGCTGCCAGCAGCTGGAGACTGAAACTATAATCTTAGAACGGCAGAACTGGAAGGGACCTTATGGATCATCCAGTCCACCCCCTGTCCAGGAGGCCGAGTGGGGGATTCGAACTCCCAACCTCTGGAGACCTAAAACCAGAGCTTTCCAACAATTGGGGTGAGGTCTTTGTGAAGAACGGGTTCTGCAAATCTAGATCTCCGCTTGAGAGCTGGACCGCCCAGACCGTGACAAAAAGTTCTGATTACATCTGGTTAGATCTTTGTGACATCTCGGGCGGGATAAAAGAAGGGAAGATAATAAATCTTCTTCTTATCTCCTTCCTACCGGAGGAGGATGCCCATCGTCAAGGCTATTCCACAGCCGTTCTGAACAATCGTCCCATGTTGCATTTTCAAAAAAAAAATAAAAATGATACAATGCAAATAAATTAAATAAAATAGATTAAATCCACCATCCCACCAGATCTTAAACACGATGGAGATCTCAGTTGGAGGGCAGGTGGCCAACAAAGGTAGGCACAGAAGATCCTCTTCCGTTTTGCCTTTTCTTGCTTCTGTATTACTATTATTATTATTTTTAAAGCCTCCAATTCTTTCGCTCCTGAATACGATTTGGAAATAGGATTCTTCCTTCTCTAAAACCAGTCACGCTCGAAAAAGATCCAGCCGTTCCCTGCATAGATAGGACTATATTATATATTGCTGCTGGTTGAAAAGATGAGGAGCCCTCGGGGGAAAAAAGGTGGCAACGGGTCATTTTCTAAGTACAATAGGAACCCGTATCCACGATGTATTACCAGAAATGGCCACTAGAGGGAATGAAAGACCAAGCTATGTATTTTTCAACAACAAGAATACATAGCATGGTCTCTGGCTCCCTCTAGTGGCCAGTTCTGAGAAATACATTGTGAAAATACATATTTCTAATTTATTCTTTTAATATTTTTAATATTTTCAGACCGTGAATACTGATCTGGCGGATACGGGGGGGGGGGGGGTGTCCTACTGTATCGGGACCAGCTCTTTTTAAAAAGTAAGGTGCCCAGGTATAGGGTTGAACCTTTCCAGTACCATCCCAATTAGATTTCTGGGTCTCCAAACTCACCTGAATCCGTGCTTCGGGCAGGTTGACGAACACGGCCAGCCGTTCCCGGGTGCCAACATCTGGGTAATGGGTCTGTGTGAAGACCCTCTCCAGAGCCTCTAGTTGCCACTGGGTGAATTCTGTCCGGCTCCGGCGCTGTTTTGGTGGGAACCCATAAGGCAGGTCAGGGCACTCTGGAGAAGAGTTGAGCCAGAGAGAGCAAGGAGCATCTCAAAATTCACATAACTTGCATTATTTTTATTTGTATATAGTAATTGCTACTAGCTTTATTACTAATGGGTTGTGTCTCTACAGGTTCTTGCTTTGTTGTGTGCATTTCATTTTTATTATTGTAATAGTTGTTGTTAATGCCCAGCCTCTTCACTACATAGGAGTGTAGTGCATACAGTAAGGGACTAGAACTCCAGGGACCTGGGTTCGAATCCCCGCTCAGCCACGGAAACTCCAGGTGGGCCTTCCCAAGTGTTTTTGGTGGCTGAGTCAAGATTTGAACCCAGGACTCCCGAGGCCTATTCAAACACCACTAACCACTCTAACCAACTGCCTCTTGATATACTGTGCACAAGACGTATGCTAAGAAATAAACTAACAAAGAAAGGATTTACATCCCAAGTAACTTTTTTAACGGTGATCATGATACACCACTGCTTAAACCACACTTCCCCCTCTCAGGGTGCTGGACTAGAATGCCCATCATCCCCAGCTGGGCGATGAGCTTGCCGACAGGGAATGATGGACATTGTTGTCCGAGAGATTTGGGGAGGGTGCCGGGTTGATGACAGCCAGGGGGAAAGAGAGGGCAGTCCTTCATACCTGATAAGGGGTCCCTCAGAGAGATAGGGTAGAAAGGTGAGCTATGGGACCCCGGTGTCATCAGCATGGGGTGAGACGGGACTCCCGGTTGTAGAGGTGGTGCAGTGTAGACCAGGGACAGGGAGGTGAACAGTGGATAAGCAACACCCCCACTCAGGTGGTACATGGTGCTTCCTTTATTTTGCCTAGAAAAAGGGGGAATATATATTTTTAAAACCTACCAAAAAGTAGATTAAAACACGGCCCATCTGCTCTGCTTCTGTATTTCAACTAGGCAATGTATCGCCTTTCCCCCCAAACCCTCACTCGGTATGTTCCCCCAAAGACCTTTGCTCAGTAGGTACCTCCAAACCCTCACTCTGTATGCTCAAAACCCCTCACTCTGTATGCTCAAAACCCCTCACTCAGTATGCTCAAAACCCCTCACTCAGTATGATCAGAACCCCTCACTCAGTATGATCAAAACCCCTCACTCAGTATGCCCCAAACTCTTATTCAATAAGCCCCCCCAAACCTTCTCTCAGTATGCCCCTAAAATCCTCACTCAGCAGGCCCCCAAAACCTCACTGGGTAAGTTACCAAAAAAAAAACCCTTCACTCAGTATATCCTTAATTCCTTGGCATCGCACTCAGGAGTCTCTAAAACCCCCTGTCTTCAATATGTTCCCCAAGCCCCGCTGATTATAGCTCACCCAAAACTTCACTGCCCTACAGAGCCCTTGCCCGAAGGCTGATGGCTGCTCTTGCCCCCAAATCTGGGACCCGAAATCCACTCACCTGATGCCAGGGAGGCCTCGTCCGCTCTTTTTCTCCCTCCGAAATCCCTCAAATCAGACCCGTTCCTGCTATTTAACAGCTTGGGGTGGTGGCAGGGGGCGGGGGGGGGGGGGAGAGATGCATGTCAGCCTTTCACTCCCATCCCATCGTCCCCTCCCTTCTCCTCGCACCCCGAACCGTCCACCCCATATCCAGCAGGAATTTAACCAAAGCCCATGTCGGATTAAGGAGATTGTCTTTTCTCTCTGGGGAGACTTGAGGCGGCTTAAAGGAAGAGGAAAAGAGTCCATTTTCCACCCTTCAGAGTGCGGATTAAGTTCCAGAGGGGAATAAAAGAATACCTTTGGTCGAAAAGGTCACCCTCCCTCTCCATGGGTCATCACCCACCCCTGATTTCCCCCCACCCCCCTTATTTTCCTTAACACGGCTATGGGGTCGGAACAAAACAGAGAAGCCCAGGAAATGAGACATTACAGAAAATAAACTTTCCTTTCGTTCCATTCCTACCTTGGCGTGGCCAGCCTTGGACGTTGTGAAGTCAAAGCAAGGGGGTCTCTGAGCAAATGCAGAGTGCACTGTTCCCATTTGCCAAGGTTGAGGAAACAACAGCTCACTGTTTTTTTTTTAGATCAGGGTGAGCGATTTTGATCGTTCCCTGTAAGTGTGTGTGCAAATGTTGGGGCCTTGTGATGCTCTGGGTGCAGTAAAGACTGCCCAGAATGTGAGACGTCCGAACCTTTGATGGAAAAATTAGTGTTTAGGAGTATTAAATGGCTACTTATCTAGTTCCATCCCCCTTCTGTTGAACCTACGAATAAGCAATTCCCCCAAAGGTCTTGTTCTGAACAGCCCTGCTCTGCTCTTGCAAACTCAATGGTCATGGTTTCCTGGATAGGGTGGGTCCATCTCACATTGAGTTTTCCTCTTCTCCTGCTGCCTCCCACTTCTCCTGTTAAAACAGCGCCAGGGCACTACGTGACCCCCACAGTTTGCCTAGCTGGATACGGTCAACTGTGCCCCACAGCCGTACCTCTTTGGGTTTCAGGCAGAGGTACCTAAGGATGGCACCAGTTCGAAGCCTCTCCTCCCCGACGGAGTTATGAACCCCAAAGCCGAAAGCAGCAGGGAAGGGAGAGAAAGGGGGGGTGTCGCCAAGGGTCCCTGCCGTGCGGCATTCACGGGGCGTCTGTGCGGCTTACCCCCTTTCCACAAAGACAGGGGGCTGTCAGGCTCAGGGGTGATAGGTGATGATCAATGGGAACTTCTGAAAAGACCCGTTTAGCTTCTCCCTCTTTCTTATCCTGGCCTATCCAGGGCTTAGGCAAACAAGGAAGGTGCAAGGACCCGAGCAGAGGTGGGCCCTGAGTATTGATCAGCCATCAGGGAGACTCTGGAGGGGGGGGGGGGTGGTAAGCTCTTTAGCAAACCCCATCCAGATGCCAGGCCCATTCTCCTGTCATTGATTGGGGTGCATCTGTTCTTCCTTCCTCCGAGTTCCCTCCCCCCACCAAAAAAATAAGGTCCTTCTAAATCCTATCGTTCGTCTCGGAGGCCGTGTCCCTAAACGACTCTTTGCCCACCCTCCCGGTTGGGTTTCTGACGCCCTTTTGTCTTCCCCCAAAGGGTGCCTCCTCCCGAAAGCAGGCAAATCCGCCATGTCTTCACGGCGACGGTGGGACGAGGCCATCCAAGCGGAGGGGAAAAGACCCCTCGACACGAGAACGGGGTGTCGTGCAGAGACACGGCAGCCGAAGGCCACACTCCTCCGGGTGGGGAATCCGGGAGGCCCCCGCTCGCGACCCGAAAATTAAAGGCAGCCGAGAAAGGCAGGCATGGAGCCCGGTGGCTCTTTTTTTGGGGGGGGGGGAGAAGATGCAGAATCAACGGACAAATTAAGCAGAGTTTAACCAGTTGTCTGTTCAGGGGTTAAGCCGCCACTCTGGAACATTATTCTCTAAGCCCCATGCCCATCACAAGGTGGAAATTGGTTTTGACAGGTCTGTCGATGGCCCAGCGGGATGCGAGCTTCCCAACAGCCACTCTCGACTCTAACCCTCCTTCTGTGCGGATCTGTCTGTTGTCCCCAAATTTGCTGGCAGAGCTTACGCCGGGACATTAACTGGAGAAGGGCATTTAATGAGGCCCGGCAGTTTGATCGATAACCCAGACAAAAAGGCACTTCAGGGGGGGGGGGGGATCAGTGACTTCGCCCCACGGAGGTCCAAGCGGGGGGGGGGGGGGGTAGGGAGAGAGACGCACGCCAGGACAAAGTAAGACTCCATCGAACACAAACCGCCTTCCAAGATCCGCTCGGGGTCCCCTTCGGACCTCTCCAACCGCACGGCAGGCGAATCACCCCTGCCACGCTACGCATCCTCTCTTCGGCTCAACTCGAAACAAGCCTTTTTATCCTTCAAAACTTCTGGGAGACCTGGTTTTTTTTTCCCCAGCTCAAAAATTAAGACCCACTCAGTGTGTTTTTAAGACGTCGTTTTCACTTATCCGGAAGCGGCTGAACGCTCGTTTTGGGGGCCAACATTTTTCCTGTTAAAGAAACCCGGTGATCTTGAAAGCTTGCACAGATTTAAAAAATAAAATTCATGTCGTTATTTGCCAACCAAATAAAAGGTGTTATCCTACCCAGAGGGTGATCCAACTTCCTCACCGGCAGACGGAAAAGCAAGACGCCACCGCTAGAAAGAGACGGGTTCTGCATTTCCACCGAGCAAGGCCAACCTCAAAGCCTGAGAAAGAAAATTTCAAAACCGAAGACTCCCTCGCTGTGTTTTAGAGCTCCTCTTGAACTCGTGACCTTGGGGTATTTTATCAAATCACGACGCTTTAGATGGCTGTTTGGGAGTTTTTCTTTTAATTTAAAAAAAAAATTACAAAAAAAATTACAAAAGTATACACGGTGGTGCGTTTACAAAGTCTGCAGTTTTTTTTAGCACTGTACAGTGTTACAAACAGAGAAGAGCGCCCAGGAGAGGCAGAACGGGATAAATACGGGAGCGCCGTAAATGGTAGATTATTATTGTTGTTGTTATTATTATTAAATATTATTAAGGAAATAAGACTGCTCATGTTGCGCTGACCCCCCCGGAATATATTCAACGTTTCTCTCATCTTCAGAGAATGTTAACTCTGGGGATACGGACGGGACATCCGAGCTTTCTCATTAAGCTAATTTCTGGGATACAACAGATTCGAGGCACGAGATTGTACGGCATTGTGTATCCTCTTGGCTATGAGAGGAGGACCCTCCTCCATCGTCTCGCTTGTTCCATTTCTACATCCCTCCGCCCTTCACGCTCATGCTGAGAGAGCGTGAGTCCTAAGCCGGTGAGTTCTAGCATCCCCTTTCCTGTCAAGCTTTGGACGTGGATGTTTGCTCCGGTTTGCCCAAATCCGTCCAGATCGCTTTGGCAGAATCGCCCAGGGAAAGGGGGGGTTCACAAAGCTACCCATGACAGGAAGGCATATATAAATCCAGTGTTTCTGAATGCCATAGAGGAGCTTTGGAAAGCGTGACATGCGGCAGGAGAATGCGGAGAAGGTAGGAACTAAGCTGGTCTTTCTTCTCAGCCTGAATCTAGAAACGGCGAGGGCAGGAGATGGATGTCGGGGTCCCTGGTCAAGAGACGGGGGTCTCTCTTCTCCCCATAACCTTCCACTTCAGAGTGTTTATTCAGACAAACTGCCCTACCTGAAGAGGGGTAGTGACAAGACCATCCTTTTACGATGTTTTTAACCTCTCCAAACCTAGACCCCCGTGGTGGTCACATCTTGTAGCTGTCGGGAAAACCCAGACCAAGAGAGTCAGACCTTGGGTGGGTGTTCCCAGGAAAAACAAGAGTGGGACAAGGGACACCGACGCAGCCACGTGGGGAGAGGGGCGAGATCCCGACGGGCGAAACGGTGCAGACTCGCTCCGCATCGATTGGCTCGCGTCCACGTCAGCAACATGAGAAGGTGAGTGGTAACCCCAGGGCTATCGGTCTGGGTGCACATCGGAAGAAGCCGGCAAGGATGGCCGAGCCGTAGGCGTCCCGTTTTACGAGAGGGACGAGGAGAAGAGGAAAACGTAAGGAGGAGGTTTTATGGCCAGAGGTGGGTGGAATGTGGGCCTCCCCATCAAAAATCATGCTCAACGGCAAGGTACAACCCAGTCCTCTTTGCTGGACAAAGCAAAGCCTACATGAGCGGAGGGCTTTTTCCATTTACAATGAGCCGTGCTAAGGATCCCCAAAGGGGGACGTCCCTGGCCTTCCTGGTAGACTCCTGCTCCCCCGGCTGGGTTGGGGCTTGAGGTTGGTTAGCTGCGGCCTCTCCGCTGGGTATCCACGCCCCCAGGCCAGAGAGGGGAAGAGGTCTCCCACCATCGGCCGGACCCAGAGATCTGACATGCTTCCTCTCCCGTGCTTTATCGTCCTTGCCACCAGCTTCCATCTTGCTGCTGGGAACCCCCGACCCTCCCGCCCTGTTATATCGAACACATTTACTGTCCACACGCACCTCTTCTGCCTTCATCAGGCCAGCTAAGCACTCTTTGTCTCTTTCTTGGCTGGTTCACGTACCACGCACGACACCCACGTCACTGGCGAGACCCCAAATTAAATTAAAAAAAGAAGGGAAGGGCTTAAAATTCATAAATAAGGTGGGATGCGGGGGGGGGGAGACACAACACAGTTCGTTGCCTCTGGGGGCCGTCCTGCCCTTCTCCGACGTGCCTGGGTTGGCACGCTCACTCCTCATCGCGTGCAGGGTGCGAATTTTTCCAGGGAAAATGGAGGCGGTGCCCTGTCCCTGTTCCAGCAGAAGGAGCCCCTCTCTCCCAGTTTCGTAGGAAACCCACAACGAAGGTGGATGGGTAGGGGATGGGGGAGAAAGTCCAGGAGATGTCGGCCCGTGACCAGCGACAGCTTCCCGGG
Source organism: Intellagama lesueurii (assembly GCA_037013535.1). Classification (NCBI taxonomy): domain Eukaryota; kingdom Metazoa; phylum Chordata; class Lepidosauria; order Squamata; family Agamidae; genus Intellagama; species Intellagama lesueurii. The sequence goes on along the minus strand of JBAJHW010000020.1, from coordinate 2,908,772 downwards.
GGGTGGGGTGGGGGTCTTTGCTATTGCACGGTGCCTCGGAGGCGAAGAAGACCCACGTCATCGCTTCACCTTCGCATCCTCCTTGATCCTCCAGATCATCAGCTCCATGCAGGCTCGGGCGTCCTCGCTGGAGTCGTGGCCTTCCACTGCCCAGCACGAGAAGAAAAAAAAACAGGAAAGAGTAATAAACTCTTTCTGATTAGGAAATAAGACAGCTTTCGTTCTGGGAAGACTGGCCAGGGTAAGGCCAAGGTCTCTGTTGCCTTTCTCTAACCTCTCTGTGCAATCATATTATCTGGGGGGGGGAGAAAAAAACCACAGGTGTTCTCTAAAAGAGATCATAAGGGCGAAGGGGTGAACATCATCGGGACAAGCCCCTTGTTTTCTTCATTTAAGCCACAAAGATGGCTTTAGAAAGAGAAGGGGCTACTCTTCTCCGCAGCAGGGGGAGATGCAAATATGTACTGCAGCAGTTTCCACATTGCCCGATTTTTTAGGACTACGACTCCCAGCAGCGCTGGCTGTAAGCTGAGTGGGTAAGGGAGCCTGGGAGTGGCAGTACAAGAACCCACAGAGGTGCCTCACTCCGTTTCAGGCCAAGCCTGAGCCTCAGAGTCAACATAATCATCATGATAATCTTAGAACGGCAGAGCTGGAAGGGGCCCTCGAGATCATCAAGTCCAGCCCCTAACAAGTAGGCACCGTGGGGGGGAATTGAACTCTCAACCTCTGGCTCCACAGTCAGAGATCTCAACCCCTGAGCGATCCAGGCGTTCAACCCCCCCCTCCGTGAAAGCCTCAGGGGGGGGCGAGTTCCAGGACAGGACAGGGCCCCAAAACTCCTGGAAAAAATCTCACCGCTATCCTGGATGATGCGCTTGAGGTAGTCGGCCATCAAGGTGCGCAGTGCCCGCTTGTAAGGCAAACCCAGGCGGTGAGGGAAAACGACAGCCGTGTCCACCACTGTGCAGTGGATGAGCTAGAGAGAGGAAAAACCGGGGAGGAGAGGAAAAAACCGGGGGAGGATGATCACCTGTCTCTTTCCTTCCTCTTCCCCTGGCTGACCTTTCCCAGCTTCAAGTCTGCCCCCCCCCCCCCCGTCATTCCGGGTCCCTGCCAGGAGCGAGCCGGGGAAAAATATCGGCAGGGGACCTCGGGCATCGCTGCCTCCTGGGAGTGACTGCGGAGAGCCAGGACGGGGGCATAATGGGATCCCCGCAGAAACAGTATGCCTGCGGGGGCCAGTTTCGACATTTTTCACCCTTTGGGAGGCGTTATTTAACCATTTTTGTCTCTTTTTAACTTTTTTTTTAAAAAAATAAGGAACAGCCAAGGGACACCGCGGCCCCACGGACAACGGAGTGTGCTTTCCCCAGGACCCAGGGGAGTCATACTTCGAATCCCGGACCGACGGAATCAAATTATGAAAAAGGCCACTCCACATAAGACAGAGCTGTTGGAGAATCATCACGATCGTCGTCATAGAAGGGCAGAAGGGACCCCTAGGGATCCTCCACTCCAGCACCCCTCAAGGAGGCACAGTGGGGGGGATTCGAACTCCCAACCTCTGGCTCCACAGACAGAGACCTCCACCCCCCGAGCTATCCAGAATGGGACAGACTCCTTCAGAAGGTGGTAGAAGTGTGCTCATAAAACAGGTCAGGGTGGGGTGGGGGGGCACCTGTTAGGGATGGATGGCTTGCAGATTTCTACAGCGGAGTGGTGGGTTGGTCTAGATGACCTTTAGGGCCCCCTTCAATCTCTACAAGGCTAAAGAATTCTGTGATTCTAAGTTCCGAAACGACAGCCACCAAAGTTGACAGAAACAGGCTGCCTCCTGGGAGGCAGAGTTCCGGTTTGAACAGGCATTTTGGAAAAATGCTGGGAAAGGTGCGAGGTGGCAGGAAAAGAGGGAGACCAAACACGAGATGGACGGACTCCCTCAAGGAAGCCCACAGGCTGGAGTTTTGCAAGAGCTGAGCAGGGCTGTGGAGGGGCAGGACAATTTGGAGGTTGCTCGTTCACAGGGTTGCTGCGGGTCGGAGGCGAGTAGATGTCTGGGATCGTGTGGAAATGAAACAAGCGATAGTGCTGGAAGACGAGACTCCCAGGGCGGGGGGGGGGGGGGGAAGGTGGCATTTGGGAGATTGCTCGTTCATGGGGTCATTGATAAGTCGGAGACCACTTGATGGCACGGAACAAGAGAGGGAGGAGGAGGTGACCCAGGGAAAGGAAGAACTCGGCCACCACCACAGTCCCCTTCCCCAGCTTGTCCCATATCGAGAGCCACGATCTCCTCCCCCCCCCCCCCCCCCCCACTCTTTGGTGCTACCTTGAGTGCAAACAGGTCGCTTTCCAGGCTGTGCCCCGATCAGGATCGTGTCCGCGCAGAACATGCTCAGGAGCACTGCCTGGACGTCACGGAGGGGTGATGGAGGTGTTCTCGAGGTCCGCCTCCGTCACGCCCGAAAACCCTAGTGAAAGAAAAAAATCCACGTTGTCAGCCTGGGGGGTTGGGCAAAAACGTCTCCGGGCCCCCACCTTCTCTCTTATTCCCCCCCCCCCCCCCATGTTCCCTTTCGGAATAGGATCTACCCTAACCCACTTCTTAAAGAGAAAATCCAGGGACGGTCACGGCCGCAAACCGAGACCAGACTTTGGGTTCGGCTTTTCAGGTCTAGGCTCCGGCGCTTTAAATGGGCTGGGGAATGAAATCCAAAAAGCCACCGAGAACCCAGGAAACCCCCTAGGGTTTCTGTTTCTGCACAAGGCCGCTGATCCGACACCCCCTTCTGGATGGAAGAGGGAGACGGACTCCAGAGCAGAAACTCACCAAGAGACTCATTGGTCAAACCCCTCTAAAGGAGGGCTGGTTTTCGGTTACAAATCACCCAACCCTTTTCCAACCAGGGAGAAGATGATGTAGCAAAGCTCATGCTGGTCCCTGCTGATCAGAAAGTCCTGGGGTTTTCCACCCCACAGACCCTGGCTACGTTACCCCCACTCATGCTGGTTAATGCCATCCTCTACGCCCACGCTCACAGAGAGAGGCCTCCTCACCGGGTGTTTGTAATCCACCACTTTGTGATCCGGCTTGACAAAAGTGTCGTACACCACTTGGAGGTCCGAGTTGATCACCGTGACGCGGGTCAGCTCCAAACCTTGCTTGGTGTAACCACTGCGGAAAAGAACACGGCCCCCACCGTCACGGACCTGTACAGCTGGAAGGGGCTCCCAAAGGCCATCAAGGCTCACCCCCACGCAGGTAGAGGCAGGGGTGAGGGAAATATCAGCATATCTCTCCCACTCTGGCTGCCTTGCATTGGCTGCCCATTCGTTTCTCGCATTGACTTCAAAGTGTTAATGATGACGTATAAAGCCCCTAAACGGTTTGGGACCTCGATACTTGGCAGATCGTCTTCTCCCACCTAGATCTACCCGAACCACCCGGAATAGCCAGCAGGGACGGCTGAGGGGCCTAACGCCGAGAGAGGCCCGGAAAGAAAGAACAAGAAACCCGGGCCTTCTCGGCAGTGGCCCCTCGGCTATGGAACAGCCTCCCCTACTGAAATTCGTCTGGCACCCTCGCTGGGCGTTTTTAAAACTCATTTGAAAACCTGGTTTTTCAGGCAGGCCTTCCCCTCCAGTCAATAACTGATTTTTACTCTTATCATCTTGGTACTGATTTAATTTAATATAAATGTTAAAATTATGCTGTTTTAAATGTTATGATGTTTTAATGTTATTATGTTTTTATTATGTATGTAAGCCGCCCCGAGTAGACTTTGTCTAGGGGGGCGGGGTTAAAAATCTAATAATAAATAAAAATAAATAAAATAAATAAATAGAGGCAAGAAAAACCCAGAGCGAAAGCAACCTGGAGAGGCCCTATTCCGCCTCTCTTTCCAGGAACTCCCAACAAATGAGCGCCTAACGGTTTTTGGGGAGAAAACTCATCCGCCCCCTTGGCGAAACGGACCCCCACCACCACCCCCACCACTCGTCTGCCCGTGCAGGATCCACACACCATTTCGCAATCCAAAGCGTAGATGCCCCGGGTGGCCGTCCGCACTGGGCGGCTTCTCAAAGGTCTTCACGAAGCCTTCCAAGCTGTCCTTGCGGCCGTCGTGGAGCGTGTTGCTTAAGGACGGGCGGAAAAGATCGTCAGGAAAGAAATTAAAGAAAGCAGCCCGCTGCGTTCTTTGGCGCAGAGCGAGCCCTTTGGGCACTAGAAGGCCCATCATCCCCCTGGGCAGGAGCCAAGTTAGGCGAGGCTCATGAGAGTTGAGATCCTGAACTTGTCGCCGAGCTTAACGGCTTCCGGTAGGCCCCAAAATAGGGGGCGGCCATGTCTCGAGCCCCTTGTACCAGGAAGGAGTGCGGGACTTACTCTGGCCACTTGGCACCCGGGTGACCCCACGGCTCCTGAGCAGCAGCTGTAATGCGTCTCCCAGCCGCCTGGGAACTAAGAACAAAGGGGGGGGGGGCCAGCGCTCAGATCGGGTGCACGGCTTTCTATACCCTCCTTCTGCCGAGCGCTCAAAGCGGCGCAGACGTGAAACCCCACACGGCCGACTCCTTGCGAGAGGCCCGAGGGGCCCACCTCCCAACTTGGAAGCCGGGGGCTACCCTTCCGAGTTTTGGGGCGGTCTTTTTTCAGGCAACGAAACGTCCATTTCACGCGCCCTGCGAGGGGACGAAGCGAGGTCCGATCTTTCGTTCGCCCCCACCGCTTTGCGCACGTTCGTGGCGAGAAGGCCAACCGAGCCGTGCCGGACAAAGGGTGGGATTTCAAATGCAAAACACACACACACACAAAAAAACCCCACATGCGATAAAAACCCGTTACCTCTTTGCTTCCGCAAGCGCCCCCAATGGTGAACGCACTCCTCTCTGCGGACGCAGTTTCCCGACGGTGTCACGGTGTATCTCGGTGCCGCACCGGGCAACAGATGCGACAGGAACCTTGAAGTACAAGAGGGGGACACGTGGATGTAGAGACTCTTTTTGAAAAAAAGGCTTTATTCAAATTCTACGTCCTGTTTTTTTAAAAGATTGTTTTCATCTTCTGCGGTGTCCACATCTAGAGATTCTAAAGGGGCCGTCCCTTTGGTTCTTGGAGAACCGATATGAAAGGAGTTAGGGGAGGTGGCCCGAGAGACACGGGGGGGGGGGGGGTATTAAGGGTCTCCGGCCTGCGGAGCCAGAGGTTGGGAGTTCGAATCCCCCACCCCCCGCGGGGCCTCCTTGACAAGAGGGCCAGACGGGGTGATCCTTAGGGGTCCCCTTCCAGCTCTGCCGTTCTAAGATGATGACGACGGTGATGATTGGTTAAAAGCAAAAGTAAAACAAAACAATTTTTTAAAAAAGACCAAAACGGGGGGTGGCACCTTAAAGACTTCATTTATATATATTTTTTAGCGTGAGCTTTCGTGGACAAGTCCACTTTGTCAGATATAAGAGAAGAGATATAACATGGCAAATATTTATACATGGCATCAATAATAATAATTTATACATCATCACCACCATACTACTACTACTACTACTACTACTACTACTACTACTATTACTACTACTACTACTACTACTACTACTATTATTATTATTATTATTATTATTATTATTATTATTATTATTATATGCTTCATCTCTGCTACGGCAGGCGTCAAAGTGGTTGCTAGAAACGTGGCTACAAAGCTCAATCAGAAGAGAGCCTCCCCGTGGTGGAGGGAAGAACGGCAACAGGGACCAAAACACAAGGAGAAGTCTGGAAAGAGGACTCCTTTTACCTACGATTTCTACTAAAATGTTCTTAATTCTCCTTTAATATCTGCATAATTTGCACTTTCCAGGTTCTAATATTTTGCTTGTAATGGTGTGAGCCACCCGGAGTTCTTTGTCTAAGGGGGAAAAGGCTGGGTTAAAAAATATATATTTTGAATTAATATGTCATAAATAAACTGACCCAGGGCCAGTCCCGAAAAGAGCAGGCCCTGGAATCGACGGGATTGAGTTATTTTCCAACGACCGCGTTCAGCAACCGCGTTGGGTCATTCCGTTTCTCTTACGGAGGCTTTGAGGGTCACCCAAATTCTCCTGCAAGGCCACGGAGGGCTGGCGAGCGGCGTTCTGCCCACCGCCGGCAGGACTCAAATCCGATTTTAGAGATGGAATCAAAACACAGTGATGAGGACTGTGTCAAACTCCAGACAGCCTCTTCCCTCTCCCCACCAGAGAGAGAGAGAGAGAGAGAGACACGCCGGATCGGTCCTCTCCGAAAGAAAAACGGAACAAAAAGCCGGGCCACTGTACCGTCGGATGCCACCCCCCCCCCCCCCAAACCATGAGAACTTACTCTCGGCCATTTTCTTCTCTTCGGCGGTGAAGACGACAGCCCGGCCTGCTTTCTCGGGACACGGCAAGGGGTAGCCGTGCTCCTTCAGGTTCTCCTCGGTCAGCAAGTACTCCTTGAGCCTTTGATATAGGGCGGCCCCTGCGGAGGGCAAGAGCTGAGAAGTGAAGCCATCCGGGCACCGAACCAGGCCTGCCTCCCTCCGTTCCGAAAGCAAGAGAAGGGACTTATCCCAGGCTGGTTAAGCACACCTCGGGGTTGTTAGGTTAGGTTTTGGGTTTTTTTTTTAGGTTCATGGGAGCATTCCTGTTATATTTAGGGCTTTAACAGCTTCCTCGCACATGTTGGAAATGATTTAAACCATGCCCCCCCTCCCCGGCTGGAGGAAAGCCCCCCCCCCCCCGCGGACAACAGAATAGGAAACGCACCTGTCAGGTCTTCCACGCGTAAGCTGACGGAGCGGTGAATTGAGAAACTGGTCTTGGCCGCCAGCTTTCCCCCGAGCATGGCTTCGTGAGAAACCACTTTGCGGTTGCTGTTCTCTGAAGATGGGGAAAGAGGGAGAAGGCAGAGGGAGGAGGAGTCGGGGATGTTACGGCGCTAAGAGGGCGGCGCGGGAGAGTTTCTGCCGGAGCATTCGAACACACAACCTACCGAGGGCCCGAAAGGTGCCAGCGTTCGAAACGCCAGCCGCAATCGGGACAGGCCCTTTCAGATCGGCAACGCTGACCGGACAAAGGCCGGAGATGACGCTAAAGCCCTGTGCAAAAGTCTTCTTACTTACTGTGAATCTCCTGCGCGGGGCCCGGCAGCAGACTCCTGAGCTTCTTCAGCGTGTTCACGGCCCACGTTCAGGTAAATGTTCCGGCTGGTGCTGCGGTCGTAGGCCACCTTCTCCTCCGAGAGCGCCTGCGAGGAAAAGAGGCAGCGCCTTAGCGCTTCGGGGAATCTAACAGACCAACCGGGGCAAAAGCATTGGCTGCAGAGACAGACCACAAAAAGGGGGATGAATTAGAACTCGGGACTGGCTGCTTTCTGGGTAGAACTACAAGCCCGTTCGATTTTTTTAAAAAAAACCTGAGTCTGTGGCTTTACCTGGAGAGGAAACATCACCGCAGCTCAAGCCCGCCAGATTATCTCTGAGATGACTGGGAGAGACAGGGTGCTGTCTCAGCCATCAAAATTCCTCCACCTATGGCCAGTTTTTTATATTTCCAATCTATGACCACCACAGCTGCGTTTTTTTAAGCCGACAAGATTGTTGCCCCAAGGCGAACCTTTCGGAACAAGAAGCGAGATTAAAACAAACCGGGTGCCCCGTGTAAAGTTCCTCTCCCCGCAAACCTTCTCAAACGCTTCCCGCGGCGACGGACAGGCTTTCAGGCACTCGTCAATGAAAAGGTTCAGGTACCTCTGGCGGATGTTGGTCGGGACCCTGGCGCCGAACTCGGTGGGAATCACCGGCCGCTTCAGAGTCGCGCTCTAGGGACCCAAGAAACAAACGTTGTCAAGAGGCGATGGACCCGTAAAAGCAGTTCTAGGCGGTGTGTGGACGGGGGGGGGGGGGGGAATGGGGAGACGTTCACCTGCAGCGTGGGCGCGTGGGCCACCCTCTTGGGCATGGTTGCGGTGGTTGTCTTGGACGACATGCCGGCAAGGGTGCGGGCTTTGAGGGAGGGGGCATCCGTGCCGTTGGTGGAGACGGTGCTGCCTGGTGGAGGGGTCTTCTTGAGCCTTCCGTGGGCTGGAAAGGGCACAGAAACAACAGGCAGCCAGGGATCAGAAAAGGAAGCCCACAGCTTCAAACCCACCCCGCACCGTCGGACCTTCGTGAGTCAAGAGAAGCTGAAGGCCGCAGCGAAACTATTTTGGGATGGAGGAGGTCGGCAAGAAAGGATGCTTCACAGATGAGGGAGGCCTCAAACACTGAGCCGTTCGACGTCTGCAATTTTTCATCCCAGGTTGTCTGTTTTGTTCCTTGGCTGCCATCACCGTGGTCCCCAAATATGGGAGCCCGGGTGCTCGGAGACGACAACTCCCAGAAGCCTTCGCTGCCACAGACAATGGCTGGGGCTGCTGGGAGTTGTAGTCAAAGAACCACCGGGGACCCGCGCGTTCGCACCTCCGCTCTAAGCGACGATCCTGCACCGCATGCCAATGAATCCCCCAGGTGTCTTGGCCACCACGCTTTTCTGCTATAAAGCATGCCTTTCCCCGTTTATTTTGCAATGAATAAGCCGATGGGAATCGCCCAAAATATCATCAATATTTATTCTCCCCACTCATAAACGTCAGCATCCCCGAGAGCACGCTAGCAACGAGTCGGAAACCTGCTGTAAAATAACCTGAAAATCTTGTAACGACTGAGCCCCAAAATCGAGACACTATGTCCCAAATGAGCAGTTTTAAAAGGACCGTTTGAGGCGACGTGATTTCGGTCCCCCCCACCCCCCGCCCGAGAGACAGAAAGATCTTCCCCAACAAGGTGGAAATGCTTGCATACCAGAATTCAAAGACAGGGGAACAGCAGCGTTGGGCACGTGGGCGATCCGCCGCCTTTCTCCTTTGTGCGTCGCGAGGGGGGTGCTGCGTTGGGGGGTCGCCGGGGAAGGCTGCACCCGCTGCTGCTGGACAAGCTGCGCCGCCTGCTTCTGAGCCATCTGGATCCTCTGGTAGCAGACCTCTTGGGCCGTCGGGGGCCGGTACGGACGGACCACCGGCTTGCTCGGGGCATCAGCCTGCACGGGGGAACAGAGAGCCATGGTTTGCCCCCAGCCAAGGCTGTGTAGAATTTAGTGCCACAGACGTTCACGGCTTTCCGAACAAACGAAGCCAAAAGGCCGAGCTAAATCGGACTGTGAGCCTCAGCCCGAACAGACCAAATGCTTCCAGCCTGCAAAGGTTAACAATTCAGGAGATCCACTCTTGTTGGGACTAGCAGATGGACATTTAGACTTCTGGATGACACAGACAATGGGGTCTCTAAAGACAAGGAGAACCCAAACTCCAGGATCATTGTGTGTCAAGGAGGGACAGTGGGGGAACCGAACCGCCAACTTCTGCCTCCGTAGCCAGAGACTTAAACCCCGGAGCAATCCAGCAGTTTCTCCAACCTCCACAGACAAACACGCTCTCTCCTTTCCAACGTGGTTTGGTAAAAGCTTTGCATGGCAGCTTAAAAACCTGCAAATATTTGAATTAGGAAGGGTTTTTTTTTCCGTCCCATTTCCTCCGAGTCTGTTATCTCTTTCAAGGGTGGTAGAGGAAGGCTTAATGGATGGGCGGGCAGAGGACACGTAACCTGGCAAAGTGAGAGGTCGTGCCGACCACGGGCTCGGCTTGTTGAAACAAGAGGTGGCTGATGGGCAGCCGGGAAGAAGCAAACAAGAGGTCTCTGGAGCCAGAGGGCGGGAGTTCGATTCCCCCACTGGGCCTCCTTGACAGGGGCTGGACTCAGTGTTCCAGAGGGTCCCTTCCTGCACTGCTATTCTAGGATTAAGATGATTTCCTGTTTTGCTTAGGTGCCATCAAGTGGCTTCCAGCTGATGGCAACCTATGGATTACGGATGTCTGAAAGGCCCTGTTGTAACGGCCCTGCTCAAGACTCGCACACGTCAAGGTTGGGGTTTCCTAGATGGAGTCAGTCCATCTCTTGTGCAGCCTTCCTCTTTCCCTGCTGCCCCCACAGTCCCCCCACTGCCTCCTCCGGCGAGCTACACCCGACGTGAAGGAAATAACCTGCTGACAAATTACAGCTGGAAACCAGGTCCTTTCTTTGGGGCAGACGGCAGAGCTGCGTCGTGGGGCAGATGAAGAACCACGGGGCCCTGCGGCCCAGAAAGGTACATCCGGCACCCACGCTCTCCTGCTCTCTAACCTTTTGGGGAAGCTCTGAACTCCACTTACGTTGCCTTGCTTTGCAACATGAGAGATCCGTCGTTTCTGGCCTGGGAAAAGGGTGGTGAGGTTGTCTTCGGGCCCCTTCTCCTCGGCCCCTTCATCTTTCGACGGCTACAGTGGACAGGGTGAAAGACAGAGAGACACAAAGAGCTAGTTTGGAAACAAGGGTGAGTGCTTTTGAATCCGTGGGTGGTGGTTCCCTCTATGCACATTTTTACGCGAGACAAAAAAATTCCCACTAAAACAGCAGGGCTGACGTCCAGGGAGGCACACCTTGGACCGGCCGCCCGGCCTCGCCACTCCCCACGTTCCAAGCTTACCTGCTTCCCCATCCGGCCCTTGTCTTCCGTCTTGACGTCGGTGGACTCGTTAAATATCCGCAGGCACTCCTCCATGGGATCCGACTCCAAGTCCAGCTCCTTCTCCAGGAGAGAGTAGTCGACGTCGGAGGAGGACGAAGAGGGGCTCCGGGACGGCTTTGGCCGTTTCAAGGCCAACCCCCCGTGGTCTCGGGACAAAGCAAAACAGCCCCCGTCCCCGTCGGAATCCGAACTCACGTCCGGGAACGCCCCCGGGAGGCCTGCGGCGGCCCCTTCGTCTCCACTCTCGTCGCCAAAGAGGTCGGCGTGACTCAAGGACCGCTGTTTCGCCTTACACCTCGCCCTGGAGCGGCCCGCGGACGGAGCGCCGGTCGGCGTGCCCTTGGGCCGCTCCGGTCTGGGCCGTTGACCTTTCCCGTCCTTCTCTTGGGCCCTCAACGCCTCGGCCTTCTTTTTTGAGTCAGCTTTCGGGGGCTTGCCGTCCTTCTTCCCTCCTGCCTCTGCTTTTCCAGGCCGGGGGGCCTGGTCTGGTTTTAACTTCGCTCCTTTACTGTCCACCCCTCCGGAAGATTTGGCCTTGCTGGGCTTCTTCGAGTGCCCGTCGACGGGCCTCTTGGTGTGTTTCTCCTTCACTCTCTCGCCGTTCCTGTGCCGCGACTTGGCCTCCGTCTTCTCTTTCTTCCCCTCCGTCTTGCGGCTGTCGGCGTTCTTCTTTTTCACCTTCTCCTTCGGCTTTTCCTTCCCGTCCCCTTTCAGATCGCCGTCCGCGGGCGCCCGGCCAAGCTTCGCCCCCTTCGGGTCTCGGGCCAGGATTTCCAGGTGGCTTTGAATGTCACCCATGTCGTACTGCACCGCCGTCTCCTTCATTTGCCGCGAGGCGGGGTCCGTTGGCCGGGCTCCCTCTTCTCTGGCGACGGGCCCACCGGGCGACTCGCTGCCCGCATTGCCTCTTGACTTCGACGGCCTGCCGGAGGGCCCCGGAGGCTCTTCGTCCGAGTCGGAGAACCTAGCCGGCGGTTCTGGATCGCTGGACGAATCGCGCCGCTTCTTGTGGGGCGGCGAATACGGCTCCCCGCGCGCGACGGCCCTCTTGCGCTTGGTCTCCTTCTGCGCCTTGGCTTTGCTCAGGAGCCGGGCGGAGTAATTCGAAAGGGGGTCGTACTCCAGATCGGTCGACGGCTTGGACTTGTCGATGACGTATTTGCTGTTCGCAGGCAGGCAGCTATACTTCTTCGGCTGGGTGACCACCGTGGGGACGTACTCCAGCGCGCTGCCCCTCGATTTCCCACCGCTGGAGGAATCCAAAGTGTATTTGCTGGACCGGCCCGAGGTGGCCGCCGACGCGAGAGGGGTTGGGTGGTAGTCCGCCTTCCCGCTTGCCTCGTAGCTCCCCGGGGTGTATTCCAAGGACGGGAACAGCTGGGACCCGGCCAGCTCGGAACCCAGCGACGGGGAGTCGGCGGCCCCGCACTCCTTGGCCGTCTCCAGCAGCTCCTCATATTTTTTCTTGTCGCGCTCATATTCGTTCTGGGCTGCCTCGATGGCCCGGTTGACCAGCTCGAGCTCGAGGATGCCCGCGGAGGGCTCATGAAGGCCCTCCAAAGCGCCGTTGCTGCTTTGGGCCACGGGCTTCGGGAGCTCCGGGTTGTAAGGGTCATAGCCACAGCCTGGAAAAAGAAATATATATATATTGACTTTCTTCCTAGAAATCTGGACAAATCTGAAGGGAGAAACGGCAAACTCCAGTCCTACGGCAGGCTCTTTCCTTTCAGCCGCCCGTCGACCCATCAGGCTGAGGAAAGAGGCCGGGGGGGCCTTGACAGGCTGGAGGCAGCTGTCAGCCAACGCAAGACACGGCTACTCCGACACCCATCCTCTGTCTCTGTGGCCGGCATCTTCAGAGGACAGGAGTAGGACAGGGACCAGAGCACAGAGTGCTACTCCTGTCCTCTGAAGATGCCGGCCACAGAGACTGGCAAAATGTTAGGAAGAACAACCTTCAGAACACGGCCAAAGAGCCCGAAAAATCCACAACAACCATTAGATCCTGGCCATGCAAGCCTTCGCGAATACTTTTCCCACTGCTTCTAAGACAACTCCCGGAGAGCAGCTTCAGAGACGTTCAAGGAGGCTGTTCCTTATACTGCTTCTTTTATCGGTTTCTTAAGTCTGTCGCCTTCATTCCCCTCCCTTGACAAACCACAGATAAGACCACCAAGTCTTACACAAAGCTCTGGCTCAGTGTGGTCATTTCCTATCCCGAGATCCTGCCAGCTCTCCTTCCTTCCCTGTTTCACCCCCACCTGCAAGGAGAATTTTCTTTTTCTAGGCAATTAATCCGCTTCTGGAACGTTTAATCTTCAAGGCACCCACCAGGCACCCGAGCTTTAAAAGGGAGTGTGTGCATGAGTGAGGGGAAGTAGATGCTACCTCATATTTTTAGCTTGCACCTTTCATTCGTAGTAAGCCGTCAAGACAGTACTGAAAAACGCAACTCGAACCCTGCTTCGGAAACTCTGGCAGGTTTCGCTCCTTCGAAGTCTGCCCTAATTTAAAAAAAAAAAAAAACACAACACCACGTACACAAAGCAGGGACTTGTATGCTCTTGAACACCTGCACTTCAAAGCCAAACTCGCCATCTATAATTAGCTGGAAACGAGCACAGGGTGACCAAAAAAATGAGCCAAACCTCCCTCCCTTCCCCCCCCCCCAACCCCACGCAAGGGTTATTTCAGTAACCCACTGGGGAGAATTAAAGGCTTCTGATGAACAAGAATGGGCTGCAGCCAGAACCGGTTTCAGGAAAATGGGGATCGTGGAGAAGACGCCTCATTAATTACATTTCAGGCTATGCTGACGGGAAGGTTGCCATGTTGCGCCGCACTTCTGCCCTAAAGACAATGCAGGGGCCCACAAACTGGTCTACAGAAAACATCGCGAGTGTTTAATAAACCTCTGAACAAACACCACCGGGGCCAGGTGTAAACGGAGCCAAGCATCCCCCTCTTCAAAAAAACCTGGATTTGTGATCTTGCTTGTCCAGTCAGCCGGCAGGTAACCCGCAGTCATGAACACCTGGATCCTGGGCAGGTTTTGTCATTTTCTCCCTCGGTTCTGCGCAACCTCGGCTAAGAAACAGTTCTGGAGCCCTTGAAAACTCATCAATCTTGTGCTGTTTCCTAATAAAGGTGTGTGGACAGCTGGATCCCCCGCTTTTCCTAGAACAGCAATTATTTATTTTTCCCCAGCTGGGGGCAGGGATCCAGGAGGGACTTGGCACCGCGAACCTCCTTATGAAAATGGCTAAAGATCTGACCCCGACGCTCAACCAGCAAAGGGAACCTCTCGTGAAGAGGCAAGCGAGAATTTGGTGGTGGTGTTTTCTCGGAGGAAAGGAAGGAACACTTTCAAAACAGGAGAAAAATTCCACGCAGGCTCCTTCTCCAGGGTGGTTTCCACAGCCAGGTAAGTACGGCTACTCGCCTGGAAGGGGGGTTTGGTTCGCCCCAAGCAAACACCTTAGGACCACCCTATTCTTTCCCAAAACCTCCCTCTCCCAAAAAAAAATATACAGATGGTATGATTTTCTTTTTCCTTACCTGAGTTCTCATGGGTTAGCAAGCAACAAAGGTACTTATTCATGCTGTCACTCCTTCCAAAAATAAAAGTGTTTCCCTCCCTCGCCCACTGTGCTGCAATTTAAGAATCTATTTTTTTCATAGCTTCAGCCACCCCGAAACACGAAGATGCCCCAAAACCCAGCCATGGGTGCCTGGACTTCTCTCCCGGACAGCCAAGATAAACTCAGAAAGCAAACCAGGAGGAAAGGCAAGCAGGAAACCCGTCAAAGATCCACCTTCCACATCCATGCGGTGCTCTTAAAGAGACACTTCCCTCTTTGAAGCAAAAAAGGGAAACCGCGCCCGGTTATTTCTCAAGTGTAAGGGGGCTCTTGGAGGCTTATTTGACACCCTTCCGCCTCTCCCTTGCCCCGAGATCAGGAGAATGCCAAGTTACAGAAGATATTTTAGTGCTAGGAATGAAAAAAGAAGCAGTTTAAAAAGTTTTTTTTTTTTAAAAAAATAACCTTATCCTCCTATATTCTTGGGCGAGTGGGAAGAGTGGCCGGAAGAAGCCATTGTGATTCCCTTAGCAGAGCCTCTGAGTGCACACAGAGTTCTTTTTCCTCTTTCTCTCCCCCCCCCAACATTTCTCGTGCCCCTAACCATGTGCAGAGTGTATTCTCTACTGCCGCTGCAAAGGTGGGGGCCATTTAGAGAAAAACAGAAAGCAGGGCCCACTTAGCGTCCTAATTGGAGGAAATCAAGAGGGCATCTGAGCTTAAGCAGAGTGCAACCTTTGCATGTGGAGCCCGCTCTCCCAGGGCGAGGAAGAAACCAGGAAAGCCCTTCAGGATGCAGGGTTAGGACCTCTGTTAGTCCCCTTTTTTCTCCATCCGGCTGCTCCTCTGAGCATGCACAAAGTGCTTTTGACACAGGTGAGGTGGGACGGCCTGCTTTCCCACCCATCATGCCTCTGAGCATGCACAAAGCGCCTCTCGCACAGGGAAGAGGGAAGCCTCCCTCCACCCCCTTCTCGCCCCTGCAGCACCTCTGAGCATGTGCAGAGCGCCTTTCGGCCCATGCCTGCAGCTCTCTTTCTGGCCCACCAGCCCGGCAGAGCCTCTGAGCATGCGCAAAGGGCTTTTGGAGTCAGAGGCGTTATCTGGAGCGCCCTCTTGCCCTACTCGGCCCCCCCACAGCGCTTCTGAGCATGCGCAGAGTTCCCTTACGCCGCCCCGCTCCCTTACCTGCCCCGAGGAAGCGAAGCCCAGCTTCTGAGCATGCGCAGAAGTCCCCTCAGCTCCCCCGCTCCCTCACCGGCCCCTGTGAAGCGAACCCTGAGCATGTGCAGAGCGCCTGTCAATCCCACTCTGCCGGCCCCCTTCTCTCCCACCCCACCCCAACGAGCCTCTGAGCCTGTGCAGAGCGCTTTTCAGTCCCAGGGAGCTTGGCCGCCTTCTCCTCCACCCCAATGAGCCTCTGAGCGTGTACAGAGTGCCTTTTTTTCAGGCGAGGCGGAGGCGTTTCCTCCCCTCGCCCAAGGGCTTCTGAGCAGGTGCAGAGTGCCGTTACCTGAGGGAGGGCGCCTGGAGGAGGGGCGCCGAGGAGGAGGAGGAGGAAGAGGAAGGCCCGGGGGTCCCGCCGCCGCCGTGAGGGGAGCCCCCGGGGGGTGTCGGAAGTGGCAGTAAGGCCTCCCGCAGGCCGGCCCGAAAGGGCACTCGAGGCCGCGGAAGAAGCCGCTGGAGCGGAGCATCCCGGCCGCCTTCCCTCGGCCGGAGGGAAGCGCCTTCTTTCCCCTCAACCGTCCCCTCAGGCCGCCGCCATCTTGACTCCGGGCAAGGTAAGGCCGCGCCGGGAGCCACCGCGCGTGCGCCGCGCCGGGAAACCTATGGGGCCGCCGCCATCTTCACTGAGGGCAAGGCGGAGGGCGGCAACCGCCGACCACAACAAGGAGACCCCGGGTGCGCATGCGTGGTCTCAGGGAGGGGCGGGGAGGAGGGAAAATGGGCGGCCATCTTGGCTCCCTTGGGAGGGGAGCCGGGGACGTAAATACGCATGCTCAGGATTAAGGCGAGGAGGTGGGTGGGGTTACCTACGGCGTTTGGCCGCATAACCGCCGCCATGTTAGCTAAGGGCAAATAAAACGGCCAGCGCTGACACGGGAGAGCTGAAGGCGCATGCTCGGTTTCTCCCAGCGAGGTCCTTCACGCCCCTTGCATAGGGCGGAATGGCGCTGGGAGCGAGGTGGCTAAGCTAAGGCCTGATGTGAAATTGGAATTAACAAATAAATAACGCCAGTAATGAGAACAGAAAGATAACGGTGCCTTGGCAGTGGAAGAAAGGTTTAGGAATAAAGCAGGACCAGTAGAAAAGGAATTGAAGGGTGGGGAGAAAGAAACTTGTGGTTGCCAACTTCTTTACTAGGCAAGGCTCCTCTGCCTTCTGTAGGAAGCCATGTTGATAGATGTAGGGAGCAATGTTTATAGTTATACCCCATTCCCAAAGCTGATTCATCCCCATGCAATTTCGTCTCTTACACCTTTAGAGACAGAAGAGACCAAAAAATAAATACCATGAAAGCCATCCTTCTCTTGAGTGAATCAATAATACCTCCTCCCAAAAAAGTGTGCAAGCTTTTTGACCTCACAGATCTCTTGCTTCCCAAAGCTGGCTTTGAAGGAGCTGGCTTTTGCTGACCAGGCTGATGAGAGCTGCCGTTCAACCACATTGGGAGGGCAACCCACACATAAATGGGGGGAAAGCTGCCTTTTTGGCCGCTCTCCGAAAAAGTAACATTTCCTCTCTTCTCATTATTTATTTTATTTATTTAAAATATTTTATATTTCAAAAGGCGCCAAGGCGGCTTGTAACTGGAGAATGAGCCTCATTAAAAACAGGATGACTCACTTGGTCAACAGCTGTAAAATCTGTTTACAACCCAGCAAAACAGATACACGGTTTAAAGTCAACGGGTTTGCTTGTTTGTTTGTTTTATTTAGTTAACAGCAAAACAGGAAAGGGGAAATGAGGTGCACACATATACAAAGCTGGGTTCAAGGCTTATCAAAAATACAGACATGAAGAAAGAGAGAGAAATACAACCCCTTTCTGCCCACAGTTCAACTCCACTCACGACAGAGAACAGCCAAATTTGTGGGAGCAAAAAAGTTACTTTTCCTATCTCCTCCCCTCTGAGGAAAACCCCAAATTTACCCTAGTTTATAAGACAAAATGAGGCTCTGAAACAGATTTTGCCTCCACTGAACTGGCAACTTAGGAATGTCCCTTTTTACAAAAAAGCTCTCCATTTTGCACTTCCCTCATCATCATCCTAGCTGGCTGACAAAGCTCTGGATGTTGTCGTTCCTCAAAAAAAAAAAAAAAGTAACTTCCCTCAGTTCCGAAGTCTGTGCCATGCCTTTAGGGAAGGAAAACCCAAAAACATCTCTCTCTCTTTACAAAAAATATATAGTATTTCTAGTCATAGACCTGAAAAAATCAAAATTCTTCTCTAAAGCTTGCTACCTGATTCAAATTTGCATTACAAGAATACCCGTCAATTCCCAACAAGTGCTGTTTCTCCATAAATATTTCCATATGTTGTTCAAGCTCTGCAATTCTAAGATCACTGTCATTATTAAATAAGCCTGCTTGATTATATCTTCTAGAACAGAAACAATGGGAGTCATACATTCAAAAGTTTTCCCCAGACAATTATATGAGTGAGGAAACAAATATTTGGTCCTCCGTCTATCCCTGAAAATACATTTCAACATGGTGCAAAACTGGAAAATCCTAACAGCTTCTCTGTGACAGATGCACCCTAGCCCCCATTTGTTTATCTCACTCTACAAATCAGCAGTGAGCTTTTTAGGTTCTTGGAAACAGCTTGTGCCCCCTGACCCGTTTTCCCGATATCGGTAGGTCCTGAGTTCGAATGAGCTTCATCCAGAGTTAGTGGATCCACTGAGTTCCGGTCTAGCCGCTGGAGCAGCTAGATTCGAACTGGTTTCCACGGAGCCACCTGTTGAGCCTTCTTCCACACTTGCATAGAGACCAGCTTCAAATAATATAAAACACACACCCCTACACACATCATCTTTCTCTCCCCTCTTTTAATTCGAACCCTTGTGGGTGCTGATGGGTGAAATTCTGGATTTGAAAAGTGAGCCATTCCAAACCTGGGCACGAGCCAGTCTCGCCGCCCAAAAGCGGCCGTTTTTCCATTTTTCTCCCCTACATCCTGGTGATCACTTTCCGAGCTCCAAATAAGTCGATCCAAACCAGAAGCACAAGGAGGAAATGGGAGGGTGGGCTTTGGTCCCTCAAAACCACCAAGATAAAGAAATTCATCACAAGGAAAACCGAAAACGTATCACATCTAAATACACACACACCCTGATCCGTTGCGGGGCATCACAGGTTGCCACAACGGTGGAGGGGGGAAAGTGCTTCCTCTCGTGCGAAAATCGTACTAGTGAGCACACCCTGCGTGGGTGGGCTGGATCCCAGCCGAATCTCTCCCACCCCAGCCTGGAGAGGAGAAGGCCATTCAGCTATCTCAAATCCCTTCCCCGTTCATATCCTTGGCCCTCTGCTACTCTGATTCTACCTTAACATTAAAAAATAAATACAATTTTTCTTTTTTTGGGGGGGGGGGGAATATATATCAAAACCCGTACAGCCTTCCCTCACTTTTGCAAAGAAAAAGAAAGAAAAAAATATATAACACGTTGGATGTGAGAGGAAAGAGGGTATCGTTTCGTATGGGTGCCGTCGCCTGTCTTTCGTGACGGGCTCACCCCGGTGTGGAAATCCGTCGATCCGAGCCCTGGGCAAAAACCCCAGGGATCCGTGAAAACCTGATTTAAAGATTAAAAAGGAGGAAACAGAGAGGGATCCAGGACTTTGAAGCGGGCAGATAATCCTTCTGCGGTGTCTATTTTACAGAAAGCTGGCGAGGCGCTGTTTGGTTTTTTTTTTTAAGGGCCAAGGGTATCGGAGGCGGGACTGTCCGGACTGGGGCTACCGGTCAGGCTGCTAGCGGCCGAGTCACTGGGTGAAGCGCTGTGGCAGTCCGCTCGCCGGACCATGCCGGGCCGGAAAGCCGGGTGGCGCCGGGCATGCTTGCTCAGGTGGTCACTGCGCATGAAGCGTTTCTCGCAGAGCGGGCAAGCGAAGCGCTTCTCGCCGGTGTGAGTGCGCACGTGGCGCGCCAGCTCGTCCGAGCGGGCGAAGCGTTTCTGGCAGCCTGGCCAGCTGCAGCCGAACGGCCGTTCACCTGGCAGGAGAAACAAGAAAAGAGGAAAAAAAGAGAGAGATTTAGGACCCCCTTATTTCCTTGCAAAAGCGTGGCTCCGTAGAGCCTCCACAGAACATTGCAGTCTACCTGTGATTGGAAAAAAAAAACGTGCAACAAAGGATTTTGTGAACCTCATTTCCTGCCGGGAAATGTAAGATTTCAGCTGATCACCATTGGAAATGGGACACTGGACTGTTGTTTATTCATTCATTGGTTTGTTTCAAAGTCTCTATAAATGAATGAGTTTATGAGACGTTGTTGTTTTTTTACAAATCTTTGTTTCTACTAGGACTGTGTTGTTATTGTGTCCAATTGCTTCTGATTTATGGCAACCGTAATGGGGTTTTTGAAGTAGGTGAGATAGATGTTCAAGGAGGGGGTCCCTGTATCGGGAGAAAGGTGGCCTATAAATAAAAGAAATAAATAAATTGACGGGGATTTGAACCCAGGCCTCTTGATCTGAGCCCAACGCTCTGTCCGCTACATCACACTGGCTGTGATTAAATCTAATTAAAACTAGATTCGTTGAATCTCATTACAGTTCATGGTAGAACAAACATACGCCGGCAGAAAGAGCATTAAAATTTTTCAGGGCTACGTAACTGAGAATATCAACCAAAAACCGAGCCAGTAGGATGAAGCATGTTGGAATAATTGGGCGAATCTTAAGGCTGCCACCCGGTGCTTTGTTTTTGTTGCTAAGAATCCTGTGATGTCTGAAAGCTTGCTTCGGTGGAACCACCTCCTGCCTCCCAACACAACATTAAGGACCTTTTTCCTCTTCTCCCGCTGGGTTCTGGCAGGAAATCCAGGGCCCCTGTGATGGGTGTTTACGAATCCCAAAATGTGTTTCTGCCCCCCCCCTCCGTCGCGTGGGGCCCCTAACCACTCTGAGTCACTGCCTGCCTCCAAGCAGGCACGCCCTGCGTCTGTGCCCAGGTGAGTCAGTGCCATCTGGGTTTAAGGGCTGAAAAGAGAGCATAAAACCACAGATTCCCTCATAATCCGTGACTCACTAGAGAAGAGGGAGGGGAGGCACTTAATTTTCTTTGAAATGTTTATACGTGGCCAAAGCAGCCTTCGGAGGGGTTCCCAAAGATAGGAAACCAGAAACGGCCCCTCGGAAATAACTGGATTAAATATTCAAATGCCCCCGTCAATGGCTTTATTGAATTTGGTTAAGAAGGATCAATTGTTGAAAGAAAACAAGGACTTAATAGTAATAATGATTACGGCAGCAAGGTTAATTTTTGCAAGAAACTGGAGAAATGATAACCCACTCAATTTAGAGGAATGGTATAGAGAACTATGGGATATGGCAATTAATGATAAACTGACGTGTGATATGAAAATAAGAAGAGGCCTATCAAAAAATAATGATTTTAAGAAAATATGGAGTGTATTCTTGGAATATGTATTTCGGAGAGGGACGGGGTATACACCGAGGGAAGAAACAATGAAGTTTTGGAGAGATATCAGGTCAGTCACTTGCTTGGCAGGGAATTGATTGATGGGTTTCATTGATACAGGGGCCAAAAACAGCTGGATTTCTCAAGACCAAATCCAACACGCTAACCACTGCGCCACATTGTTTTACAATGAGACAGCCAGAGATTCTTTGCTTTAGGAGGGGATCCGGAGATTTTAATAAAATGTGTCTGTCTGTCAGTCCGTCGGTGGGCGCTGGGCGAGGGGCAGGGGGCACCGGGAAGCCCCCACCAGTGGGTCTCGGAAAGCCTCAAGAACAAGGGTTGGAAAGAAGGTGGACATCTCCGGGGCAGATAGTGCTGTGAAGGTGTGGAGGGGGGAAGAAGAGAAACAAGCCGAACTGCTTTGGCCCGCCCAAGCTTGCTCGGCCTCCCTTTCCACCCACGTGGAGGAGGTGGGATTAAGGGCATGGAAAGTCACCGGCACATGCCAGGCAGCGGAGAGGTTTCTCCTGGCACGCTTGGAGGAGCAGCCCTTTGCTCCCGTGTTGGCTTCCCTGCCCTGTTTCCTGGCAAGCAGGAAAGGGCCCCCGGTCTCGCTCGCTCGGTGCCCTCCAGCTACGTTTTCCCAGCCGCTTAAGAAGGTGCCCCCTGGGTTTGGAGAGGGTAAGGGGGGGCCGCCTCCTCCAAGCCACTTCTGACGCTAGGTTGGCACCCCCCACCCAAAGGGCCTGGCCGGGGGACGGTCAGGCCCCTCACGTTCGCCGTCCGGCAGGACCGCCCCGGACGGGGCACACCTGTCGGCGTGGGCAGCCGCAGCCTGGCATTGCCCAAGAGGAGTGGGCGAGCTTCGGAGCTGCCGGAGAAAACGTCTAAAAGGAAGCCTCCGTTCATTCCTTGGGGCAGAGAAACACAGAATTTCCTTTACCCAAAAAAACCACAAAACATTAGCCCAGGCTGGGTGGGGGGAAAATTAATCCTACAGGATTGGACCTGACACCCCCACCCCCCCCCCAAAAAAACTCAACACTTCATCCCCGCCTAAAAGGGTCTGACATTTTGGGAGGCTTCCAAACAGGGGGGCACATCGGTGACATCTCCGGCCAGCCCCTCCTTGCTGTTTGTCCTTTGGCGTGCCGGAGGTAGACTGCCCCTGCTTGTGGGGGCTCTGCTGAGCCCAGCGGGACCCCAGGGGTCTCTCTGTGAGGCATCTGTTTCTTCACGGGGCTGCCTGACACCCAACCCCACTCTGCTTTCACTTTCAAACCCCTCTCATGAGCCACATGGGTGTGGGGGTGTGAAGGCGCTGGGAGGGGGCCAATGGGTCTCCATAAGCGCTCATCCCCCAGAGCTCCAAAGCCGTGGGTTCTGTGACTGTGTCTATCCCTCTCACCTGCGGGCTTCCTCTCCTCCTCCTGCCCTGGATGCGCCCCCAAAGCCGATCGCCTTCCCAGGCAGAGAGGCGGGGATGGCGAGGAGGAAGAGGAGGAGGAGGAGGCGCGGCCGAGGGGAGCCGGCAGGGGGCCAGCCTTGGGTCACCCCCCCCCCAACAAAGGGGGCCCGAGCTGGGCGAGGCGTAGTCCTTCCTTACCGGTGTGCGTCCGGAGATGCGCCTTGAGATGCGAGGACTTCCCGTAGCCCTTGAGGCAGCCCTGGAACGGGCAGAGGTGCTTCCTGGGGCCCAAAGAGGCGGCCAGGGCGGCGGGGGCCTCGGGATCGCGACCCGCGGAGGGCGCGGGGAGGCGCGCCAGGCCCGCGCCAGGGCGCACGGGGGCTCCGGCCGCCGCAGCGGCGGGGGCGGCGTTTCCTCCTCCTCCTCCGTCCTTAGAGGGTGGGTGGATCAGGGCCCCGGCGGCGATGGACACGAGGCACTCGGCGGCCAGGTAGTCCAGGCCGGACATGCCGCCTGGAGGGCGCGGAGAGGGGGGGGGGGCGGCGGCCGGGATCCGCGGCTCTCCCGCGCGGCTGTGCGCCCCCGAGGGCGCGCCTGTCCGCGATGGATGGATGGATGGATGGAGAGATGGAGAGGCCGGGGGGGGGGGGGACCCGCGTGGATCTGCCGGCGGGGCTTGGGGTCGGGCTCGCCCGCCTGCCTCCCGGCTCGCCACCCTGCCCGGCCGGCCCTGGCGCAACGTGGAGGAGGGAGAGGAAGGCGAGGCCACAACGCCGCCGCCGCCGCCCCCGGTCTCCGCCCAGCCCGGGCGCGCCTCTCGCCCTCCCAGCCGGCCAGGCCCCACCTCCCCCAGGGCACGTCGGAAGGCGGGGAAAGGGGAGGAGAGCTGGGCGGCGAGAGGGCCCCCCCCCCGCAAGCCGATGCGCCCCCTTTGAGAGTGGGGGGGGGGCGGGTTTGCGCGCGCTATCCTAAGCTCTTTACGCGCGACCCTCGGTGCCAAGGGAAGGAGAGATCCGGAGGAGCGTTCTTTGGAAAGCCCTGGGATCTCTCCGTCCCCCAGCCCCGTTTGCCCCGGCGGGGCATGATGGGCCTTGTAGTCCTCCCCCCCCCCCTTCAAGGAACCGTTCCCATCTCTGGCTCCCCCCCCCCCTCCTTCAGAGCCACCCTAGAGAAGAAACAAGAGCCCCGATTCCGGCCCAGATTTCCTCCACATTCACCCCGTGTGTTGGGCGGGGGGGGGGGGATGCTGGGGCATGTGGTACGTAAGAAAGGAACATTGCCCACGTGAGTGCAGGAGAGGAGAGGAAGCTTGGGGTTTCAAGAGATGGGGGGGGTCCGGGAAAGTGGGACCGGGTCGCCATTACCGCCCCCCCCCAACCCGTGCCACCTGAGGCGCATGCTTCACCCTCTGTCCTTGCTCAGAGTTCAGGATCTGCTCTGGCGGCTTCTTGCGGGCGCAGCCCTCCCCTTTCCAAGGAAGGAGGGAGATCCCCTCGAGGGGAGAAAATTGGCAGGGGGGGGGGGGCTGGAAATATATATGACTACAAAACACACACACACAGAGAGGAGTGTTTTCCTGTGCAGATTTAGGTCAAGCATCGCTGTGGTCTCAGAATCTAAGTGTTGCTTATTTAATAAGAATAAGAATACAGGGACACTCCCGATTTCTCCCGGGCTTCCTGGCTCTCGAAAAGCCATTTTCCGCTGATAAACATTTTCCTTTGTGCAATTGCGCTTTTACGGCATAAGCAACAACAACAACAAAAAGGAAAGAAAGAAAGAGGGGGGGGGGAAACCCAAAGTGGGCCCCAGGAAACTCTCTGCCCCAAGAAGCTTCCAATCTGAAGGTGTTGCAATGATAAGAGGAAGGCAAAACAACCCATAATCCATGCAGATGCACCCTATTAAGGCTGGAATCAACCTGCTTGAATTCAGGGTGTGGGGGTGTTTTACTTCTGAGTAAAACATGCATAGCCTCCTGAGGCTGGTCTCCAAGGCATTCCCCTCCCCTCCTTATTTTGTACGCTGGCTGGTAACATACCCCTAGGAAAGGATTTAGAGTGGAGAAAAATAAGAGCCCGTATTTAATTTTTGGAAAGCCACCACCCCCCAAAAATGGAGCTAAGGGGGGGGGGGAAGGAGGTTAGGGTCCCCTTTTAGGGACCCTTTCGGGGGGAGCAGATCTGGCAGGGGGATCTTGTTCCTGACCCGTAGTTTGGCCCACCAAGAATGAATCTTTGTAAGGATGTGTTTCTGTGGGACCAGAAGCCTCCCCGTTGTGCTGTGTGTTTAGTAGAAGGACGGCGAAGTCCAAGGAAGGGCCCTGATGTTCTCGCTCCGATCTTCCGGACGCCGTGCTTGCTCGCAGGGCTGGCGTTCCTGGGGTCTTCCTGCCCGAGCCGGATCCACGGCCCCGTGGGCTTCCCTTTACCGTCCCAGCCTTAGCACACCTTCCAGGCATAGGATGACAAAGGGAAAACCACAGAGCCCAAAGGGGGGTGGCCCCTGACGTCTCCCGTCCTGGAAAGAGGAGGGTGGTGGGTCTCCTTATGGGAGGAAGGGATGGCTTAGAGAAGGGTACAGAAGAGATGGCAGCGAAAGTTTATGGACACCCTGCAAGCAGGAGAAAGGACAGGATTAATGAGGACTAGAAACTTGGCCAAGAATACTTCCCTTGTAACTTAGGGCTGGGGAGAGAATGCCATACTACCCGGGCCGGGGGGGGGGGGGGAACCCTGTCTGTTTGTCTCTTAAGGCCTCAAAAGAAGTGACTTTTTCAAAACAAACGTTTGTGCTGTCTAAATAACTGGTCTGTGACTTACTATACCTGAAGAGGAACGGTGTAACAGACAGTTCCAAGGCTTGTCCAAGAAGTAACTAGTCCTAGGTAATAAAGCTCTTGTAACTAGTTACTTCCCCACCTGGTTGGCTTTGAATCCAGTGGCTTTGAATCTTAAGAGTGGGTGATTCTTTGCACTGTGTGATCTTGTGGAGCCCACAGGACACTGGGTCGCCCGATGTGATTGGGCAGGATAGGGAGCCACGCATGAGCTCTGTGGTGCTGGAGGACACAGAGGGGGAAAGATCTACAGCAATGCACAGAATGCATATATTAATCTGTATTCTATATACGACCTAGAGAAACGGGGGGGATACACAGAGAGCCAGGACAAGAAAAGGAAGAAACATGGGGCTAAGAAAATGTGGGATCATCAGACAGAGAGGCTGATTTTGGCCCTACCTGGTAGGGGAACAGTATAATGCTAGGCTCTTTCCTTTAAAAGGAAAAAATGTCCACTTCTGATACCAGCTGGCTGGGTATTTTTAGGCTCAGGGCGCCCCAATACATTATAGACAGCCCGTCATTAGGAGAGGAAAATCCTTGAGCGGCGAAAGGCATCTGAGTGCCACCGCTCACCTCCTGTTGCTACTGAATTAAGCTTCCTTAGGTTTTGTAGCTGGATGTCGCTTGCCGATCTAACCCCCCGCCAAAATCTTGCCTGAATGGTGTCTCTGGGTGGAAGTCATTTCCCTTGCGAGTGGCAGGTGGTCTTCTTACCTGGGGAGGTGACACGGGTACCTCCTGCTCTATGATGTGGGCAGGGTCTTATCCTGCCCCTTTGGGTCCCCAGCCCCTTCTTCCTCTCGGACCACGGGGCATCCTTGCTCACACGTAGATGGCCACCTCCACCCCAAAGTCTAGGTCCTCCTCCCGTTTCCATACCCTTACCGTCACCGATAGGCCTCCGGGTTTCAACGACAGCCCTTCGGAGGAGTAGTCCTCAGGGCGGCGCCCGCTCTTGTCCTACCCGGCCGGTTTCCCCTCCTCAATCTGTTCCGTCTGGACGGTGGGGGGATGCCTGGATGGTCCTTTTATGCTGTCGCCGTTCATATGAGAAGCACGTGGAAGTCCCAAGCGTTGCAAGGGGTGGGCCGGGCCGTGGAAGGAATTAAACTCCGACTTAAGAAGCCTTAATTCATGTCATCGGAGTCTATCTGTGTGTGTGCCGATGTGTTTTGGCCTGATCTCATGACCGGCCTGAAAAGGGTCCCATGACTTGGGAGACGCCAGATCCAAACGCTGAAAGAAGCTTTTATTCTCGGTGACCTCCGGGCCCTCGGTTGGGCAATTCCTGTACGAGGGAGGATGATGAAGCTGACCCGAGTCTGCAGGACGCCTGAGGTGGAGGGATCGCCGCTTAGATGGCGACCCCTGTGATGCGTGGGAAGTCACGTCCCGGGTTGATCCCAAGCCGGGGTACCCAGGAACGGCTAGGAAACCCTGCCTAAAAATATAGGAGAGCTCGGACAGTGGATGACCCATCGTTTAGATGGACCAAAGATTTCACTCTGAAGAAAGCACCAAGACGTAAGCCTTACCTAGCCTAGGAGCCGAGATAAAACATTACGATGGTTTCATCTCTCTTCCAACCTCGGGATGTGACTCCTTACAAAAGCCGCCCACCCCGTGAAGCCAATTCCTTTCTCCTTTTTTTGCATGGGATAACCGAGTTATGTTTCTAACGGAAGACGGAGTGCAACCTTCCCAACGACCCTGCGAGGCAGGCCAAGAAGCGTGAGCAGAAGCGGCTGCCCCCGACGTCATCCCGTGGGTCTCACAGCCTGGCCTCTCCTCCATCCAAGCCCTAGCCGGGAGAGCCTCCCTTGGATCTCCTCTCGGGACTTGGCTTTGCGTGCCAGAGATATGTGCTCTACCACGGAGCCCAAAAACTCAAGTTAAAAAACAAAAGTAAAGAATCTAGTCCTCATTGTTTTGACAAAAACAGCAGAGTTTACTAAGCGCTCGGCTTAAAATGGACTTAACTTTTTGCCGTGGCTGTTAAGAGACCCCAAATGTGCAGGCTGTACTTTGCTCTTTATTTAGTACTATGGGATGGCGAAGCATCTGCCTCTCTTTCTCCAGGCCGTGCAGAGTGTAAATTAATCGCCAGCTGTTCTGTGCATTGCTGTGGATCTTTTTTTCCTTCCTGGGAGGCACTTCACTGTGTCCTCTGTCGCCATAAACCTCGTGCGTGGGTCCCCACTCTCCCCAAACATGCCAGGGCTCCCTTACCCACCCCGGTTTCCTGTGGGTTCCAACCCCGCCACCCACCCCACTCCGGCCAGCTCTCCCTTCCCGACAGGAAGTCTTAAGAGGATAAAAATATATATATATTTCTCTGGCAGAAACACACTGCTTTCTCTCATGGGATTAAGGTCGCTTCGAGCTGTTCCAGCCGCTTTTCCTTAATCGGTGGCCGCTGGGGACAACCCAAAGGACCGGGGTGCCAGGCGGAGGCACGATCGGGGGAGAAGAGAAGATTCGGGTAAGGCCGGCGTTTGGATCCAAAGCGGCTTCATCCCAGACAGGGGGGCGCCTTTAAAGAAAATAAGTTAATGACCTTCGGTTCATCTCCCCTTCCCACTCCAAAATCACTGGGGATATTTCCCCCCCTCCTATTTGAATTGTTTTTCCTCCATCAAAACCAACAGAAAACAGCAAGCCTGCACCCCCCACCCCGAACTAATATTCTGGTGCAACGTTCAGAAAGATCGAGACCTAAAAGGCTGGCCTTTTACGCCTCTGAATTTCAGCGGTTCATCGTTTCCGGAGGCCAAACCCGGCCAGGGACGTCAACGATCTTAACAGTTCACTTTTTCTTTTTTCCATTTTGCCCCTGGGGGTAACATCT
Source organism: Intellagama lesueurii (assembly GCA_037013535.1). Taxonomy (NCBI): domain Eukaryota; kingdom Metazoa; phylum Chordata; class Lepidosauria; order Squamata; family Agamidae; genus Intellagama; species Intellagama lesueurii. Next base: position 2,880,818 of record JBAJHW010000020.1, on the reverse strand, counting down.
CTCCCCCTCCCTCCCGCTCCAAAAATATATAATAAGTTGGCACAGAAATCTCGTCCCAGGCCGATTTTCCGCAACCGAGAAGCAGAATAAGCCTGGTTCTGTCTATAAGGCTCGAACGTGGCTTTGTTTAAGGAGGGCCGCTGGAATTCTCCATGGGGCCTGAAAATTACAAGACCTGCTAAGCCGAAGCCATTCTGCTAAACCTTGATGGGGTTAGAATCCACTGCGTGAGATCAGAAAGTACCGTTACCTCCATGGAAGATGTGCTTTTAATATCACATGAGTGTGTATGTTAGGAAAAGCCACTGGAAGTTCTAGCCTCCCACCCCAGCTACCGTCTCCACACCCGGCAGCCCTAAATTGTTCCCAAACAATCCTTAGCAGACAAAATTCCGGATTTTTCAAACTTTTATTCCTTTTTTCTTTGAAAAATGAATGGGCGCATGGAGGGGGCCCTTCCCCTCGATTTCCTCCACTCTCCCACCTCAAAAACTCGTCTGCCTACCAGAAATTAATTATGTCGAAAACCCCAACAGGTGGGAATGTCTGGACAGAAAAGGAGGAAATTAAAATAGGAGAATCCAGGGGTTGATGGACGGAGCAGGCGAGAACCCCCGTTCCCGTTGTCGGTGGCGTACTCACTTGGCCATATTACATTCCACAATTATTGTTCTGTCGCACGTTCTCCAAGAAAAAGGTTCCCTAATTCAATAGGCATGGATGCCTTTTGGGTGGTCCGGGCTGGGCGACGGAGACACAACCCTCACATGATCGTGCAAAGGTACCTGTCGCTTTATCCGCTGTAGCGCCCATCTGGCTCACCCCACCCAGCCTATGGCTTATTGCTTTTTAAGGGATACGTGGGACGTTCCTGGAACAGGATCCGGACACAGGACCATGAGAGACGGAGGCTGAGAGGTGGCGCAGCCCGAGAGAGACTCCTTAAAAATAAAAAACCCTGCAACGATGCTCAAAAATCTTCCAGAGTTTCACCCAGCGGGCATCCCAAGGCCATCCTGGGCACGTCACCGCGGAACAGGCATCATCCGTCCAAGATGGCGGCCGCTGTGATGAGGCCCGGCCGGGGAACGATGGGGAAAGACCCACCCGGACGGCCCCGACGGCCACTCTGGAGGGGTGACGGCATTTTGCAGCTTTGAAGGCGTCTTCCCTTTGAAAGCCCCCCGAGCCTTCCTCCTTTTTCCCTTCTCATCTTCCCCGAAACCCCGCTTTGCCCTTGCCCGATTGAGAGCCCGGGTCTGTCACTGGAAAGAAGGGGGGGAAACGAGCAGCGGGGGGGTGGGGGCAGGCATGGGGGGGGCTCAGTTGTGTTGCCCGGCCAGGTCTTGCGAGATGAATTTCCGCAAGCGCTCCAGGTACTGGCTGTAGAGTTCGATGTCGTTGTGGCCGGCGCCCTCCACCCAGAGCGGCTCGACGGCCTTCGGGCAGCGTTCGTAAAGAGCCAAGCCGTGGGAGAAGTCAATCACCTCGTCCTCCGTGCCGTGGATGAAAAGGACCTGGGGAGGTGATCCGTGCGACTTTGTCGATGCTGCGGGAGAGAAAAGGAAGTCAGGAAGCGATCATAACAGCGCTGCTTGTTAGAGCTTTTTGATTCCCTGAACGAATACCGTAGGACCCCCTTATCCGCAGGATCAGTATCCACTGATTCGCATATCCATGATCTGGAAATATATATATTTAAAAATCCTAGAAATCTTGATTTCTAAAGATGACGTTACCAGAACTGGCCGCCAGATGGAGCCAAAGACCGTGCTACGTATAGTGCTTGCTATTAAAATAGCGTTCACTATTATCCACGTTTTTCAGCATCTGCGGGGGACTTGGAACCGATCCCCCATGGATACAGGGCTCCTCCTGTATGGATTCCTGAGCTCCAAACGCAGTGCAGCCTCTCCCGAGCCGAGCCCCCTCCCGAGCCGAGCTTCCCTCCCCATGCAGGACTCACTTCGGGAATGCATCGAAGCAGTAAGTCTTCTTTGTCTCTGGGAAAGCCACGCGCATGCCAGAAGTGAGGGGCGAGTGCAAAATGACGGCCGCACACTCGTAACGGGAGGCCAGGTCTACCGTGGGCACGGTGCCGATACTTTGCCCATACAAGATAATATTCTCCGGACTGATCCCATACCTGAGGGGCAGAAGGGATGTGAGAGGAGAAGAAAGGGGGGGGGAGAATAATTATAAATTGAACCATTATTGCAAGCGCGATGATCAGCTGTAACAATCTAGCCTTTTCCATTATGTTGTCATTGTGCATCACTGATTTGCTTCTACTAATGGGGTTTCTGGAGTACAGTGGGACCTCCGTATCCACAGGTTCACCTATCCACAGTCTGAAAATTTTTAAAAAGATTTTTTAAAAAGCTAGAAATCACGTATTTTTACAATGTATTTATGAGAACTGGCCACTAGAGGGAGCCAAAGACCATGCTCTGTATTCTTGTTGTTGAACAAGTCTCTGGCTCCCTCTAGTGGCCTAGTGCTGGTAATACATGGAGAAAATACATATTTCTAGATTGATTACATTTTTGCTTTTACCATGCTATGTATAGTGTTTGCGGTTTTCTGCGGTTTTCTGCATCCACAGGGCGTGGGGGCTTGGAACTAACCCCCCCCCATGGATACAGAGGTCCTACTGTATGTGAGGTTTCTCATTACCAGACACCCCACCCCATGAGCCAGCTGACTAGGGATTTGAATTCAGGGCCCCCCCCCCCCGAGTCCTTTTCTGACCCTGTCTCCCCCATAGGACACTGGCTTTCTCATTATACGACCAAAGGCCTCCATTTTTCGGCGTTCCAACGATTTTCTTCGTCTTTATTCATTCCCTTCAGTAATTCTCCGTTTCTTTGTCGCCTAAAAGAAATACTAAACGTGGTGTAACTTATGTTTTTTCTCATGTTTTTTACAGCTAATAATTCCAGGTCATGCAGTCGAACCGAGAATACATAGCAAAATTCACAAAGCCAGTTTTATATTTTGTACGTGTGTGTGTATTATGTCTTTCCCCTTAAGAAAAGCCACGCTCCGTCAGTTTTGCACCCCCGGGGGCCCTCTGGGCTCACCGGGTTCTCAAAGCCTGCCAAGCTGCGTCAACATCCGCGTAAAGGTTCTTCTCCGACGGCTTCCCGGTGCTGACGCCGTAGCCCGAGTAGTCGTAGGAGAATATGTTGCAGTTGATCCGGGGTGCCCAGGCTGATGTAGAAGCTGCACATCTGGCCCAGGTCAACAGCGTTCCCATGCGAGAAAAGCACGGTGAACCTGGAAGAGAGGCGGGGAGAGAGGTTCAGAGAAGGGAAACCGCTGGAAAGGGGAGGTCACATGCCACAGCCACAGAAGCGGAAGCGGGAGGACTTGAATGGGGGCAGGAGCGACGTCCGTCCCAGGTTTCGCTCCGAACTTTGCAAGCCCTCTCTTAAGGGCAGAGTCCTGTCTCCCAAAAAAAGGGAGCCCTGCCAAACATCGGTCGACCCCCCCCCCCGAGGACGGACCATCGGCATGGGGTGGAGTGACCTGGCAGCACCAGCGGTAATTAGAGGAGAGGGATGTTGAGCTTCGCAGCCATTTCCTGGGGATGATGGATGGCCCAGCCAGTTGCGTGACTGGAATTTCCTGCTTCCTTTGTACGCAGCGGCTCTCTCGGCATCCCGTTATCCTGCCTTTCTGTTTTTTTTGTGGGATGGGGCAGAGCGTCTGCCGCATCTCCCTAAGCATATGGTAAATCCTCAGAGCTCTGTGGACTATAGTTCCCATAATCCCCGGCCCCGGCATGGTTTGGGCGACAGCCTCCGTTTCCTAGAATATGGTGGCCGGGTCCTTTGTATTTTTATTTTATTTTTATGTTCACATCCCAAGATTCCCTCCCTGGCTTAATCAAAAGATACCACTATCGGACCGCGGTGGGTCCACCTAGCAGCCTCATGGGACTTGTAGTTTAGCGAGGCGCTCTGAATGTCCTACTAGCGCCGTTTGTTGAGCCACGGCAGAGAATTTCAAATCCCTTCCAAACCCCCACGTTTCCACCTCAACCCCATTCTCGCCCTCCGGGGCCCGACCCGTCTCCCCCCCCCCCCCCCCGAGGCCACTCACCTGGCCCCCGGCGCGCACCGGACGTACATGCAGCTGACCCGGTTCCCTCGGCCGCTTTTGGTCACAAACACATCAATGGTGTCCAGTTCCCGCTGCGTGTACTGGAATTCGGCCCGGGTCCATCAGGTGGAGCTTCCAGCGGGTGATGGCCCCGCTCCGGGGGGAGGCGTTCCCAGCGGGATCCGGTTCGGGGACCATGGTATACGTCGGCTCGGGCTGGGAGGAAGGCCAGCTTGGCGGCGATGCGGCCGGGGCAGGGCGGACAGCAGAAAAGGCAGCAGAGTTCGCTGATGGAGAGCCCGTTCATTGCAGCCGAGGGGGGTGTACGAAACCGGAGAGGAGTCGCGTATCGGCGGGAGGGGGGGGGGCTCACCAAGGACGCCGGAAAGGGGCAGGAAAGGAAAGCCCCAAGTGAGGAAATCCGACCCGTTTTAAGAAAACATGTCAGCCTCCCGTAAGATGGAGGAAGTCTTTATGACATCCCCAGCTGGAACTTGCCATCGAGGTTTCCCTCATTCCGGCCTAGGGGGTCGAGAATCCCAGGGTCTCTGCTTGGATCTGGCCTCATTCCTACGCGGAGTCCTAAGAGCAGAAGGAAAGAAGGAAGGAAGGAAAACAGGGGGAAAGAGGATTCAATCCTAAATCATAAAGGGCAGCCATATGCTGGGAACATCGGGATTCACGGAGGTGCATCTGCCACGCCGTGCTGAGTGTAGACCCACCGAAATCAACAGTACTTAAAGGAGGCGTGAAAAACGGGTCCTTTGGATAGGTTTGCGCGGTTCCCATTTTTATTAGAATTTATATTAATATCCCGCTTTGAGTCAAAGCAGCGTCTGAGGTTCTGGCTCTCGCTTTTTTTCGGTCTTCCTACCAACCCTGCGTAGTAGGTCAGGGTAGGAGGGAACAACGAGCCCCAGATCCGCTAGACGAATTTCACAATAGAGATCTCCCGCTAACCATGACACTACCTTTCCCTAATCCAGGGCCTTCGGATCTCTGTCAAACGTCCCCCTCCCAAACCAGGAAACCGTGTTACAATCTCATGTGGGTCTGAGACCTTTTGTCGCCCATCGGACACACAAGGTGATGGATAACACCCCTCCGCCATCATCCTACACACACATATACACAGGATATAAATCCTGGAGAGCTCAGGGTTTACGGTCTCTGACTGCAGAGCCAGAGGTTGGGAGTCCGAATCCCCCCACGGGGCCTCCTTGACAGGGGGTTGGACTGGATGATCCCAGAGGGTCCCCTTCCAACTTATTATTATAACCCAGCAGGCTGATTTCCCAGGGTGTGGGATTACGATTCCCGTCTTGTCTGAAAACTCTCCAGGCATGGACCGCAGATGGATCGGCGGCAGGCGGATGCTTGTTAAGAGGAATTATTTTTCAGAAGGTGGTGGTTGGCTGTCTGTTTTTATTTCCCTTCCCCAACACAGAACCTTTGCAGGTAGAAGGGAAGCCCCACCGGTTGAAGAAGGGGCAGCTTTCTGATCGGAGCGGATTCCCCCCCCCCAAAAAAAATAATAAAAATGACACAATGAGCTCATCCCGAGGGTCATAAATAATCTCTAGTGACATCACAGCTCTTTACAGACTGAAATGAACGAGGGAAGGAGCTAAATGGCAAACGAGGATGAATAAAACGTACACCCAGCCAGCATGACATCACTCCGTTTTGTCATTGAGGACCAAGGATTCAGGGGGTCGCTTCGGGCTCTGATCTACTGGATCTGGCCCCGAGTGTACCAAAAGGCACACCCCGGAAACTCAGTGAGCCAGAATGGCGAATGAGATTTAGGGTGCCAGATTAGGACTCGGGGAGACCCGGGTTCAAATCAGTTTATGGGCTGACCTTTGACGGGGGGGGGGCCGTCAGCCCCACTCGCTCAGCCTGGCCTACCTCGAAGGGTTGTTTGGAAGAAAAAGGGGGAGAAAAGAAGGTGGAGCTGCTTAGGCCACCTTGAGCTCAGGGGAAGGGATGTCATCAGAGAAATAAATATAAATAAATAAATAACGCCTAAAGAGAGAGGGGAGAAAACTGAAGAAATTCAGAACTCGGGTGCAGACAATAAGCCAAACTCCCACGAACACAGATAGAGCAAACCCTAGGAAGAATAGAGAGGTAAATGCCAGGCCTAACTAGGATTTTAAGTTTTCCTCCCGGAAAATGGGTAGACTGGAATCGAAGTGGGGGAGCGCAGACAGACCAGACACCTGTACGGAGATCCGAGGGCCCCCCAAAAAAGGGAAGGGAACCCTTTCCTTGCTCAGGTTCCTCTAAGGTTGGGGAGCTCCGGTGGGAATCGGGGTGTTCGCCTCGAGGCCAGACTGGGCTCCTCGTCGGAAGGGCCGGCAGGCGGAACAAGGGGGCCCTGCGCCAACCCCCCACCTCTACCCTCCCCCGCCATGTTTTTCAAGGAGGGGGGGGGAGTTTGAAAAGACTTGACAAGGTGTACAAAAGAGACACCCAGACGCGACTGGGCACAGCCCCGGTCAAAAGACGAGCGACCCCCCAGAAAAAACTCTCTTCCCCCCCCCCCCATCTTTTCTCTCCTCTGCAGTGGTGGGAGGCTTGCCGAGACACAAATCACACACAGTCTCCCCCATTCCTCCCCCCCACACAAAAAAAAAACCCTCCGTTGGCTCGATCCAGAGGGAAGCAAGAGAGAGCGAGGGGGGCCCCAAGCGCGCAAGGGCGCAGCGCCCAAGGGGGGAGCCCCCATAAACCACCCCGAAAAGGAGAGGGGCGGCCGAGCGAGGGAAGCACTTCTACGTCACGGTCGCCCCCTTTCCTGCCCCCCCTCCCCAGCTTCGACCCTACTGCCCACCCCAGAAAGACGATCGCCCCCCACACACCCCAAAAAAGGGTCTCTCACCAGGACGCTTTGGCGAGGCAGGGCGCGCGTCTCTCCGGCTCTCCAATTTTTCCGTCTGGGTTTTATTTCTCCCCCCCCCCCCTCGCACCGCCGGTTCTCTCGCCTCCAGTCCTCCCCCGAGGCTCCGGCCGGGGGTCCCGCTCAGCCTCCCAGCCCCTCTCCGGCCACGATCCGCCGCCTCCCGGCCCGTGCCAAGGCGCCCCAAGTGAGTCGCGCTCCTGCGCTCCGCATTACGCGCCGGGCTACCCACTAGCGTCTCTCCCTCCCTCCCTCTCTGGCTCTTCCCTTCCCTCTCCTCGACCTCCTCCTCCTCTCGAGGAGGCGGATGTGACCGCAGCGACAACCGGCCTGGAAGTGACGAGGGAAGAGTCGCTGGACGAGGAGGAGGAGGAGGAGGAGGCTCCAGGGAAGATCGCCGGCCTCGCCTCCCTCCTCCCCATCTTCGGGGAGGAAAGCGGAGGCTGGGAAGCGTTCCTCCAGGGCGGGCGGGCGGCCGGCGGCTGCTCCTGTTAGAGGAACGTGGCCGCAGCTTCCTCCCCCTTAAAGGCCACTCTGGTAGGAGTGGGGAGGTGGATCAGAGGTTCCAAAAAATAAATAAATAAGGGTACTTGATTACCCCACCCTCGGTTTCTCTGGCCAAGCAGAGATTTGAACCCAGGGCTCTCGAGTCCCTGTCTGGCACTTCTCCAGCTGGACAACCTTGGCTCTCCATCCACCTGTCTGGTCCTTTGGAAGGAGAAAGGCGGGGTAAAAAACATTTTAAATAAATGAGTAGTATCTATCTGTCTGTCTGTCTGTCTATCTAGAGCTCCTTCCTTCCTTCCTTCCATCTATCTATCTATCTATCTATCTATCTATCTATCTATCTATCTATCTATCTATCTATCTATCTATCTATCTCATATTCTTTTCTTTCTTTCTTTCTATCTATCTATCTATCTATCTATCTATCTATCTATCCATCCGTCCCTCTCTGTTTATTGACCCTTGTCCTTTTGTACCGCTAAGTCAGGCCCAACTCACACCACCATTTAATAAGGGTTTCAAGCTACGTGAACGAGCGGGGATTTGAACCCAGGTCTCCGGAACCCAGGTCTGGCGCTCACTCCACTGCAGCTCCCGGACTCCCTGGCTGATTCTGCATCTCCTCCTTCTTTTTCCAGCCATGGCCTCTGGCTGAAAAGGACACCGTTCTGTGTCTGTCTGGGGGGAGAAATACCCATTTCGTTGATCCTGCCCGAGGCCTGTTTGGTCTTTTAGCATTTTTATTTTTTAGTATTTTCCGTGGGTGGCTTCAGGCACAAATGCCAAAGGGAAGGATGAGAGGAGGAACACCCCTAAAGCTGGCTAGGCCTTCCTGGCCCTGGTCAGTTTCACAAGAAGAGGGGTCTCTGTTTCTCCCCTACCCCATCCATCAGCTCACTGTAGGACCATGCCTTTGGGACTACAGCTCCCAGGATTCCCTTGGCAGCAGCTCCCCTGGGGGATTCTGGTTGGTGTTGTCCCCCCAAAAAACCATAAATCTGCACATCTCTACGTCTTCCTGCTTTATCGTCCTCTGCCTTTTCCCAACCGAAGAGGCTGGATTTTGGCTTTGGAGGTTGAAATCACCAACTGGCCATAAAAGATGGAATTTGAACCCAGGTCTTTTGAGTCTGAGCTTAATAGTGCTGTTAGTGTTGTGATTTAACATCTTTATTTTATCTGATCTAAGGCACCATCCACTCGCTCTCTCCTCAAGCTAAACTTTGGAAGCAGGAAAGCAAGGCACCAGGCTGTCCCCCCCCCCCATTTTATTAATTAAAAGGGGGGGAAAGCCCCAAATAGAAATTACAACAGCAGCCTCCTTTGGCTGCTGTTTAGTTTATTAACAAGGAAGTCTCTTAGCCCCAAACAAAAATGGCGGCGCCAATTTCGAAGTAGAAAGGGGGGGGGGGGAAAGGCTTAGAACCAGAAACAAAGATGGCGCAGCCTGCCTCCGTCCCCTTGAAAAGCAGGGGGAAAATGACCAGAAACAAAGATGGCGCCGCTGCTTTTAAAATGAAGGCCGCCACGAGCCAGAAACAAAGATGGCTCGAGCTGCCTCCGTCCCCTTGAAAGGCAGGGGGAGAATGACCAGAAACAAAGATGGCGCCGCTACTAGTAAAACGGTGGTTTCCCCACCTGGACTGCAACTCCCAGAAGTCTCAGCCAAGTACCACCAACGGTGAAGGCTTCTGGGAATTGCAGTCCAGGAGCACCTTTGGGGAAACGCCGTATTAAAATAAAGGCGCCATAAGGCCAGGAAACAAGATGGCGCCCCCATTGGACAGAAAGGCTTCGTGCCAGGAACCAAGAAGGCGCCCGACGCGGAAGGGGGGGAAAAAAGAAGCATTGCGCTTGCGCCAAGTGGGCTGCTCCGTCTGCTCCCCCTCCTTCCGGCCCTAAACCGGAAGTTAGAACTAGGAAGTGGGGGGGGGGAAGAGACTTTATTGACAAATCAATGAAATAAATAAAAGGCGAAGAAGAAGAAGAGGGGATGTCGGTGAATTACGCGGCCGGGCTGTCCCCTTACTCGGACAAGGGGAAGTGCGGCCTTCCTGAGGTGAGGGAGGGGCGAAGGCCCCGCCCTCCCGTTGCCAGCGTTGCCATGGACACCAGCCCCCCCCTCTCAGAGGTGGGGGGTGGGGATGGGGTGGGGGGGTAGAAAACCTTCCTTATCCCTAAATATGTGAGTGGAGGGGAAGCCAGAGAGTCGTTGCTGCTGCTGTTGTTGTTGTTGTTGTTGTTGTTGTTATTATTATTATTATTGCTTTAATAAAGCTGATCAATTAAGTTGCAGGCATTGCGCTTGCGTGGAAGAAAGGGAGAAAAAAAAAAACCCTTCCCTCTTTCTAGGAGCTCTCTATGCATCCCCAAAAATATGCTTTTTTCCCCCTCCTCCTCCCCCAAAAAAGAAGATTGCAGGTGGGCACTTCACCTCCCATCGGTGCCTAGCTGGGAGGTGGCTGAGGGGCTTTGTAGTACGCGGCTCCCCCCCCCCCAGCAGGGGGAGGCTCAGGGGGGGGGTGAGTCAAGGGAAGGGAGGAAGGACATCAAAAGGGTTAAAGAATTGAATTGAATTCACATTTTGCCAACGCAGAATATGATCCTTCTGTCTTTCTCCTTCCCGTCCTGCTCTTTTAAATTCAGTTCTTCGACCCACCCGAGGAGCTGGAGGAGAAAACCCGCCGGCTTGCGGACATGATCCGGGAGGCGGCCAACGTCGTGTTTCACACGGGGGCCGGCATCAGTACGGCGTCGGGGATCCCGGACTTCAGGTGAGCAAAGGAAATCTGGTGCCGCTCCAAAGTCAGTCCGTCCGGCGGCCAGATCCTCAAAAACGGCACCAAAGTGGCTTGATCCCTGGACCGGGCCAGGCCTTCATCCAGTCCTCCCCCCCCCCCCCCCCACGGCTGTATTTCCAGCACAGCTTCAGAAAGGGGGATTTTTGGGTGGGTGGGGGGCAAAGTTTCCCCAAGTCCATCAGCTAGCCTTGCCATTCGGGGCGCTGCCGTGAGAAAAACCATGACTTTCCACTGTCTTAAGCCAATAAATGCACGTCTTACTTAAACTCTGATTAAATAATATAATAATAATAGCCTTAAAACAGCAGAGCTGGGAGGGACCCTCTGGATCATGCAGTACAGCCCCTGACAAGGAGGTACAGGTAGGATTCGAACTCCCAACCCCTGGCTCCGCTGCCAGATACCTTCACACCCATGTTCCCCAAAATGTGAGATTTAAGACTCTAGGAGAGCAGCTGTTTAGCAAGCTAATGTATCGGACGAAAAATTGGATTAAAAATCTGTTTCTCTCTCTCTCTCTCTCCTCAAAGAGGCCCAAACGGCGTCTGGACCATGGAAGAACGGGGCTTGGCGCCCAGGTTTGACACCACTTTTGAGAACGCTCGGCCGTCCAAAACCCACATGGCCCTTCTGGGGCTGCAGAGGGCGGGCATCCTGCGGTTCCTGGTCAGTCAGAACGTGGATGGTCTCCATGTGCGATCTGGCTTCCCCAGGTAAGAGACCTTCTGCAGTTTCACGGATCTGAAGAAAAACAGTCCAGTTATGACAAAGGATGCTGTTATGGGTTAGGTCTCTGTTCCTCTTTTCTTCCAAGGACTTATGAATGTGGCTTTCTTTTCTCCCACCCCCCTTATTATTACAGTAGGACCCCCAGTACCCGCGGGATCAATATCCGCGGTTTCACTTAATATTTAAAAAAAAAAAACCTAAGGAATACATATTTCCACTATGTAGTTACCAGAACTGGCCGATAGAGGAAGAGAGAGACTATGCTATGGGGTTCACTACTATCTGCAGTTTTCAGCATCCACGGGGGACTTGGAAGCAATCCCACGTGGATACGAGGATCCTATTGTATTGTGTTCTTATTAGACATGACAGATGTATTCTCAGTTGTCTGAGAAATCATTTCTCCCCCTTCCCGTTTCGTCCTCTGCAGAGACAAGCTGGCGGAGTTGCACGGAAACATGTTTGTCGAGGACTGCGTGAAATGTGGCAAGTATGTGCCCCCCTGCCTTGTTTCTTGCGGCCCCTGATCCCGGCTCAAAGGGCGTCCTCCTCCGTCAACGCATCTCGGGGACCCTCAACCTCACGGGGTGTCCTCTGGTCTGTGTTTCTGTTGTAGGCAGTACGTGAGGGACACGGTCGTAGGCACAATGGGGCTGAAGCCGACGGGGCGGCTGTGTGACGTTTCCAAACGCCGAGGGCTGCGCTCCTGTAGGTGCGTTCCTTGGGTCAGCTGAGGACTCCTTTTGTGTACTTATTCTTATTATTTAATGATCGCACTCTCTCCTCCATTCCTCCAAAACTGGCTCCTCGGGGCAGCTCAAAACCAGACTACAAACGGTGGCGATAAAGCCCAACCAGAAGTGATGCTACAAAAAATGTTAAGCAAATTCTCATGTTTATCTGGAAGGTAGTTTTGGAGTTTCGCCGGCCATGGACTGTCCCTTTTATCTTACCACCACCCTCCTTCTCCTTTTGAAGGGGAAAGCTCATGGACACCATCTTAGACTGGGAAGATTCTCTGCCGGATCGGGATCTCAGCCTGGCAAGTGAAGCCAGCAGGTGAGCTCCCTCCGTGGTTCCCCAAAACCTTTTTTTTCCTGCCCAAAAATGGATTTATTTGATTGTTTTGACACCGATGGGCATAACAGCACCCGTGACCAAATTTTAAAACAGCAAGACCTGAATTCAACAACTGGAAGCCCCTAGGATCGCTCGCTGAACAGAAAGCCAACGCGTGTGTAAATCATATTAACCCATTGGGAGTTACGCCAATTGGAATTTATATATTTATTTGAGTTTTATGCCGCCCCTCTGGCCAGAGGCCACTCTGGGTGGTTCACCACGCAAAAGAAAACAATAATCAGATGTCATAAAACATAAACTTCAAAATACACTTGAGATAGACAGTCAAATTTTAGGATACATTATGAAATATATAAAACATTTAGAATAGTCTGCTTTGCAGTTGGTTTTCAACCTAAATGGTCATTTATCTATGATTGAGGTGGGTTTTTGATTTGTTTGGGTTTTTTGGGGGGGGTTGCCCATTTTGGAAGCACAATCTCATCATCGGTAACGTCCAGAAATAAAAGGTTTTTCTCCTCCTCTCCTCAGGAAAGCAGACCTTTCCGTCACGTTGGGAACCTCCCTTCAGATCAAGCCCAGTGGAGATCTTCCTTTGCTGACGAAGAAGAAAGGGGGAAAGCTTGTGATAGTGAATTTGCAGCCCACGAAACACGTGAGTTTCCTCTGGGCCCTGCCTTGCCTCGGTCTTCACACTCGTGCACCATTTTAACACACACACACACACACCAGTTACGCCTGGTTGCAGGAACCACATAGAGTCAGTCTTACAAATAAAGGCATCTGAGTGTGTTACACCCTGTGCCAATCTAAATCTGTGTGTGTAGAGTAGACCCCACGGAAGCAAAGGGATTTAAGCTACTTACTGCTTCACAGTCAATTCAAGGGGTCCTCTCTGATTAGTATTAAATTAAGGCCAGGATCCCCGGTTTTCAGCCATGTACAGGTTTTTTTCCCCCCTACAAAGTCAAAACCACCCAGGACATTATGAAAACCAAACCAGTATCCCACGCTCTGTCCCCCTTCTAGACGCCAACTAGCACCACCCTTAGTGTGTGTTTTCATCGTGTTGTGTTTGTGTCTCCTGGGATCTTTTCTCAGTCTCCCTCTGAACAAAATTTCAGTCTGTGGCAGGCTGTTTCACACACATCCCGAAATATTTAACTTCCCCCTTCAGCCAAAAAAAAAAAAAAAGGCTCTGAGTGTCTTAAATGAAGCGATTTTGGTGTGGGTTGCGGGGGGAACCGTTTCTGATGGTAGGATCGGGCTCTGCACAGACTCAGCACGAAAGGAGAAAATAGCGAGGAGGGCAGAGGAAAAAAACAAACCCCAACATAAAGTTGCTTGCTCCTTTCAGGACAAGCACGCAGATCTGCGCATCCATGGTTATGTGGACGACGTCATGGTGAAGCTCATGAAGCACCTCGGGTTGGAGATCCCTGAGTGGACAAAGCCGGTGGTGGTGGAGAAAGCCGAGCCCCTCGACCTCAAGCCTCTGGCAAAACCCGGCACGGACTTTAAGCTCCCGAGCAAGGAGAAGCCCGTCCCACACTGTAACGGTACAGGGGGGAGCCCGGATCTCGGGATGTCTCCAAAGCAGGAATCCTGCCATTCGGACACAAACTCCGGAATGGCCAAACGGCTAAAGCGAGAATCGCCGCCGACCTGATTCATCCTTGTCTCCGTGCCCTCGTTCGTTCGTGAGACCCGAGGTAGGACTCTGCCGCTCCTTTTCTCTGCCGTTTGCGTATGACTTTTTACAAAGACGTTGGTTCCCCCCCCACACACACACCTTTGTTTGGGATGGGGGGGTTGCCCCCCTCCCAGGAGATTTGATCTCATCTTTGCTCGTTATACTCAAACAGTATTCCCAGCGCCCAAACATCAATTTTACATTTAAACCCTGACTTGCAGAGGACTTCCGGAGATGAGAAGTGCTTGGAGAGGCTTCCACCTGCGGGAATGCGCCCCATGACCCCCCATTTTGGCTGCCCTATGCAAGCAGGAAAATAAAAACAAGAGGAAGGGTTTTGAGGGGCGCCTTGGCCAGCTTCTTACCCAGCGTGCACGAGGAGGTAAATCATGGTTTCGTTTTCAGAATTAGCTCCTACCACACTCAGGGGTGCCTGCTTTCTTCCTACTTTCTTTCCACCCTCTTTCACAGACTGTATACTCAGGGCCACCCAATCCTTCTTTTAAATGCCCCAGAGCTTCCTGGGACATCTGGATGTAGGGAGAAATGGTGGCTTGATGCACCACAGGAAGGATTCGTTTTTCACCTGCCAGAAGTCATAAAACTAAGCCACTCCTCGCACTTCCAGCCATTAGGGTCTTGGAAAATGCATTATATAAGTGTAGTACAGTAGGACTCCCATATCTGTGGTTTCACTTATCCACGGTCTGAAAATGTTAAAAATATTAAAAGAATAAAACTAGAAATATGTATTTTCACTGTGTATTTACCAGAACTGGTCGGTAGAGGGAGCCAGAGACCATGCTATGTATTCTTGATCGTGAAGAATGCATAGCATGGTCTCTGGCTCCCTCTACCGGCCAGTTCTGGTAAATACACAGTGAAAATACATTTTTCTGGGTTTATTTTCTTTTACCATGTTATGTATAGTGTTTGCTATTATCTGCGGTTTTCAGCATCCGCGGGGAGTGGAGCCAATCCCCTATAGACATGGGGGAGGGGGTCCTACTGTATATTTTCATCACTTTCAGCGTTGCCCAGCCCCCAAAACGACCCAAGTCTTTCTGACCCCTCCTTCGCCCACAGTATCGCCTGCACACCGGCGCCCCTTCTTTGCAGCCTTAAGGTCTAGAAACTTGTGATTTAAAGACAAGAAAAGACACTCAGGACACCCGACACTCCGTACTGTCTCTGCCCGCCTCCCCCGTGCAAGGATTCATTTAGCATTGTACATATTTACATATGTGTTATCTGATTCTTTTAGTAATACCCTTTTATGCATGTTTGTTTTTAAGCACACACACACACACCCCAAAGAAAAATATTAAATATGGCTGCTTGGTTTCTCCTTTCTGGTCCCAGAATACCATCTGTACGTGCTCAGAAGGCCACCTTGTGTGGGAGGGGGTCAGGGCAGCCTAGCCATGGGTTTCGGGAGCCGCGCAGGGCCTGGCTGCGGCGGTCAGAACCCATCCGTTGTCGGGAACAAGGGGCGAAGGCTGGAGACGCCAACGCAGTGTCTTTATGTACAGACACACCGTTTGAAGGGAAACCCTTCTGTGCCTGTAAAAACAAGAATAAGATTCATATATATTGCACTTGTGGGGGGGGGGGAGGAGAGCCCTCAAAAATTCAGAATCGGCTTCTGCAGATCTGACTCTGTGAAGTTTTGTATCAAGACTCCTTGCCGGCCCGAGAATCAGATTTTCCCGCTTCGGCACGGGTGGATTTAGAACAGAACCGCTGTCCCCCAGAGGTCCGATTCTGCCTTCGGGATTGCTTTTAAACGCTTGCATTAGAAATTCTCTTTCAGTCCATTAAAACGCTTTTAAATCCGAGCATACCAGCTTGAACTCCGGAACTGGGTACGTGGTGGCAAAGAAGCAGATGAAACGCGCTCCTTTGTGCTTTTAATATTTAATGTTAACTTGAATAGTACATTTATACATACGTTGGAAGAAGTTACAACAGTCAGGAACGCTTTTTTAAAAAAAACATGGTTGATGTTTTTTAAAAAAAGGTGGACCCATATTGAAATTCTCCAGAACTGGGCTGGCTTCTATTCTGTAGCCACGCTTTTATGGCACTTTTTTTACATCAAATATACAATACCGTCTTTTGCCCATATAAAAAGCCACGTGCCATATGTTTATTCACTCATGCCCGGTTCCAGAAGATCGGTTAATACAGAAGACCAGGGAAAACCCCATTTCATGCCACCCTCCTTGTGGATTGCCCATCTCCAAGCCCAGGAAGTTACATTTTTTGAAAGGAATTTAGTTTGCGATCACGTGACTGTCCCAAGAAGGCAAAATAAGATTCCAGCGGTCGAGTAAGAGAGAGAGAGAGATGGGTCTGGCCTGTTCCAGCTGATCTACCCCTCTTTGCCACGATGGGCTTACGTGGGAGAAAACCCTGTGGTTTTAAAAAGGAAAGAGGATAAAGAGTCCAGAACAAAAACGTGTGTGTTTTTTTCCAGCTGGACCAGTGAGAGGACTAGAAGAGAAGCGAGAAGCCGCTTCACTCTTCTGAGTCGCACATTCTCCCACCGCCCAGGAAATAAAATCCATATTTTCCCCTTAATTGACAAAAGGGAGAAAAGCCGTTCACAGCTCCTCGGCCGGGCTCCAAAGCCACCTTGCCTGCCTGGCCGGGCTCCTCTGTCCATGCAGGGTGGCCAAGCTGGGCCCGGGTTCGAGTCCCTCCAGGTGAGCCCGGGGCCCCTCCGGGGAGGCCTCTGTGCCATTGTTCACGGTGGCCTCGTCGGCTTTGCGGAGCCTCGAGAACGGCCGGGTCTCTGGTCAGTTTGGCTGGGACTTCCTTCTGGCCGCTGCCGACGTGGGTTTCTTGAGCGTATTCAGACCAGAGTTCTTCAGCCACGGAAAAGGCGACCCCTGGAGGAGGCGTCGTCGTGAAGAGACCTGGAAAAAACTGAGGCCCACGCAGAGGAATGACAGCGTCAACGCCAGGGGACTGGATGTACTTGCTGAGCTCGGTTTTGAATTTAAAGTGGGGTTTGAGTCTCAACTGTACGGATGTGCCCCCCCCCTCCCAAAGTCCTGGATCCTACCTTCAAAACAGGTGGACAACTGCTTTAAGCTTCAGATGAAAACCCAGAACGAAGTGTTTCCCCCCACACACACACACACCGATACCAGAACCACCAGCTTCGCTATCTTTCCCATGACGGGCTCCGATCTCTGCGGAGCTGTTTTTGAAAGTTTATGGACGCTCCGTTTGCGCGTGCCCAGACGGCTCGTCGTTCCGAGTTTGATTTGTCTTGAATTTGCTCTTAGCCACGAAACCCCCGTTCCCTTGATGGCCTGGGATCGCTCTTCCCAGCCTTTGGGAAAGAAAGAACACCCACCAGCAAGTGCCCGAGACTCGGATTAAACCTTCGGGCGGCTCCGTTGCTTACCTCTGACGGGGACGAAGGCGTCTTCCATCTCGGCTTTTTTGCGGGCAAAAGGACTGATGGACGGGGGGGAAACAATCAAGGCGAAGGACAGGAGCAAGACCTGGTGGAGGGGGCCACAGAGGGAGCGAAAGTTGGACTTAGGAAGCCCATCCTGCACCTCTCTCATCCCTTGAAAAGGGAGAGTGGCGGCTTCTTTTCACCCCTAAAGACCCCCCCAAAAAAACCAAACATACCGCAACACAGGCGCCTTGTCTGAGCGGTTTTTGTGCCGGACTGCATCACCAGAGCCTGGAGTTTCTTCAGCTGCTGTAGCAGGGACCTGGAGGCAGGGGAAACCCACAAAGTGAGGGTGATACGTGGTGGTGGGTCGCCATTTGGGGTGGGTTAGGGTTGAAACAGCTTGGGGGGGCTAACGGTTTGCAGTCAGTTCTTTCAGAAGGGGAGAAAAAAAATGAGAACAGGGGGATCTGTAAAGTAAGTTTAGGTCTCTTTCCTCCTGCACTATCGTGGAAAGGACTTCCTGAAGCCATAAATAGGCATTTTCTGTTTTAAAGTGTGAGTGTGGCAAGTCAAGGGATAATAACTCACTGCATTCTGCTCGTATGCACACTATATCTTTTTGTCCTGCCCACAACCAAACGGGGGGGGAGGGGGGGTCACACAAAAAAAAAGCCCTCGAGCAGCACGGGACTTACAGGTTCTGCTTCTCCAGGTGGACGACCTTTCTCTGCAGCTCCTGGTTCTGAGCTGTGCAAGCGGACATCCTGCAACACAGTAAAAAGCCCACTGAGGTCACCCGGGCGAGGGGAGGAGCGCCTTTGGCCCTGAAAGCACCCCGAGCTTTTCAAACTTTTCCTAGCTGGTGAATAGTAGGGAAAGAGGAGGGCTTGGATGCGAGACCAGATGGACTCGGTAAAGGAACCATGGCCTTTCAGTTTGCCAGACCTAAGTTTGAGCTCTGTGATCCTATTTCCTTCCTTTTATCCATCATCTTCCTTCCTTCCATCTGTCCATCCTCTTCTTTCCTCCCTTTTATCCATCATCTTCCTTCCATCTGGTCCATCCTCTTCTTTCCTCCCTTTTATCCATCATCTTCCTTCCTTCCTTCCATCTGTCCATCCTCTTCTTTCCTCCCTTTTATCCATCATCTTCCTTCCTTCCATCTGTCCATCCTCTTCTTTCCTCCCTTTTATCCATCATCTTCCTTCCTTCCATCTGTCCATCCTCTTCTTTCCTCCCTTTTATCCATCATCTTCCTTCCTTCCATCTGTCCATCCTCTTCTTTCCTCCCTTTTATCCATCATCTTCCTTCCTTCCTTCCATCTGTCCATCATCTTCTTTCCTCTCTTCTATCCATCACCTTCCTTCCTTCCCTCCCTCCCTCCCTCCCTCTTTCTTCCCCCTTTCTGGGCTTAAGGGAGACCAAGCTCGCTTCCTATTGGCCAGCCTGGCTCCCGGGCGGGGGGAGCAGTGGGCGGAGCCGCCGCCGCGGCTCGGAGGGAGCCGAGCCGAGGCGCGGAGGTTTTTCCCTCCGGTCCGGCTCAGTGCCATTTAAGGCGCGGCGTGCGGCAGCCGCTCGGCCAGTCTGCGGCGGAGGAAGGCGCGGAGAGGAGCGCCCGAAGAGACGCGCGGCGCAGCGGCCGGGAAGGCTGGAGCGCGGACTCCGGAGAGAAGGGAAGCGGCCGTCGGGCTGAGCGGTTTACGGAGGATCCCCCGAGAGCTGAATCACTGGGGGCGGGGGGGAAAGCCTTTTCCCCCCTTGAGATAGAGCTGAAGTCCGAAGGCGCGGAAGGGGAACCGGAGGAGCCTCCGACCCCTTGGTGGAAGCGACCCCCGGCTGGAGGCTCCATCCCCGGGGCCCGAGAAGCTGCCCGTACCGTCGCTCCAGCCCGTCCACGTACTCCTTCTTCTTCTTCCGGCTCTCTTGGGGCCGACTGCTTGTTGCGGATCTTCCGGCGGATTTTCTTGAGCATCCTTTCCTCGTACTGCAGGAGAAAGGAGTTTCACTCACCGTTACCAGAAATTTAACTCGCCGTTACCATGGCTTGTGTCGTTATTGAGTCTGGAGTTGTCCCCGGGTTGGGTGGCTGATGGGGTCCCCCAAGCGCAGCGACCAGTTAAACCAAGATAACAGCAGGGAAGGGAGCCAGATAGACTATGAGAGGGGCTGGAAGCTCTTCTCTTTGGGAACAGAATAATAAACCTGAGCTTGTAGTTTGGGGACCATTTCTGGCCTCAAAAGGAAGGAAGCCAACCTGGTTTGTGTGAATGGTTTGCCCCCATACCTTCATAAGGTCTGCAAACCAGTTTAAGGTGGTTTCCTGTTCTGAGGATGCTTTTAGGAACAAAGAATTGCCTGCTTGTGAGATACACACTTATCACCAATGGTGAATTACATCTGAGTAATTCACTAATAGTTTGGGCTCTGGCCAGAGGTTTGGGGTTCAATTCCCCCACTGATGCCTCCCTTCCTTCAAAAGGGTCACAATAAGTTGAAATGAAAGATCTACTGAGTGATCCTTTCTATTTTCTAAATAGTCTCTTGTTGTTCTTAGAAGGTTCCAGAAATGGTGCTTTTTTTTGTTTCACATTGAGAGGGAGGGTCTGTCAAACTTCTCATAAATCTATATAACCAAGTGGGGTGGATGTGGGAGGTATCCAGTGGCCCCCGCGGGGCCTGCTGTACCTTGGTGAGCGGGAGCTGGCTGGGCAGCATCACCCCTTCCTTGGCCAGCAGTTTCTTCTCATCCTCCGTCAGCACCAGATCCTGACACGTCCCGGGGCTTTGCCTGAGTAGGGAGGAGTTCATTCCCTGCGGGTGACAAAAAGAGATGCTCCTTTACTGAGTAAATAGTTTTAAGGCGGGGGGTCTCCAAACAGTCAACAAGAATGGAAGATCCCCCCCCCCCCCCAGAAATGTACAAATCTATATCAGCAAGGTCTACCTTAGTCCTCTTAAGTGGTACATTTTTTTTTTAGTCTAGGGGTGATGGTTTGACCAAAATCCCACAAAATGACATTTACCAGGTCCTCCTGCTTCCAGGACCCTTGCATCCTAGTGAACAATGTTTATGGGTTTTTAGCTCTTTGTCAGGTGTAGGTTTTGAGGTTTTATGTCTTACGTGAAAACTAGTAAGAACAAAAACTTCTTTTTCTTTCCCGTCCCAGCCAGTGCTAGGCACTGGGCGCAAAAAAAAAAGGGGGGGGGACTTCAGCTGAATGGAGCACACCTCTAGCCTTATCCGGTCCACTGGCTGAATTTTTATTATCTTTTTTTAAATCTAGGATACTTGCCACATCACAGCTGCTGGACAGCAACAGGTCCTTAATGGTCAGGCTGCAGGAAGGCGAGTTTGGGACAGAGGCGGCCAGCTCTTGTCTCCCCCCTGGGTAAAATCCGGTGTCCCACATGTCTGTCGAGAAAGACCAGGAGGGGGATATGGCCTGTGCATTAAGCATCCGAAACTACAACTGTATCCACAATTGCAAGCTAGGATTGTCGTGCCGACTGTTCAGCAGCCGGTCCCCAAATTGCTCACCTCCATCCAGGTTTAGCACTGAAAAATATGCCTCCCCCCCCCCCAAATCCAAACTCACGTTCTAGTCACTGTCAGCCCCACCTTTCCAATTCTGGGATGTTTTGGGGGTTTTTTATGGCTTCTGTACAACCCTGGAGGCAGAGCACACCTTCCCGGAGCCGCTAAAAGTGACCCACCCTGCCATAAAGCTTGGAAAATGTCCAAAAATTCCTTTAAATGCTGTTGAAAACGACATTTGCAAGCAGGCAGATGTTACTGGATCCACTCACAGTAGCCATATTGGGCTGCTTCAGATGTGTAACTTTGTGGCACTGCTATTAACCGTCCCAAAAGTAACTAGTTAGGAACATAGTTACTTTCAGACTTTCCGATTCTCCTGCAGAAGAGTGAAAACAAAGGACTCACTGAAGTCTATGGAGATTTCTGTGTCTCTCCGCTCCCCGGCTGGCGGTTTCAGGGGCTGTGGAGTTTGGGGCAGGTAAGCCAGCTCGCTCTGAGAGCTCCCTTCGGAGGAGGCCTGGGGGCTGTTGCTGGGGACATAGTGGGGGGGGACTGTCCAGCTGGTCGTCGGAGATCCCGCTATCGCTGCCTGCCGGAGACCAGGTCGGGGAGTCAGAAGCAGCTTCCGGGAGCCCCAGGATAGAATTGATAAACTGTTCGTTCTCTTGGCCGCTCATCAGATGCTGTAAAAATTGACCCAAAGAAATCCAGACGGTTGTTTAAACTGCTTTTTCAGCAAGAGAACAAAGCAAAACCGACCCCATTTAATCCGACAAGGTCAAGAATCCACTTCTTCGGCTACAGCTTTACGGAAAAGTAGGAGCAGATTGTGATCTGGGAACCAAATCTTAACTGGAATTTTTTTTTCCCCCTGCTTTATTCTAGAAGATTTGTTCTGTTTGTGTTACACTGCCAGGACAAATTGGTTTAAATCCCAGGTTCTTGCTATTACGACAATACAAGCAACGTCTAATATTCTGCATCGTGATTTTTTCCGCACAAGCACAGAAGGGGACTTTTTGTTTCTGTAGCATCGAAACGTGGGAAGCTGCAGCAGAACTTGGAGTGATTTCTTGAAATCAGTTTGTCTGAAAGATCAGCTTCCTCATCCCTCCCAAAACTGATGAGGAATCAAACTGAAATAACTAAGCCATGTGGATGTTTTGGGGGGGGGGGGTCTCAATCCTGCCCACCCCTGTTTAAAACACCTTTGCATCCTCCCCCTTCTTCATCATCCCACCTCTGCCAGGTTGGGGAGACAGACCGAGAGGTTTACTCACGCTTTCGTCCTGCCCCATCCACGTGGGCCCGAGCTCCACGTTACGAAGGACCCCATCCTGCCGGTCAAACAGGAGGTCCAGCAGCTCCATGCCGTCGAGGCTGGCTGAAGAGATCATGGCTGGAGAACAGAGAGAGAGAAGAAAGGGGGGGGGGGGGGAGACCGAAAAACAGCGGTTGTAAAGATTAACGAGACTTCTAGTTGGATTTAAGACTCAACAGCCGCTTGTTTATTGCTATAAAAAATGGATCATGCTCTCCTTTCTTACCCCCTTTGTTACTATCTTCTTCCCCTGCCTGTTTTATAATTTATTTTCCTAGGAAGGGGATGCCAAATTTCCATGACGGAGCAGACTTTTGTTCCTTTGCAGGTATATATTTGAGCCTAACCTTGGCGAAGAGCTCATTAAATACAAATAGCCGCGAGCGGACCAATCGCCCCCCCGGGCTTCACTCTGGGGAGACCGGTGGCCACCCAGTTTAGATCCTGAGAACCCATCCTCCCGTTGCACTGTATCCCGAAACCGGCCTGCGCCGTGTTATGGAAATGGCTTTCTCTGTTTTTTTTTTTGAGGATGGGTCAGTGGTCCCAAAGGTGGAGTGAAGACTCCTGGGAGCTCCACCACCTGCCGTTCTCTGGAAAAAGCCTTGGTCACCCAGACTCTGGACTTTGCTCCTGATTCCCAGCTTGGTTGCGCCACTGGTGGAGCGGCTCCCCAATAACAGATCTTGTGTGCCACTGGAAGCGACAACGTAGAGGGATCCATTCTACTCGGACTCGATTCGGGGAGGGCTCGGACTACCAGCTTCTCAATTTTCCATTGCCAGGCCTACACCGCGAAGTGGCAATCTCGTCTCCAGTGTGGGTTTTGGAGCCACCCCCCGGCGTTGGCCAGCGTGGGAACGAAAGCAGGGACACCCACCGGCACAGGCAGGTTTTCCCACCCGGACGAAACTGGTCAGGAACTGGGTGGCTTCTGTCTTTCTGTCCCGTGAACAAACCTACCCCTTCTGTTCCACTCAACACCCATCGTCCCCGCTTCCTCCATCACGACTGTTGCCCTGTTTGCTTTTGTGCTGGTTTCCGATCTATTCGTGGCTAAGCAAGAGAAGAAGAAACCTCAAGTCGAGGAATCGGATTGTGCACCAGAAAGACTCACCTTGGTGTGATCCGTGGCTTTGGCCCCTTCTGGGTCCGTTTGGCCCCGATGTCTTTTATTCCAAAAATTCCTTTTATTTACCCCCTAGGAGCCTCCTCTTAACTCCCTCCGGCCAGCCTGAAGCCCCGTCCCGCTATGTGGCAAGGTTTAGATTCCAACAGAGCAAAAGTCACGTCAGGTGCGAGGAAACCCCTCCCCTCATCCCGCTCGCCAATGGGAGAAACATGGAGGCAGACAAAGAGGTGCGGGACCAGTTGGGTAACCATTATCTAAATCACTTAGGTCCCTCGCCCACCCTCTTTCTAATTTGAGACGGGCGCCAGGCCCCGGGGGTGCAAAGTCTGCTTCGGGACTGCATCGCCATGAACTTTAGCCCACTTTTTCAAGAACAGCGGCCTCTCGATCTTCGGCAGCCACAACAACAAGCCGTTATAGTATTTTGCATCACGGCCACTTCGTCGACAGATGTTGCACAGGTAAAGCTCAGGTTGAAGCTTTTCGTGGGCTGTTTCCTCTTGCCTGAGCTTCGATCCCCGCACAAACAAGGATCAGATTCTCTTGGGGAAGGGATGATCTGGAAGGGGCCATTAGGAGCCATTAGCCGTGCAAAAGACCTGCTCCCGGCGGAGAAGAAAGCTGCTAGATCCCGTTTATTGAGGCTGGTGGGTCAACACAGCTGCTTGCAATAGTTGAACCCTTCTTGCAGACCTGGCTGTTTTGGGGAGCTACCATGATGGACGTGTGTGTTTTCTAGCACACTTTCTAATTAAGCCTCATGGAGTTTTGTCCTATTCTAATTCTGTTGATTTGTCATCACGTAAACCACTCAGAATAATACTTCTGCACCCCAGGAAAACAGGCTTGTTTCAGGTACACAAGAATGTTCTTTTGTGTTACTTGTTCTTATCATGGAAGTGTTCCTGATAAGTTTCTCAGAAATCCCAGGACTTCCTAGAAAAGAGTATGAAAACCTCTAGACTTGAGGATGGATCTGATAAAGCGCAGCGGAGAAGCCTTACATTTCAGCGTGGAATACATTTCAGCTCGGAAATGTATTACGATGAAATATTAAGAAGACCGCCTGGAAAGGAAGAGCGGTTTGACAGTGGAACTGCCTGCCTCATGAACTGGTGGGCTCTGGAGGTGTGTTAACAGAACTCAGTGGCTATATCTCATGGGTGGTTTTTTGTGTGGATGTTTCCGGGTTGGACTAGATGACCTTTAGGGCCCCTTCTGATTCAATTAGGCTAAGATTCACTGCTCTACCCCCCCATGTTGTGAGCCGGACACTCTCCAGCCTTTTCCCACCCACCCACTAGCATTAATTGTGCTAGTCCCCGGGCAATTAATAGAAGCTTGTCTGGGATTTAATTACCGGGGTTTATGGCCTGACTCAGCGAAGATGGCGCCATCAGCTCCTCCAAGTTGCCCCTTGGCCCCCCACGCCCAGATCACAAGCCGCTTTACTCACCTTTTTCTCCAGGAAGGATTGGGTCACCCAAGGGAACCTGCAGCCGCTTCGCTGTGAACTTTGGATCTCGGACCCAGATGGGGCGGGAAGGTGTCGTTTTACTCCAGATTAAAACTGGTTTAAAACCAAGGCATTCGGTCGCCGAGATACACAGAATTCATTCTGCAAAGCTCCCTCTATAATCAATCAATCGGCAAGACCTGGGGGTGACACAGAAATCTGTGGCCGTGAACCCTTTGGAAGCAGCTTTTCTCGGCAGCCTCTTAGGAAGAGCTGGGAGCTAAAAAGTGGCCCATCCACACGGTAGCCAAAAGGGATCCCTTGATTTCGTGTCCGCCCCACGATGCCCATGACATGGCATCGGGCGACTCCCAAAGTTGGGGGTGTGTATTTGTGCTGCGAATCCACTCCAGCTTTTGGTCTGCACCTCCAGGAGCGATCGGAGGTGCCGAACCCCATTCTCCAAACCGGATTCAGCATGTCGGATAACTCCCGTAAAACCCGGCACGGATCGGCGGGCCCCCCCGGAACTGGAGTCCATGCACGACCCTAGTTGGCTTAATACGGCCATTCCCATCTCTCTCGTGACACCCAGGCACATGGGTTGTGCGTGTTGTGTTGCACACATGCGGGCACGTGCCCGTGGGGCGACCCGTGAGCACGCCGGAAGGACGGCGAGCAGACGAGCGATACTTTCTGTTCTTTTCTATTTTTACGTGGGGTTTTTTTGGCTGCTATGGGGACTTGGAGGCGAACGAGCGGCTCGGCAGATGGATGGGGTTGCTGAAGAGCGAGGGAGGAATGGAACGAGTATTTTTATTTTTATTTTATTTCTCCCAGCTACTCAGCTCGGGAAGACGAACCGGTTGAAAACAACACAAATTATTGCATCCAAAACACACCCTGCACACACACACACACACAATTAACCATATATTGCTATTCAAATGATAGATTAAAACGGTGCAATTGGTGAGTTAAAACAATGCAACGGGTGCTGATGATTAAAAGACCAGCCAGTTGAAAACACAATAAACGGTTGCATTAAAAACAATTAAACATATATTACTATTCAGATAATTGATATAGCACTGGATCTGTTCCGATCTTGAATATTGCTCTTTGCAGGCGTGTTAGAAATAAAAAGATTTGAAAAGAACACAAGTAACTAATTATTTATTTATTTATTTATGGTGTTTATGGTGATTGCACAGGTTTGAAAGCTTGTCAGCCAAAGGGAAATATGACTAAATTACGGTGATTTATTGAGGGAAACACTCTGCACGCCCTCAGGAACCCTCTTTTTGGTTTTATGACAGAACTACAATGGTTTGGTTTTTTCTTCCCACCCACCCCCTTTTTTAAATCAGGTCTCCCCTGAAGCTTTTGAAAAAAACACCTCCCCCCCCCTCTTGGGGACTACAACTCCCAGAATCCTCCAGTCAACATAGGAATGATGGGAACTGTTGTCCCGCAAAAAAAGAAGAGAGAAACCCCGCCCTTCCGCCTCTCTTTTATTTTCGCGGGCGGGCGCGCGCCTCAAATTTCTCCCGCCCGTTTCTCGGCCCTCCCTCTTCTGCGCATGCGTCTGTTTTCCTCAGGCGGAGGACATCGTAGGTGGTCTTTAAAAAAAAGACGCGTTCTCGCGAGATTTTCGCTTCATGTCTTTGGGGAGCGCGCACCTGGAACTGAAGAGCCGACCAATCAAATGCGAGGGCGCGAGCGCGCTTTCCTCAACCCTCCGAGCAGCCGACCAATCATGAGGGGCTGGAGGGGAAGACGGAAGAGCTCGCGCCGAGAAAGTCCGTCCTATTGGCAGAGAAGAGTGGGGCGGGGGTTTGAGGGAAATCCATCCAATCGGCGGAGGAGAGGCGGGCCGTCGCTCCCGCCGCCACTGGGGAAGGTGGGTGACAGAGCAGGAGGCGGAAGAGGGTTCGCCTCCGCCCCAGCGACAGCCCGGCCAATGAGGAACGAGGACGCCCGGCTCGCGGAGAGGCAGCCGCCCAATGGAAGAGCGCCGGGGGGCCCCCCCGCCTCCTGGCCAATCCGCGCTCCCGGAGGGGAGCCACGCCCCCTTCCCCTCGCCGTCGCTCCCCAGTCCCGCCTCGCCTCTCGCGACGGCTGGTCTTGCTCTTTCCGGAGGAGCGAAAGGAGGCCTCGCGGGAAGCCTCGGCCTCGCGTAGCGCCGCCAGCCGGGCGATGACGACCCCGCCGCCGCCGACGAGGCCGAGGCGAGCCCCTCGCTAAAGGAGGCCTTCCCTTCTCTTTGCTGCTCCTGCCGCCGCCTCGCCTTCGTTCTCCTCCGAGGCCGCCTCCCCTCCGTCGCCATGCCGGCCAAAAGGAAGCTGGTCCCGCCGGCCTTGAACATCACCCCCACCATCGCCGAAGGGCCCAGCCCCACCGGCGGCGAGGGCGACGGCCCCGAGTGAGTGGCCGCGGGAGGGAAGAAGGGCGAGGGGGCGACGGCGTTACTTTGCTCGGTTTAGGAGTCGGGACAAGAAAGGAGCAAGAGGAGGAGGAGGAGAAGGAAGGGAGGGGGTGTTGACGTTGAGTAACGCTTTTAGTAACGCTCGCAGTAACGGCAGTGCTCCTCGGAGTCTGGGGTCCGTGTCCAAGGGGGAGGAGAAAAAAGTAACGCTTTTAGTAACGCTCGCAGTAACGGCAGCGCTCCTCGGAGTCTGGGGCCCGTGCCCATCGGGACATGCAAGGAGCAAGGGCGAGGGGAAAGAAGGCGGGTGGTAACGCTCGCGGTAACGGCAGCGCTCCTGGGAGTCTGGGGGTCCGTGTCCAAAGGGGTGGAGAAAGAAGTAACGCTTTTAGTAACGCTCGCAGTAACGGAGTCCGGAGGGGCTCGTGAGGGTGGGAGGGGCAGGAGCAGCAACATAGGGCAGCTCTAAGAGTGCCAATAATAATAATGTAACCATGATGATGATGGAGATAGCGATGATAACGAGAGGAATGGTTATAATAATAAAAGCAGCAACATCATGTAAAGCAAGCACAAGGGGAGGCGTATCGTTCTAGAAGGACCTTTTTGAGATGGTTAGGCAAAAAGGGTTGGGTGAGAAAAGAGGGGCTGGGGAGCTACCAGGAGCAGGGTAGGAAGTGTGGGTTGCGATCCTAACCCTAGGCATGTGTGGGGTTTTTTTTTAAATTATTATTATTATTTGTTCAGGAAATAAATAAAGCAGCCCTTGGTCCCTTTTTTTTTTTAAGGAGAAAGGTGAGCTTTTAAAATCGTTTTAAATGAAGACATTGACTTGGCTTGAAATATTTTTTACCCCACCTTTTCTCCTTTAAAAGGACCCCAGGCGGTTTACGATGTTAAAAGACAAGGCTAGCAGTACGGAAGGATGGGGGGGGGGGTGTTTAGTAACAGTAGGCGTGGCAGGAGTGATCCTGATGGGAGTCTGTTTCTGGTGAGTAAAGTGGAAAAGCAGCAGCAATAGTACTTAAGGCAAGGGTCTTAATCATGCTACCCAGTAACATTGGGGGTGGGAGTTGGTGTAGGAGGAACGGCGGCAGCAGAAGGAACAAAAAGCAGCGATGATGATGATATAGTAGACTTTAAAATTTAAAAAAAGGAGTACTGGTAGTAGCAGTTATGATGGTAGTTGCCATCTGGATAGTATTTGTAGTAAGACTGCACAGGTGGGAGTAGGAACAGCAGCAGTAATAATAATGGTGGTGGCTAGAAGCGTAACAGCAGCAGTAACGATAATAACACAAGTAAGCTTCTGGACTTTGCAACGAAACGATAGGAGTACCAATAGTATTGATGATAACGGTGTGTAGCTACACTAGTAGTGGAGTGGTAGTAACAGCAGAAGTAGCAATCAAAGCAGTGATGGGAGCAGTAATCTAAAAACCCTTATGCTTTTTAAAAGTAGAAGAGCTAATGGGTAGTAACAGTCGTCACGACCTTGCGTATTATGCTTGTAGCCATTGTAGTAAGGAGAATAGTAGTAGTAGCACCAGTAGGAGTAGTAAGGGTGTGGGTAGAATGATGTCTAAGGAGTGCAGGAGGAAACGGGAGGGGTTTTAAAGAGGGGGGGATCCTCAGGGTGGGGAGAAGGCGGTGGGTCTGGGGTGGCGTCTGGAAGCAGAGAGAGGTTTTTGAAGGGTGGTTCTTGCCTTCTGGGGCTGAGGTGAGGGTGGAAGTGTTCGTCGTTGCTGTAATCATGGTAGAAGGTAGTGGTCAGAGCAGTAGAACAAGTACCTCTAATAGTAATAGCAATTATTAATCACAGTGGTGGTAGCTGTAGTGTATCCTTGTGAGTTTTAGGAAGATAAGAGTGTAAAAGTGAAAAAAGCAATAGGGGCACAAGAGTGTCTCATAAGTAGGATCCTTTGTTCTTATATCTGTCTGTGTCTGTTGCACTCGTGGGTCCTATGAGTCGTATAAATGGCTCAACAACAACCCTGTGAGGTAGGCTCGGCCAAGAACAGGCCCGACAGAAGGTCAACCCGTGAGTTTCATGGCTGAAGGTGAATTTAAACGAGGTCCAGCACGGCGACTCTTTGGTTTGTTTCCCCCCCCCCCCCATCCTTTCTCTCCTGCTCCGAGTCTGGCGCGCCAACCACTGTACCACACTGTCCCTGGAAATTGTTCTGGCAGAAGGAGGTGAGAAGATCTGGGGACTGGCATGTTCAGGGGGAGGAGCGTGGCTTGTCGCATGCTGTGTTAACACGACAACTGGTCCTCCCTGCTAGAGTTATGTAAGGCTTTTTCTGTCTGTTGCCATGATGATACTGTGAGTAATAGGTGGTAGGTGGGTGTTGAGTGCGAGAGAGCAAGCAGAGGAGGGGGGGGGGGAAGGCACCGAATCTCAGTGGGAAAGTACGGAAGAATGTGTGCGTTAAAATGTCATACAGCAGGTATGACATTTCAAGGTGGCATCCACGTGCCGTAGCGGTGGCGAGAGGTCTAGGTGAAGAAATGAATGGCCTCCTTGACAAGGGAGAGTTCAAGACACCCGTATTTCTTTCTAAACTTGTCAGAATGACACTGAGCAGTAGCGTTATAATAAAAATGTAGTTTTGTTGTGAATTTTCATCACACTTTTCCCCTCCAGGGATGTATACTCCCTTTTATGTGTTCCCCCCTCCCCATTCCTACACCCTTATCCTAGCAGCAACCCTTATTAAAGTTGGCCAGACTAAAGTTGGGGAGGGGCTGGGCTGGAGAATAGCTCTTAGGCATTTATATGAGCATTATAATATTGCCGTTTTGGTGCCCAGTATTCTGAGGAAGCTCAGAACCGTTTGGGATCTTTCCGTCTGGCCCACGGGCATCCCAAAAGCTTCGTGAGCGGAGAGAGAGAGATGAATCGGGGACGTCCTTGGCCCAGCTGGGAATGTGAAAGAAAGAGTGAAGGAGGGTGAGAGAAACACATGGCTTAGGTTTTGTCAGGGGAAGAGAGAGAGGAAAGAAGGAGATAGGGGGACGCTGAGTAGGGGAATCGTGGCCTTGCCTTCTCTGGGGGGAAAAAAGAGCGGAGGGTTGGTGTGGACTGAGGTTTAACAGAGTCTGCAGGTGTGGGCATGTGATGAACCGATCTGTACACGGTGAAATCAGAGGGTTAAAATCCAGGTCTGGGAAAGCAGGAGCATTTTGGAAAGCGGCTAGCAAAGGGCAGGTGCTCGGGAGCCGTGGGGAGGGCCTCGCGTGGGTCTGGCGTGGGTTGGTAGGCAAGTCTGTGGACGCGTAGGAAAGCAACAGCTTGGTGGGAGGCGGCAGTTCCGCGCACGGGGGCCAGTTCGTGGATCCAAGGAAAAGACAAGAACATTGCAGCCCCAGGTTTCGTAATAGTCGGGAGTCCTGGAAAGCTTGGTCAGATCCAGGGCAGGGTGTTGGCTTAAGCTAGCCTCCAGATCGCTCGCAGGGTGGAGCTTGGTGTGTTGGTAGGGTTAGACCTGTGGGAGAAGAGTGACTAATTTGGAGAAGGATCAGGAGACAGAGAGGTGAGGGAAGAGCAGGAAGAGATATAAAATCTGGGGGTGGGGGGGGGGCTCAGGTGTTTCAGTGGCAAAATATTGTCCAGACGTTGCAGGAAGAGAGACATTCTTGCTTAACAGGAAGCGGCACTGGCTCTTTGGAAGAAGGAGGTTTGATCGGTGCAGAACCAGCTGCTCCTGCTGCCAGGGCGGGAAGCATCCCCGAAATGTGCCAAGAGTGTAACAGAGGATGGTTTTTAAGCCCTTGGTGTGAGCGTGATGTAAATCTTTACAGGAGAGAGAAAGCAAGCTCTGGTCTTCCTCACGGGCCTCCCTGCTAGCAAAGCCCCTCCCAGAATACCTTTTAAAAGGCCGAGAAGAACATGTTCAGGGTTGCAGAATATTTTAAGACCTCTAGGTGTATTTTCACCACCAAAGGTTTGGGCAAGACCTAACCACTCAAAGTGATTTCTCTTGGCAAATGGTGCTCAGGCCACCTCCGTTCCTTCTCTCGCTAGCAAGTAGCCCCACTTCCCACGCTTCAGCCTGTGGGGCAGGGCCATCCTCTTAGAACCACAGAGTTGGAAGGGACCCTCTGGATCATCTGGATCATTACGTTCAGCCCGGTGGGGGAATTGAGCTCCCAACCTCAGGGGGATAATGGCTGGCCTGGTAATTCCCCTCCTCCCTTTCCCCCCAGAGCGCACCTGGTGGACCTCCAGAAGAAACTCGAAGAACTGGAGCTGGACGAGCAGCAGAAGAAGCGGCTGGAGGCTTTCCTCACCCAGAAGGCCAAAGTCGGGGAGCTGAAGGATGACGATTTTGAGCGCATTTCGGAACTGGGCGCCGGCAACGGCGGGGTGGTCACCAAAGTCCAGCACAAACCCTCAGGGCTCATCATGGCACGGAAGGTGAGAGATGGGGACAAGCTCGGGTCAAGAGAGGGGGGCCTGGAAAGGTTTTTTGGGTCACATTCTGTTCCCTCGAGAATCCAAGAAAGAATCAGGCCGCAAGGGAGAACTTGTGAAGGCTGCAGGTTGTCCAGACCCCCTTTCCCCCTCTTGGGGTAGGGAATCCAGGGAGTTGTCCCAGCCATTTTGAACAGGCCTCAGTTTCTGTCCAGTGCTCTTAGAATGCCACAACTCCTCTGCCTTGCCTTGATCTCTTGACCCCTTCTCTCCCCCCCCCCCCCCGCTTCTCTGCAGCTGATTCACCTGGAGATCAAGCCCGCCATTCGGAACCAGATCATCCGTGAGCTGCAGGTCCTTCATGAGTGCAACTCTCCCTATATTGTGGGTTTCTATGGGGCCTTCTACAGCGACGGGGAAATCAGCATTTGTATGGAGCATATGGTGAGGCTGCCTTCCGGAGATGGAAGCCTAGATGGTAGAAGGCCAAAATGGCCTTCGTAAGACACACTCTCTCTCTCTCCCTCCCTCTCTCTCTCTCTCTCTCTCTCTCTCTCTCAGAGCAGAGCTTCAGTAAGTCATATGTAGGAGACAGGTGTCAGAGATGTGCCACAACCGACTGTTCCTCAAGGCTTATCTGAATGTAGCACGGGATCAGGGAAAACTCTCCCCTCCGATTATATAAAGGAAAATGCTGCCATCTGGTGACTTCTTTAGTCACTGGGTTGCCGTGAAGGCCCTGTGAGGGATAAAGCCATCAAACCTCCTTACCTCAGTGGTTCTTGAGCGTTGTCCTGGTGATCTGCCCTCCGGATGGCAAGGGGGTGGGTGGGATATCTCTGGGGCAGGCCGTGGGTTCTAACAAGGCCCAGCACCTCTTAACAAGTCCAGGAGCAAAGCCGCCGAGAGAAACCTCCAGCGATGGGGAAGAAAAAGGCACCCCAGAACTGTTTTTTTTTTAAAAAAAAAATATTGAAAGACATAACGGATCGTGAAAACTTGGGGGAAATAGGATAGTTATGATTCCCAGGGGTATCGTAATTGTGGCTCCTCGTAAGGAGCTGGGACTTGCCTTCCTGTTCTTTGTCTTGAAGCCGGGTGTCGAAACTCCTCTTGCCGTGGTGCTTCTGCTTTGCTTTCGAGCCACTGTGGCCTCTGCTTTCTGCTCACGAAAAAAGATTGTGTTCCTCCTGTTCTTAAATCGATGAGGGTTTTGTTTTTTTTTAAAGTGGAAAGTGGTGCCTTTTTTCCCCTCAGGGGGGGCTTCTTCTGAACTGAAAGGGGTAGAAATCCTTCCAGGAACGATCAGGTGACTGCTCCTCTCAATTTTAGGATGGAGGCTCCCTCGACCAGGTCTTGAAAGAAGCCAAGAGGATTCCTGAAGAAATCTTAGGGAAAGTCAGCATCGCGGTGAGTAAGGGGCTGTCTTTCTTTCAGAAAGGGGGGCCTGGGTGGGTGGGGAGGACATAGAAAAGAGAATTTCACATCTTGGTCTTTTGTGATTTTCCTCTGTCTCCACCTTTCCCACTTCTAGGTTTTGCGAGGCTTAGCTTACTTACGGGAGAAGCACCAGATTATGCACAGAGGTGAGAGAGAGCGTGCGTGCACGGGCACAACCTGAATACAGCTGGGCTGGGCGGGATGTTTATCTGCTAAGAGAACCCGGAAGGGCTTTTGTGACCCTACAGGAGCAAAACCAGGCGTGTGGGTAGGTGGGAAGTTTGGAGCTGGGTTGGATTTCTCTCCTCTGCACTGCAAGGGAAGGAGGTAAGAGTGAACCAGAGGGTCAGACAACTGGAAGAACCACTAGAAAACCAGTGGAGAGCTATGGGTTCTTAACTACAATCCATGAGGACTAGAAGCTTGCTTTTTTGTGTTCATCTCATTTTAAGCCAAAGGAGAATTATTCTGCCCCTTTTTAGCAGATTTTCACCTGCTTTAGTGATTGCATAGAGGGTGTCTCCTAGCTTGACTTTTAAAGTTGTTTTTTTCTCCAGCCTTTTCTCTGTCCTTTTAAATGTGTCTATATATTTTTTTTCAGATGTGAAGCCTTCAAACATTTTGGTGAATTCCCGAGGGGAGATCAAACTCTGTGATTTCGGGGTCAGCGGCCAGCTCATCGACTCCATGGCGAATTCTTTCGTGGGCACCCGATCCTATATGTCGGTAGGTCCCTCCGCTTAAGCAGCTCGTGTCCCGTTTTTCCGGGAGGCCGGCTTCCCTTACTCATGTCCTCCCGTCCGCAGCCCGAGCGCCTGCAAGGCACTCACTACTCGGTCCAGTCCGACATCTGGAGCATGGGCCTCTCCCTGGTGGAGCTCTCCATCGGAAGGTACCCCATCCCCCCGCCCGACGGCAAGGAGCTGGAAGCGATCTTCGGCCGCCCGGTAGTGGACGGAGCAGGAGGAGAGCCTCACAGCATCTCGCCACGGCCCAGGCCCCCAGGACGTCCAGTTAGTGGTAAGGGTTCTGCTGTGACTTGCATGAAGTTTCCAAGGACATGAGTGGGGGGAAAAAACACGCTGTGCGAATCATAAAGCGGTCACAAACCCCTGCTCCACTCCATAAAAGGCAGATTTAAAGTTTGTGGGGGTTAAAACAAGAAAAGCAATTAATGTTGGAGGGAGAATGAAAGGAGATGGTTTACACCAATGGAAGCAGAAGGTAAATGGGGACGCCAGAGTTTCCGTAGCACTCTCTTTCTCAGACGCACGCACACACGGAGGTTGAGGGACCTACACCCTGAGCTCAGGATGCTTAGACTTTGGTGCCTCCTGTTCTCCTCCTCCAGGGCGAGGCTCTTGCCTAGGGGGGGCAGAGCAGGTCCCAGGCTGCTCAGGTCTCTTGAGGCAGCCAAGCCAGAGGGGTTTCACCGTCTTTCCGCAAGTTTGAGATCCCTGTCCGTATCCCCTCCGTGGATCCCCTCCGCTCAGTTTTTCTGCCTTTCGTTTGCCTCTTCTCCATGATTCCTTCTCGGTTGCAAGGGAAAAGATAGACAGGGAGAAGGGGGGAGGGCTTTTTGTAGCAGTATGGCTCCTCATTCCCCCTTTTTTCCTTTTTCCACGGTGTACAGGCCATGGCATGGACAGTCGGCCGGCGATGGCCATCTTCGAGCTGCTGGACTACATTGTGAACGAGGTGGGTCGCTTTCCTTACCCAGGGTGCTTTTCTCCCTTCCCTCTGCCTTTTTTTCTAGTCTTTTCCAGGTTTTGTGTTCGAGTTTCATGTTTTTCTTCCCTTCTCTTTTTCAGCCGCCTCCAAAGCTGCCGCCTGGAGTTTTCACGCAAGACTTCCAGGAATTTGTAAATAAATGGTAAGGACTCGCCAGGATCCACCAGAGGGGCATATAAAAAACTCCCCCGGGGTGAGTGGGAGAGAGGGCATGCCTCTGAGGGAGTGGAGGTAGACTTGACTAACCTTTTTGTTTTTGTTTTTCTTCTCTGCTCACCCGCAGCTTAATTAAAAACCCTGCTGAACGGGCAGATCTCAAGATGCTGATGGTAAGTCAACGTCCCGTCTCCCTACCAGCAATGTGCTTAAATAAAACTCGAAACCTCAGCCCGGCTGCCGAGGGAGGCAGAAGGAGCCCTTCGTTCTGAACCCGAGGAGACAGCCACGCAGGCCTTGGCCAGATTTGCATATTTCTGCCCCTCTGGCAGAGGGGCGAGTCGTGAGCGAGGGAGGGGGTGGCGACGGGGCCGCGGCCAGGAGAGCCAGCTTGGCAGCCTCTTGCTGATCCAGCATCACCTGTTCCCTCCCTGCCTGTGCAGGAAACCCACAGCTAAAGCATTTCTGAGGGAGGGCTGTTTAAAAACCTCCCACCCAGGAGAGCCTCCCCCCCCCCTTCCAAGAGAACCCGTTAGGGTTTTGCCCTCTGGAAGTCTCCTTTCTTGTCCTTTGAACCCGCTGGTTTGCTGTCTTTCCCTCCAGAGCTGCAGAAAACAAGCTTGTTCCATCTTAGTGATGTAGGAAACACACACACTGCCCCAGCCGCCCACCCCTCGTCTGCCCAGATGGTCCCAGCAGAGAGCTTGAAACGGGGCGAGGGTTTCGGTGGATGCCCGCTGCGGGGATGCCCTCCCTGTCAAAGGCTCCGAACGGCAACAGATGGGCCAGACAGGTGTCAACGGCACGGGAGCCCTTCTCTTGCCGAGGCCGCCAGTGGCGCTGGGTGGAACCCGCTCGGTGCCTCCCCACCCTAATGAGGTGGTGAGGCTAGCTTCTGAAAACCACAGTCTTCAACCGGTTTATAAACCCATCAAACGCGCTTGTTCCAAAACCGCTTGGTCCTTTCGAAAAAAAGCAAAACCGAGCGGAAGCGCTTTCTCCCCCACGGTGTGGCTGAATTGACTGGCCCTAAACGTAACTTAGAGTCTAAAAGCTACATCTAGGATGACTTGGGGCCAAAGTGTGCACAATGGGGAGGGGGTGGGAGAGCTCCAGAATACAAGCACGTAGGCAGCTGTGTGTTTTATGAAAGTCGAAATGCAGGGAACCCTCCCCACGACCGCACAGGGCACATGGAGACACCCTCCTCTCGCGATCCTTGGAATTGAATTCCGGGTCTCCCCTGACTTGATCCTGTAGTGGTGTGTTTGTGAAAGATTCTGTAAGGAACCACAGAAAGAGAGACTAGTGCCCAGTGGTGAAAATCAGCTGCAACCTCTTGCCCGTTTTGGATCAATACCGTCTTTCCTCCGGGACAGTAACCCTGCCTGGTGCCTTTTTTGAGAAGTCGGTTCTCCCCTTGCTTTTCTGTTCATTTCTTGCTTTGACTTCCCGCCCACCCCTCCCATCTCATTTTGTTTTGAGAAGGGGACCCCGTACCCCGTGAGTTGAACCGTTACGACTTGGCTCGTTTTCGATTCCTGTGAAATTTGTGGTGTCTTTCCGTAATCTCTGATGTCTGCCGGCACCTCGAGAGCCGTTGTTTTAGCGGGAAAGGTAGAATACTATTGAGGGAGGCCCAGCTTTTAAAAACAAGCCCTGTTGGGGGGTGCCGCCGGTCTGTGTGTTTGTGTCTCAGGAACCCTCCTCTGTTTACGAGGAAGTAACCTCTTGCATCATCGCTCTCCATCAGGAGAGA
Organism: Intellagama lesueurii; assembly: GCA_037013535.1. NCBI lineage: Eukaryota > Metazoa > Chordata > Lepidosauria > Squamata > Agamidae > Intellagama > Intellagama lesueurii. The sequence goes on along the minus strand of JBAJHW010000020.1, from coordinate 2,844,196 downwards.
TTTTAAGCCTGCTTTTTATCCCTTGGCGCAGGGCCCTGTTGCTTTCCCCTTCCATTCGTCTCCTTTGTTTTTGAAACGAAAACGGATCGTGTCGTCTGTTAACCAGGATGCACACACACACACACACACACCAGTTCTTGGGTCTAATTCTTGCCCATTCAGGAGAAGTCGGGAATTGCTTGCAGGAGCTGTGATTCTGGGGTGCCTCTTTGGCCCAGCATGCCACATCCCCAGGTTGTTCCAGGGAACACTGAGGAAGTGAAGGAAGCTTTTAACGGGGTGAGGAAGAAGCTTCAGATGAGTTCAGCTTTCCGCCTGTTTCCATGGTGGCTTTGCTCCCTCTTCTTGCTCCCTCGCTCCCCAGTTGCCTCCAGTGTGTGCCGTATGCGCTTCGGGCTGTTTGCCAACGACGGTAATGTCTTTTTTTTCTTTCTCCCCTTTCCTCCTGTTTCCTCCCCCTCTCCTTTCTCCTGCCCCAGAATCACGCCTTTATCAAACGCTCCGAGATAGAGGAGGTGGATTTTGCCGGCTGGCTCTGCAAGACGCTGCGGTTGAACCAGCCCGGCACGCCCACCCGCACGGCTGTGTGACCGCCGAGCAAAACTGCCTTCGACTTCTTAGGGTTCCCCACAAACACAACACACACCCTTTTTCCCACCTCTTCCTTTTGTGCACCTGCTTCTCGGCTGACCTGCGCCGCCCTTCAGCAGAAGAATGGAGAGAACCGCCTGGCCTTCACTTCCTGCCCGCCCACCCTTTGCTCCGGAAATGAAAGCTAAGACACTGGTTTGAAGAAAGAAAAGAAAAAAGAAGAAGAGGAAAGGAAAATACGCCCAGTCATCTAGCAGCAAAGAAGCAGAAAACGGGCCTGCTCCACCGTGTTCCTCTTTTGTCGTTAGGTTTCATTTCTCCTCCTGAGGGCCCAGCTTGGCGTGCTTTCTGGAGTTTCTGACTGGCGCTTGGGGGTGGGTTGGGTGGCTTATGGGGCCGGCTGCTTGGTGCTCCGCGTCATCGTTTTGGAGCGGTTCATAGGGTCCCCCGGAGCAAAGAGTGTCTGCTTGAGCAAACGGGTTGCTCCTTCCTTTATTATTTTTTTCTCCTCTTTTTCTTTCCTTTTTGGATGAGCCTGGCTCGGCGGGCGGTGCTGCCGGATAACCTCAAAAAAAACAAAAAACACCTTGCTGCTGGCCGGAGTCGGAAGCGGCAAGACGCCAGCCCTTCTGCTTTACCGGAGAGTTAGCAAGAATACTGTTGAGTTAGGGCAGGGTGCCAGCAGTAAACGCCTTCTCATGCTGCTTCTCTCTCCCTCCCTTATTATTATTATTATTTTTGAGGGGCCTTTTTCCCCCCCACAAGGAAGTTCTCTAATCCTACCTGTCCTCTCGGGTTCATGGTGGGTCGTGTCGCTTGAAGCAAGGCTGTCACTATCTTACACACACACACGGATCAGGCCCATTGGGCGGCTGTTTAACCCAGCATTTGCTAGAAAGCGAGGCTGGTGTGCACTTGTGAAGATTTTCGAGGCTCTCCCCCAGCCGTCTGCTCCACCAACCTGACCTTACACGCTTCCCCGGGATCACGCTTGAAGGTAGACGTTGAGGGGGAAAATGGCTCCAAGTGAGAGGTAGACAATCTGCCGGTTCCTGGTCCAACCGCCGAAGGGATAGGAGCCTCGAGCCACCACCCTCCGGTCACTCTCGGACGTTCGGTCGGCACATCCACAGCAGTACCTCTTGCTCCTGATACGGTTTTGTCACTTTTGCCCTCTTCTGTATTTCTTCCTGGGAGGTGACGTGGCTGCCTTTCTCGGTGAGCCTCTCTCCTGCCTCCGATGACCGGGGCCTCCCTCAAGCCGCTGGCTTCGACAGCCTCTCCGGAAGCCCAAGGGGGGAAGCCTGGCCCGAAACCCTTCTCTGCCGGCGTGTGCTTCCCACGGATTTATTTGCACCCAGCTGTTCTGTGGCATTTCCATTTTTCGACCTGTTCGCTTCCTCGTCGCCTTTTTTCCCCTTTTTCTTTTCCCCTGCTTCTGATAAATTTAAACACTGTTTTTTTTCTCGTTGAGGTTTTTCGAAGCAGGTGGCTTTGGCTGGCCCCATTCAGAAGGAGGTGTAAGGGAGAATGGATTAAAACGGAAATGCAGATCCGTGAGCGACGGCTGATGCTTTTTGAGCTTCCTGTCCCAAGGAACGGCATCTGTGGCCCAGTTTGGCCATCCTCAGCAGCTCATCGCAAGAGTCCCTGCCTGTCCAACTGAACACAGTGTGGTCGGGAAAGAAAACCTGATGGAGTAACCAAGCTTTGACCATCATCCCCCTCTGGACGCTCGTTGACTCGCTCCTTCTGTATCCTTGGCACGGCTGCCGGGAATTCTCCTTCTGGTTCTTCTTTGCCATTGGGACAAGAAAACCTACTTTTGTGGAGTGCCTTCCTGGAAGTTTCAAAAAGTTGGGGAGACCCCTCGTCTCGGGAGCGGCCCCCGCCTTTGTCGGCTGTCGAACCTTAAAACCCCACAGATGTGGCCCAGCTTTTAAGGGCAGGAACGAGCCCGGGTTCAAGCGGGTTGATCTTTCAATGTCTGCCTGGGCCTTGTGGAGAATCCCTGCGGGCTTCTTGTTTTCTCCCGAGTCCTGCTTTAAAAACCCCAAAGAAGACCGAACGCTTCTCTTTTGTCTTTTTCTCTCCCCCCCCCCCCCCAGTCCCGGCCTTTCTTTTCTTCACACTTGGCAGCCTTTGTTCCTCCTCCTCCATCTCTTACTGAGCGAAGCTGTTAGCGGACCAGTACGTTTCAGCAGCACCATCTTTGACGGGAGAAGAGTTGGTGAAATCGGAGACCAGTATTCCACACCCTCGCCATAAAACTTTGAAACAAGGAAGGGTCCGACGGGTAGAACCTGCTGCCTGCAAACGGTGTGGGCACCTTTGAGGAGAAAACCCCGGGGGTGGTTGCAGAATACACAGAAGGGGGTCCGTGAGAGAGCTGCTATTCCTCTCCGGTGGCCCCTTTAATGCTGCTGATTGTGCTTCAAGTTGTCCCATTTTTTGGGTGGGGGGGGGGAATAATAATAAAACATAATGGGATTGTACTCTTTTTTTTTTTTTTTAATAGTTCAAGTGGCTCACCCCACGGATTTGCAATGAAGCAACCTTTGGGAAGGTCTTTATTTTGAACCTGGGGGTTGCGCTATTCGAACGGCTGTCTAACACCCCCCCCCAAGCAAAGTTACGGCTGTCTTTGTAGGATCAGCCGAAAGGGAAAAAAGCCAGCGCGGAGGGGGGGGGACCACGACTTTTTAAAAAATCCTCTGAACCCTTTCCTCCTTTGCTTGGCAGCCGAGGGGGACTGAGAAATATTCCCTGATCCTCTCCGTCACTGGGAGAAAAAAAGACGGAAAGAGATTTTTTTTCCCAAAGCTTTCAGTCATATTCTTGGAAGGCGGAAGGACCCTTAAAGACTTGTTGTGAGGAGCGGCTGGATTTGATGGTCCCGTTAAACTGCTTTTCCCGACCGTTCCTTAAATCCGTGCACAAGGGGGTGCATCCAACGGGGAGAGGGGGGGGGAAATGAACTCCTCCAGATTTGAATGTAGAATATCTTCAGTGCTTTGAGTTTGAACCTTGTCCACAAAACGGTGTGACTTAATTCTCATTTTTCTTTTCGACCTTAACGCATCTATGAAACCAGTGAGGCTTTGGGCAGGTTTGGTCGTGTGTGCATTGCGTGTGTGTGTGTGTGTGTGTGTTTGGAGGGGGATGTATTTTATGTTGCGTTGCCTCTATTTAAATTTTTAAGAGATTATAGTAAAATGTTCTATAGTTTAAGAGGGTTTCTCTCACCCCCTGGATATGTTTTGCGCGCTCGCTCTTTCTCTCTCTTTTTTTTTCTCCCCCCCCCCTTCCTCTGGTTACCGGGGGGGGGGGTGCTTAAAAAGAATGTGTTGAGCATTTTGATGGTGCAATTTTTTTTAAGAAAAGAAACTCAATATTTTCATCACGGGGAGATAAAAAAAAATAAATAAATGGCACTTTACATTAAAAAGATCTGTGGTTTCTTCTCTCTCTCTCTTTTTTTTAAAGCGTGGATCTAAATGACTTGTCTCCCACGGAAGAACAGGCCTGATATTTCTGTTTGCAACCCCGGTTTGATTTGAAAAGCTCTTCCGGCTGCTTTTCCCATTCCTCCTCAGCCAGATTCGATCTTTTAAAAACTTGGGAGGTTAGTTTTGAGAGCCAATTTAAAGCCCCGACGCGTGTTACCCTCCTGTTTCTAAAACTGAAAGGAAGGGATCATCCTTCGTGTTTGGTTTCCAGATGTATAATCAAGAAAACGGCTGTCCTTGTAGGGCATTCTCCGAGGCCAGGTGCTGTGTGTGTGTGTGTTGGTTCAGGAGCTCCATCTCGCTGGGAAGAGCCGGAGACTCATACAGAGAGAACAACAAGGAGCCTCTGAGGGCAACCTCTTCCTTCGAGAAGCCGAATGGCCCGTGCCCAAACTGGCACAGCGGAGCACCGCACCCTGCCAGCGAAGGCAGGTGGGGAGACCCTCCGGCCTTGAGCTAGGAACGAATCGCACAGAGGTGCAACGGGCAGCCTCTTCTGCGGGGGAGTGGTTTGGGTTTCACAGGAGCCTTCATTCTCTCGCTGGTGGATTGACCCCAAAGCCTCTCCCCGTTGGTGTTGTAAAAATGTCACCCAGCAGCTGTTCCCCAGGCTGGAGAATGCCAACCCGTTGGCTGGTTCTGTGGTTTTCCTCTTCCCTCCTCATCCCTTTTTTCCTCTTGTGCTGTGCCTTTTTTAGATTTTAAGTCAGAGGCTTAGCACAGCCGTGTCCCGCCCCCCAGCCCAACGTACCTTGTCTCGCCTGCGACGTAAAGAAGAAATGTGAATTAAAATACATATCAAAGGCAGTGGGGTGGAGTGGTCGGACAACCGGATTTGAACTTGGCCGTCCAGCTGCAAAGCGTCGGCGGTGCAGCTTTAGAAATTTGTTAGCTCTTCAGCCGTGGCCTCCCAAAATTTTTGCAATCCAGCATCATTAAAATGCAACGGCCCAGCTACCACGGCCTGCGATCAGGGGAATTTTATTCCCCCATTTTTGGACCCAAATTTATAGTGGCTTTTACGACCTCTCTTTGGGGTTTTTCTGAAATTTTTCCTTGTGGGTTTTCGTGCCAGTCTGCTGTGATCTTGGTTGCTTGCTTTCCAAGACGGGGAAGAAGTGGTAGGGTCCCCCTGCGTGGCACCGAAAGTACTTAAATATTTCTTAAATATTGCCATTTTTAATTATGTAAGCCGCCTAGGGTCCTTTTCTAAGGCGAAAGTCAGAGGGAAAATATTATAAATAAATACACACACACAGCCAGAGGTTTGTAAACTCCTTGGGGCAGAGACTGGCATGAGTTGCTTATGTGCTAACGCTTAACTCGGGGAGGGGGGGTAGCAAATTTTCGTCAGTCGGACCGTATTTCTGCCAGTTTCGTGGGGTTTTGTCTGGCCAACGATCAATATAACTTAATTGGTGGGCCCGCTTTACTGCCGCAGTGAGAAATGCTGGCAATTAATAGCCGTAGCTGTGGCCACAAAAAATAAATAATACATCGCCTTTCCTTGGACAGGCCATGTAAAATTCCTGAAAATTTTTTATTGGGGGAAATGGCCTTAATCAAAAAAAACCCGCCTGGGTTCCCCTTTTCTGCCCTCGATGCCTTAGCTGGCCTTCAACAACCTCCCTCTAACTGCCTAATACATAAGAATAAAGTTAAATTAAATAAATAAATACATTTATTTGTTAAGCAAATAAAAATAAATATGATCAATACATTTATAAGAATAATAACGAGGGAGACGATGGTTTTGTTTACAACGGGGGGGTCTGTCTTGCAAAGTAATTCATGAAGCGTTGAAGTAACTGGACTCTTGTTATTTTTAAGGCATTCCTTTCTGCCATTTAATGAAGATGTAACTAAGTTACATTGCAGATGTTAACCTGCAAGAAAGAACAGCACTCCTTTTGCAATATAATGGTAACTTTTTAGTTACTCATTGTGGATCAGAGAAGTGACCGTTCTGGGTAGCGGAGGGAAGAAAGAATCACATAGTTAAAGCGCCCGTTTGTTTTATCCTCTAAAGATGGAGAAAAATCCGTTTTCGTTTCCTTTATAATTCCCCCCCAAATTGTGTATTTTTCCGTCTTTGTCGTGAACTTAAAGAAGAAGAATGGGTGAAACCAAAACTGACCGATTGATTCGTCTCTAGACTTTGAACGCTCGGATTCTTTAAAATCTTGATTTTAAGGTCTGTGCATTCAATCGGGCTGGATTCTTATTTTTCCTGAGAAGCTTCACGTTCACTGTAGTTTTATCTGTTTTGGTTTTTTAACATGATAGTAACAATATTTTATTAAAAGCATTTGTAATTTTATTATTATTATTATAAATACCAGGCATAGTCAATCAAGATTATAAAAACATTGATGATGTTGATGATAATAATAATAATAATAATAATAATAATAATAATAATTAAAAAATGATAATTATTAAAGTATCTCCCGGACGCAAACTCCAGTGAGAGGAATCACCAGGATCCATAATATTTACAGCTTGCCCTTGTTGAATTGGATTAACGAGGATGATGCTCCCCTGCAGATCATGGTTTAAGGCTGAGAATCCCCCTATCACTTGGGCCGAGCACCTACTTCTTTGTTCACACACACACACACACACACACACACACACACACACACACACACACACACACACACCCCATTCCTGATGCAATTGCTGGAGAGGGACCAACTTCATCCCCACCTAGGCCTTGACAATTAATAGCTACTAATATGTCACACAGGAAAGGGCGTCTTGTGCCCCCCCCCCCGAAAAAAAAACCACTTTTGTTCTGTCTCTCTCTCACACACACACACACACACCCCTATACCTATCTATGTCCTGCACCGATACATATAGAGATCTTTAGATATATCTGTGCAGGATCTCTCTCTAGATGGAGGTAATCCAGGGTTTGCATTTCTGTGCATGAGTTTGCCGACTCTTTCTTTTTTCCAATTCTCTCTCTCTCTCTCATGCACAGAAATGCAAACCCGGGACACCTCCCAAGACATTTCTCTCTAGACATCTCTCTACCCTAGCAATTGATCGATCCATCTATATAAAATGTGTGTGCATGTATGCATATTATGCATATATATATATATATACTGTATGCATAATATGCGTACATGCACACAAGAGTAGACCTTGGGTCTAGATGGGCGGGATAGAAATCAAATAAATAAATATGCATACATGCACACACATTTTATATAGATGGATCTATATATAATATATGCATATTAAACATATATACACAAACATATGCGGATGGATGGATGGATGGACCGATCCGGGTCGTGTCCTGGCTTTGCAGTTGTGTGCACGACAGGAAGAGTTTGCTGATGGACTCTCTCTCTTCCTCTTCCTCTTCCTCCTCCCCTCCCGTGTCTCCCCCTTTCTTTCCGGCCCGGTTGCGTGTAGGGCCCCCCCCCTCCCCACCACACCCCCCAACCCCACCCGCGCGTGCGCCCCGGGGGCCCCCCTTTCGTGCCCGGGGCGCTTGGTTAGATAACGCGGGCAGGAGCCCTGGCTTGGGGGGGGGGGTGCGCAGGGTCTCTCTCTCTCTCTCTCTCTCTCTCTCTCTCGGCCTGGGGGGGGGGAAAGAGTTTAGGGGCACGGGGGGGGGGATTCCCACCACCCCGCCTGCAAAGGCAGGCGCGCCCCTGGGCAAGGGCCGGGGAGGGGGTCCCCCCCAAAGGGGTGTCCCCCCCTCCTCTCCAACCCCAGCCTCGCCATCCGTGCGCCCTGGGCGCACCGGGGACGGAGGGGCGCAAAAGCCAGAGAGAGAAAGAGGCTGAGACGTGGCACCAAGTGGTGGTGTTGTTGTTGGGGGGGGGGGGGAGAGACAACACACACAACACACACACACACACAACACAGACAAGGCAAAACATTTAAACAAACAAAACAAAAATCGACACACACAAACTCAAGGAGTGGCTTGGCCCTAACTGCTCTCTTTATATGTGTGTGTGTGTGTGTGTATAAAGATCCTCTGGGATCTTTTTTTTTTTTCTTCCTACTTTTGCAACAAACACACAACAACCAAAAAACGGGAATCAGGAGGACTCGAAAGCAAACAGACTTCCCGAACCGAGAGACTCGTCTTTCCAGTTTGCTAACAAAAAAAAAAAAAAAGGAAGGGGGGAGGAGAAAAAAAAGGGGGGGTGGGGGAGTGGGGGGGGAAGGGGAGGGAGAAAAAAAAAAAAGCAAGCCAAGCAAAGGAAGCGCCCTCACCCTTTTCCAACTTTTTTAATTTTTGGGGGGGGGGGGGTTTCAACACCTTCAGCAGGTTTTCCCTCCCTGCCCCCCTCCCTCCCTCCTTCCCTAGTCAAAAAATCCCTCTCCAGCGTGGTGTCGGAGAGGAGAGCCGTTGCCCCTTTAAGAGAGCAGGGAGTGGACCCCCCCGTCTCTTTTTTTTTTTCCTTTCCTCTTTCAATTTTTAATTTATTTATTTTTTTTCTCAACACACACACACACACACACAGAGAGAGGAACCAGGAAGGGAGTTTTCACTGGCATCATACGGGGGCTTTGCGAGTCTACAGTTACAGTAGGAGGGGGGAGAAGAGGCACCGCACCGAAGCGAGAGAGAGAGAGAGAGAGAGAGAGGAAGGAAGGAAGGGGAGCCCAAGAAGTGAGTCCAAAAACGAGACCGAGGAGAGCAGCGTGTGCCTTGCCTGCGGCTTCTCTCCCCCCCCCCCCCACCCCCGACCCTTCCTTTTTTTTCCTCCTGGGGTCCGACCACTCCTTCAAGAAGACCAACCAGGTAAGGAAAAGACACCCCCCCCTCTCTTTTTTTTTTTCCCCCCTGGGCTTGCGGGGGGTGGCGATGGGTCTCCATTTTTGCCACGGGGGGGTGGCGGCACTGACATCCAGGCGCACCTTTCCCACCCCGATCGCTGCTGGAAGGCGATCCACTTGGGGGGGGGGGGGTTCTCATGTCATTTCTCCTTCCCTTTCTGTCCCCCCCCCCTTTCCACTCTCTCCCTCCATGACTTTCGCTACGACTTTGGGGGAAGGCACTTATTTTTTTTTTCTGGTTTGGGGGGTAACTTTTGGGGGGCACTTCCTCGGCCCAAGGGAATTGGGGGGGGGGAGCTTTGGATCTGGGCTCCTGGTGGAGCTCAAAGTGTTTCTTCTATTGATTCCTAAAGGGGGTTTGTGTGTAAAAGAGGGGGGGGGGGAGAGAAAGATCTCTCTCTTTAGGGGAGATTTGACGTGGGGGATCATTAAATTTAAATTTAAAAAAAAGAAGGAAGGGCTGGAAAGGGGGGGGGGCCTGGAGACACCCTGAAGGTGACAGGGGGGGGGGTTGCAATGGGAGGCTGGGGTGGGTGGGGGCCCTTGAATGCCCCCCCCCCAATTGCACGAGATTGGAATATTTTTATTTTTATTGGTTTGCAATAGCAGGGGAAGGTTTGGGGACTGACATCGGTGGGGGGGGGTTAGAAGGGTGGAAGGGATCCACCCCCCCACCCCCACTTTCCCCCTTCCCTCAAGCCCCAGCCTGGATTTCTCTGCTGCGTGCATACGTTGTACTTGCTTAGCCTGGGGAGGATGATGGGGGGGGGGGGAGAGTGCGAGCAGGATATGTGTTGTGTTTTTTTTTTAGGGAGGGGGCTTGCAAAAAACCCCAGGAAAGAGGGAGGGGGGGAGTAGAGAGCGAGGCGGTTGGCTGGCTTCTTGGGAGTTGTAGTCCTCCCGGGGTCCTCCGGCCAGCAGGTGCCATGGAGGCCGGGACTACCTCTCCCGGCGTGCCCCGCGAGGCGCTCCCGCGGGAAGGCGTCGCTGACGGGCGCCGGCCTGGGCCAATGGGGCGCCGGCTTCCTCTTGTTCCCCCCCCGCGGGCCTCCGCTCGGGCCAATGGCGGCCGCGGGCTGGGGGTGGAGGAGGGGGAAGCGCCAGGAAGGGAGAGCGGCCAAGGGCTCCGAGCGCGGCCCCTCCCCCGGGGGAGAGGTGGGGTCCCCGGGCGCGGCCAGCCAGGAAAGGCCGGGGATGTGAGGCCTAGTGCAAGGCCCGGGCGGGGCTTCACCTGCTCTCCCAGCCTCACCCTTGGGAGTCTTTAAAGGGCCAAAAAGGCCGGCTTGACCCTCTGGGGTCCCTGAGGGGGGCTTTGGGTCGTGTTTTAAGCGAGGAGGGCCCCCCCCCCCCAAAAGGGGAGAAAAAGCCTTGGATTTGGGTCAGGGAGGCTGGAATGGCGAACAGAAACTTTAATTTGAGGAAAGTCTGATAACTTTTTCTATGTGGAGGAAATGGAGAGCTCGGGTTTTTAGGGGGGACACCTTATTTAGAGGCCAGATCCTGCCTGGGTGCTGGATTCTGGGGTAAAAGAAGAGGGGGAAATGGGGGGAAAGTGCAAAAAATATATATATTTAAAAGCTCTCTTATTTATTTTTTTAAAAACCTGGGAATGGGGGGGAAAGGAGCGAAAAGAGTCGCGAGTTCGAATCATGGTTCCTCCCGGGAAAACGTGCAAAACTCAGCCCCCTAAAATACCTAAATTTTGCAGGATGGTCTGAAAAATGGCACGGCTTGCACCAAAATAGAAAGCAGGCTCCTCTGTTATGAGGATTAAGTTGCCCTCCCTGTTGAAATGGATTTAAAAGTTGCTCATTTTTTAAAAAAATGATTGATTTTATTTGCCTCTGCTTGTTTATTGCGGAGGAAAAAACTGGCTAGCCCAGGATCCCGTTTGAAAACTCCTGCAAACAAGGTTTATAAACAAGGGGTGGTTGCCTTTGTAACCAGCAGAAAAGTTTTGCCATTCAGAAAAGCTGAGTTTTTCTCCCCTCTCCTTTTCTGTGACTTAATCCACCTTTAATTACAGCGACACTGAGGGCTAGGAACTTGAGACGGCCTCTTTGCGCCGAATCTGAATTTGCAGCTTGCAAAGTCGGCGGCTCGAGCTGCCAACGAGCAACCGTCTGCTTCATCTCCAGAGTGTTTTAGATATTTTATTTCTCCCCGAACCCGGTGAGCGTTAAGACTCCTTCCTTCTGCGTCCACCACCATTGCCGTGTCGATCCGCCCACCCTGCGAGGCGGGCGAGGCAACGAGAAAAAGCGAGTGATCGTTCCCAGCCCTAGGTCACCCTGCAAAATTTTCTTTTTATTTGTGAACATTGGCTGTCCTTTCTACCTCCTGAAATGTGGTTTAGGTCCCGTGCGGCCCAGCTTAGTGGGATAAGTAGTGGATCGGTGAATCCAGAAGGTTGTGGGTTCGAATCTTCCCCGGGATGACCTCAGGCGACCTCTCTGTGGCCTTTCCATCAGCGTGTATGGCGGTGATGATGCAGCCGACCTGACACAAGGAAGCCAGGCTGGCGAAGCCCCTTTGCAGGCAACCAAAATAGGAAATGGGGAAATCTTTGGGGAGGTGGCTCTGTGCATGTTGGGCAGGATGAGGCCGCCGTAGCACTGCAAGCTGTATGCCAAGTGTGGGGACCAAGATGCCAGCCTACCTTACAGGGAGATGGCAAGCCTTCGTGAGTAACACTATTTATTCTTCTTATTATTGGATAAAGACCTATTTGCAACCAGGAACCGAAAAAACCTGCTTTGTACAAATTTTAAAAATAGAGTCCATTTTAATTTCTACTGCCTGCTTTGATGGGCGGTGGGGTTATTTGGGGTTTGGGGCGGGAGCCCCCCCCCTCTCCTTCCCTTCCAAGTCCCTACTGAGAGGGTCTCCTGGGTTTATCGTGGGTTGTGATTCATGGGGGGCCCAAAGTATGCGGGGGGGGGGCGGGAAAGCAGGACTTTTTCGAGTCATGAGCTTGTATGTGTGTCGTGATAGCGTTTGTTAAAGGAAGGGGGTAAAGATGGGAGAGGCTGGTGACTTGAGAGGCCTCCGGATCTTGCGGACTACAACTCCCATCATCCACGGCTGGCAGCGGTCTCTGAGAAGTGATGTCCGGGACATCGGGGAGTGCGGGATCAAAGGTTCTGCCTCCTCTCCGTGGTAAGGTGTAAAAAAAAAAGAAGGATGGGCACCGTGCAGCTTTTGTGGGACTACAACTCCCATGAGCCTTGGGTACCATCGCTGGGGGCTGCAGAACGAACATGATCTGGAAGACCATGCTTCTCTCACCCCAGGTATAAAGGTGTTTAAGGAAGCAGTAGAAGGGTCTGGAGAGGGGATGCTCGAAGCTGAGTTTTAGGGGTCTAGGGTTCAAATCTGTACAAAGAAGCGGCCTGGAGCTGGACTCTTGTCGGGCTTAGGGAGCACCTGCTGAGGTCACGATGCCCTCCAGGTTGAGCGGTTTTGTTGAATTACAGAAGAGGAGGCGTGTGGGACCGTACGGGATGTCTGCATACCATGTGGGGGATTCTCTGAATTTATTTTTTTTTGACGCTGAGACACCGATCTCCTTGTCTTGGAAAAGATCTCTGTGGACGTGAAAAACCCTCTCTTTCCTGCAGCTGGGGGAAAGGCTGAAAGCCCCGGCCGGCGAGGGCGAGGGAAGAATCTGGCCCGTTTGGTGGCAGTGTAAAATCAGAGCTCTTGATATGCATTGGGAGCTGTTAAGGTTCTTGGTCTTTCCAAAAATCTGACCGTCACGTGCAAAAGTTAAACTCGTACAGCTGAAGAAGCGACCTGTGTGTCCATGAAAGCTTGCACAGATTAAATCTGTTAGTCTTAAATGCCCTGTGAGCATTTGTTTTATTTTCCTCATCTGCATGTAGGGCACCCCAAAAGGAATTGGGGAATGCTGGTTTTATATGGGTATCGAGGGAGAGTATAACCAGGGAGTCCCAGTCAGCATGGCTGTTGGGAGAGGATGATGGAACCTGTGCCCCGCCAACTTCTGGAGGAAGTGGTGTTCTTCAAGCCGGTGGTTTCCAGAGGGGGGCTTTCGATTTGTGGGTGATGGGAGTGGTAGTTCCCCATCAAGAAACTGGCAAATGTTTTCCCCTTAAGCTTTGTTAACTGCTATTCCCATAATAAGATGTTGACCCTTTTGTTTTGGGTAAACCGTGTGCGTGTTCGTCCTTTGGCCGTGTAAATAATCAGCGATCCACACGTAGAAGGGGCACTTGGAGAGTTACATGCAGAGCAAGGATCATTGAAATGAAAAGTCAAATTTAGCACCCTGGAAATTAAGAAAAAGTTAGCCGGAGTCTAAGACAGGGCTGCGTTCAGCATTTTTGCGACTTGTTTTGGGGGGGTTGTTCTTCTCCAAATCCGTCTGCTCCGTCCTTCTAGGCGGGCGGGCTCTGATCCAGGGTCCGTTTCTTAAATTTTAACTTTTCGTTCGGTGCTCCAAAGGCATCGGGGAGAGGATCGGTCTGGGAGAGGAAGAAGGGGGGGGCACTGGGTGAACCCCGAGAGGAGAAGATCGGGGCAGGTGAACCCGAGTGAACACCTGCGGTGTGTGTGTGTGCCCCATCTCGCCCTTCCCGGAGAAGGGGAGGGGACCAGGGTGGGGTCCCCCTTTCCGCGTGCCACGCCGGGAAGATCGGAGGTTTGCGAAAGAGGCCTTTTTTGCCCACTTGGTGGATTTGACAACAGCCACCCTGGCAGAGAGAGAGAGAGAGAGAGAAGGAGGGTGGGGTGGATGCAAATATGTCCTGGCTAGCTCTCCCCCTCCCTGTTTTTCTTTGGCACCCGGGCCAAGAGCGGAGGAGGCCAAGACGGTTCGTTTTGACTCCCCCTTTTCCTCCACCCTGCTTTTTTCCTCCTCTCCCGCTGCCCGTGCGCGCTCAGCTTCACCCCGCCACGGGGGTCTTGCCCAGCAAAGCAGCTCCGGAAGCCCTGTGGATTTTTAAAAAAAATTTTCCCGGAGAACCAAAGCTCAGCCCTCCGAGTCTTTGCGTGCCCACCCCCACAGCTCCTGAGCCGACCCGTCCCTTTATTTTTCTTCATTTCTTCATGCGTGGGCGGGTGGCAGGAGCGCAAGCCTACGAGGAACCCCATTCCACCCCCCTTGGAAGGGGTTGTGGACCGCTTTCGTGCTAGTTAAACCACAAAACCTGGAGAGTCCAGGATCGCTTTGTCCTTTGGTGTGGTCGTCTGCACATTTAGGAGATGCTTCCAAGCTTCCCTTAAGTGCTTTTCCTCGGGTAGCCGAAACGGCCTTCCGACCCTGATTGCGGCTACGTGGATCCGGGTGTGTTTTTTTTTGGAAGCTGGACCTGCTTAGTTCGTGTCCCGGATTGAACGGACTCAGGAGAAGAGCTTATCCCTCGGCGATGAGGAGGCATTTCATAGGCAGCTGGTTCTGGGTTCGATTCCTGCTGGAAGTGGGGTTAGGAGCCGTGCAGTCCTCAAGGGTTTCCCCACCACCACCACCACCACCTGTTCATTTCAGGGGAGGCTGAGTTCGAGAGAGAGCTTGACGACAACCCCGGCTCTCTTTCTGTGACCTTGGCCGTGCTTCGAATACCTGTGATGTGCCTCGGAAACATTGATCAGTCCCAAACGAGGGGTCGCTTTTGAGTCGCTGGCGATTCTTGCACGGAATGTCGGGCAGAAAACCCTGCCAGCCTTTGGCCAACTCGGTGGCAGAGCCCTGGAAGAACTGCGCGCATGCCTTAATCGAAATCTACGTCTCCATGGCAGAAATACACCTTCTATGACCTGGATTCACGAGCTAGGCACTGCCTCCTCAGAAGTTTGCAAGATTCAGAGACAGACAGAGCAGATGAACGTATATACCTGTATCTTATTTTCACTGATTTTCGGCGAGGTCCTTGCCATCGTTGCTGTTCGTATTCTTTCAATTTTGAGGGCACCTTTTCCTTAAAGAGAAGCTCAAGGCTATAAAATGTCAGAACTTTAAAAACACACAGATTTGTTAAATCCGCCCTCCGTTACAGTAAAGTCGATAAAGACTCCTGTGGTATCTGGAACACTATCGTGTTTCAAGTTGTTTTCAGGTGAATGCCGTCGAGACCCCCCAAGTAGAACAGATGGATGGATGCTCATCTCCGCGGGCAATGAAGCAACCTTTAATGGCCCGTGTTAAGACCCTCACCCTGCTGGTATCATCTGCATTTTTGTTCATTTCACATTCTCTCCCGGCCCGCATGTGTGCAAAGGTCAGTTCTGCGGGGGCAACACTTCATGCACCCAACAGAAGTGCCCTGCTGGTCTGTAAAAGCTTAGGTTGGCAAACTGTCAGCTTTAGGGTGCCACAAGATCCTTGGCTGGCCGTGCCATGTCGAGAGGTAAAGAAAGTGTGAGCAACGACTGTATGTACCGTAAAACTACCTTCCAGCCCCATGCACAAACAGGAAAGCAAGACGAGCCATCAGTTGTTATAATGCTGATTTTTACAACCGTGCTTTAAAACTGATTAACTGGTGACCTTACAGCCAGGTTAGCCCAGCTAGGTACAAGAAAGTATAAGATACTTGTATGGAGAGTCAGGGTAGGACTCGGGAGACCTGAGTTCGAATCCTCGCTCGGCCCATGGACACCCTAGAAGTGGGAAGAACCCTCCTCAAATATCATACATAAGTTGAAAATGCTACTCGGGTTGTCTTTTTGTCAGAGCCGACTTAACGGCACAGAAGAACAACGGAAGAGACTCCTGGACAGTGGATCGGAGGATTCCCTGTTCTCATTCCCTGTCATTTTAAAGAGTTGGTGGCCACCTCAAATTTTGCTTTCAGCTTTGTTTTGGGGGCTTTTGTCCTTCAGGGTCTTGGGTCTAAACTCCTGTTCCAGAGGCCTTTAGGAGTGAAATTTTTTTAAAGGGGGTGGGGGCAACCCTGATCTTGCAGAAGAGGCTTTAATAATAATACTGAGCCAAAAAGTGATGTGGACAGATTATATTTCCCATGAAAAATCGGAGACCGTGGATTACTGCAAATACAGCAGGAAGTAGAGGAAGTAAAAAAGTACAAATGATTATATCAGTACAAGCAGAGAAAAATTACTTAAGGTGGTGAAAGTGGGGAATATTTGGAAAAACAATAGAAACAAAGGCTCAGTATAAGAAACAACAATTGGAAAATAAATGAAGCCGCTGGAAAAATAAACAATGACATCAATACCTGAGAAATATTGATGGAACGCATGATCCTAATTCAACATTGGCATGGCTAAAACTGGGGACCCTTAAGAAAGAAACCGAAGGCTTGATTTTTGCTGCACAAGAACAAGCACTCCAAACCAACGTGATGAAAGCTAAGATCCAAGGAATTCGTGCTAACAGCAAATGTTGACTCTGCCAGGAAAAAGATGAAACTGTGTCGCACCTCATCTGCTAATGTCCAAAGAGTACATAAACAGATCACAAAGTTAGACGTGAGAGAGTGGTTAAGTTAGTGCACTGGTCATTATGCAAAAAACATAACTTGCCGGCCTCCAAAAACCCGTGGGATCGTCAGGTAGAGAAGGTGTCAGAAAATGAGGAAGTCAAGATATTGTGGGATTTCCGAATCCAAACGGAGAGACACCTTGAACATAACACACCAGACCTAGTAGTCATAGAATTGAAGAAATGGTCCGGATCATTGACATTGCAATTCCAGGGGATGCCAGAGTTAAAAATAAAGAATTGGAAAAACTAACCAAGGACAGAGACCTGGCCATCGAAACATCTCGCCTCTGGAAGAAACCCACTTCAGGGGGTCCCCGCCGTCACCGGGGCTTTGGGAACAATATCAAGAAACTTCACACAGTGCTATAAGCAGTTGCAGATCTCAGAAATCACACCATCAGGGCTACTAAAAACGGCAATATTAGGGAACAACCTACATCCTGCGCCGATTTTTAACAGATATTTCGGTTTTTGGTTAAAACTTGTATCTGTTATATAATACCAGTCAGTGTTTTTATAATTTTGACTGTGCCTGGTGTTTTTGAATAATAATAATAATAATAATAATAATAATAATAATAATAATAATAATAATAATAATAATAATAATAATGCCGAGCCCCTGGTGGTGGTGGAGGATTCCTGTTTTAATCACCACTTTGGCTGACGTTCAAGCCTTTTTCTGGGAAAAAGGAGCCGAGAGGAGGCCCTACCCAAAATCACTCAAGATGGGTGGGGGGGAGACATAGAGGCATGTTTTCCTGCTCTCTTTCGGCGGAGCGACGGTGCTTGGGGGATTCCAGAAGGAAGCAGACTATGATGTTCTTTTCGGCCGATTTTGATATTTCCAGCTGGGAAATTTAAAAACAAAAACCCACCCCTTTCTCTTCCCCCCCCCCCCCGGTCAAAAAATAAATAAATAACCCATCCTAACCTTTGGGTTGGGGGTCGAACGTCCTCTGAAATCTGCCTGGCTGGGTTAAAAGTCGGAATACCGAAGTGTCTCCACCCGACCACCAATTCTCCTTAGCAGCTGGTTTTTCTTCCTCTCCATCCTCACCAAAAATAAAAAGGAGCTTCTTTTTTTCTTTTTGGTTAAGTGTCTTTGGAAAATAAACTTTCCAAACTTGGCGTAGAAAATGTGCCACTTGGGAAGTGACGGAAACAACCCAGCTTGAACAGCGGAGGCAGAGATCAAAAGAAGGGATTTATCCGCATTGGCGGACTGTGGAACTCCCTGCCACAAGATGCAGTCTGTTTGTTTTTTTTTTAAAAAGGAAGCAGCTTTTTGCAGGGGGAAATAACTGGGTAACCCTAACCAATATGAATTTATCTGTATGTATCATCTCCAGGCCATTTTAGGAATGGAAAATTGAGCTCCGAAAGCCAGATCCGATACAGTGGTTCTTAATGTTTTTCGTAACTTGGCTTCTGGTTGTCAGAATTGGGCACAGCTGCGTTTCCAGAGTCCTGTGGCTTATCTCGGGATCACCCGAGTTCACTGTGACCTTGGCTTGTGCTGGCTTACCTTTATCTCATCAATGTTCGTTTTTTTTAAAAAGGAGAATGTTGTTGCTTCTGCTCTGGAAGCGGTTGTAAAAGTTGGGTGAAAATTCAAAGTGCTCAGCTCTCATCAGGGCGAGTTTTTGTGCGCATGCCGTAGCCTTGGTTTTTGGAATTTGTGCTAGTTTCTGAAAGGGGTAGAAAATTCCCTCCTTCCTAGAACCTAAAACTTTTTTGTTTGTTCCTACATTGCACGGTTCTCTGTTGAAGTTGTAAAGCGCTCTGGAAGCTGCAGAAATATTTACTACAATAACAACAACAACAACAACAACAATGGATTTGTGGTTATAACTTGTCTCTGTTATATAATACCAGTCAATGTTTTTATAATTTTGATTGACTGTGCCTGGTGTTTTTGAATGATGATGATGATGATGGCGAAGTGTCAGGCTGCCTGGCTTAACCGAGAGAACTAGACGCAGCCAAGAAATAAAAAAGGGGGACGAGAACTTGCCGTCGCTGTTTTCGGCCCACATGTCCCATCGTCCCTGGGCAGCGGCCAAGGAAGATGGGCATTGTAGTCTTAAGCCCGTCAGGCGGTCCTTTCAGCTCGAGACAGGAAGCAAAAGACCGTGAAACTATCCCACCTAAAGGACGGTTCAAACAAGGTGGATAGATTCCGGGAAAAGTGGATTTAGGGCTTGTAATTACAGGGGAAAACATATTTATTCTCCCTTATTCTCTCATTTCCAGTCCCAACAAGCAGGAAAAAAAATGTGTTTTTTTCCCCCCCTCTCTTTCTCTGGTTTCCCCTCCTCATTTTTTAAAAAGCTGCCCTTCCCAGTCTGGTCTTGCAGGAAAGGAGAAGGGGTGAGTGGGTGGGTGCGACTCCTAATAATAGGGCCTGGGAGTTGCTAGGAATTTCTTACGAGGCTCATTTCCTGCCGGGATTGCGTTTCTTTTCACACCTCGTGTGAGGCCACGGCGTAAAGTCGAAATGTGTGTCCTCCGAACTGTGTGAGATGTAGCCCAAAATCTAGACCTTCTGGGCTTCGGACGGGGAAAATGTTTTTAAAAAATCCTTGCTTGCAATTCGAGCATGGACAGAATTGGCGGAGAGGCCGTAGACCATGGAAGACAGGGTGGCGTAATGGTTAGAGTGAGGGGTTTGGGGCTCCAGACCTGTGGGTTCGAATTCCTACTTGACCGTCCAAGGTCATCGGGCGACCTTGGACCGGCTTATCTTTCCTGGTCCTCGCACTCGGGGCCTGGGGTCTGAACAACTTGGGCGATTTTTTGGCACCCTGGAGCCGCCTGATTAGGATATCAGCTCCAGTCCCCGGGGGGGGGGGTCTGGGAGTTCACATGAGTGAACCCTCCGGGCTTACTTCTGAGTAGACCTGCGTTAGGGCTGCAGCACTGCCCTTCGGCAGCCCCAAACCACAGGAAAATCCAAAACCCTGGTTTGGCGTTTTAGCGTGCGCTCGCCTGCATGCCCGTCCCGCTCGCCTCTGGCGACCAGTCCTGATTCATGGCCTGCTCTGATATCTATTTGTTTGCCTGATCGTTCAGTTAATTAACGACCAGTCTATTCCCCCGCCTTCCTCTGGTTGGGGAGCCCATGGCGCTCTCAGCTCCTCATTTTGTTCCTCACAACGACCGTGCGAGGGAGGCCAAGCTGAGTAGCCCCCCCAAGTCAACCCATGAGAGTCACACCTGGCTAAAAGGATCATCCTTTGCGCTCCAAAAAATATAATTTTCCCAGCCTGGAAAAGGCACTATTTGGAACCCCCAGGAGCTGGGATTCACCTTTGCAATTGATTGCAGAAGGAAATGGAGCCTTGAAATGCCATTCCCCCCCCAAAAAAAAGAATGGATGGGAGTGTTATTTTTTGGTTCATGATTTCGGTAGCCCGTTTGGGCCCCCCAAGCAGCAGATCCCCCCCCCAACTTGAGCCAACCCCCCCCTCCCCACATCCTGGTGCTCAACTCGGGGGCCACGCTCCTGGCAGACCCAGCACGTGGTTCCCAGAGGATCTGAGCAGGAAGGCCCGCACGGAGCTCCTTCGGGTGGTTCCCAATCCCCCCCGGTCTTGCAACACCTCGTGGGGACCTGCCCTACTCTTTAAAGAAACCTCGTCGGTGGCAGGAAACTTTGCCAGCTTCTCGGTGCGGGGAAGACCCGCCCCACGCCAATGCCTGCGGAGCGGACCAGCCGGCTCGGCTGGATTTTCTCTTGGTGTTCGGCTCAGCTGCCTTGCGGAGGTTGGCAGAGGCGGATTCGAGGAAGGCTGGCGGCTGGTGTGTTGTTTTTTTAAGGGGGGACCTGTCTTGCCGGTTGCTTGGCGGAGCGCTCTCTGTGTGTTGGGGAGCCTTCCTGCCTCTACTTATTCCCTTGGTGCGTTTTTTAATTCCTCCTTGATCCCTCCCACGTTTCGGCTCGCCCCGATCCAGCAAGCAAGGCAAGGTTGAGAAGTGAGAGGGTATCCTTAAATTACCCCGTGGGCTTCCTTCGTCTGCCTGCGGAGGATCAGAACGCTGATTTCCAAACTCCCGGATTAAGCCACCCTGTTTCCCTGACTTTCCTGCCGTAGAGTCGAAACGTCTCCAGAAGTGTGGCCCGAAATCCGTTCTCAGTTCACCAGAAAGTTTCTAGTCTTCATGGGCAGAAGGATGAATCTTGAAAAGGACCTCTTGAAATCAGGAATACATAACAGTATGTGTGTATTAGAAATGGGGATGAAGCTAAAAACGAACCAGGAAACTAGGGGGAAATGGCCAATTCGTTGCTTTGAGTTCGTCCAGACTCGAGAACTCAGACTTTCCCGAAGCAATGAATTTTGGGGCAATGCAACGAATTTGCTGGTTCATTGCCCCCCCACTGCCCCCCCCCGCCTCTTCGTGTCCCTACATTGTCCTCGGTCCTCTGCCCAGTACCGCCAGCTTTATGTGCCAGTGGGCCATTGGCACACAGGGCAAGCTAGATGGAGGTGGGTGAGGACAAGATCGGAAAGTGACGGGACAATGGGAGGAGGGTGGCCTGGGCTGTGGGAGCGGGGGGGACTAAGCTTTTTTTTTTTTTTAAAGACATCCACTGTTTGTCTAAAAACAAAAAGCTCCGTGAACCAGGGAACCGATTCGTGGTTCGTCGATCAACCGCAGGGAATTTCGTGGTTCGTCCACTTTGACGAACCACGAGCCAAGACGACATCGCTGTTTTGGTGGTTCATCCCCATCTCTGGTGTGTATATGTAGAGGCGCAAGAATCGCAAGAGAGCAAGCGAGGTAAAAGCAAGGAAAACAACCTATATATACACATACACCCTGTGTGTGTATTCCTTGATGTCAAGAGATACATTCGAGATTCATCTTTCTCCCAGTTTATATTCCTGAATTTTTTGGCTTCCATGAGGACTAGAAACATCCTCACATGAATGAGGGCCAATTTTGAGTGTACACTGTTGAAATCAGCCCTCTTTTATTATGTGAAGACGTTTCTAGTCCCCATGGAAGCCGAAAAGTTCATATATTTTTTTTCCCAGTAGGATCGAAGTCACCCCGCTCTTCTCGCCGTGGCTGAGCAAACCAGAATGCCCTGCCCAAGCGGTAACAATTACACCCCGTCATTCTCCCGGGGTGTGAGGCACGGCTTCTCCCTGGCGCTGCTCAACCCGTCTCGACTTAGAGATTGAACCGGTTTGTGTGGCGAAATGAAGGAAGCAAAGGAAAGCTGGAAAAAAAGAGAGAAGCTACGTATTTATATCGAACCGGTGCAAATCAAAAGCCTTTATTGGTGGTGTTCAATGTTGCTTAACTCACTTATTGTATAAATTATACCATCTTTTTTTTTTGCTTTGTTTTATTTTATATCAACACGATAGCCCCGCAACAATCATCTAGCGCCTCAGCGCTATAGAAAAGCTCCCCTGCGTGCTGTATTGATGATAGAGTGGTCGCAAGACCAGATAGGCGGGGTATAAATGAAATAAATAAATAATAATAATAATAGAGCTCCGTGCTGCCAGAAATCTATGGAGGCCCCCCTTTCTTGCTTTTAGGTGCTGCTTAAGAAGGCACCTTATTTTTTTTTAACAAGCTTTCGGGGGAACAAGCCAGCAGTTTGTTTCGTCTTTGACAGCTGCTGGTTTTCATGCTATTTGTTGCGTTTTTATCAAGGCCTTACTCGTCCACGGTAGATACTTGTAATCGTTCCTCCGAATAATTTCCTGCTTTGCAAATTGGTCTTTTTCACCCTAATTGGCGAATTTCTCCTTTGGGATATTTTTAATTTGTCGTTCAAAAAAAAACAACGTGTGAATTTGTCGCCGTCCCGGGCTCTAATGAAGAGAGGCAGGAGAATAATGAGGTCCGTTTCTCTGGGTTTTCTGGAGTGTGACTTGGTGCCCAGTCCTAGGTGCGCCTTAATTTCCAAATAAATGCAGGAAGCAGCTGTAACTTTGGAGCCGTGATCGAAGGTGGAATTGTTTATATTCTTCCCAAAATATTAGGGGATAAAGTTTGTTTATCGTCATCTTAGAACTGCAGAGCTGGAAGGGACCCTATGGATTATCGAGTCCAATCAAAGAGGCACCGCGGGGGATTCGAACTCCCAACCTCTGCCTCCGCAGCCAGAGACCTCAACCCATGAGCTATGTAGTTGTAGGGGACAATTGTTCTAATTCTGTTACGGTACCCAGCTTTGGCACGCCACGGCCGAACTTGGCCCAGCGCACCAGCCGCCTCCGTTCGTTAGATGGGTTCTTGCCACAGGCGCCCGAGTGTGCCCACTTTGCACGGCGGCTTCCTTTGGGTGCATGTTTTGATGCTGGAGAAAAGTGGCCCGGTGCCACTTTTGGTAGGAGGGCGCTTGAATTCCAAGGGCGGCGTGGAGTCGGGGACGGTGGGCTCTGTCCCACCGGCCGGCCTTCCGCATTTTGTCATTCGTGTTAAAAATTCGGAGCAGACCGAAATTCGAAGAGAGAGGTTGTTTTTCCCATGCTTCGGGCCAGGCCCTCCCTCACTGGTGCTCTTGTGGGTCTTCCACCTCTAAAGGTCTCTTGCAGATGTGGGCATCTGGGGGGAGACCCCGGGGACGAAACATTGCAACATCTGCGCAGCGACGGCCGCTCGAGCCCGGCATTCAGGGTTTGGGTTCGTTCAGAGCAGGGAGGCTTTGCGGGTCCCGGAAACGGAGGGCCGCCCCTCCAAAATCTGCTTTTTTAAAAAGCCTTTTGTTCCCTTCGTGGGTTCTGGTGTCTTCCACGGCCTGCCCCACGGGGCGCCTGGCTGGGAACCCCCCAACCTGTTAAATTAAAATGAATGTTTCGGCAGGAAGGTTGTTTTTTTTTAAAAAAAATTCCCCCCTTCGCTGTAATATTGTAGATTAATAAGTGCACGGGGGGCGAAGCAGATCACAGATGAAAGCCGGTGCAAAAGGGTTGCGGGGAAAAATAAAAGGCAAATTACTTTAGCCACCCCGTAAAACAGGGGTACGGAGAAGAAACTTAAAAACGGACCCTTCGGTGTCCTTAGGTGTGGAATTCAGAATTGCTTTAGAATATTCAGTGTTTTGTTCCTGTGCGATGCCGGAAATTCTTACCACAACCCTGTAAGGTAGACTAATATTTTTATTTCCCATATGGCATACATAACGGACTCGGTGCTCTAACCTACTCGAGCCTCCTAAGTGCATTTTAGCAACAAAGTGAGATTTGGAACTCGGGACTTCTCCGCTTGCCGTCTTTGCTGCACGGCACGTGATTTTGCTGGCCATGTCAGGACCAGTCTTTGAGATGCCTTTGCTGAGCTTTTCATCAGGGCGGCCCCGACTTTTAGGACGGACGAACCCCGAACCTTCGGGATCGGCTTGTAAGAAGGAACCGGGGTGGATTGTCTAAGAAAGGGAGAGAAGAGTTTAGCGCGGGTGGTTTTGCTTGTTAAGCTCGGACACCGGAGCGGGGCCGGAAAGCCGAGCGCTTGGAGGCCTGTGCCCGTCCGGGTTGTGTTGCCTCCGGCGAGGCTGCACAAGGGAATGCTTGTGCTCCCATGGGCGTGGGTTGGTGCCCCCATCCTCCACCGTGTCTCATGATCGTGGCTGGTTTTCCCACCCTGGTTGTCTTGCAGGCAGAATCACATGAGATTACTCTTCGTTGGAATCCTTCCTCAACCCGTCAAGTCCCCCTGCCTTCCTTCCGTCCATCATCAGCTCCTTTCTTCTTTCCATCATCAGATACAGTAGATCCTTCCTTCCTTGCTTTCCTTCTATTCAGTCATCAGCTGTTCCTTCCTTCCTTCCTTCCTATCCATCAGCTTTTCCTTCCTTCCTTCCTTTCTATCCATCATCAGCTCTTCCTTCCTTCCTTCCTATCCATCATCAGCTTTTCCTTCCTTCCTTCCTATCCATATGTCTTTCCTTCCTTCCTTCCTTCCTTCCTTCCTTCCTTCCTTCCTTCCTTCCTTCCTTCCTTTTCTATCCATCATCAGCTCTTCCTTCCTTCCTTCCTATCCATCATCAGCTTTTCCTTCCTTCCTTCCTTCCTTCCTATCCAATAAGCTTTTTCCTTCCTTCCTTCCTTCCTATCCACCATCAGCTTTTCCTTCCTTCCTTCCTTCCTTCCTTCCTTCCTCCTTCCTTCCTTCCTTCCTTCTATTCATCATCAGCTCCTTCCTTCCTTCCTTCCTTCCCTTCCTCTCCTTCCTTCCTTCCTTCCTTCCTTCCATTCCTTCCTTCCTTCCTTCCTATCCATCAGCAGCTTTTCCTTCCTTCCTTCCTACCTACCTACCTCTGCAGCACTGACAATCAAGGCCGGCCCTGCTGTCGGGCGCAGTGAAGCGGTTGCGTCAGGCGGCGGAAAGCTGGAGGCTTCTGACCTTTCTTTTCTGTCTTCTTTTTTTAGTTGGCCTCTTTTGCTTCGAAGGGGGTCCGACGCCGGGGCCAAGGGAAGGACGGTGGGGTGCCCCTCAGCCTGCTCTGTGCCACAGAGGCTGCCCTGCTAAAGGTGTTTAGTTTGTGGGGGGGGGGGGGGAGAGATGAGGCAGCCTCTTGGTCCCTTCCTTCCTTTTGGAGGAAGAATAAAATATGAGGGTGACCAGCCTGAGGATGCTTGTGAGGATTAATAAGCAGTCGATCCCTCTGGGTTTGCTTCTCCTCCTGAACCCTAAAGGTTATCTTGAGTTGCCTCCAGCTGATCTCTTTCTCTGGCCAAGCCCTACCTCACAGGGGGATATAAATAATTAGGAATTCTTGAAGACCTGTTTGAGCCGCCCTGCGTCTCCTGGGAGGAATGACTGTATCACGGGAAAAAGGGAAAATAAATTCAGCCCAACAGAAGTGGTAGAATTAATTTAGCCCCACCTTGTTAACAGGTCGTCCTCGGACTTTCCAGTCTTCGAACCCACAGCCTGAGGCCAGGCAGGTGCCTTGATGATGAGACATTTCGGATAAGCGCACGTGGGGTGTTATAGCTGCTGTTCCCAAAGCCTGGGTGGCCGGCGTCCTGCCACCGTTGACAAGAAGGATAAAACCTAGGAGTTGTTAAGCCTTCTGCTGTCACCTCGTGTTTATTTTTTTTCTCGTTGCAAGCTGGCCTTTCATGAGGACTAGCGTCGCTTAAGCCTTCTGATTGATTGCCTGATCGGGGTCTTCTCTCTGTCCCTCTGTGTCCCTGCAGCCCCCTGGTGCCAGCATGGAGGGCGGAGTGGACGGTCCGATCGGGATCCCCTTTCCGGACCACAGCACCGATATCCTCAGCAGCCTCAACGAACAGCGCAACCACGGGCTGCTTTGCGACGTGGTGATCCTGGTGGACGGGCAGGAGTTCCCCACCCACCGCTCCGTCTTGGCGGCCTGCAGCCAGTACTTCAAGAAAGCTCTTCACCTCGGGACTGGTGGTGGACCAGCAGAACGTGTACGAGATAGACTTTGTCAGCGCCGAGGCCCTCTCGGCCTTGCTGGAGTTCGCCTACACCGCCACGCTGACCGTCAGCACCTCCAACGTGGGGGAGATCCTCGACGCCGCCACGCTGCTCGAGATCCCGGCCGTCCGGGACGTTTGCATGGACCTCCTCGACCGGAAGATTCTGGCCAAGAACGACCAGATGGAGACAGTAGATCAAATTGATCAACGGAACCACCTCCGAGCGAAAGAATACCTTGAGTTCTTCCAGACGAACCCCATCAACGGCCAGCAGGGCGCTTATTCGTGGACCAACCCGGACTTGAGGGACCTTCAGCGGCTCGGCTTCCGCGGCCGGGAGGGGGCGGACGAGGACGCCCCCGAGTGCAACGGCCTGGACTTCTACCCCCAAGCCACCCTCGGCGACAGACCAAAGGTGAACGACTGTGACCCCGACACTAACCACGGCGGGTGGTTGGAGCGGGGCGAGGAGGAGGAGGAGGAGGAGGAGGCCCAGGGACCCTTGTTTCCGCCGGCCCAGAACGGACAATTCGGGGGGCGCAGCTTGGCGATGGCCGCCCGGGAGGACGGGGAGACGGCCGGCGTGCCACTGGACCAGCAGGAGGTGGGGAGCTCCCCGGCCTTCCTCCCCGGCGGAGGGGAAGGCGAGGAGGCGGACGCCCCGGAGGTGGACGGCCTGGCAGCACCCTCCTCCAGCAGATGATGAATTCGGTGGGGCGCCAGCAGCTGAGCGACGAGGACCGCAAGGACGACGACGGCGTCATGGGTTATTACTTGAAATATTTTAGCACTTCCCAAGAGGGCGGGGACTACCCGTCCTGGTCTCAGAAGGCGGAGAAGAAGATTCGTGCGAAAGCATTCCAGAAGTGCCCCATCTGCGACAAGGTGATCCAAGGGGCGGGGAAGCTCCCCCGACACATCCGGACCCACACAGGCGAGAAGCCCTATGAATGTAACATTTGCAAAGTTCGGTTTACGAGGTGAGCGGGGCGAGAATTCGAGGGGCGCCGAAGGTCAGCACCCCACGGGGCGTGCGGCTCGAGCCGAGGGCGCCTGGCCTTCTAGATTAGATCGTCCGAGAAAAGCAGGGAGAAAAGGATGGATTTACCGGGTGTGAGATGTTTTTTTTTGGGGGGGGGGGGAAGGTCCTTCCTTGTTCGCTTTGCCTCGGAAAGGAAGGTTCCTTTTCTGTTTCACCCGCGTCTGTTGCTGTGTCTTCTTCGCCATGGGTTGGGTTCGGGATGTCCCGGGTTCTCGAGGGAAGTTCCTATTTAAACCATGTCCCTCAATTCAGGAGAACCCAAGAGTCCTCCTTGCTCTTTTGGGGAGAAATCATAGCTCAGTCAGAGGTCTCTCCTTTTGCTCCTACAACGTTGCCATTTCAAGCCCCACCAACTTTAGGTAGGGCTAGGAAAGGATCTGGCCAGGTATCTTGGAGAAAGAGGGCTAGGAAAGGATCTGGAGATATTCTGGAGAGATAGGGCTAGGAAAGGATCTGGAGATATTCTGGAGAGGGAGGGCTAGGAAAGGATCTGGCCAGGTATCTTGGAGAAAGAGGCCTAGGAAAGGATCTGGAGATATTCTGGAGAGGGAGGGCTAGGAAAGGATCTGGAGATATTCTGGAGAGGGAGGGCTAGGAAAGGATCTGGAGATATTCTGGAGAGGGAGGGCTAGGAAAGGATCTGGAGATATTCTGGAGAGATAGGGCCAGGAAAGGATCTGGAGATATTCTGGAGAGATAGGGCCAGGAAAGGATCTGGAGATATTCTGGAGAGATAGGGCCAGGAAAGGATCTGGAGATATTCTGGAGAGATAGGGCCAGGAAAGGATCTGGAGATATTCTGGAGAGATAGGGCCAGGAAAGGATCTGGAGATATTCTGGAGAGATAGGGCTAGGAAGGGATTCTGCCAGATACCCTGGGGAACCATGGGTGTCTTTCAGTTGGTAGACAACTGGGCTAGACAAGTGCCCAGCTTAGCACTGACATGTTTCCTGCTCCTCCGGAGAAGTCGCTTTGTGATGCTCATAAGCTGCCCCACTGATCTCCCCCCCCCCCCCCGGGCCTTCTTTTCTCCCTCCCTTGCAGGCAGGACAAGCTGAAAGTCCACATGAGGAAACACACAGGCGAGAAGCCCTACCTGTGCCAGCAGTGTGGGGCGGCCTTCGCCCACAACTACGACCTGAAGAACCACATGCGCGTCCACACTGGCCTGCGCCCCTACCAGTGCGAGAGCTGTTTCAAGACTTTCGTCCGCTCCGACCACTTGCACCGGCACCTTAAAAAGGATGGCTGCAACGGGATCCCCTCTCGCCGAGGGCGCAAGCCCCGGGTGAGAGACGCGGGCCTCGCGCCCGCCCCGGCCGCGAACCCCGACGACGCCAGCCCGGCGGGGGGCGGTGGCGAGGAGGGGGCCCCCGAGTCTCAGGACACCGCCCCCGCCCCTCAGGACGGCTCAGAACAGCACTTTGGAGACGGCGCGGAGGCGGCCGGCGCCGCGGCGTCGGGAAGTTTGAATGTAGCGGGAGGTTCCTCCGAGGGTAAAACGCGAGAACTCTCCTAAACCAAAAAAAAAAAAAAATAGAACAAAGAGGTGTCACAAAATCTAGTTATAACTTTCCTCCGAGTCTTTTCCCCAAAAAGAGAGAGAGAGAGAAAAAAAAAAAGGATGTGGTTTCCCTCGTCCCCCTGTTTTTGAAAAGAATTATCCGTATAGATCTATCATATATCTCTTCCCCCCGAGCCTTACGTACCTCTTCATATGAACTACTTTTAGCCACAGATTAATTTTTTTTAACGACTCCCCTCCCCATTTCTTCCTTAAACAAATAGAAAAGGTGAGCAGGGTAGGGAAAGGCCTAGGAAACACGAGATGTAGCTTCCAAAATTTTAGTTTGTTAAAGCTTAAAACTATATCTATCTATAGAGAGAGAGAGACACACACACACACACCAACCAACAAATGTGTATATATATATATATATTATATTTGAGATTTTGTCTATTTTTTAGCCGATAGATTGTTCCAAAGGGACATAAAACAGGGAAGTCAGTATGTTGACTGGTTGGAAAAAATTGAAGAAGCTTTTTTTTAAAAAAATATATATATATTTTATCCCTTCCTTCCTTCTACCGTTCCTTACCCACACCCTCCCCAGCCTGAGATGCCAACGTTCTCTGAAAGGCTTTTGACTCTTGATTGTAAGTATTTAATCTTAAATACTGTCCCTAAGGCTGCCAGGAGAAGTTTATTTAAAAAAAAAATGGTTTAAATTCAAAAAAAATATTTTTTTAAAAAATAATTTTTTAAAAAAAAATAATTTTTTTTAAAAAAAAATTTAAATTCCACAAGTTTTAGGGGCTGCATCCCTTATCATCTCGATCCTTCTCTGGCCCATCGGGGTCACCAGTATCGTTTTTTCCCCTCTGATGTCTCCAGAAGCTTTTTGATGTTTCTGCTTAAAAAAAAACATATACTAGGTGCGTTTTCTCGGTATTCCTCTCTTGAATACTCCAGGTTTCAACTTTCTCCCATTTTGGAAACTTCAACCCAAATCTAGGCGCAGACACTCCAGTAACCTCGACAACAGCTCCCAATTTTTTCAAAAAGCAGGTGGTGTGAGAGATTATTTTTTGGGGGGCTAGACTGGCCTCGGAGTCCGTAGGTCACTACGGAGGGCACCAGTGATCCCTGGCAGGAGATTTTGAGTTTATAAATGGGATTCCCAGAAAGTAAATGTTTTAGGGCAAGCTTCCGGGCTAAGTTTCTGCTTGCAGTGCCTTTCCCTCGTGAGCATCTCAGGCTGAAGGGTTGACTGCAGAGAGGGAACTGCCGGAGAGGGTGTGAAGCCCTCCGGAACAGGCCGTGGAACGCCTGTTTTGGATCACGAAGGCTAGAACCTCTCTGCCACCCAGGATTTTCTGGGAGTCCAAGAAAAAAAAAAAAAAACCAAAACTTTTTCCAAACTTGGAGCCAAAAAATGGGAAACGGGGCCAAAATTGGAGTTTGCATGAGAAAGGGAGTATTTCCTCGGGGAGCGAACGGCCCCTTGCGTTCGTCACAGCTCTCCTTCCTGCCTCGTGAAGAACAATCCCATAATTTTCCTTACAACTTTTCTAACTCCTCTGCCCCATAACTACCCTCTTTGGGGACTAAATATACGTGGAGTTGGCCAGCCTTGGGAAGACTGTACTTCCAAGCACAAAATGAGCAAACCCACAGAGGCAAAAACGGATTGTTTCTCCGTTACCCGCCCCCTTCCCCTTTCTTGAGTCTTCTCTGTAGCCCGATCTGCCGTTAAGAGGCGAATATTTGGATCAAGGAGGGGTTTCTGGTCCAAATTCCGTGTCGATCTACTGACTCTCAGTCCCTCCCACCCCACCAATACAGAGTAACAGTAATCTTAAATTAAGAAATGGATCTGTCGGAGGCACCACTCCCTCTAAGCTAAAAAACAAAACAAAACCCGGAAACTCATGGACACCTTTTAAGCCATTTCAGAATATGTATTATAAATGCACAGTTTAAAAAAAAAGATTTTTAAAAAGGAGAGAGAGAGATTTAACCTTTTGGTTTTTTACAAAGCACTTTTCAGAGTTCCTTTTTATTATTGTTGTTATTGTTATTTAAACATTTTAAAAGGTGAATCGTTTGGCCAAATGTCACGGAGCAGGGAGTGTGTGTGTGTTAGTGAGCAAAGACAGGGGGGGGGAAGCAGGGTCGGGTGGGAAGAGATGGGTGTTTTATTTAATACATTTTAAAAAAGCAATAAAAAAAGACAAAAAAATGAGATTAGAGAAAAAAAGTCTTGGCACTTTGAAACGGAACGGGTACTTTGAAATCACTTTATCTTAATTTAAAAGAAATATATATATTTGAAAGAAAGCCGCAAATATGTTTACACGTTGAAAACCATCTTCTACAGAAAGAAATTTATTGTTGTTTTATTGTTTTTATTGAAAATGATTCCTAAAATTGAATTTATTTTTGTAAGGAGAAAAACAAAACAAAACCAGATAACGTATGTGTATATATATATATATAAATCTCTATATATCTATATATTTGAAAGAGAGAGAGAAAGAAACATTTAAGTGGAATTCCACCCGTTTTATTGTTTTTATTTGTTTGTTTGTTTGTTTGGGCTGATTAAGGCCACAACGAAACGAGCAAAATGGGGAGGATTGCAATTAATTAGATTCTGTGACACACCAAAATTCAGAAAGTTTGGGAAACAATAAAAAAAAACCCCACAAAAAAAACCAACCCTTGGAAGTGATTTGCACTTCGGGGAAAAAAAAAGATATATATATAAAATATACAAAATGGAAGCTTGAATTTTTAAGCAGGAATCATGGGGTTTATTTTGTGTATGGTTTATTTCCCCCTTCCTAATTTTTTTTCCCTGTTCTTTTTTTAATTTTCTGGTTTGTTTTTATTTTTAAATGTCTTACAGCCAGTGCTACTCTGTGGGTTTTCTCGTGGGTTTTCTCCCCTTCCGCAGCCTTTAAAAGTCTCGGGACCTTCCTTGTCGTGAGGCTAAATTTCATAGAAATGTGGGTTGTCCATCGAGATTTTAGCCCCGGGTGAGGTTGCAAAAGGGGGGCTCTGTCCGTTTTCTGGCGTTTCCAGAAATGGGTGGTGTAGCGATCCTAGTTCCCTACCCTTAATTGCAGAGAGCCTCTCGTCTTTCTTGGGTCCAGTCTGGCTTCTTTCAGATGGGTTTCCATCTTTGATCCCCTCTCAAGGAAGGTCCCGGGGACGTAGGTTGACGGGGACCCCCAACCCATCTGCCCCCCATTCTTCCCTCCCACAGAGATCCTCAGCTTAGCACTGACTTAGATCAACGGCATATGCAAAAACTTAGCGTGGACTTTGTAAATAGATAGTTACCTGAGATTATTCTAATCGAAAAATGTGGTATCTCTTCCAGCTTCACTGTGTATCTCTCTCTCTCTCTCTCTCTCTCTAGATCCCTTTCTCTTGCTTTCTCTCTCTTTTCCCTTCCAAAACCACCCGTTAAGAGACAATATTCCTTTCTAATTATCTCACTTCCCAATATGGACAGTGCCCTTCCACCCACCCACCCACCCGATTCCGACTCAGGAATCAGGCGAGAGAAAAGATTTGAACCCCGTACGCCTAGTAGGAGCTTACAACGGGTCCCTTTTTTCCCCCGTCCTGCTCTTAGATAAGTTTCTTCTCCATGGGTGTAAAATCTAGTGTCTTCTCCAAGCTGGAAAAGACAAGATTTGGAAGGCAGTAGCCAGGATCACAGTATATTACGTTCCTTCCCACCAAGACTGGTTTTTGTCTCCCTGTGGAGTTGAGAAGTTCGGTTGTATTTCTCAGCCAAGCCCACCCACCCGAATTTCAAACTTTCTCTCCATGCATGCTCCACGTTGGCTCATCTTCCATATCTCGTCTCGAGAAGTTTCTCCTTATTCACGTCCAGTCTCTCCGCAACATGGCCGTCTCTCCGAATCCATGCAGGCTGGCAACTCCAATTCCACGAGGGCGGAGAATCCAGTCCGTGGTGTTTTGTTGTTGTTGTTTTTAAATTTAATCTTGGGGAGCTCTCCGCAGTGCTGAACCCACTCAGCGCTTTGGACCATCCCTTCTGAGTCCCAAGGAAAACCCGGAGTGGATTGTCCTTCCCCCGGGACAAAACCCCACAACATTGGAGACACCGAAGTCGTGTTTGGGCGCGACCGGTGTTGACAGCTAGTTCAACAGCCATGCCTGCTCCTTGCAGAATCCTGGATATGTTTGGATAATAAATTCTGCAAATGTTACCTGGCTTCACTGGGGGAATTTTAGGTGGTTCCATTTGTGGAGGGGACATTAACAAGGTTCTTTCAACAACCATGTCTAGGATTCTCCATGGAACACCATCACTGGTAGAAAACCAACATAGGTTGTAATATTCATTTCTGTCTTTTCCTCTTCGTTTGTCTTTTTACTTTCCTCCCAATTAGAGATACCGCACCTTGTCTGTAATTATTTAAATTTTCTTTCTTTCTTTTTTTTTCCCCCTCCGAAGGTAAGGGTGGGATGCATCAGACCACGGTGCTTGAACCTCGGAGGCCCGGGTTCAAACACGCGTGGCAGCAACACTTTAACACAAGCCCTGGATGCGTTTGCACTAAAACCAAAACAGAGAAGAAATAAAAAGAGAGAGAGAGAGGGAAAATAAATAAAAATAAAAATTGGCTACCTTAGCCTAGGGAGGCCCCAGCCTCTGGCTGTCTTCTGTTCTGCCTTAACCTTCTTAATCTCACTTTGTACGAGCGATGGCAACGTGATCAACGGAAAACACAAAGATTTAAAAAAACAACACTCTTGGCATGCAGGTTTTCCTGCCCCTTCCGATCATGTACTGTGTATATAAGGTATTTTAAGTTGTCTTTTTTTAAAAAAAGAAGAAGATGGAAAGATATATTGCTATTTTATTTTTAGAAAAAATATATATATATGCACAGGTTGTGATAAAGTGTTGCCAAAGAAACTGGATTTTTTTATTTTTTGGGAAGAAGCCGAAGAAAAGAGAAATTTTAAGCACTAAAAGATGTCCACAGGAAATTATATATATATATAATTATATATAATTTTATATATATATATATATATATATATATATATATATATATATATATATATATATATATATATATATATATATATATACTGTATATCTAATATATAGCAAATGTGTTTTCCTTTCCTGGTTGCATTTTTTTTTTTTTTTGGAAAAACAGAAAATGATTATTGCTCCAAAAGCTAATTGTCAATGTAATTTCAGTCAAACCGATTGAAGCTGTATATCTCAGGGTCTGTGTGTCTTCTAAGTTAGGTTCCCCCCCCCCCTACACATGGGGTTGGAAGAGAGGAGATGTGAACTCATTCCGCCACCGTTGACTTCCAAATAATTAGAATTTTTTTTGGAGAACGTCACGGGGAGGGGAGGGGGCGTACATGTCCGCGGACTGCTGGGGAAGGG
Organism: Intellagama lesueurii; assembly: GCA_037013535.1. Lineage (NCBI taxonomy): Eukaryota > Metazoa > Chordata > Lepidosauria > Squamata > Agamidae > Intellagama > Intellagama lesueurii. The sequence continues at coordinate 2,810,395 of JBAJHW010000020.1, read as the reverse complement.
GTGGCGGGACGGGAATGCGGATTGGAATGGAATGGATTCCACTGGAGCAAGAGGGGGAATACAATACAATTATTCTAATAAAATAAAACCCAAAAGTTCTACCAAAATTTGTCCTGGCCTACCGTGCGTGGCGAATTTATGATCTGGAGGAGGAAGGGTTTTGACACAACCCCTTTAGGGTTAAGGCAACAACTGAGGATGCTTGTTTTTCCAATTTCCTAGCACAAAACCGCCCAGAATATACACGTTCTAAATGGGCGGTATATAAATCTAATAAATAAATAAATAAAACCCTCTGACCTAGAAGGACACACAAACTCTGATCTCACCTTGAACTTGTGACAAAGATAAAAAGAAATGAAACCGCGTGTGTGTCCCCCCCCCCCCCCGGGTCCTCCCGTTGTACCTCCCCCCCCCCGGGCCCACGTTATATCCGTTTGACCCCACAGCCCGTGGCGGCTGCTTCTCTGGCCCGTACTGTGGTTTTCTTTGTGAATGTAAATTCGGAGACGTGATGGGGAAATGGGTTTATAAACCGAGGTAGCGAGCAGAAAGAGGGTGCGTACGATTGTCCGAGCGGGTGGGGCCAGCCGGGAATGTCCTATCGCTTCCTGCGGTAAAACCTACCAGGCACTCACTTTTCAATTTGTTGACGTCGTCTAGGTTCGGACGTCAACTGTCTGACGGGCAATTTGTTTTTCTTTTCTTTTTTTAAATCGTTGGAAATACCTCCTAACTTGAGGGATGGGTCCACCACGGGATGGGTCAACACAACTTTTTTTCTTTCCTCTCCATAAACTAGGAAACAGCAGGAATGTTTTCCCATCGGATTCAGGAAAGGATTTCCGTGTCTCGCGCTCGGACCGCGACATGTAACATTCTGCTTCCCCCCCCCCTCCTGCCTGCGGGGAGTCTGTTTTTAAAAATGACCCGCACCTTTCTTTCTCTTGCGATTTTTATTGTTTGCAAAGGGCAGGATCCTCTTAGCCAGGCCTCTTGCGTTCGGAGCCACCTCTTGTTCGAAAGGGTACTCGGTGAGCTAAATCGCTCGTGGCTTTCGGAACATGACGTAACTGAATAAGAGAAAAGAGAGGCCGTTTTTGCCCAACTGGGCTTCCCCGAAACACGGATGCGGCCGGAAATTCTCAAATGGGGATTTGCGATCTTTTGAGCGTGTTAAGAGGAGAGGCGAAACCCATCTGTCCAAACCACGCCAGGACAGTCTTCCACCCACCCCAAATTAAAACCCACAAAAAAGCCTTAAGCGTTATTTTTTTAAAAGCAAAACCCAGATACAACCCCCTAAACGGGAAGATCAAGCACCTTGAGTTTGCTAAGGACTTTTAATCTCTTTTGCACTAACGCCGATCCATGGAGTTCGAGGCGAACCTTCTGTTGCACTTTTTAAAAAAAAAAAAAGATTTAAATGAAAAAGCTTTTGAGGATGTACCGAAGACTGTTTGCATGGGCGAAATGAAAATAAAAATATAAGACAAGGACTTCAGGGATGTTTCGAAATTGCGAGTCGTTGTACTTTAGAAAAGAGATTTGTACAAAAAAACTTCCGTTCTTTTTAGGACATCACTAAACCATCCCGTCAGAAACTGATCGTTCTCTCTTGGTTCTCCACCCCAGAAAAGGTTCAGCGCTTGGCCGAATTTCCTCGGATCTCTGCTGAGTTGGCCGGAGAGCGTTATTTTAAGATTCGGTGAGCTCTCGTCCCTTCCGCGGTGGCTTTTTTGAAGGTAGAGTGTGTAAGGTGACGTTTCTAAGACTCCGTTCCATAGTTAGGAGGGCGTTATCTTCTCGAAAATTCTTGATTGACCTCCCGCTCTTCCGCTGTTCATCAACCGTTTTCGCTCGTTCCTTCTGGAATCCCCCTCTTTTTCGTCTACTCTCTCTTTCACCCAGCCCTATTTTGAGGGAAGAAAAAAAAGGAAAAAAAATCTATAGATCTAATTTAGACATTTTTCCGTATATGCCGCAAGTTTTATTTAAGTGGAACACTTTCCTTGTTGTTTATGTTGGGTTTTTGCTTCTGTTTCTTAAAATATATATATATATATTTTTAAAAGAGCGTTCTGTTAAAGTTGTCCATGCGGGCGTTTGTTCCTGAGGTTGAAAAAACAAAAATAACCAGTTTATCCTATGGAAAACATTACTAAGATGATGTATTGAAGCTATGTTTTCATATCTAGATAGATAGATAGATATAATATATGAAAATATATATGTACAAAGACATAGTTTAAACTTTATTCTGGGAGTGGGGTCTTAAAAATGTTCTTGTACTGTTGACCAGAAACCAAATTTATCAAATCCAAGGAAAAAAAAAAAGATAGATGATATGCAATGGGGGCCATTTTTCTTACAGCTTATTCTTATTATTATTACTGTTGTTGTTGTTATCTATAAAGAGAATAATCTATCCAGATTTCATCTTTTTTTCAACAAAAAAAAAAGATACAAGCAGCCCTTATATGACTAACTTAAATGTTGTCGGATGTGGTTGAGAAAGCACAGATAAGACATTCCGTACCATGTATGTTTGATAATCTTTATTAGAAAACAGAACCCGTTTGGGAGATAGGGTTTCAAACAGATTAAATATATATCTATATCTAAATAAATAAATGACTATATTCTATAAAGATGCACTTTTTTGTGAGGCGGGGACTTTAAAATAAATACCTATATATGTATAAAATCAGAACGAGAGAGCCCTCTTCATTCCTGTACATAACAGAGCCTTCTTTTTTTAAAATAATATTAATAATAATGTAATAATGCCAGTGTTGGTGGCTTTCCCGCCCTTGTTTTGATTTTTTTTTTTTAGCTCCGAAACGTTTTCTGTTTCGAATCGAACCTGCGAAGGAGAGGAAGAAGGAGATCAAGGAGTTTGGGGATCAAGGTCTAAAGACCTATTTAGAGGCAGAGCCATAGATGCTGATTACGCTTCGAGGGTCTTTTTAATTTAATTTTCTTCATAAAGCTAAGCCGTAACCTTGTATATCTGGGGGGCAGTCCCCCTTTTCTCTTTGTTTTCTTTTTTTAGCAATCCGAAATGCTGCTGTTTGAAAGTCAGGAAAGGGCATCATGGTTTCAGGAAATGGAGAGAAAAAACGGAGTCCCTTTATGGGTTTCCAACGTGGCGAGAACAGAATCACCCAGTTTCACTCCCTGATCCCAAATAAATTTCCCTGGCCAACCCCCCCCCCCCCCCCAACTCATTTGGGATGAATTTCTGTTTTGCAGGCCTAGGTTCGCCATCACACCCAAGAAACAAACCCTACGCCGAGTTTCTCTTGCGATCCTTTCCGGAGATCCTCCCTGTCCAGATTTTCCGCGGCTTGGGAGATCGGGGGCCGTTCTCCCTTCCCGGAGAAATCCCCATTGACTTGCAGATAGGTTTATTTAAAAGAGATTTTAACTGGTTGTAAGCACACCGCTTTAAAAGCACTCGATCCCTGGTTTTGGCTGTTGGCTTTGTGGATTTCAGCCGTGTCTTTTAAAGTGTTCTAGGACAACTCCGAGGTGGCCATCTCTTGTGCATCTTTTGAGGCTGTGGCAAACCTGTCCGCGTTGAGACTCCTGCAATTTTGAGCGAGACGTGATTTTCGATGCCATAATTCATGTATTCTCAGGGTTCGGGGTGGAGCTGCCCCGTCAAAGTCCACCTATGACTGTTGACCTGCCCCGTGGGAAAAATACTTTGGAGTGAGCCACTGTGGGCTTCCATCTTAGGGTCTCCTCTCCTGTTAATAAAGCTCGGGCCACTTAAAACCACCCTTAAATAGGGAAGCAACTTCATGTAGCAAAACCCAAGAAATGCCCCAACCGGATCCTGGGCCCACTTCCTCGGGAGCAAACCGCCACGGACCAAGTGGGTCTTAAAACTCCTGGATCTGCCCGTGGTGGGTTCGGTGGTACGTCGTAGCCTTAATCCCTTGTGACGCAATTCAATGAGTTGACGGAACTACCTGTTTTCTAACAATATCCGTGGCAACCCAAACTAGCCGGCCTCCAAGCTAGCATGGTTCACGTAGGGCTCCTAAAAAATCTGTCCAAAGAATAGATCGCCAACAGGTGCGTGAGTCCCCAACAACAGAGCAAGGATGTGGTGCTTATCGTGTCAACACAGGGTTGCATCCATGTTTATTTGATTGTCTTCCACCTGCAGGGTTTGGGGGGTGACATCCATTTTGGTTGCCTCTTTGAACCCAGTTGGCTGCAAACCCTCTTCCGAGGTAGTCCAACTCCAGTTCCCTGTCTGGCCCGGATTCTCCCCATCTTTGAAGCACATCCTTAAGATCCTCCAGACGTGCTGATAAGCTCACAATGGCCCACCATCCTCTTCCTTCTGAAGGACAAGACTGTTTTCCTCTTCGTCGGAAAGAAACGGCTTTTCTTGTTTCCATTCCAGGGGTTAAATTTGGGAAAGGCGACACGAAGGAGCAGCCAAAAGCGGGGTGTTCCCAAGGACGCCCTTTTGGTACTACTCGCCTTACTTCGCTTTCTCTCTCCCTTTTTGGCCCGAATTTCTTCATGGTTTTCGTAATAATGCTTCCATTTTGGTTTCCTTGAAAGGGGAAGAAGCCACCTTGGTTGTTGACTCCAGTTGATCCTCAAGAGGTTGACGAACCTCTCCTTGATGACCCTTGTTGATCTCTGGGAAGACAACCCTCTTGAACTTGGAAATACTGTTTCCGAAGTAAAATATAATCCTTGCACCTAACCAAGCCATGTGTTTCTTCCTGGAGAAAGCCTGGAAGAAGGAAGCCATGTCCCTCCGATTCCTCTGTGCCTCACATCTTTTATCCGAGTTTCTTCTGGAAATCCCTTGGGGTTTTCTTGACGGCGTTTCCGTTCGTCTCTCCGGCTTCTCTTTCCCCGATTTGATCCACTTCACCTCTCGGCCTTGGGAGGTCGTCACGGCCCAAGGCAGCCAGCCCCCTCTGGCGCCATGTTTTCCCAGACAAACCCTTGAGAACGGGAACGGGGGCAACTTCTGTGTGCATCTGGAATTAAAAATACATTCCCCCCCCCCAAAAAAAACTTTTTTTCAAGTGCTTGCTTATATTTGTGAGGGCTTACCGAGAGTCGATTTTCGGGCAGTTGCAAATGTAAGCTTTCCCAGTTAAAAGTCATTGGTGGAGTTCTGTAGGGCTTCTCGGCCACCTCCGTCGGGAGGTCCAGTCACAGCCGTTTTATAGCCTTGAAAATTATTTTTGGGGAAAAAAAATTTTTTGGAAAACGGAGCCTGAAACATAGCTCTTTCACGGCTCCCCTTGCTCCTGTTCCCCTCGAGGAGCGAATTTCTAGTTGCGTGACAAAGCTGGGTAGTGGGGACACCCTACGTTCCAAAGGGCATCCGCACGACACGGCTTGCGGAAAGGCCCCCTTCAGCCGAGGATTTCGTGGCTGTTTTCTCTGGCCGGCTTCTCTCAGGGAGTTCATGCGCTCACAGGCCGCGAGAGTCGAGGAAACACATCTCAAACCGGTTTGAAAAACGTTCGGTGTAGACCCCAGGGAGGAGATTTCCCCGAGGTTTCTTAGAGCAAGCCGCGGCCGTCCTAAAACGCCGGCCGTCGCTCCCGTTTTCTCCCGTCTTTCCGTGCCCAAAGAACCACCACGGTCTGGCGTCTGCCGGTTTCGTACACCCACTTTCAGGACCGTGGCTCGGTTTCTAGGGTATGTTAAGGGCCAAGCGGGACGTTGTTTTGGGTTCAGGGGCAGGTTTGAAAGAGTCACAATCTTTAAGAGAAAGGAAAGGGGGCTGCGCCAGCTCTTTGTGAAAACTTCCCCAACTTTTGATCACTTCTACAAAACGGTTCCTGCTGGAAAATGTGTCCTCTGACACTTCTGTAGGTTTCTCCCTGCCTCATTTTGGTAAGGTCTTTTTTCCTCTCCAAAATCTTACCCATTCTGGTGCAAGCGATAAAAATAATTCTTCCCCCCCCCCCTTCTTCTCTCTCGGCTGGGACATTTCCACTGTTTGAATCGTGTCGTTTCTCTTTCTTGCGTTCACATCGGGAACTGACATTTCTTGCTCATTTTCCAACACACACACGTAAACTTAATTCAGGAAGGCTTCATTGAGGAAGCTTGGGGATTCCCTCACCAAATTAACCCGATTTTATTTTATTTTTCGATGGGTAACCCCGTTGCAGTTTCGAAAACAAACTTAGGGCATGTCGAGGGAGAAAAAAAAATAACATCTGCTCTTTTCCTAGAATATTTTTGCCGTTCGTTGTAATAGAAGAGCAAGGATTTACACACACACACACACACACATGCACAAAGTAAAATTTGATTTTTTTTTTCTTCTGTTGTTCAGGATTGTGGACTAAAAATCAAAACAATTGTATGTTTTTTTTTCCTCCCGATATTGTACTGTAACAGAGATCTGGTTTTTTCTTTTTTCTTTTTCTTTTTTGCACTAATAGAGTTCTTTTCTCTCAAAACTCGGCTTTGTCTTTTGTTTACTTCTTGGGGTTTTTTTGTTTTTTCTTCGACCGCTGGTTGTGCTTCATTTCCAGAGCGAAGGTGGGGGTTGGGCGGGCGTCGCTAACCCTTGGGCAGCACTGCCGTGGGCTCTCCGACCTGCAGACGCACGGAAATACCATTGCACGGCCTGACACAACGTGGAAGTTCCTTGCCTTTTTTCGTTTGATTATTATACTGGGGGTTAGACGTGGAAGATTTGGATTTTTTTTTAAGGGACCATAAATCCTGCAATTCTCCATTCTGGGAATTCCTCCTGATAGGCCCACAGCTACAGACATGGAAAATGGGGCTCTCGTGGGAAAAGGCTTCACCTCGGCCTAGCTCCACCCTGACTTCCTGTTCAGAAAGGAAGTTCCTAGCCAGCTTCCTTTCTGCACAGGAAGCTGGCACCGAGCTAGGCCTATGCTAAGCTTTGAAGCCTTTTCCAGCTAGGCCTTTCCTCCAGGTGAGCCACACAAGGCAGTGTCTGCAGGTGTGGCTCTGCCAGGTGGAACTCCCACAAAATTTATAGTCCCCCAAATCCCACGCTTAGTAGAGGTTGTGACTGATGCTGATCAAACTGGGTGTCTCATCTTTTGGCACCGGGGGTGGGGGGAGAATATATAAATTTTGGTTAAGATTTTATTTTGAAACTCTTAAAAAAAAAACCCAAGTTGTAACAGATTTGTTCGATTTGGGAATGATTTTTTGCAAGGCTGTGTGCCTCTTCTCTCCGATTTCCTTCACACATGCACACACACCCCCTTTGCTTATTATGGGTTAATTGGCACCATTTGCCCTACATTTCTTCCTTGGCCTTAAAGGCGCTTCCCAGGGCCACCCCCACCCGCCCTGCCCGGCTCTGGCCCCACTAAGCGGCTTCCCTCCCCGTGGCGTGAACTAAGCACCACTTGAGGCAGGATCGGAGACACACGAGGTTGCTTCTAATCCGGTCTTTTTGCACGGATTATATCCCGAGAGACACGGCTAATGCCGGCGCTCGCAGCAGGTTAAGGAGGAGCAGGGTTAGCGACGTCGAGCAGCCCGGGAAGGGGGCGGGTGGGCCCAAGCTGTCGCCGAGCAGATGGTGGTAAATTTAAGGAGGGCGCTGGACAAAAGGAGGGATCGGGATGTGGCAAGGGTGGCCAAGATGGAGCGCCTCAAATTCAAGTTTGTCGAGATGGAACCTCCTGGAACAAGACCAGTCTACCTCGGAATTACCTGTTGGTGCAATCAAAGAAGGAGTCGGGCGCCCTCTTCATGTCTGCCCTGTGGGAAAGGTTCAAGCCCTCGACTTTGGAGGCATCACAAGCCACGGATAACTGGCTGGCAGTCATCAGAAAGAAAGAGAGCCAGCGCGGAGTCGTGGCATGATGAATGGACTGGGACCAAAGTCAGCCAGATTCTAGTCCCCGGACAAGAAGGTGAGGAGAACAGAGAATGCCACCATGAACTGTCGGAGGAGAGCCCTTGATAAAGGGAATTTCCAGAAGGTAGCCCTGTGTGTAGCTTGGTTATGGAAGAGGATGTCGTTTTTCCACCCCAAAAAATCCCTCACTTCGAATCACTCTCCTTGGTCACAAGCTTTGCAGTGGCAGGGTCTTGGAACGGGCAATGAAGAGCCGTTAGCTTTGCAAAATGAAGAGTTGAAAAACCCAATTTCTTGTTGGCGGCTGGACGTAGCGAGTCGCTTTTAAGGAGCTGGCTACGAGAGAGCGTCACAAGGAGTGGTGGGGGATCATGGGCATTGTGTTCCAAGCAAACCTTCAGAATTCCCGTGGAGACACCCCCCCCCCCAAGATGCATTTCAGCTTCAAATGCCCGCACGCTGTGGCAATCGTGGCCTTCGCACCTCGGCTGGACGCAAAGGGCAACCGTATTGTTAAAAGGATTAGCTTGTGTCATAAGTCTCCTATTTTTTGAGGCCGCTAGAAGATTTAGGGGGGGCTTATCTGTTCGGATTAAGAGGCAGCGTTATCTCCCTTAATGCCACTTTACTGGCCCGGAGGTCCGATCTTTTCATTAAGGGCATCAGGAACAATTAACAGGCGAGCAGTTAGGCCAGGCGTGGGGCGGGCGTGTGTGTATGCTTGTGTGTTTTAAATAAAAATTCAGGATTAGCCAATCGACCAAATCCATTTTCTGGATTGTTTCTCCGTTCCCCTGCCCTCACCCTGCAAGACTGAAACTCTCCACAGTCTGTACTTACGAACTTGCCGTCGGACCAAGAATTAAAAACAAACCACCCGAGAGGCGGCAGGACCGCTTAAAAATGCAAAAGAAAACCCAGCCATTGCCCGTCCAGAGTAGGATTTATGGAGAGGACCGGAAATTGGAATCGTACAAACTTGGAAACTGCGACAAAATGTTGCAGGAGTGTTCTGCTCTGCCCAGAAGGCAAGCCCTGCCCACTTTGACTCTGGCTCCACCCACTCCTGCCCACTCTCAGGAGGGGACCCTGAGGCATCCCAGCAAATGCAGACCGCAATAGGACGAATTTCCCCCCTCTTTTTGTTCCAGGGGACGAACCACGGGCCCTCTGGATGTTTGGGAATCCCCCGGCCGTCGTAAAGGATCATGGGAGTTGTAGTCCACAAAATCATCGGCCAGGCCAAAGATTCCCTGTTCTCCCTTTTGAAGGCGGAGAGGCCGTCAGGCTGTATGTAATGAGCTACCACAGTGAAGCGGAGCCTCCGTGGACAGACGCAGTCTACCAGACATGAGTGATTAACGTTGGAAAGCGTTGTTGTTAGGGCCTCTTTATTGGCTTCCCAGAGGTATCGGGTTCCCCGATCTCGGAAATCGGACCGCCCGTCAATCTAGGATATTTTCACGTCCTTCCGTTTCAGCTTCTTTTTCTTCCAGGCAGGAAAACGGAATTGCTAGCCGCAATCAAGGTCATATAAACAGGGCAGGGCAACTTGAGATGTTTGGAAATTTTCTGGGGGGGAGAAATGCCGCCTTCTCCTCCTCGGTGATCTTGGGAGAGGGGGGTACCCTTGCCTCGGGGTGGCCGGATGTGCTGTCACCTGCCCCAGGTGTGTCCGAAATGGTTCAGTTACGGTTCAAGTCACAATCCTCTCTCGGGTTGTTCCCGCCCAGTCTCTCTAGGGACGGCTTTTCGGCAGCTCCGGAAGCCAAAACACGGGCAGAGAGACGTTGACGGTGAGGGGGTCGGCTTCAGGACGGAGAGGACCGGACGCAGACGATTCCAGGTAAGCGGTGGGCTGACATGGAGCCTCTTTGGACAGACGCAGTCTACCAGACACGAGCAATCAACTCGGGGCTTTTGCAAGGTTGCAGGCTTGTGGTACACTGTGGCGTTTCTGTACAAAAGGGACCAGTGTTTCTCTTTGTTGTAAAAGGATTTCCACATGCACGCACAAACACACACCCCCAAACAAAGCAAAACCCAAGCTTTCTCGGTCAGCCAGGAAGGATCAGAGGCTGGTGTGCGTCAACGCCGCGGCGATCGGCGGGTAGGACCTGCTCCAGACGGCCGCCCATCCGTGCCGTTTTTCGGCTGGCGTTTTTGCCACCCCGCCTCCGGAGAGGAAAGAGCGAGGCCAGGTGGCCACGGTGGCCGAGGGGAGGAAGAGAGGAGGGAAGCCCGGCAGGCCAGGGGTCGGCGGGCCGGCGGCCAGGCCCGGGGGGCCAAAGGGCAGGCAGCAAAGGCAGTAGCGGCCCGGCGGACAGCAGCTGAGTCCGTAGAAGGGGTAGGGGTGGCAGTAGCCGCAGTTCATGGCCATCCTAAGAGAAAGGAAGCGAAGAGGAGAAAGACAGACTGGTTTTCAATTAAAAAAAACACAACTCCCCCAAAAAAGGTGCAAAGTCTGCTGGGGATCCCGAGCCGTATCTGGCCGGCTTGGAAGCCTTATTTGTCCCGCTTTCCAACCCTGCCTCTTTGCAGTGTCACCTCCCAGGTCTGTGGTTTTCCAGTGTTTTTATACAGGGTTTTTTTTCTCTGTTCTCAAATGATTAAATTTAGTCTTTGGGGTGCTTCATGAACTGGCAGATGTTTTATCCGGGTTTTACGGTCCGGCCTCTCTGCCTCTTTTTCTCCGACCCCAGCGAGCTGCCAGGGGAGGGACAGATCCTTCTCTTAGGGGGTTTCCACAGTCACTTCCCACAGACATCCGACCCACGGCCAAGGACCCCCCCGGGCTAGAAAATCCGCCCAGCCCCCTTGATTTCCTACGCCTGCGACCTCCGACGGCCGGGAACCGGGCGGCCGTCCCCCACTGTCGCAAACCAAGAGTGAAAGCCGAGCAGCCTGGGTGGGCCGGCCGGCCGACCCACTGGCCAGGGGTCTAGGGAGGTCAGGGTTCGGTCAGCCTGGAGGGCTAAAGGTCTTATCCTTGACCAAAGGGGGATAAGTACCGGAGAACCCATTAGAGGATAGGAGAGGGGTGGTTTATGCCACATATGGCGCGGCAGGGGGTGAGGGATCAGTGATGGATTTATTTTGGAGTGGGGGGGGAGGACGCTGGCGCCACGGCTGCCCGGGTCTCACCTGCGGATCCGCCTTCGGGCCCTGCGCCGGTGGTAGTCCCCCTTGGCGAAATCGTCCAGGTTGGCCGGGTGGATGGCCCAGAAGTGGCCCTTCCCGTTGTCGCTCCGGCCCGCTTTGACGAAACACTCGTTCAACGAGAGGTTGTGGCGCACACTGTTGCGCCAGCTTTTCTCCTGTGTGTGGGGGAGAAATAAGCCAGGTTCGGGAAGTTACTTTCTCGAAAGGAATTCCCTCCCATGGAGCAGGAAAAGGCGCTCGTTGGAATATTTGGAACAGGAACGGGTTTTGCACCGCTTTGGCTTATTTTTCTGCTCCCTTTTTTTCCCCGGAGAAATCTGAGCACGGCGTAAAAGTTACTGTTTTTAAACAGGCTGAAATGCCTCTGAAAAGGGTCTTAAGGCGCTCGGGAAAGTTGCTTTGGGAAGTCACTAGCAAACGTGACTATAGCGGTGAAATAACTTGGCGCCTGCTTGGTACATTCTTTTTTGAAATATAACTTCATGGAATCCTGTGCTTCCCAAGAAGTAACTAGTTACAGGTAACTATAGTTCTTGAACCTGTTCCTTCCAAGCTCGGGGGGGGGGGGGAAGGGAGAGAAGAAAAGCAAGACCCACAGACGCTGGCCACGCAGAATACAGCCTGGAGGACTCGTGGATGGTCTTGTGAGATAATTACTTGAGTCAAGGGAACAGTTTAGAGACCCCCTAATGTAATATTTGAGAAAAGCCAGCCTCTGGGCATGTGCAGGGTGCATTTTTCCCCTCTCCATGGGAGTAGCTGTAACGAAGCCATGTAGATAACAGCATTTTGGGACAATCTTGCATGCTGGATCCCCGACACGTTTCTCTTCCCATTCAATGCTGTCTCTATGATTCTCTCAGCTTCCAGTTCATTCAACTGCCTTTCCCCCCCTCCAGAAGCATCAGACTGAGCAACAGCGCCCACTGCTGGCTGGTGACAGGCAGGGCCGCGTCGTGTGCCGCAGTGCGCCCGAGGGTGGTTCAATGAGCTAAAACGAATCCTCGGAGCCCAAAGGAGGCGGCTGAGGCCCTGGAAGAGTACGTGTGTGGGAGGGGTGTAAACTAGCTGAGGAAATTATCTTAAAGGTAGACTCAGAGGAGGTGGAGATCCCAGAGAAGTTGGAAGGATGAGGTTTAAACTGCAGGGAACAATACCCTTCCAATTACAATAAATATATGTCTTTTTTTTTTTAAGTACTGTATAGCGATGCACTTTTTTAGTGCCTATCAACAGGGTTTTAGGCTGTTTAGATGGCTGTATAATTAAGAGATGCTGAGTGTTCCCAGGCGGTTGATGTAAAAACTCCAGCAACCCATTGCCATACGTTTCTCTTTACAAAACCATGGCCTAATTCCAGACTCTCTCCTTCCTTCCTTCCTTCCTTCCTTTCTCTCTTTCTTTATTTCTTTCTCTTTCCCTCTTCCTTCCTTTCTTTCCTTCCTTCTTTCTTTCCCTTTCTTCCTTTCCTTCCTTTCCTTCCTTCCTTCCTCTCTTTCTTTCCCTCTTCCTTCCTTCCTTCATTTCTTTCTTTCTCTCTTTCCCTCTTCCTTCCTTTCCTCCCTCCCCACCCAGCAGGTTGCCAAATAAAAGACTAATCCCTCTTTTGTTTATGGATGCAGTTCAGCACCCGGGACAGCGCTGGTAAAGTTTGGCCCCTTAAAAAAATGCAGATTTACCATCCCCATGCAATCCGAGCCCCCAGCTTGGGGGAGCTACAGATCTGTGGGATCTCCAGTGCCCTGAAACCCCTCTCAAAACCAGTTGGTGCAGAATACGGGCCATTGCCGAGCTGGTGCCCAGCTTCCAGAGTCGCTTCCCAGCGTTTGATTTTGGAGAAAGCAACATATCGGACCGCCGCAGATCGGAAGAGTTTTGGCTTTGGAGCCCTGGGAGTTCCCCGGGGTTGTGTGAACAGGCCTCTGTGGCCTGATCCAGAACCCGGGAGCTCTTTGCCACCTCCTCTTGAGTTCCCCCGTCGGACCGAGAAACCACCAGAGAACTGATCTATCCATCTGGGGTGACCGATTCGACCGAGCGGACAACCGGCTGGAGAAGACGTTCAGATAAAACTCTTCCACCAACGTTGGGTTGCTCCAGTTCTCCCACCCCGCGGAGGGACCCAGCGCTGCAAGACGTACCTTGTTTTTGAAGTACGGGTAGTTGTCCATGATCCACTGGTAGATATCGGAGAGCAGAAGCTTCTTCTCCGGGGACGAGAGGATGGCCGTAGAGATGAGGGCGATGTAAGACTGGTTGGGTTTATCCTGGAGGTCCCCGGAGTCCGGTCCCCGAGGCGGGTCAACCTCGGTGGCTTCCTTCCTTTCTCCTGGATCTTGCCGGCTGCTGGTTTCTGGATCTCCGTGGCCCACCCTCCCCTTGTCAAAAAGCAGGTAGTCGATGGTGAAGGAGGCTCCGGGAGGTCTCCGGTTTTCGGGCCGAACGTCTTCCATGGTTCACGCCGCCGGGGAACCCCCTCGGCCACCGTGCATCTTCCTCCGGTTCCGGAGAACCCCACGGGGATCTCGATGCCCTGCTCGCCGCCCGGCCAAATGAAGGCGCCGGCCCCCACCCCGAGTCCCGGCATGTAATTAGTGGAGATTACCGGGTTTTCCTAATTGTGTTTTCACAAACGGTCTGCCTTCGCAAAGCAGCCTGTGTATCTGGCAAAGTCTCGGCTTTAGTAGGGATTCTGTCCCTAAGCCTAATAAATACATTGATTAATCCGTTTGGGGGGTGGAGGAATTCTCGGGCCGGGTTTGGCAGCAGCTGGGAGGCGGGTGGCGAGTGCGATGTCACCCAAGGGTCTTCGGTATTCTTCTCATAACGGAGGCCGGACAATATAATCTCGGACGTGGCCCTCTAAACCAAACCCATCTTTGAGGTTTATTCCTGCATTATGGAGCCCTGAATGATCAACTGTAACAATCCCGATGGGTAGATAAATTATCTTTTCGTTGCTTTGCTTTCCTGGCTTTCTGTGTTTTACATGTTGTGTGATTTCTTGATTTTCCTTCATTCCCAGGGGTTGAGGTCTCTGGCTGTGGAGCCAGAGGTTGGGAGTTCGAATCCCCCACGGGGCCTCCTTGACGGGGGCTGGACTGGATGATCCATAGGGTCCCTTCCAGCTCTGCCATTCTAAGATGATGATGATGATCTTTGTTGACCGCTCTCTTATCACGGGGAAGAAAAGTGGCATGAACGTAACCAAAAGGACACAACCGCCTATTGACCACCGTATTCTTCAAGGAGATCTGAAGCAGGCCAAGCTGGGCACCTATCAAAACAGTTTATAAAAACATGAAAACCGCAGGAAATTAAAAAATTCTAGCTATAAAACCTAGATCTAAAATATTGTCTTATTAGAGTCCCTGCTATTGCTGCTTAAACAGTGTCCTTTTAAGTATATTCTAGGGAGCACAATGTAGATTTTGCTATCTATGGGTGAGAAATAAATTTGGTTTATTCCATCACCAACTTTATCCATGTCTCTTTCTAACTGTATGGGAAGGATCTGAGATTTTTTAAAAGTTTTGAGTATGGGTGGCAATGAAACTTAGAAATTAAACTTTCTTTATTTCCCCCCCTAAGTTTTCAAAACTGTGTCTTCTTTCTCTCTGGAAGGAGAGAGAATTTGTTAATGCAAGGAAAAAAAGTACCCCAGCCAGATAGACTGGCATGGAATCTTGTCCATAAACGATCTTAAAAGGAGTGTGTTTTGCTATTTAAACTCAGAACAGATTGTCCGCATGTTCAGAGGTTGATATTTGAGGAGTCCCTGTTTTAAATGGTTTTAAAACAGTCTCATTGTGGGGTTTGTCACCTACGCCCCCATCCCATAATCTCTAGATATATGGCAGGAGATAAAAGATTTCAATCATTAAAAGAAGGAAAGATTTAAAGCAGGCAGCTGTTTTTTGCCCCGGCGGCCTGCAGTAAATGAAGGGGGGAAAATAAAATTTAGAGGTGCTTTTTAAAATCTTTTTTTAGCCTTTAAGGGGTGCATGAATGGAGTGTTATCTGCCTCCCCCAAAAGAAGGTGTCTGTGGAACTCATGGCCACTGGATTGCCTATGATATCAAGAATGAGAAACAGATGATCAGCAGGCTGCCATAATTCTTTTATGCCCCAAAACTGAATAAGCGATTAATCTACATTTGAGTATTACACTTGTAAATAACTAGAGTGGATTCCAGAATGGTCTAAAAGATTAATTAATAACTTAATCCCGCAATTAATTAGCAGCTGACATTATTTAACGACTAAACGGCTTAATGGGCTTGTTTACAGCCTCCATAATTGCCAACTTACAGTGTAGCTAATTGCTGAATCGATTTGTTGACTTAATTGCATATTTAGATTGAGTTTTTTTCTCCTTTAAAAAAGGGATTATTGTTTGCACAGTGGTTTCTTTGTAATTATCTTTTAATTGTGCTATTCAAGGATTTTGTATTTAAATGCTTAAACGGGGCCATTTCGTACTCAGTTTAGTGGGTTTGATCTATGAGGAAGCAGCCGTACTCAAAATCACGACGATTGTGTGGCTATAGATGTATCTCCGTGTCCGGCTGCCATATATTCTACTCCACGTAGACATCATGATGATGATCAGAGGGTTTCAAGGGGTGTTGTGATAAATTGTGAAGTGAGGGCATAAGAACAAACCAGCTCTAGCAGTACGTGGCTAAACTAGGAGCGGGTCATTTGTAAAGCTAATGGCTCTTAATTGTTCATTTAAGAACCAAGGCTCGAATTAATCAGAGAAATGGTCTGGATTTTGCAACTCCCAGAATGCCCCAGCCAGCATACCTCTCCTGAGAGATAGGTCAGGCTGGAAAAGAAGAGACCCTTTTTCCCCCCATGGCTGAAGGAAGATTTCAATCTAATCCCCTTCCAAAAGTCTAATTTCATGATTAATAATCATGAAATTAAAAGATGTGATTGGTGAAGACTGAAAGGCCCTCTGCACATGGGCAGAGAGCCTTCCTGCACCCATGCCTGCCTCGTGCAGATAAATAAAAAATTCTTCCTTTGAAATAGAAACAAAACAATTATGCCGCACCTGAAATTAGCTTCCCCTCCCCCACTCTAGATTTAGGTGTATGTCCCTTTAAGAGCTCGGTGGGCGTGGCCACAAACTGAAGCCTTCCGCCTCCCTCTGCGCGCCTGCGTCGCCCTTCCTGAGGCGTAATGGCCCGGCGAGCAGGGCTGCGCATGCGCCGCGCCCCTTCTGTCGTCTGTGAGGAGAGAGACCCGCTCGGCTTCCCCATTCAGAGCCGCTTGTGCCGTCGCGCGCATGCGCCGCGTCGCGCCGGCTCCAGAGAGCGGCAACCGCCTCGCGGCGCGCATGCGCCCCCAGCCGGAGGGCGTGGCGGAGAGGAGGGAGGGAGTGGGAGGAAAAAAAAAGAGAGAGGAAACAGCCGGGCGTCTCGGATTGGCCGCCCGCCCCCCCCGTCACGTGACGCGGTCGGCTCTTCTCCCTTCCTCGCCCCCCTCCCTCCACCTGTCCCCGGCGCGCTGGACGCTGGAAGCCAAGATGGCGGCGGAGCTGGTGGAGGCGAAAGTGAGTGAGTGAAAGAGGCGGAGGGAGACCGGGGAGGGAGGGGGGGAAGAAAGTGAGGGGGGGTCCCTCACCTGGGGCCCCCCTCCCCACGGGGGCGGAAGGCGGTGGGACCGGCCCGGCCCTTTCTGTCAGGGGAGGCACCTGGGAGGGAGGGAGGGAGGGAGGGGGCGTGGCCTCCGGGGAGCCCGAAGCCCCGCCCATTAACCCTCCGGGGGAAAAGGGAGTCCCCCCCCATAAAGGCTCCCCCCGCTCCCTGCACCTCTTCACATGGGTTCCCCCCTCCTTTGGTTCCCCCCCCCCACATTATAGCACCTGGTCTTCCCCACACCTGCCCCCTTTATTATTATTATGAAAAGGTTTCCCTCTCTGTGCCCTATAGATGGGGGGCTTTCATCTTAGGAATAAACAACCCCCAGATCCCTCTTCTTCTGGGACCCTTCTCTGCACTTCGCCCCCCCCCAAATAGGAGCCTCCTCTTTTATCTTCCCCCTTAGAAGCTCCCCCTACCCCAATATAAACTTCATTTTTCTCTCTTGCCTGAAAAATCCCCCTCGAGGCTCCCTGTCCTGCTGGGATCCTTGTTACTGGTCCCATCTAGATCTTCCCCTGTTACTACTCTTCCTGCACTTAACCTTTTTTTTTTCTTTTGGTCACAGCCCCATGAGATTAATCTCTCTGTATACTGCCCCCCCCTATTGTTACCCCTCTCTCTGTATTGCCTTCCTGCTACTGCTGCTCCCTTGGGGTTCACACACACACACACACACACACACACACACACACACACACACACACACACACACACACACACGGTCATGCTGGACTTCGAAGCTGCTTTAAAATCAGCACCCCGTCTCCGTTGCTCCTCTGCCCCTGCTCCTCTGCCCCTGCTCCTCGGTTCCTTCCTCTTTCTTTTCCCTTTAAAGAGGATAGGAGAGCACTCTTCAAAGGCTTGAAAGGGGGTCCTACAGAGGGGGGGGGGGCAGGATTGGTCCTCCATCTTCCCAGAGGGCAGGACACGTCAGAACGGGCTCAAAGCGACAGGAAGCCAGATTTTGGCTGAAGATCATAGAAAAACTTTGTAACTGTTAGAGCGGTACGACAACGGGAGCCATGACGTCGGGAGGGGGGGCGAGCGTTTCAACACTGGGGGCGTTCAAGAAGAAATGGGACCACCGTCTGTCCAATCTGCTTTGATTTGGATTCCTGCCTTGAACAGAAGGTTGGAATCCATGGGCTCATCATCCCCTTCCAGCTCAATTGTTCTATGATTCTATATATCCTCCCTTTATTGAGTTCACTTGACATTTTCTTTTCATTTCTCCTTCCATCCATCTCTCCCCATTTTTTCCCTCCAGTATTGATGTGCTCCTGTTTTGTTTTGTTTTTTTTAAATCACATTTATATTGTTATGGTTCCCTTGGACAAGACATGGACCACACCGGACATTAGGAGAAACTGCCCCTCTTTGGTGGATCGAGAGATGTTGGGTTTGGCTTTTCGATTTTCAGCCGTGAGGGTAGTACAGTTCTGTATTGGCTTCGTCTAAAGTAAACCCCATTGAGTTAATGGGAGCGTAATGCTTGGTAAGGGAACTTGCATTTAGTTTCAACCAGGTGGCCAGCACACTTATGGGCACATGGATTCTGTGGGCGTCTTTTAAAGGTGAAGGTTTATTCTAGCTCAAGGTGGTTGTTGTTGTTTTTTAAGACTATGGACCACTTTATCCGGTGGATTAAATGTCATCCTTGATGGACAGATATTTGTTATATGAATATAGATGCGAATGTGTGTTCTTAAGGTAAAGGTTCCCCTTGACATTTAGTCCAGTCGTGTCCGACTCTAGGGCGCGGTGCTCATCCCCGTCTCCAAGCCGTAGAGCCAGCGTTTGTCCGAATACAGTTTCCGTGGTCACGTGGCCAGTGTGACTAGACACGGAACGCCGTTACCTTCCCACCGTGGTGGTACCTATTTATCTACTCGCATTTTGCATGCTTTCGAACCGCTAGGTTGGCGGGAGCTGGGACAAGCGACGGGGGCTCACTCCGTCGCGTGGATTCGATCTTACGACTGCAGGTCTTCTGACCTTGCAGCACAGAGGCTTCTGCAGTTTAACCCGCAGCGCCACCACTTATGCGAATATAAAATCCCAGCTGCATCATGGATAGGGCAGAAACAGGAATGTTTGGTATAGCAGCCCTTCAGTTTTCCTCAGTTTGGTATATGCTTTATTTACATTCCATGTGCACAGGTGTTGAGGGAGAGAGGAGCCCTGTGGATGGTGGGCAAAACACAGCTAAAAGGCACCCATTTCGGTGGCCCACCTGCTCAGAGATCTACTCAGTCGAAGTATCATCTGTAATAAACTCTTGTGTTTTATGCACCACAGGGCTCGGTTGGCTGCATCTTAACAAGAAGAACTTTTCTAGTTAATTTGCCACCGACATAGTCAGTGTGTGTCATATGAGAGGTCTCGCGCCGTGTAGCAGTTTTACCATCGTGCCTTTAGAGCTGGGTTTGTTGATTCCGGCATGAGTGGCTGGTTTAGTTGGCAGCAACAGAGGTGGTTCATTCTGGTGGTGAGGAATACTCAGAAACAAAAGCAGCATGAGCAGCTTTGGGAGGAAGGAAGGGGCTGTGCATGGGTTTGAAAGATAGACAAAGGCCTCCATTAAAATCTACAAGGTGAGGGAAGACTGCCTCTTCCATCTCGGTGCAAATCCAGTTATATTCTGTGGGATTTTGTCTACGATGGGGCGGCTTCACCGCCACGCTCCATTGGCTGAACTGTCTGGGGCTGATGGGGACCGTAGTCCCCAGGACATTTGAAGGGCCACTATTGCCCTTCCTTCCGTGGTGAGCCACTTAGGTCTTCAGCCACAGCTCCACACTGACAGTACAGCAGGGGGATCAGTTCCATCCTCCTTCGCAGACCCCAAAAAATGCTACACATTGCATGGTCTCTGGGGACCGTTCTGGTAAATACACCCTGGAAATCCAAATAAATAGGTATTTCTGAGGGTTTTTTTATTTAGTATTTTCAGCCCGCGGATAAGTGAATGAGTGGATACTGATCCTGCAGACAGTGGAGTCCCACGGCGTGATTAAGAGAATACATAATATTTCTGTATTACATGATGGTACTTGCGCCGTGCACGCAGGTTGCTTTTAAACGTTGAAGCATCATAGAAATGCAGAGGCTTCTAGCCAAGATGTTGTGGCTCAAGAGTTAAAGGGCAGCTGACGTCGCCGTCGGGGTGCTGGCATCCGGGCCGTGGGGTTTTCTCTCCTCCGTCTTGGCATCACATTTTGCTTGGAGATCCTTCAGCTGGGAGGAAAGGGATATCGAGAGGGACAACCGATCAGGATGTCATTGACTTACCGGGGTGATTGTTGCAGCTCTAGTTGCTCAGAGAACCGGAACAGTGTCTCGGCCAAGTTTTGGCTCGGTCGGGAGGGGGAGAGAAAGGATGTTTCTGATGGCCAGGCAGCCTCCATTTCTATGTCTCCTGTCTCCCCTTCTTGCAGGAGAGTTTGGGTATAACTTACCCGTGCTAAAGTTTCCTGGGTGTTGGTGGCGGCTGGTAACAGGGCTGGGCAGAAGCTGTCGGGCTGAGCCAGCAATGTATGAAAGGCGCAAAGTTTTGTGGGTTGCATCGAGTGACTGGGGAGATAGCAGGATAGGATAAAATCCCTAGTTGCGGAAATTGGAAGAATTCCCCCTGGATGCAAGGAAGAAGAACGGAATCTTTCCTGCCGGGGTTTCCGTCCTCCATGAGGGCTAGCTGCTTGCCGTTGCTGTTTAAAGATAAAGAAAGAACAAGGTGGTAAAGATGCAGAGCTAAACCTCCCACCCTGTTGCTTGAGAGCAAAAGGAAACCAGAGGGTTAGGAAGGAGGTGGAGGGGCTTAACAAGGAGGTTGAGCCTCTGCTTCTCCATAATTCCACCTTAGTTGCCTTCTGTCAGGATGATATCCCCATGGAGGGAGACCCGTTTTTCATGGGCGGGCCAAGATGGGCCCAGCGTGGTCTGAATTCCCTGTGTCGCTTGTAGTGTTTCCACTTCCGGCGTTTGTCAAGTCTTGGGCCGTAAAGGGTCTTAAGTTAGCCCTCTCCTTGCCGTCCATACACAAATTATTTGGAAGGAATCTCAGCTTTGAGGAGGAGAGAAATGAGTAGATGGAAGAGCAGGAGAGCAAAACTGTTCTTCCTGGGAGATGGTCACTCTGAATTTTGACCCACCGAGCGAGCGTTCAACCACTGGGGCCCGGGTGTCTCAAAGGCTGCCGTTCCCTGTCTGAGCTTGCTTGGAATAGGGGATCCAGTGTAGATCCCTGTCCCCTCACCCCAGGGAGACCCATTAGGTGAGTGTAAGAGACAGGGCCTTCTCTGTAGCAGCCCCTCAGTTCTGGAACTGCCTCTGAAGGTGTATCAGGCTGGCTTTGTCCATGTGGCATTTCATGCCACTGGTTTTAAAATTGCTTTTTTGGAGCGGTTTTGAATCTGTGTTGAAAACATCGTCGGTTGGTTTTGCATAGGTTTGCCCAGAATGTTTTTCTCTGTTTCAGGGTACATTGCTTTCAGAACCCCGGGGGGGGGGGTGGGTTTAAAAAATACACATTTTTTAAAAACCCGAAGGTCTTGCTTTTCTACAGGACTCAGGACTCGCTTACCGAATGGTTAAGAAACCTATACAACGGGAAAACCCAAGAAGTATAGTGTTAATTCAATGAGACTTCTTGTTGTATTGAAACAACCGCCGGATTAAGCCAATCTAAAAGCAGTTTGAAAGAGAAGGGATAGAGGAGTCCTATGAATGAATGAATGAATGAATGAATGAATGAATAACCAAGATTTGGAGGGAATGTCCCGTCCCCCCCGTTAGCCGCCCAAACTGTCACAAGGCCGTTTGGTCTACGAGCAAAGCTTTCACTCCCGGGTTTGGTCTGTCTTCTCTCTCTCTCTGTCTTCTCCACGCCCACAGAACATGGTGATGAGCTTCCGTGTTTCGGACCTCCAGATGTTGCTGGGCTTCGTCGGCCGGAGCAAGAGCGGCTTGAAGCACGAACTGGTCACGCGGGCCTTGCAGCTGGTCCAGTTCGACTGCAGCCCGGAACTGTTCAAGAAGATTAAGGAGATCTACGAGACCCGGTACGCCAAGCTCTCGGACTCGGGGCAGAACCCCCAGCAGCAGCCTCAGCTGCCCCAACAGCAGCCGGCGCCCCCGCAGCCACCACACCGACCTCCCCCCGACGCCCTCTCCCTCCACCCGTCTTACGACCGCAGCAACACGGTGGCCCGGACTGCCCTCTCCACCCCGAACATTGACTACCCCTCCCTCTATGGGAAGTATTTAAACGGACTCGGGCGGTTACCCGTCAAGCCAGCCAAACCAGAGGTGCGGCTAGTGAAACTTCCATTCTACACCATCTTGGACGAATTGCTGAAACCCACCGAGCTCGGTGAGTGGGGCCGGAGGGGGGGTCCCTTCCCGGGAGGGTTTCGGGTGGGTGGGGGGAATAGCCCCCTTCAGAGCTCTCTCTCTCTGCCTGTGTGGGTCGGCGAGGTGTGTGAGCGTGCTGGCTGGAGAGAGACCGCCATGAAACTCCTGCAGTGCTAAACGTCCGGGATTGGATTCCGGACTCGTATCGTGCCGTTTCTGGTCTCTTTATTTCCACCAGAGATGCTCAAGAGGGCCACCTTTTTTCCGTCGTGCCATTTGGCTTTAGCTCCGTGAGGTTTTGATTTGCATATATTTGGGAGGCAGACGGGGATGTACTAGAAAATAGGAAGGTGTGTAGCTGAGACCGCAGGTTGGCTTCGGAAAAACAACACAGCAGGACCTGGCAGAGATGCGGGTTTAAACCCTGGCATTGTTCTGTAGGACCCTCAAAGCCTGGAACAGGGGAAGAAAACTCGCAGTATAAACCATCCCTTCTCCAACAAGATCTTTCGGCAGTTTTCTAGGTCCTGAGGAAACGCAGGCTGGAGGCGAGGCTTGCAACGGTTCCTTCATCCCCCAGGGTTTCACTTTGTGCCTGTGTTTTAATTCATATATTTATTTCCATGTGTACGCATTAACCGCTTAGATCAGAGGTTTCCAGAGCAGCGTATAATGATAAAAACGGGTAAGGACGCGACATTTATAGAGCCCAGGAAGGGGAGGGGAGCTTGGGCTGAGCAGCGAAGGCTTTGGGATAACAGGTGAGGTTTCAATGTCCTGAACTGGTCAAGGTGTTGGATTTCTGTCGTTCCCCCCCCCCCGGGGATGGGGGCCAACACGCTTAAGCCTCTCCTTGTGAATGACTCCCGGGAGGGCCTCGAGGACTCGGGATCGAGGAGGGAGAAGGCCCTTCCCCTCAAGGCACCAAATTCCACGTCGCCGAGGTTTGTGGTTACTGACGCAGGACGCAGGTGGTCCGGTTCCTCGAGCAGAGGGGTTCTGTGTGGCCAGTGAGCCGCCCCACTGAAACGCCCGGGAGAAGTCTTCTGCACCAGCAGGCTCCCAGACAAGCCGCCAGGGCGGCCCCACCTTTGAGCACCGGCGTTCGTTTCCCTCCTGCAAAAAGCCGGTCCTGGCCGCCACGGAGTGACTTGGGCACCTCATCATTAATGGAATTAAATTTAGCAGGGATCGTCGTGAAAAGAACAGGTGGAGAGAACAGGCACCGTATGTGTGTGTGTGTGTGTGTCGTGTCCTTGAAATATTTCAGGGTGGAAGGAGGCGGCTGCTTTTTGGTTTGCTTCTTCAGCTCTTTTAGCCACGGAGGGTGTCCGGATCGATTTCCCTTCGACCGAAAGAGAGCAGCGCAGAGCCTTTCCTTCTTCTTATGCTTTCGGCTAGGATCGCGTTGGGCTTTTTCGCCGCCGCGTCACGCCGCCTCCTCCTCCTTGTGACTGACATGTGATGTGCGGAAACCTTGAGATCCGGCGATTCCCAAGTGAGGGGATGTTGGGACGTCAGTGGCCAGGAACCCTGGCTGGCTAGCGATCACGATGGCTGGGAATGGTCTCAAGCAAAACCTCCTAGGGCCCAGTCCAAACATTTTCTCCAAGGGGGCCCATAAAAGCCTAGGTGTAGAATTAACTCTCCCGTTTGCCTCCTCTATTTATCCTCCTTGGTCCCAAGCTGTGGAGTTCAGACCAGTCTTTGGTTTTAAATTACTTTTATTAACTCCACCCTGCGCCTGTACATCCGGGGGCGGATTTACACCCAGGGATCTCGGTTGCTCAAAAGCAACAACCCACCAGGCGGGCAGGACCTTTCCCCCCTCCAGCTTTTAGCAACCTTAAGATTGTGGGGATGAGTTTGCACGGATCTTTCCTTCCTCGTTCATCCCTAAATCGTCCTGGTCGGTGCTTTTAAAAAGTGGGCTAGATACTGACGTAACACTTCAGCCCCGGTGAGTTCTGGGCCCCAGAAGCATCCCCTGGGGAAACGCAGGTACCTTTAAGGCTGTATTTTTGGAGATACCATAGGACCCCCTTATCTACGGGATCAGTATCTGCTGGTTCACTGATCCACAGCCTGAAAATGTTAAAAATATTAAAAGAAAAATGTTAAAAATATTAAAAACAAAATATTAAAAATATTAAAAGACTCGTTAAGTCTACTTGTCTTTAACTCTCCTTTTTTTTTAAACTTAATTTCCGAAGTCAGCTTATCCTTAAGTGCAATATTCCACATTTTCCATACACCCTTCATGCAATTGGAAAACCCAGTTTTGCTTCCAGTTTTTTGTTGTTGTTGTTGCAATGAGCAGTCGTGCTGCTGTTAACACATTCATTATGTGAATCAGAGGGTATTTTTTAACCTTCTCCGCCAAGACCGATGGCGTTTTCCACCCCATCCGTCCGGAAGCCAAAACCCTTTGGCTGGTTTTTCTTTCCGTCCCTTTTTCTGTGCCCAACGAACTGGTCATGAGATGAAGGTACACCACGTGCAGCCACTTTGCTAAACCTGAGCTGCTCCAGATGGGATGATGGGAGGAGCAGACAGCTGCAGCGAGTCCAGGGAACACACCCACACCTCTTGAAACTTGCTGGGCTGCACCTACCCACCCTTTCCCCCCCCCCTCCAGCCTAGAAATAACTACCTGGCTCCGAGACCATAACAGGCGGATGCCCATCCATGCAGTTTGGCCCGTAAAACGTTGTTCTGAAACATCCGTACCTGGAACGGTGATGAGCTCGGGCTGATTTTTCTTTTCCCCCTGCAGACAAACCGAGGCACACCTTCTGCACGACATGCTATTTGAAGGAGGAATGGTGTGTGATTTGACCCAGCGGATCCACACACACACACAAAAAAAACCATAGGCTTCATGAAACGCTGGTTCGTCTTTACAGGGCCGCCCGGGGCTTCCTGGTGGTGATAAAAGCTTGATTCTTCCCAGCACAGAAGCTGTTCTTGGTTTTAAAGCACGCCTTCCCCCCCACACACACACACACACAAAAAGGCCTTTACAATGAGGTGGTGTTTTGTTTTCTTCCTCTTGATCTCTGCCCCCAGGAGAGAGAGACGGGGGGCCCTCTTGGGTTTCATGGGTTTGGCTTTCCCTCTTTCCTTGCTCGGTGTAAACCGATCTCTTTTTGCTTCCCTCCCTCCAGTCCCTCAGAACAATGAGAAGCTTCAGGAAAGCCCCTGCGTCTTCGCCCTGACGCCGCGGCAAGTGGACATGATCCGAAACTCCAGGTACGCTCCCGGAATCAATGGCTCATAGCCTGCTGGCAGGCAGAAGGTCAATTTCGGGGCAGGTTGTAGTGGTTGAGGAACCAGGGAATGTGGTTTTTTTTGGGGGGGGGGGGGGCTCCTGGTGGTGTTAACAATGGCAAGTAAAACTGCAAGTTTAAAAATACAAATCAGCCCAGGTATCTTAACCGCTGGTTGGCCTGAGTTTCCTTTGCTTGCTTCTGGACCTCTGTGTTCCTTGTCTGTAAAACGGGAGCATTAGCTGGACCTGCGTCTTTGAAAAGGTTGTGCTCATCCCGCTGTCTTCCAACGGAGCGGCGGGTTTGAATAGTCAGGGGCTGCGTTCCACCCTGTCGACGAAACAAAAGACGACCGCAGCTAAAAGATCTTAGCTACAGTTCATTTTGCATGGGGGGGGGGGAGCACCAATACGAGAACAATGGGGGGGAGTGCATTTACGCACACGCGTGCACGAAGCTGTGCAAAATACCTAAGTTAGTAGCGTCCCAGTGACACTGGCAAGCATTTTTCTGGGTTGGTTTGTTTGTTTCTCTGTTTAAGATGGAAGCTTAATCTGTATTGTTTCCTGTTTCTTCCTCCCTTCCCTTCTGTTTGGCAGGGAGCTACAGCCAGGTGTGAGATCCATTCAGGTTGTCCTCAGGTAAGCCGGCGGTGGTTAATTAAAACCCCTGAGAGGGAGGGAGGGAGGCAGGCAGGCAGGCGGTAAAACCGAGGCAGTGACGCGGGCAAAAGGCACACAAGCGGCTCGGCTTCAGAGCCGTTCCCCTGAGTTCAGCTGTCCTTGGCGCACGGGTCTCACTCTTCCGAAAGACGCCCACCCCAAATAAACAGAATCGTCTTTTAAAGTATTGGTCGGCTCGCTTGCTTGTTTTCTTTAATTTTTTTTTTTATACTGCCCCATCAGACTCATGGTCGCTTTGGGCTGTTCAGAGCCATGACAGTAACATTAAAATAATAATAATAATAACATAATCAAAAGGCAGTTAAATTTAAGCTAAATTAAACTCAATGGACAAGTGAGTAACTTACCGGGCTCTGTTTGTTAAATCTTTCACCACCATGAATGTTGGTGTAAGTCTCGGGAACTGGATGGCAAAACCGTAATGGGTTTATTAAAATATGTGAGCCCTAAGGAAGCGGGGGGTGGTGGTGGTGATGGAAGAGTTGAACCCGGATCGGTCCTCTTCCTGACCTGGGTGTCTGATACTGCCTTTCTCTTCTAGAATCTGCTACACGGACACCAGTTGCCCTCAGGAAGACCAATACCCTCCCAATATCGCCGTCAAAGTGAACCATAGTTACTGTTCTGTCCCGGTAAGTTGAGCCTGAACGTTCTGCCTGGAAAAAGGGTGGCGTGCTTGGACGGAGATTAGTACTCGGGCCTCTGGGATCCTCGTCGGACATTCAAACCACTACACCCCCCATTGGCTGTAAACCCACTTTTTTCATGATCCGAATGAAGTCGCCGGGGTGGGGGGGTGGGTCGGAGGGGGAGAATGGGCTGTGTAGTCCAGCGGCATCTGTGTGGCCTGCGTACAGGACAGAAAGTATGAGACGACTCTGAGGATGTGTGTGTGCTGTTGTTTTTTTAAACTGATGAATCACGCAGATGCTTCTTGGGGTTTTTTATAAACCCAAAATGAACCTTTCTCTCTGTTTTTTCCTTCTTCTCTTTTTTGCTTTTTTTAAAGGGTTATTACCCCTCCAACAAGCCAGGGGTGGAACCCAAGCGGCCGTGTCGCCCCATCAACCTGACGCACCTCCTCTACCTGTCTTCCGCCACCAACCGCATCACCGTCATTTGGGGCAACTACGGAAAGGTGCGGATCGGGGTGGGTGGTGGGTGGGTGGTGTTCGGCAGCAGGGGGGAGCCCCTTTCCCCCTTCCTGCTCTTCTAAATCCACCAGCCAAAGCCTGCCATTAATCTTCTCTAGAGTAGACCCAGGGCCACCCATGGAGTTTGGTAAGTCCTCCCCCTGAGTCCCTAGGTGTAACTCTCCTTAGAGACCGATAGTTGGGTCGGATCCTGCCTTGGGATCTGCTCTCTTCTCTTGTTCTACCCTTTGGGCCTCACCCGCTGTCTTTCTTTCCCCCTCCCCTCGTCTGGCATCCAGAGTTATTCCGTGGGGCTCTTCCTCGTACGACAGATGACCTCGACGGAGCTGCTCCAGAGATTGAAAACGATCGGCATCAAGCACCCGGAGCTCTGCAAGGCGCTGGGTGAGGCCCCCCCCTCTCCTCCTCCGTGCACCTTTCCTGTTCTTGATCTAACGGTATCTTAAATAAGGGAGCCACCATGTCTCACAGGTTGATGAGTGAGCGATTAAAAATATGCCCGGCCTGGCTTTGTCCCTCAGCAACAACAACAAAAAAGAGGGAAGAATTTCTATGTTGATCGTCCAGAGGTCCTGAAATTCTTCCCAGAGGGGAGACGTAAAATGGCCATCATTTTATTTATTTGAAATACGTTTACCCCGCCTTTCTCCTTAAAAGGGACCCAAAGGCAGCTTACGTCCTTGAGAGACAATATTTAAAGCAGAAAACAAGTAAGCAACGGTGATTTGCAAGATGATACGTAAACCTAAGAACAATGAGTATAAAAAGGCAGCTGACATCCTCAGAAGATAATATTAAAGCTAAAAACAATAAGTATACAAATGTTTAAAAGGAACAAATACCACTCTGAGAAATGGTAAGCACAAGGGGTACTAAAAACAAAAAGTAAAGGGGAAAAAAATGCATAATCTGTCTAAATGAAGAGACAGGTCTACACCGGCTTGTGGAAGGACAGCAAAGATGGGGCCTGCCTGGCCTCCAGTGGGAGGGAGTTCCACAGTCTCTGGGAGCAGCAAAGATGTTGAAAACCGTCTTCGTTATCATCTCCCATGATGGCCAGACCTCTCTATGTAGTCTGGAGATCCTAGAGAGAAGTGTGAGTCATTAATTGAGGACCACCCCTCTCTTTTCCTTCCTTCCTCTTCCACCCCCCAAAACACTTCACAGTTAAAGAGAAGTTGCGCCTGGATCCCGAAAGCGAAATCGCCACCACCGGCGTCCGTGTATCCCTGATCTGCCCGGTAAGTTCTTCCGCGGCGTGATACAACGTGGGCCTAGAAGAAGTTTCTGGCGTCGGGGTGGATTTAGTTAAACCCCTTTCCGGAGCTCGGCTCTTTCTTCCCATGAGAACGGTTTCCAAACTGCATCAGGAACGGTCCAGGAGCTAAAAGACGAGACATGGAAGTGGGTGGGACAGAGGAGAGGAGCAAACCTTTCCAGAGACCAAGGAGAGATGCTGAGGTCGCTCCTAAACTCATCGCTTTTCCAAAGCCCGGTCTGTACGCCCCTTGAAACCTCGCCTCCAGAGCAGAGTCGGCGTTTGAATGTATTTTAGTGATTCGTTCCCTCCGTCCACCCAAATCTCCTGCCCGCCCCTCTCCGTCAGCTCCATTCCTGTTTTTGGTTTTACACGTCTGTGTGTTTTCTCCCCTCTCCTCTCAGCTGGTGAAGATGCGTCTCTCCGTCCCCTGCCGGGCTGAGTCGTGTGCGCACCTGCAGTGCTTCGACGCCGTTTTCTACCTGCAGATGAACGAGAAGAAGCCCACGTGGATGTGCCCGGTGTGCGACAAGCCGGCCACGTACGACCAGCTGATGATTGATGGGTGAGTGGCACCGAGCATCTGGTCACACAGGTAGGGGGAAAAAACACCTCACCACAGCCGAGATTTTTCCCTCAAGACAGACCGTGGAGGGATCGGCCGGCCCCTTTGAAAAATCTCCCAGGTCATGAGACTGATGAGCGGGGTGGTGGTTTTGCTTTTTCTTACGTTGTGGGTTTTGCAATTTCCTTCGAAAGTCAGTGGCCGAAGCTAATGTTCCTGCTTTGCGAAACTAAGCACACGGAACAGGCAGTGAGCGTGGAAAGCTGGGCTCCTGCTTTTATTAGCCTGTGGAACAAGGCAGCAATGAGTGCTTTCCCCCCCCCCCCCCAACACTATACACGCACAAAACCCAGTACGTTCTGTCGTGGCTGGAGGAAGAGACAGCTTCTGATCTGAAGTCACAGAGCTTCGCTTTGTACCTTCCCTGCTCTGTGATCTGTTCCCTGGAAGGAGGGAGGGCCTTCGTCAAGCCTCGGAGAGTTGCACCACTCGGTTCCGGGTTGGCGACAGCAACACCGCAAAAGTCATTTCCTCGCCAGGGCAAAGCCAGTGGTTTTAACAGCACCACTTTGGGGCTTGGTGGGTGGCGTGTCTGCCCCGGGGCTCATGTCAGATGCCCTGCTATGGCCGGTGCTGACACCATGCCTGTCGCCAGCGATGGGTGTCCAGATCTCCTCTGGTGGAACTGGTTCTCTCTGTGGGAAAGCCCTGTGCTGGGTTCAAATCAGGCGCTCTGCCATCTCTCTGTCTTTCTTTCTCTCTCTCTCGTACACGGTCTCCAGGCTGCTGTCGAAAATCCTGACGGAATGCGAGGACGCCGATGAGATCGAATACCTGGTGGACGGCTCCTGGTGCCCTATCAAAGCCGAGAAAGAACGGAGCTACAGCCCTCAGTGTCCCATCTTAGTGGTGGGGAGTTCCGCAGGTGGGTCTCAAAAGCCTGGTCGGCAACAGACTTTTTAAAAAGTCCTCTCAAGCTTACAGCCTGAGGCATGTATCTAAATCTGATATGGGGTGTGTGTGTGGATATTTGGATTTTCACACCTCCATCCACACACACACGCACAATAGATTTTGGAGCTGTCCAAAAACCAGTGAGAGAGGGGGGGTTTTCAAGGTTGCTGGAGCTTCCAGGCCTCCAGTGTAAGGGAAAGGTTTTGCTCCTGCGGGATAGCTCAGAGGTTGAGGTCTCTAGCTTGTGGAGCCTGAGGTTGGGAGTTCGAATCCCGCACTGGGCCTCCTTGAAAGGGGCAGGACCGGATAATCCATACGGTCCCTTCCAGTTCTGCCATTTGAAGATTATTAAGAGTCTAAGATTATTAAGGTGATGCCCTCCAGTCTTGGAAATCCGGCATTGATTTCAGCCACATATTTTCACAGGGAGGAAAGAGATCAGTCTGATTGATTGATTGATTTTATTGAAAAGATAGATTTCCTTGGGGCCTGGAGGTTTTATTTAATTTATTCAAAATATTTTTACCCAGCCTTTCTCCTTAAAAAAAGGACCCGAGGCAGCTTACATCGCTAAAAAGACCACATTTAAAAGCTAAAAACAGTTAAGTTATACAATGATTAGAAAAGAATTAAACAAGTATTATATTTAAAATGGTAAATAAAATCAGTACTAGAACATATTTAAAGCAACAGAGCACAACAATCCATTTAAAAAACCCCTCTCAGACCACTAGTCGTTAAGAAAAGGCTGCCTGAAGAGAAAAGTCTTTGCCTGCTGGTGGAAGGACAGCCAAGCTGGGGCCAGCCTGGCCTCCGGTGGCAGGGAGTTCCACAGTCTTAAGGAGCAGCCACCGAGAAGGCTGCTCCTTAAGACTGTGTGTATCTTGTGCATCCCCACCAAGCCCATCATTAAAAGATAGCATTTAAAGCTAAAAATGGCAGGCATACAGGTATTTTTTTAAAGCATCAAACCAATTGCTTGCTAAAAACGGTAAGCAAAAATCAACACCAAACTCTGATTGAAAACAAGAAGGCTTCCTTCCCAACGCTTTTAGAACCCCCTCCCAGCCCACCTGGCGTGGAGGCGCCCGTCGGGGGTCTCACCTCTCGGCCTCTCCCCTGCCTTTCCAGGCACCACCTCGGATGTCAACGGGGCGCCGCCGCCAGCCACCGCCGCCACCCCCAGCGTGGAGAACGGCAAGGCACCGGCCGACGTGGTGGATTTGACCCTGGACAGCAGCTCCTCGGAAGAGGAGGAGGAAGAGGAGGAGGAGGAGGAGGAAGACGACGGGGGACCCAAGCGAAAAGTGCCACGCCTATATAAGAACGGGTTGGCCTCCGCGTGCTGACCCCAGGGCCGGCTCCGGCGACGGCCACATGGAAAAGCTTGAATACCCTGGTGCTTTCTCAGATCCGGGAAGAAGAGGGCTTCGGTGTTTCTTTCCTCCCCTCGGCGCCTTCTCTTCCGTCTCGTCCTCTTCCAGAGCTTCCCTTTGGACTTCCAAGCGGAGACTGCGAAGAGAGAGAGAGAGAGACCTTCCCCTCTGGAGGGGCGGACGGGGGGCAGCACACGAGCGGACGCCTTGCGGCCTCCCGCTCGGCTCCAGGAAGCGAAAGGCACGCCTCCGATGATGCACGCGGCCTGTCGGGAATGACCACTGACTCCGTTCCCTCTTCGGCTCCTCGCCCCCTTCTTCCCCGAGCCTCCGCCATCCCCGTGACTTTTTGGGGGGGGGGGGGAGTCAGGAAGCAAAAACAACCTTGATGCTGGCGAACGGGACGTTTTGTCCGGACACTGGTGGGTTGGCTGAACTTTTCACGGGTCTCTCCAAAGTTGTGTGTGTGCGTCTATTTTTCTCCCCCTTTCATTTTCGCCTTGTCCAACGACTGACCATTCCTGATACTTTCCCCCCCCACACACTTTTTCCCCCTCTCTCTTACTCTCTCTTGCTCTTACTGGAAAAAGGAAGACAAAAAATCCTTAGGGCATTTGGTTGTGGTGGTAGAGGAGTGCAGAGCGCTGTTTGTGTGCGTTCCCTCTTTAACCACCGAGTGGGTTTCTAGAATTAGGCAAGATGCCCAGAGTTATTCCCTGTTCCATAGGCACGTAAGGTAATTCGGGAAAGTTTGGGGGGGGGGGTTCGGGGAGGGAAAGGAGGACTGGAAAGGGTGGGACGGAGAGGGAATAAAGCCAGCAAGGTGGCTTAAGACCATTTGGCCATCTCTTAACCACAAGAAGAACCTCATGTAAAGAACAGATTGGAATTTCTTTTTTAGCCTTCTCTGAAAATAAGGATTAGGGTTCTAGCATAGCGAGTCTTCGAGGCACTTCCTTCCCCACCTTTTAAAGTTGAACAGAAGCCATTGGAGGTGGGCGGGTGGGAGGGAGGGTGTGAGAACGGGTGGGGGGCACGCTTGGGGGGGGGGGAGGTTGCTCAGAAACACGGGAAGGGCTCAAACCACAAATTCTCGTTTGTCGTTGTTTTAAAGTGCAATAACTTGGCTCGTTTTTGGAAGACGGGGAAAGGCCTGTGACTCCGTTGCCCCTCGCCTTCCTCTCCGGGAAATGGAGTGGCTTACGCAGGAGTAAGGAGAGGAACAGACGAGCCTTCCAGAACCACAATGGGACTCTGGGTTGTCGTTTTTGGTTGGTTTTTTTTTTCCTCTCTCTCTCTCTCTCCTTCCCCCTTTTCTTTCCGGTTTCTAGCCAACTACCTCGGTTTTAAAAACGAATAATAAAGAAATAAATAAATTCAGGTGTAGGTCGGTCACAGGCATGGCTTGGAGGCTGCAGTGTGGGGACCGGGGAGGGGAGACGTTGGATGCTGTATACAGGGAACTGTCTTGGGTGTGGTGGTTTTAAAATTGCCCCTGGACTGCCGTGATCCTTCTTGTTCTCCTTATGTGCGCACTCAGGTCCTCTTAAAGACATCGGTCCGAAGGCTCGCAACCCCTCAAGGAACACGCCGAGCCCTTCCGCGGAGAAGCACGGGGGGGGGGGGCATGCCCTCGGGGTTGGCATGGCCGGACAAACCCCGAAAGTCTGGTCCTTGACTTTTGGTGTGTCCGGTTTCCTTGCCCTCTCTGGTTCTCTCTTCTTCCTGTCCACATCTTGTCCGCGGCCGTGTGGGGCTTCAAACCTTTGGGGGGCCTTCCCCACTTCGCTGGCCTCCCCGGCGAAGCGCCGTAGTGAAATTGGCGAAGGTCTGTGGCCTTCTGCTTTAAAAAAAAACCCCAAACTCCCCTGCCGATCGTATTTTCGCATTTAAAAGGGGACGTTATTTGTTCCCGGAAGAGCGGCTGGCTCACAGGGAGGTTGGAACCCAGAGCGCAGGGAGGAAGGATGGAGACCCCCACCCCCCCCCGGTCTAGGGAAGTGGGTTTCTCTTGTTTTAAAAGCCGACATTCACCGTCTAAAATGCTCGGCTCTCCTTCCTTGCTGTCCGCTGCTTCTCCTTTCCAAATGGAAGTGATTTTTTAAGAGTCTTAGGAAACTTTCCCCCCCGGGATCCTCTGGAGGACATCCAGCAGGTAGAAGAGCGGCCAAAGCGAACGGCCGGACGTCAAATAAGAATTTGGAAGCCTTCGTGCTCCTCGGCCCGTCCCGGTTCTTCCCGGGGTCTCGGGTCCCCCCCCCCCAAATTTCTCTGCTCCTTCCCTGGCTGTTCCTCCCCCCCAAAAAAAAAACCATGTGCATCTCAAGTTCAAGCAATATGTTTGTGATTTTAAGGAACAAGGCGCTAGACCGTCTCCACCCCCGCGCACGGACCTGCTTCAAATCCATTTTAGACTTTGGACTGACCTTTGTGTACAGGTTGCGGCTTGCGTCCTTAGGCACGCGGTAATATAGGAATCTCCCCCAGCCTGGATATTTGTATTCTAATTTAATTGTGTGTTTAAAACCTTTGCCCCCACCCCACCCCCTGAGACTTTGCTTTCTTTCCCTTCTTTTTTTCTCACCCTCAAGCTGGTCAGACCTTCCATGCTGTACATAACGGTTCCTTTCTTTCTTTTTAAGTCTGCCCTGTCTCCTCCTGCATCTTGATTTTCCTCCCACCTTTCTCTCTCCTTTTTTTTGTAAAGAAAAGAAACTTATTTTTTTCCCCCCTTTCCTCCACCAATACACATTCTTCAAAACTCAAGATTATAGTGTTTGTTAAATAAAATAAAAGGAAATATTTCAATTTTAGTTAAAGACGTCTGGCTGCGCCTGGTGTCCTGACAGAAGAATTGGTATCATGTTTTATTTTTGATGGACGGGCTCAAGGGGTTTTTTTTTTGGTGTCTTATTTCTGGGCAGGGGGGGCCGGATGTTTAATTCAAGGGAAGATCTGAAAGGGGTGATGGGGATCATCAGTTCCTGACCTCTTAACATGCTGTGTTTGGTGGTGAAATGTGGTGAAGAGCTTCTAAATACGAGAGTTTTGCTTAGTCGGCTGTAAGAGCAGCAGAATAATCCAAAGCCTTAATTTAGCATCGGCAAAACAAGACCATTGCTCCATTTCCAACAGACAATGAGCTGACAATCCATAGAAGCAGGATGGCCTTCTCTCCTTCCGCATCCTGTTTGTTCCCAGCTTCTGGTAGTCTTTTAAGGTGTACTGCTCCTGGATTTGGAGGCTTTTCAAAAAGTAGTTTGATTCTTCAATCTGGCTGAGAAAAACCTCTGGCCTTTTCCAGGCAGAGAAATAAGGAATTTGACTGATAGATGATGCTCCCCCCCCCCAACCAGAATATACATACAGGTGTTTCATTCTATAGTGATCACCACCACGCTTCAAAACAGAGCTATTTTCTTTATAGACATGTGTGTACTGATATTAATATTGATCATATTAACACTGGCTATCAATTAGGTTCTATTAACCACCTGATAGCACAGAACTAGTCAAGTGGATTTAATTGTTATCTGACAATTAGATATTCCTGTTGGTTGTCATCTGACGGATGGCTGCGTTTAACGTGTTTATAGGCCAACCAAGATTGCAGGATCGTAGGGTGGGTTATAGAGCTGTCTTAAGACAACCTGAAAACAGTTTAAAATTAAAAGTTTAGAACACGTAACGTTAAAATATTAAAACAATTGCATCAAAACGTACGGCACACGCATC
This sequence comes from Intellagama lesueurii, assembly GCA_037013535.1. Lineage (NCBI taxonomy): Eukaryota > Metazoa > Chordata > Lepidosauria > Squamata > Agamidae > Intellagama > Intellagama lesueurii. Next base: position 2,775,378 of record JBAJHW010000020.1, on the reverse strand, counting down.
CCTTAAGTGTCCTTGTGTGTTGTTTCTATTGTTTATTTCAAAGATGTAGATAGATCTGTCTATATCTAGTCATAAAATATATGTTTATTGTACATTTATATATGAAAACAATATAATTTTGTTTTCACATATAAATACATAATAAATCTATATATGTATATAGATTTTTTTTTTTAGATATAGATATATAATGTCTGTTTTCATGTATAAATATATACTTTTAAATGAATATTTATATACGAAACACATTGAAAAACATAACCGTGGGAGAGATGGCGAATACTGGACACACCCGGAAGCGCTGGTTTACCAGCCCCGCGCCGGCGCCGCGGCCACGTGGTTGGAAGACGGCGCTTCCCCCATTTCCGGGTCGGTTACAAAACAGTGGGCTGCGCATGCGTGGCCCCGGCCGGTCTTACGTCACTCCTTACGTCGCTCCGAGTCGAGGGCGAGAGAGAGAGAGAGAGAGAGAGAGAGAGAGAGAGGGAAGAGCTGGGCAGGGTGGGGCGCCTGCGCGACGACGGGGACCGAGCCCCGCCCCTCGCTGGCCCCGCCCCCTCTCGCTGGCCCCGCCCCCCGCCGGCTCCAGAGGATATAAGCCCTCCCGTTGACGTCAGCGTCCTCTTCCGCCCGCTCGGCCCCTGCCAACGAGACAGGGCCGCTGCTGGAGCCTGCGCGCCGCCATTGTTGCCGGCCTGCCTTTTCTTCCCCCTCTTCCCTCCCGCTCCCGTCTCAGCGCCCGCGGAGCATCCGACGCCATCCGCCGCCATGGTGAGCCATCCGCCGGCTTCGGCCGGACCAGGGGACCGGGCGGGACGGGGGCTCCCCGCCGGGAGGGATATGGCCGGCGACGGAGGCCCGGAGGCGCCTCCCCCCCCCCGATCCCCGGGGGTCGGAGGACCGGGCCTAGCGGGGGGCGGAGGGGCCGGGGGTTGGAAGAGCCGCCGCCGCCACCCCCCTCCGTAAATCCCACCCGAAGAGCCCTGCTCTCAACCAGGATCGCCCCTTCCCTCATTCCCTTAACGACAGGTCCTATCATCCCCTAACCAGGGCGTCCCCCCCCCTTTTTCAGGGCCCTCCTCCACCAGGAGGTGCACTACAGCTCCCATGAACCACCACCACTCCCCGCCCTATTTGCCAATCCTCTGAGAGACAGGGCAGACCTCCTCCATCTGGCTGGTCTCTTTAGCAGAGGCACCACATATCCCATGGTTCCCTAATCGTTCCCCACCCCTTTTTCCACGCTTCTCAGCGGCCAGCGGGACTCCAGAGCGCCCATTTTCCCCTGAAAAACAACACCCTTCCCCACCCCTTTGGGTGACTCTCTATGCCTCTAATAGGGCCCATCGTCCCCCTCGCCCCCCCCCCCACAAACCCTCCTCCCTCTCCGTTTAGGGGACTACGTGTCCCATCCGGCCTCCCCAAACCTTTTTTTTTTTTCCCTTTCCCTACCCTGAAACAGCTCGGACCCCTTAAGCCGCCTCTCAAGAGTTGGCTCAGGAAAAATCTATGGGGGGGAAGACTTATGGGGTCAAAGAGGGAGCCTGGGGGGGGGGGGGAGAGGAGGGACCGCCTTCGATTCACCCGATCCGGATCCTTCCCCTTGGCTTGAAACCGGCCTCTTACGTAACCCCGCGTTTTTTTTTCTAAAGAGGGAGGCAACCAAGCAACACCGAAAAACAGATATATATATTTCTATTTTTTATTTTTTTTCCTCCAAGCTTCCGGCTCCGTGACCTTGATGGGTTCGGTCTTAGAATGTGTTTTTTTTATATATATAAAAATATATATATTTCAGGGCTTCGAAGGAAACGCGCCCGAGTTCCTGGCTTTTCCCAAATCATGACGATGCAGGAAGGGTGTCCTAAGAGCCAGTCAAGTTTCCCCATAAGAAAGAGAGAAAAAAAATCTGACTTTTCCCCCTGGCGGCCTCCAGCGCGGGTGACGTGGAGGGCCAGAAACCCGAACCCAGGGGCAGGCCTGGCCCGAATGGAGGACACTGGGATACGGGGTTTCTCCTCCTGAGCCAGAATTATTATTATTCCCCCCCAGGATCTTCCTGGGATTTGGGAGGAAAGGGGGTTTTAAGAACGAGGAGGGGGCATCCTTTTGAGGTTTGTTTTTTTCCTCAACTCTGCCTTAGAAGTCTCTGATGGGAACTTTCCCTGGCGGGTCATTGGGGACGATGAGCTTTGTGGTGCTCTGGATTTCCCGGCCACCGTGTCCTTGCCAAGCTAGGAGGGACGTGGGCACGCCAGAAGGAAAAGCATTGCCCCCCCTTCCCCACAGGATTTGCCTCGGGGCTGGGGAAGGGGTGCCTGCCTGCTGGACTACAAAGCCCACCGTCCTTCGCTCAGCCAGCGAGGGGTTTGAGCCCTACAGGATTTTGAGGCCTGCCCTTTTGCAAAGCCTCGGCAGCTAATACCATTGGCGCTAGCCCTCCGTGACATGTTGGACTACAACTCCCATCAGCCTTAGCCAGCGCCGTCCGTGGGGTAGAATAGCAGGGGTTTCAATCCTTCCAAAAGGTTCATTTGAGCCCACCTTGACGTCGTTACAAGGTAATTCTTTGTAACAAGAGGGTTGTTTGCCACAGATGACAACAGTTTAGTTACAAGTAACGTAACTTCATGTAACTACTTTCTGTTTTGGAATCGCAAAGATGAAACAAAATTGCATTCAAGGCAAGAAGCCGATTCAAAGCCAGTTTATTGGGGTCTGTTTCTGTTTGTTTTTAAACAAGTTTAGAGGGTTGTTTTTTGCAAAAAAAAAAAAAAAAAACAACCCAAAATCCCATATTCTGTTATTTCTTTAATCAAACCTTTTTTCGCTTTGAAAATAATTAAGAGGAACATAGCAAGCCAGCTCAAGGGATAAAGGCGGTGGTTGTTTTCAATAGTGTGTGACCTGAGGACAGTGGGGGTCGCTTTCTAAATGCTAATTAGGAGCGGAAACAAATTATTTCAGACCCTTTCCTAGCTTCTGGTTCCACGCTGTGGGTCTGGAGGGAAACGACCCAAACTGTGATCCACTTCTCCCCCCCCCCCCCCGGCAAGATTTGGGGATTTAAAAGCAAATCCTTGTTCCAGTGCACCTTTGACGTTGCTCGCTCGCTCGCTGCCTTTCCAGGTGAACTTCACCGTAGACCAGATCCGGGCCATCATGGACAAGAAGGCCAACATCCGGAACATGTCCGTCATCGCCCACGTCGACCACGGGAAGTCCACCCTGACAGACTCCCTGGTCTGCAAAGCCGGGATCATCGCCTCCGCCCGGGCCGGGGAGACCCGCTTCACCGACACGAGGAAAGACGAGCAGGAGAGATGCATCACCATCAAGTCCACGTAAGCCGTCGCTTCCTCCCCGGTCGCCTGATGACCCGCATGCATTCCCCCCCAGAGGCGGTCAAGGGCGTGTGTGTGTGTGTTTTGAGAGCCACATCGTCCTTTTTTTTTCCCCCCTCCAGGGCCATCTCCCTCTTCTACGAGCTCTCGGAGAATGACTTGGCCTTTATCAAGCAGAGCAAAGACGGCTGCGGCTTCCTCATCAACTTGATAGACTCCCCCGGCCACGTGGATTTCTCCTCGGAGGTCACGGCCGCCCTGCGCGTCACCGACGGCGCCTTGGTGGTGGTGGATTGCGTTTCCGGTGAGGCTCTCGTCTCGGGGACCCGGGTGGGTGGTGCGCCATCTCCTCCCCGGTCGACGGGCTCTGAGCCGGGGGCCAACCTCTCATTCCTTCCCCCAGGCGTGTGCGTCCAGACGGAGACCGTGCTGCGCCAGGCCATCGCCGAGCGCATCAAGCCCGTCCTGATGATGAACAAAATGGACCGGGCCCTGTTGGAGCTGCAGCTGAAGCCGGAGGAACTCTACCAGACCTTCCAGCGCATCGTGGAGAACGTGAACGTCATCATCTCCACCTACGGGGAAGGCGAGACCGGCCCTATGGGCAACATCATGGTAAGGCCAGCGGCGGCATGGGTTATGTGGGAGGCAGCTTCTCTTCCGAGACAGACCAGCGTAACCCCGCTCGGGAGATTTCCTGGCGCTTCCCCCCTCCCCTCGTGAGTGTGTTCCAAAACTTGAACGCAGTAAAAACGGTGACGTATCAAGAGCCCTGCGGATACCAAAGCTAGAACGCCTGTCCTTTCCCGGCCCTCTTAGATTGATCCGGTCCTGGGCACCGTCGGTTTTGGATCCGGCCTCCACGGCTGGGCCTTCACGCTGAAGCAGTTCGCGGAGATGTACGTGGCCAAGTTCGCCGCCAAGGGCGAAAGTCAGCTGAGCGCCGCCGACCGGGCCAAGAAAGTAGAGGACATGATGAAGAAACTCTGGGGAGACAGGTGGGTGGCATCGTTTCTCTGCAGCGTTGCCCGCGATGTCTCTGTTAACGGAGGAACACGAAAAGGAAGCAGCCGCCAGTTTTGAGGTTTTCAGAAATGCTTATTATTACCCTTAAAAACACGACAAGATATGTTTTAAACATAATTTTAAAACATAATTACTTGTAAAATAGGTTTCAGTAGAATCTTTTTTAAAAGCTGTAGAATATGTTTTTAGAAATGCTTTTAAATTATGTTTTGAAGCATTTTAAAAGCATTTCTAAAAACATTTTACACCGTTTTTAAACAATTATATCAAAACGCATTTTACAAGTAACTGGGAAAACATGACAGATAACCTCAACCAAAATAACTCTGGTTGCGTTTGGTCGTTTCGAAGCGTGGCATCGCATCAGGTTGCTCTGGAAAAGTAACTAGTGGCAAGCAATGATCTCCCTGGTAACTAGTTACTTTACAAGAGCAGCCAAATACGTCAAGCTTTTCCTTCAGGGTTCTGTACGCTTTTAACCCAGGAAAATCTAAAACTGCCCAACCCTTTTGAGTCATAAAAAGGAAAACTGGCGACTCTTGCGTATGCATTTCGCTTTTACAGCCCCCTTCCAGGAAACCTTGCTTTGGGTGGATGATTGCATGGAGGTGGCAAAGCGGCAGGCCTTGTCTGATCTCTTAGTACTTAATCTCGGTCGCCTCCCTCGATTGCCCGCAGATACTTTGACCCAGCCACCGGAAAATTCAGCAAATCCCCCAACGGCCCCGATGGGAAGAAGCTGCCCCGAACCTTCTGCCAGCTGATCCTGGACCCCATTTTCAAGGTAAGCCCCCCCCCTTCGTTTTCCAACCTCGCCTGACTTCTCCAAAGACTTTTGGGGGGGGGGGTGGCCCGGCCCATTCCGTGCGTGATGATGGAAACAAAATTTCTTCACTTTGACCTGACGCAGTGCGGTTGAAGAAATGTTTTCAAGGATCTGATGCCTAGTGGGCTGGCTGCGCCCCCCCCCCATCTCTCTGTCCATCGGAGCGGCCTGGTGAGGCTCCTTTTGGGTCTTTAATCCCATCCAGATCGGTTTGTGCCCCCGTTATTAAAAAGAAACATCCAAGCCCCCCCGTGTCTGGCCAGGTGGAAGCAGAAAACGCTCCCTCTTGCCAAGTGACCAGCCGTGTGTTGGGGGAATTCTCGTCTGCCTCCTTTCTCGCTTGGTGGCTCTTCTCCCGACGAGGCATCCGAATTGTCCCCCGGCTGCTCTTGGGTTGGTTTGCGCCTCCCGCTTAATTAATTGAATTTTTTTTGGGATGAAAGGTGTTTGACTCAATCATGAACTTCAAGAAGGAGGAAACCGCGAAGCTGATAGAGAAGCTGGACATCAAGCTGGACAGCGAGGACAAAGATAAGGAAGGGAAGCCCTTGCTGAAGGTGAGGTGGGAAACGGGGGTGGTGGGGGTGGTTCGCAAAGGGTTGAAGTGAATGTGAACTCATTTTGGTTTGGCTTGGTTCCTCCTGTTTTGCTTAAGTGGGGGTGTTTCGACTCCCCCCCCCTTGCACCAAAATAGCGTTGCGATGAGCAGTATTTGGTGGGTTGGCTTGAAAAGGCCATTAAGTCCCATTAGCTTGACAAAGGACCCCGCTTCTGCGGGAGAGGAACTAGGTCATCCGTCCAGACCAAGCCAGCTGCCTTGTCCGGACGGCTGGGGAGGGGGGGGTCGTAGGTGTCCCAGCAGTCCTGAGGAGTAGCCGCGTTTCCACATCTGCCCGGACTGAGGGGCTGAAGTTGCGCCCCGTTTCCTTCCAAGGCCTGAATCCCTGCTTTTGTCTCCTCGGCCCAGGCGGTGATGAGACGCTGGCTTCCCGCTGGGGAGGCCCTGCTCCAGATGATCACCATCCACCTGCCTTCCCCCGTCACCGCTCAGAAGTACCGTTGCGAGCTGCTCTACGAAGGGCCCCCCGATGACGAGGCTGCCATGGGTAGGTGGCGCATCTCTCCCGCCCCCTCCCTTTGGGCCCAGCCTGGCTTTAAAAAGCCCGCTGTATACACTTCACAAAAGGGCTTTCTCCTGGGCCCAGCCCGTTGATCCCGCTTTACCCGATGCGGTGAATTCTGCCGCCAACAAGGTTTCGAATAAGTCTTCAGTGCATTAACGCCGCTTCTCCCTTCCAGGGATCAAGGGCTGTGACCCCAAAGCCCCCCTGATGATGTACATCTCTAAAATGGTGCCCACCACCGACAAGGGCCGCTTCTACGCCTTCGGGCGGGTCTTCTCCGGAGTCGTCTCCACCGGCCTCAAGTGCCGGATCATGGGGCCTAACTACACGCCGGGCAAGAAGGAGGATCTGTACCTGAAGCCGATCCAGAGGTGGGTCGGGTTCCCCTCACTGTGCGCCCCCCCCCCGAGTCCAGCCATAATGAAAAGAGAGGCAGGGAAAAATGGATTAAAACCAAGGATAATTAGGGTTGTTTGGATACTAGCTGTGTTTACAGTACAAGGAAAATCATTAGCCGCATTAAGGCAGATGGCTGTGGGTGCAACAGGAGAGAAGTTTTTAGCCTTCTGTGAAATCTTACGAAGGTTTATTTGGCTTTTGCTCTCCGATCGCTTCTTCATCAGTGTCAATTCTGGGACTGGGGAAAGGGTGTTTCCCCCCCCCCCCCTGGCGAGTGCCGTCTTCTTGCTTTAAAAGCCCCCTGACTCCGGTTTCCTTCCTCTCCCCTCCCAGGACCATTCTCATGATGGGGCGCTACGTGGAGCCCATTGAGGACGTGCCTTGCGGGAACATCGTGGGGCTGGTGGGGGTCGACCAGTTCCTGGTCAAGACGGGCACCATCACCACCTTCGAGCATGCCCACAACATGCGGGTCATGAAGTTCAGCGTCAGCCCCGTCGTGCGGGTGGCCGTGGAGGCCAAGAACCCCGCCGACCTGCCCAAGCTGGTGGAAGGCCTGAAGCGGCTGGCCAAGTCCGACCCCATGGTGCAGGTGAGTGAAACGGAAGCCGGGAGAGGCGGATGTGACCCGACAGCTTCAGTCCTGAGTGGACCTTCAGTGAGGTTTCTCTCCGGAAGAGAGAGCTCAGGAGAGGCTGATCGCTAGTTAGGAGGAGGAAGAATTCCACCCGTCCCGCCTGGGGAAGCCGGCCCAGCTCTGAGCACCTCTGCGTTTTCTCTGCCCCGCAGTGCATCATTGAGGAATCTGGGGAGCACATCATTGCTGGCGCTGGGGAGCTGCACCTGGAGATCTGCCTGAAGGACCTCGAGGAAGATCACGCCTGCATCCCGATCAAAGTAAGCGGAGCCGTGTTCTTAGAACGGCAGAGCGGGAAGGGACCCCAAAGATCATCCAGTCCAGCCCCTGTTGAGGAGGCCCCGTGGGGGGGGGGGATCGAACTCCCAGCCTTTGGCTCTACAGACAGACGCCTAACCCGCCAAGCTTTCCAGCGTTGGCTTTATTAGGATCAGCAGAGACCCAGCGTCTCATCTCCTGCATCCCTAGAGGGAAGGTCACTTTTCTGTTCCTATTCTACCGCCCTTCTGATTTAACGGTGCCTCTTAAGAGGGTTTTCAAGGGGTGAGAGAGAGCCGGAGTGCGGTTTTCCCAGTGGCACCCCCCGCCTCCTGAGATTCCGTGGCTGGACAGGAATTCGAACCCATGGCCAGGTCTCTCTGTCACACCCACCCACCCAGTTTTATGCAGCTAGGCAAATAGCGGGGTGGTGCGTGGGAATTCCCAGCACATCCGTTCTGGGTTTGGCGTTCGCTTGAGCCGCAGCCGGTCCCGAATCCTCCCGTTTTGCTCCGGCAGAAATCCGACCCGGTGGTGTCCTACCGGGAGACGGTCAGCGAGGAGTCCTCGGTCCTCTGCCTCTCGAAGTCCGCCAACAAGCACAACCGCCTCTACATGAAGGCCCGCCCCTTCCCCGAAGGCCTGGCCGAGGACATCGACAAGGGGGACGTCTCCTCCCGCCAGGAGCTGAAGCAGCGCGCCCGCTACCTAGCCGAGAAGTACGAGTGGGACGTGACCGAGGCCCGCAAGATCTGGTGCTTCGGCCCAGACGGCACCGGGCCCAACATCTTGACGGACATCACCAAGGGGGTGCAGTACCTCAACGAGATCAAGGACAGCGTGGTGGCCGCCTTCCAGTGGGCCACCAAGGAGGTAAGGCGGGCGAGAGGGCTGTGGGGCGGTGGCTCCTGTGGCAGAAGGGGGGGGGGTGAGGCTCGCCGGTTTAAAAAAATAAAACCCCGCTCCCCTGCCGCCTTCTCCCCCCAGGGCGCCCTCTGTGAGGAGAACATGCGGGCCGTGCGGGTGGATGTCCACGATGTGACCCTCCACGCCGACGCCATCCACCGGGGGGGCAGCCAGATCATCCCCACCGCCCGGAAGTGCTTCTACGCCTGCATGCTGACCGCCCAGCCCCGGCTCATGGAGCCCATCTACCTCGTGGAGATCCAGGTGAGGGAGGGCTCGGCGAGGGAGGGCTTTTTTTGAGGGGAAAGGGGTGGGGAGGGGGGGTTCAGCCGGCGCTGGCTCTTTGGCCCTTCTCCGCCTGTGTCCCCCCCTCGCTAACGCCTCGTCTTCCTTTCTCGCCCAGTGCCCGGAGCAGGTGGTGGGCGGCATCTACGGCGTGTTGAACAAGAAACGGGGCCACGTCTTCGAAGAATCTCAGGTGGCCGGCACCCCCATGTTCGTGGTCAAGGCCTACCTCCCGGTCAACGAATCTTTTGGTACGTGTCGTTTCAGTTAAGAGAGTGACTCTTCCTGTGTGAGTTTCCTGAGGGTCCGTAAGACCTGCTCTGAACATTTATGGGATCTTTCTCTAGTGTGTTTTCAATGTTTACTTGCGTTTAATCATTCAGTTGCATTTTAATTAGCGCATCGTTTAATCGTTTTAATGTTGAACTCATTGTGCTTTTAAATTCTGTTCTTTTTAGTATTGTGAGCCGCCTTATCTGGAGAAAGGCGTCGTATAGATAAAACAAATAAGTAAATAGGATGATTGTCTTGCCTTGCTCAGAAGGCAAGCGGGGGTGTTTACGGCTTTGGTCTAATCTAAAACTTTATTACGGTCAAAGACCAGCCACAAGGCTTTGGTTTTTTTACCTCGATCTCTTACCGTTTTGGGCTTTCTTTCATAACGCGCATGCCTTTCTTTCTCTCCGTATTTCTCTCCGTAGGTTTCACCGCCGATTTGAGATCCAACACAGGTGGCCAGGCGTTCCCCCAGTGCGTCTTTGACCACTGGCAGATCCTTCCCGGAGACCCCTTCGACAGCACCACCCGCCCCTCTCAAGTGGTCGCCGAGACCCGCAAGCGGAAAGGGCTCAAGGAGGGCATTCCCGCCTTAGACAACTACCTGGACAAATTGTAAAAACCTGATGCAGAGAAATGAAAATTATGAACGCAAAATAAAATGCCAAAACATCAGGTCTTGGAAAAAGAATAAATTTTAAAAATGGCTTTTTGTTGGGACTCCAAATTGAATTGGCGTAGTAGCACGGACATCGTGGGTGGGCCCAAGCCGGGGGGGTGGAGAGCCCCGGGGCCACCTCCTTGTGGGATTAATTTCAGCGCTGATGAAATAGATCCGCTAACGAGGAAGCGGCCATCGCAACCCCGTTGTGCTCTTCCATGGGGTGCAACCGAGGGATGAACCACCTCAGTATTTATTCAGCCCGGGTGGCAACAGGGAGAAAGACCCCAAGGTGATTTTTTTTCCTTCCTTGATGGGAGCCACTTAGGAGGAAAAACAGAAGGGGGGTTGTGTAGGTGTGACGTGTGAAATTCATTCCGTGTTCCAGAAAAACTGCGTGCACACAATCTGAAGTTTTAAGGAGAGGAGGAACGGGGACGCCGGCCCTTCCGTGGGGAGAAGAGAGAAAGTGTTAAACTTTTTTTCTAGTTTAAAACAATTAGGAGGGGCTTCCCCTTTGTGGTGAAAGGGGCACGGGTGCGAATCATTGTATCGGTAACCACTGGAATAATAAATCTCATAAGGCGATGGGTCGAGTTTCCTGTTTGTCTCCAACATCTGGTGAGCCTAGGGATGATTTTAAAAAGCCAGGGTCCTTTCTTGCTCTGAGCCAGATCCTCAGTCCCCAGGTAGCTGGGGTCCCGATATTCATGTTTTTTTTAATGTGCGGTAGGGGGGAGGTGGTTGCTGCTAGCAAGGCAGTTGAGACTCCGAACCCTTTGCTAATCCACTGAGTTTCTCCAGGTTTTTTTGTCTGCCCCCACCTCATCTTGGCTGCCTGAAAATACTCAATAAAAACCCCAGAAATACAATATTGAGATGTATTTCCAGGGTGTATTTGCCAGCACTGGCCACTTGAGGGAGCTGGAGACCTTGCAATGAATGGCGTTCTATCTTTACGGCATTTTTCAGCATCCGCGGGTTTGGGAAAGCAATTCCCTGTTTATCCTGCGTTTCTACTGTATAAAGAATTCAGTGTGTTTTAGTCGCTTTCCCTCTTAAATTGAAAAAAATCTTATTTTACGGGTGTTCGTTTAAAAAAAAAAAATCATTGATTTGCAAACAGGGACTCCTAAGAGGTCCAAGCCGTTCGCCCAGGGAAAAAAAGTTTCATTTTTTAAAAAAGTTATTGTAGGTCCTGGGAATCCTGCGACCTTAAGGAGATCATGGAGTTCTGGAGATCATGGGGAAAAACGACAAGCTAGGATGGATATTCTGAGCGTTGTACTTTTTAAAAAGGGGTGGGCTGGGGGGAGAGCGAACCTCTCCGGTCCTTCCTGCAATTTTATACATGATTCAGAAAATTGGTTACGGCGGGAGAGATCCTCGTAGGGTCCCTCCCTGCCTTCCGGTTTACCATTTCAAGCAAAGAAATGACATTGATTTATATAGATGAATCATGATCAATATATAATATAAAGCAAATCAGTTAAATGAAGCATTTTTTAAAAAAATGAGCTCTGGGACCTACTGGGGGGGGGGTAAAGGACAGGGTGGCAGCAGTAACTGTATATAATAAAGCCATAGGATGCATTCATAGACATATTTCTGAATAAATGGAGATCTTATTGATAAAAGCGGAGGCACAGTAGGGTGAGAGGAAAGCCAGAGGTGAGAGGGATGCACTCCCTAAATAGATAGACCGATCGATCGATGCATATATGGATTTATTATGTTATAAATTAGGTTGGTCACGTGCTGGGAAAGTCATCCCCTGTGCGAATCGCCTACCCTTGGTTGGCAAAGGTCGGGGATTCTCTACGGAGTGCCTCCCTCTCCCCTCTGGCTTTCCTCTCATCCTGCTGCACCCCATTTATTTATTTATTTATTACATTTATAGATCAATTAGATCTCCATTCCTTCGGAAAGAAAAGCAGTAATTATTTTCCAAAAGCACAATTAAGTCGGGCTGCCTTAAAGAGAAAAAAAAGGGGGGTGTAAAAAAAAAGTCCCATTTTTATGAACGGGAGAAAGGAAGGTGTGTGTGTGTTATATAAAAAAATTTTATATAAAAAAAATTGATACATTTTTTTTAAAAATGAAGAGCTGTAGGACCTACTCCGGGGGTAAAGGACAAGGTGGCAGTAGTAACTGTATATAATAAAGCCATAGGATGCATTCATAGACATATTTCTGAATAAATGGAGATCTTATTGATAAAAGCGGAGGTGCAGTAGGGTGAGAGGAAAGTCAGAGGTGAGAGGGATGCACTCCCTAAACGGACGGATCAATCGATAGATCGATGCATATTATGGATTTATTATATGTTACAAATTAGGTTGGTCACGTGCTGGGAAAGCCCTCCCCGGCGCCAATCGCCTGCCCTCGATTGGCAAAGGTCGGGGATTCTCTTCGGAGTGCCTCCCTCTCCCCTCTGGCTTTCCTCTCATCCTGCTGCACCGCATTTATCCATTAGAGCTCCATTCCTTCGGAAAGAAAAGCACTAATTTATTTAAAAATCTATATAAATTTATATATATAAAAAAACAATTAAGTCGGGCTGCCCTAAAGAGAAAAAAAAAAGGGAGGTGTAAAAAAAAAAAGTCCCATTTTTATGAACGGGAGAAAGGAAGGTGTGTGTGTGGGGGGGGGGGGGAAGCTTCCTCGCTTTTTTTTGAGCGGCGGGTGACGTCATCCGCCCGGGAGAGAAAAAAGAGGAGGAGGAGGAGCCGAGGGAGGAAAGGGGCGGAGATAGAACCCCCTCTCGGGGCGGGTGACGTCACCCCCGCGCCTTAGCCAATGGGGAGCGAGCTCGGCGGCCACAGTGTTGGGAATGCGGGGGAGCAGCAGCAGCAGCAGCGGCGGCGTCTTTCCCGCTCCCCCCGCCCGCGCTCGCTCCCGCCGACGCCCCCGCCCCCCCCTTCCACGTGACCGCGCGCGCGCGAGAGAGGGGAGCCCCCCCGCCCTCCCCCCCTCAGGTGAGTGAAGGAGGGGGAAAAAGGCGGGAAAAGGGGCGCCTCGTCGAGGGAGGGGGGCTTTTCTGGGAGGGGAAGGTGGGGGAGGGGGCTATCTTTCTGGGGGGGGCTCTGGGGGGGCTCTGAGGGGAAGGGGGTGAGAAACAGGGAGGTGGGTGTCTTTTGGGGAGGGGGAAAGGGGCCGGGGTGAATGTGGGGGGGGGGCTTGTGAGGAAGACTAGGGGTGTATTTTCTGAGGGGGGGGGTTGTCTTGTTTTTCCCTTTGGTGGGGGGCTAAAGGGGGGGAGGGGATATTTGGAGGGGGGGGAAGACCTGGAGGTAAGTTGTGGGGATATTTGGAGGGGGGGTGGATTGGAAAGTGTTTTTTTGAGCAGGAAAAAGGCAGCTGTCAAGCTTTTTTTTCCCCAGACTACAAAGCCCAAAATCCACCAACCCCCTCCCTGCTAAGCTAGGGTGGCTGGGCGGCTTCACGCTCTTGGACTCCAGCTCCCATCATCCCCCAGAACCCCCTCCCTGCTAGCTAGGGTGGCTGGGCGGCTTCACGCTCTTGGACTCCAGCTCCCATCATCCCCCAGAACCCCCTCCCTGCTTAGCTAGGGTGGCTGGGCGGCTTCACCGCTCTTGGACTCCAGCTCCCATAATCCCCAGAACCCCCTCCCTGCTAGCTAGGGTGGCTGGGCGGCTTCACGCTCTTGGACTCCAGCTCCCATCATCCCCAGAACCCCCTCCCTGCTTAGCTAGGGTGGGCTGGGCGGCTTCACGCTCTTGGACTCCAGCTCCCATCATCCCCAGAACCCCCTCCCTGCTAAGCTAGGGTGGCTGGGCGGCTTCACGCTCTTGGGCTCCAGCTCCTATCATCCCCAGAACCGGGGGTCCAGGCTTTGGACTTAATTGTGTGTGGGGGGGGGGAGGTTTGAATATTCCCCTCCCAAATCCATAATTCATTCTCTTTCCTGATTTATTTCTCACAAACACACACCGTGTTAAGATCTGGGCTTTTAAAAAGATTTTTGAAGAGGAAAAGAGAGAAGAAAATGTTATAAATTTATATATATAAATAAACAAACCCCAAAGGGAAAGAACAGGGAACAGAAGAAGAAAAAGGGATGGTTTTCTTTATTTAAAACCTTTTTAATCCCACCTTTCTCCCTTAAAAAAAGAACCCCCAGGCAGCTAATTATGGGTTTTTATATATAATATTTATATATATATATTATATATATATATCTTTTTAAGCCAACAAACCAAGGATTTTGGAAGGAAGGAACAAAGAAAGGGGGACCCGTTGGCTATGAATGTTTACGAAGGAGGAAATCATTGGTCGACCCTTTGCTTCGTTAACAGCGACACGGAATCCATCCTTCGTTAAAGCCGGGGCGCAGCCAACCGAGTCTTGACACGCCCGGAAGGGGGACGAGGCGCGTCCGGTGCCGGGAGCCATGGCCACCTTCCGCCAGGAAAACGTGGAAGACCACTACGAGATGAAAGAGGAGCTGGGCAGGTGACATGGGGGACACTTTTTTGGGGTGGGGGGGTCCAGCACGTGGCAGGGGCACCCGGGGCCAAAACTAAGGGGTGAGACGTTGGAGGCTTAACTCACCCCCAGATTTTTTTTGAAGGGGCACCAAAGGAAGCCGATTCTTGCCAATGAAGTGGCTCTCTTATTTATTTATCTAAATTATTTCTACCCACCTTTCTCCTTAAAAAGGAACCGAGGCAGGTTTCTTAAAAGGACAATATTTAAAAGCCAAGAGCAATAAGTGTAGAGATATTTAGAAAAAAATAATAATAATTAAACAAGGATCGTCTTAAAAATGGGGAATAAAATCAATTGTCACACCCAGGAACGCTGTGACATTCTTGGTCTGAATCACGGATACCTTTCCCCAGAGCATTTCCTGTCTGACTAATTTGGCTCCAGCCTGTCCTCTGAGCGAGCAAACGGGTTTTGTGAGGCCAAAAAATTAAAAAAAATAGATGCAGGAGGGAGAAAAAGATTTGGGATCTATGCCTTACAAAAGAATTTTGCATATTGTTGTTTTTTTTTCCTTGCAGCAAAATGCAAAATTCTTAGCCAGCGTCACCCTATATTGCAAATTTTGCTTTATGGGGTTTTAAGCTTCTTGTCGAGGCAGAGAGGGTCCCTTTTTTTGAGCTCCTATTATGTTATGGCTGAAATCTTGAGAATATGCCCATTGCGGGTGATGGAGAACCTATGCGGCCACAATTCAAGGACCCTGCTGGTTTCATCTTGATAAGTCCGAATTTATCACACTGGGAACAAACTGAAAAAAAAATGGATTTTCCTCCTCTAATTTATTTGCATGTCAGTTTTAGCCTGTTTTACCTTCCTTAAAACAGAGTTTCCCCCTTCATTACAAATGAAACAGAGAACTGTTTCGTGTTAGTTCACTAACTGGGGTTTTAAAACCCTGCTTTGAGATCCAGATTAGTAAACTAATTAAGCCAGAGTCTGACCCTTTTGGAGGTAAAGTAGATTTCCAGTTTAACACACCGAGAAGCCACAAAACAGGCCATAAATGGCGAAAGCAAACGGTCCTTTTGACTTAAAATCAAATTATTCACTAGAAAGAGTCTTAGAAACAGACAAGCTTTCCATGGCGTAAACTTTCCCAGTTTGCAGCACACTTCCTCTGATGCAACACATGTGGGGAAATAAAATGTTTTGTCATCCAGACGCCACGAAGATTCTTCCGTCGTTTCTGCTACAACAGACTCAACGCTCGCAATTTATAAACCAGGGTCTTTAAACCAAGGTTTGATCTGGGTCTGTTTAAAACCAACACTTAGTCGGAGTTCCCTGTTGGGCTGAACTCTGGTTTTTAAACCGTTGAAAACGAGCCCCCAGTCTCCTCTTATTTCTGTATAACCTAATATGGAAAGCCAGCAGTGTGCCAGCATGATCTCAGCTGTAAAAAATGTAAATAACTAGCCTTCCCTACATGGCCGAACGTCTGCGGCTTTATTAAAAGAGGACGAAAGGGAGAGTCCTTCTCCTTTTAACTCCTGCCTCTGTTTGGGAGCGCTCCAGAATAATTTACGGGGTGGGTGAGTGAGTGGGTATTCGGAGCAGTTTTTCCCCTCTCTCTGGGCTAGGTTCCCCCAGTGCTTTCCTTGCCACGATACCAGGAGATGCTGTGCTCACGCCATGGAGGATGATAGCATCAGGAATGCGGTAGTTCAGTGACCCAGCAAATCCCAAGGAGGAACCTGACCTGTGGGGAGCTTGTAGGGTTCCCGCAGAAGCTGTTTAATTGGCCAGAAGCTCTCAGACGGGACAGCTGCCAATCTTGCTGGAAAGCCAGGAGAAAGAAGAGCTTTTCCAAACTCTTAAAATTAAAATATAATCTTTACTTTTGCCTGTGTAATAGATGATAGGTTGGGCTATATATACAGGAAATGGCTTGTGACGAATAGGTTTCACGGGTGCATCTAAAAATGATCGAAGCCTTTTAAGTATCTGAGAGAATATTATGGGTACCTGGGAAGCACTGTATGCGTTGTCAAGACCAAACAAACTTTGGAAAAAAAGTATTGGGGCCTGTTCCACCGGCTCCATTCAGGAGCCCCTGTTCAATGGATGGCACCCCTTCTTGCCATTTTATCTTCAGAACAACCCTGGGAAATATTATATCAGGTTCAGAGAGATTGAGAGAGAAAAGCCTGAGGTCACCCAGTGAGTTTCATAGTTCGCTGGAGACTAGACGCTGAACCTCCTGCATCCCCGTCTGCTGTTGATTTGGAAGTCTCCCTGCTCCATCAGGTCCCCCGGGAATATTTCTCTCTTAGTTAAACCACAGCTTGGGAAAGTT
Source organism: Intellagama lesueurii (assembly GCA_037013535.1). Lineage (NCBI taxonomy): Eukaryota > Metazoa > Chordata > Lepidosauria > Squamata > Agamidae > Intellagama > Intellagama lesueurii. The sequence goes on along the minus strand of JBAJHW010000020.1, from coordinate 2,758,828 downwards.
ACTCCTGAAGACGGCAGCTTGAAACTGCAACTCCCCTTTCTCTCTCAAGTGGCATGCCCAGCAGCCCTGCAGGATGGGAGAATGATGGGTGTTTGAGTCCAACAGCGCCGTTCCCTGGCTTGGCAACGAGACAGCCCCTTTGCTAAATTACTCGCCAGAGGCCCTTTTCTGTTTGAAATGAGGCCCATTCAGATGAACTTGCCCACTCTTCTAATGGGACCATCCACCCCGATAATGGGTGATGGGTTTTCTTGCTGGTTTTGGCACCCTGTGTGGGTGGAATGACCTCTTATTTGTGCAGGGGTCAACTCAGCCTTTCTTGAGGTTTCAGGAAGAAAGTTACAGCCTTTAGGGGGGGAAATGTATACAGTAGGACCCCTGTATCCACAGGAGGTTGGTTGCAAGCCCCCCGTGGATGCTGAAAACCACAGATAACAGCAAACCCTATTAATATCATGGTAAAAGAAAAAAAATCCAGGAAAAAAACTATTTTCATATGCATTACCAGAACTGACCTCTAGAGGGGGCCAAAGACTGTTGTATGTATCCCTCAACAACAAAAATTCATAGCATGGTCTCTGGCTCCCTCTACTGCTAGTTTGTGGTAATACATGTGAAAATATTTTTTTTCTGGATTTTTTTTCTTTTCATATTTTTAATATTTTCAGAACATGGATAAGTGACACTGTGGATACTGATCCTGCAGATACGAGCATCCTACTTTAAAGCCTTTTAAATCTTATAGTCGGAACAGAGGCACCCGTCAACTGGTTTTTAACCCCTCCTCTTCCTCTCACCCCAGCGGCCAGTTTGCGATCGTGCGGAAGTGCCGAGAGAAGAAGACGGACCTGGAATACGCGGCCAAGTTCATCAAGAAACGTCGACTCTCTTCCAGCCGCCGCGGGGTGAGCCGGGAGGAGATTGAGCGGGAGGTGAACATCCTGCGGGAGATCCAGCACCCCAACATCATCACCCTGCACGACATCTTTGAGAACAAGACGGACGTGGTCCTGATCCTGGAGCTGGTGTCCGGCGGGGAGCTCTTCGACTTCCTGGCTGAGAAGGAGTCGCTGACCGAGGAGGAGGCCACCCAGTTCCTCAAGCAGATCCTGGACGGGGTCCACTACCTTCATTCCAGACGCATCGCCCATTTCGACCTCAAGGTGAGACACACACACACACACACACAGAAAGAGCGAGAGAGGGATCTGTGGGAGGTCCCAGCAGCTGCTGCTTTTGTGTGAACCAAGGTGGTTGGAAAACAGATTGTATATCACTGGGAGTATTTTGTTTCATTCATTCATTCATTCATTCATTCATTCATTCATTCATTCATTCATTGGCCGGTGTTCTCCCCATAAGGTGAACACAGGGCAGCTCACCGTGTTCAAAAAAATTAGAGAATTAAAAAGACGATAAATTATAAATGAAAAAAAAAAACCTTTAATATAGTAGGACCACCGTATCTGCGATATCAGTATCCGCGGTTTCACTTATCCGCTACCTGAAAATATTGAATTAAAAGAAAACACCCAGAAATACGCTTTTCCAAGGTGTGTTACCAGAACCAGTCAATAGAAAGAACCAGAGACTGTGCTATATCTATAGGGTTTGGTATATCCATGGGTTTTCAGCATCCACGGGGGCGGGGGGGGCTTGGAACCGTTCTCCCCCAGATATTCGGTCCTATTGTAGTAATCAATATATGTTGTTGAATGATTAAAAACATTTAAAACTTCAAAAACAAACTTAACTAAAGGGAGAGGAAAAAGCCACCGTTCTGATGGTTTAAAAGGGCTGCCGGCCAGGAATTTGCCTGTTTGCTGAGTGCAGAGGTCATCATAGCGCCACCCCTTCCTTTTCCCTCCTTTCAGCCCGAAAACATCATGCTGCTAGACAAAAACGTCCCCAGCCCTCGCATCAAGCTGATCGACTTCGGCATCGCGCACAAGATCGAATCGGGGAGTGAGTTTAAGAACATCTTCGGCACCCCGGAGTTCGTAGGTACGAGCCGGAAAGAGAAGTCCAGAAAGCTGAGAGATCGACCCCTAAAAGGAAACGGTGTAGGGGGTGTGGATTGCTTGGTCACTGAAACACCTTTTCTTTCCCCCCCCCCCCCTTTTCTTTTTCTCCAAAGCTCCCGAAATCGTCAACTACGAGCCTTTGGGTCTGGAGGCCGATATGTGGTGAGCGAAGTGAGGAGTCTGTGGGATCTCCTGCCGAATTTAACAGGCCTCAGAAAAGGCAAAAGGCCTGCAATGGGTTACCGTACAAGAGCTGAGAAAAGTAACGTAGCGGTTCCTAAGAACAACAGAAAGCCTCGTGGCCTCTTAAGGGCGGATCAACTGGCGTGTGCATGAATGTGCATGGATCGGAGCCCACGTACTGAGTTCAGGCAGCCACTTCTGCCCCTAGGTTGGGGGAGGGGGGTGACGCGTGGGCCACACCAGCTGTGACCACGAAGCCCCACCTCGGGCGTGATGCTAGGGCCATGGCGGCGAAGGAACAAAGATCAGGATGAGTTAGGGTTAGGGTTTCTGTGGGAAGCAGGGGCTGCTCTCCCAAAGTCTTGACTCCTCTGCCTTTTCCCCCCTCAACAGGAGCATCGGCGTCATCACATACATCCTGTGAGTACTTCTGAATCAGAATATTTTCTGCCTTGTGTGTCTGGGTGCCAAGAAGATGCATTTTATGTTTCAGGACTGGTGATTTTCTTGCTTAACAGATAAATAATGGTTCGCTTGTTGGTTCAGAGCTGAGGTTCTTGATCTTGAGCCCCTCCAGAGGTTTGGGGTTTCCAGAATTCTTTCCTGCCCCAGTGAGCTTAGAAGCCCAGTTTCCGGAAAGATCACGTTCTCTCATAGAAGCTCACCCGAGCTTTCAGAGGCCCTCCTCTGCATCCTCCCACCAAGTAAAGCCAGGCAAATGTCCCAACTAGAGAAGCAGCATCTATTAGTTTATTTATTTGTTTAAAATATTTCTACCCTGCCTTTCTCCTTGAAAAGGACCAGAGGTGACTTGCATCATTAAAAGACCAATATTAAAGCCAATAACGGTGAGGATACAAATACTAAAAAAAGATCAAATAAATAGTCTACAAAAAACATAAGCCACACCAAAACACAAGCAACACAGTAAAGTACAACAAGCCATTTTTTAAAAAAAAAGCCCTCTCAGGCAACCAGTCCTTAAGGAAAAGCTTGCCTGAAGAGAAAGGTCTTTGCCTGCTTGCGGAAGGACAGCCAAGAGGGGGCCCAGCCTGGCTTCCAGTGGGAGGGAGTTCCGCAGTCTGGGGGCATCCACAGAGAAAGCCCTCTTTTGTCCCCCCCACCAAACACGCCTGTGAAGATGGTGGGACCGAGAGAAAGGCCTCCCCTGATGATCTTAATGCCCGGGCAGGCTCATCGAGGGAGATGCGGTCTTTGAGATAGCTGGGACCCAAACCGTTTTTAGGGCTTTATAGGTCAGAACCAACACTTTTTCCTCCCGGTCTAGTGCGTTCTGTTTCCTCCTCCACAGTGCCAAAGCCCAAACCTCTTGGACTCTGAATCGTTGTTTTAAATTGACTCTTCCCTTCCCTTCCCCTTTTTTTGGGGGGAGGGGGCCCTTCCACCCCCAGCTTAAGCGGTGCGTCCCCCTTCTTGGGCGAAACGAAGCAGGAGACCTTGACCAACATCTCCGCCGTCAACTACGACTTTGACGAGGAGTACTTCGGCAACACCAGTGAGCTGGCCAAAGATTTTATCCGCCGCCTTCTCGTCAAGGATCCCAAGTAAGAGACTCGAGGAGAAAGGTCGGGATTGTCCTTAGGATCTTCCGAGCGTCTTTGAAATGCCCCGTCGTGGCTCCACGGGGTGGCCCCGAGCTGTTGCTGGAAGCCGGACACCCCCTGCAGAAAAAGCTCTCTTAATTGTTTGTTTTTTTCTGAACAAAACTGGAAGTCACCCGAAGTTCGCTTCCAGTTCCCAATAGAAATGGAAATGGAGGAGTTTTTTAAAGCAGAGAATTTCCCCTCCATAGATACTAAAAGCAAAACGCTGTACATGCCTTTAGAGAAACGTTCTATTTCTGGGAACTCCAGAAAGGTGTTTTGGTTTGGGAGGGTTTTTCAGGTCCTGCAGCCAGTGCGCGTCACCCGCAACCTCTCCGTTAAGCCCTCCCAGTCCATACTGGGACCATTCCCGTCCTGATCTCACCTGTCTGTGGCCTGCTGTCCCTGTTCCGTAAAGTAACCCATCATCCTCAAGGCTGACGGCTCCTTTATATATCTATATATATATCATTGCAGGAAACGGATGACCATCGAGCAGAGCTTGGAGCACCCGTGGATTAAGGTAAAAAGCGGAGTCTGTCAGAAAGGATTCGGGATCTTGTCCTCTCTCATGGATGCCAGAAATGCTCGTAGATCTGTTTGAGTAAGACCCGCCATGAGCTGGTCTCTGCTAACTAACCTTCAGACACAAAATGCTCCCGGTGGAAGCTAGCGAGGGAGAAAGAAAGAAAGGCCCCCACTACGTGGCAAGCCAGACTTCCTTCCGGTGGGGCCCGAATCCGCCCAAAAGCGATGCCTGGAAACATTTAAAGGGTTTGGTGTGTGGTTGAGCAAACTCTCTTCTCCGATTCCCGCCCTTTTCTCCCCCCCCCCCGACTCTTTGCAGGTGATTAAGAGGAGAAATGTTCGTAACGAGGACAACGGGAAGAAGCCGGAGCGCCGGCGGCTCAAGACGACGCGCCTGAAGGAGTACACCATCAAGTCCCACTCCAGCATGCCTCCCAACAACACCTACGTCAACTTTGAGCGCTTCTCCAAGGTCATGGAGGAGGTGGCACTGGCCGAGGAGAGCCTGCGGGCCCTGCAGCAAACCAAGAAGTCCTTCCGGGAGGACATGGACGCCCTGAGGGCCATCTACGAGGACAAAGAAATCTGGTACAAGGAGGAGAACGAGGCCATCGGCCAGGATCTGCGGCAGATCCGTCAGGAGATGCAGAAGACGGAGGCCCTCAAGCGGCAGACCCAGGAGGCGGCCCGGAGCGCCTCCCTGGCCGCCAACGGGCTGAAGCGGCGTTACCGGAAGCTGGAGAACCGCTACGAGGCCTTGGCCAAGCAGGTGGCGTCGGAGATGAAGTTCGTGCAGGAACTGGTCCGCTCGGTGGAGCTCGAGAAGCTGGAGGGAGGGGAAGGGGGCTGCAGCCTCCGTTAAAGCCCCCTTCGACCTCAGGGGGGCCAACGCCGGTTCGCCTCGCCTTCCGTGGGGCTCCTGCTTTCATCCTGGCGCGGTGGTTTTCAAGACTCCAGAGCCCATCATGCTGCCCGCCCGCTTGGACCTCCGCACAACGGATGTGATTCTTGCGTGCTTGAATCCCGCGTTCTTCCCCCCCCCCTCTGAAAACGGTGTGCTTATTTAAATAACTAAATAGATTGTTTCTGGATCTCACTTAGAAAAGGGGGCCCTTCCCCTCCTGTCGGGCTGGTGCTTCCTTGAAGATCCAAAGCTACGTCAGAAGGCTCCCCGAGGAAATCTCTCCAGGTTGTGTCCCTCACTTTTTTTTCTCTCTGAACGACTTTCCAGCTGCAGAAAGGAACATCGGAAGCCTGTTTCGGGCATCAGTCGCAACTCGCCTGCCGTGGTTCTAAGGGCGAGGAAGCCACGCATTTCTGGAGATCAACGTGTCAATAGGATCAGTGAGATTAAAAAAAGAGGGGCCCGTCTCCCATCCCAACCCGAAATAGGACCTTTCGGGCGAAACCTACCCTCTCTGCATCATCTTAAGACTTCATTGCTGCTTCCTTCCCAGGGCTGAAGCTTAATTTCACACATCTCAAGAGTTTTGGGGTTTTTTCCTCGCGCTCCAGGTCCTAAAAAGCAACAGTCAAAAACGCCGTAGGGAACCTTCGTCCCTGTTGGAGCCGTTGAGCTAAGCTCGGTGGCTTTTAGCAAGCCCTGTGTCATGAATTTTGGGGGCCAGATGAGGGCAGGAGAGTTTTCTCTGAATGTTCCTTTTAAGAAACATCGGAGAGGTGTGCCTCCCGAGCACCAGAGCCTCGCCTACGTTAGGAATGCGGCCGGCCAGGAAGCATTACCCTAAAAATCCTGTTTCCAAATCTCTCGGGACAAATATTATAGGGTTTTGTCACCCTATTAAGGGGGCCAGTGACCACCCTCCTCTTCTGAGGCACCTCAAAAGCCCCAAGGGGCATTTCACACACACCCTTTTTCCCTTCTTTCTAGCTATCCGTTTCTGGAGATAGCTACACCTGCTGGTTCCTCTGATTATCCTTCCTTTAATGTCCTGTGTACAGTTTGCGGCACCTCCTGGTCCTTCAGCTGCTCCATTTTGACCTCTGGTCCCATCAAAGCGTAACCCCTGGAGTTTACTGGTCCTGGAGTCCGGGCATCAATTGATGCATATATTTCGAACAGGGCTTAGGAAGGGTGCTCCGAATTATGTGAGCCTTGGTTTCTTTTCTGGCTACGCTAAGCATCAAAAAGCGGGCACCCGGCATTTCCTTCGACAACGCCTTGCTTCCGGGCTCTTCCTCATTTCCTGTTTTGTGCCGAGAATCTGTTTGCAAAAGGGGAATCTTGCATCCTTCTGTTGAGCCAGGAAAACCTCTTTTTTTAATATTGTGTTACACGCAGCAAATAAACCTGCTGAACAACCGCTCGCCCTCTGGCAGAGGAGGAAAAATTGGTAGCCGTAAGCAGCTGTCTTTTAGGTCGGCTTCCCACTCCTGGCCTTGTTGGGCAGACCCTGAAGAGTAAAAAAGGGTGTGAGGAGTAAGAGCTTTTCCTTCTGTTACTCCTATTATCTGGTTTTCCCTCTAGACACATCATTCCTTCAAAGCTCCACGCCCAAGCGGTCACAACCATGTCAGTGAAGCCTGTGTTTCTCTCCCGATGACCGATCACAAAACAAAACCGAGCCTGTTTGCAACGTGCAGAGAGGAAGGCAAGCTCAGGTTGGGATAAATGGATTTTTTTTCCTTCTTAGCAGATCCCCGCTTCTAATGACGTATTACCTGTATCACGTAGTCATGCCTAAGGATTTCCCTGGAAAAGGAAACCGGGCTGAATAAGATGGAGCCTGAATTCCTGACATTTACAATGTCTTATATATCAAAGAATTCATTATTATGGGATTCTCAGGCTTGAATGCAGAGCGAGCGAACCAAAATGAGGCCATTTCAACTCTTGTGCATCCGAATCTACGCAGTGGTGCCCGTGCACTGTCTGCGCGAGGCTTCATTTCGTACTACCAACCCTGGCCAGAGGGTATGAGTAGGAAGATAAGGCATGAATGAACAGCGAGAGTTTGGTTGTAACCAAATTTGGGGGGGGGGGGGGGGGGAGAGAAAAAAAACAGGATAGGATTCCCAACCTGGCTCCTTTTCAAACTTGGCTGCGTTTCTCCTGTAATCGACACAAAGCCATCAGCAAATCACTCCTAGGATGCTAATCCATTGTGCTGTCAAAGAATAATCCTACAATAATAACAATAAAACCTTTTTTTTATAGCAAGATGAGAAAGTTGCTTTTTTTTTTCGTCCTTTCCAGTGTTAGGGAAATGTAAAAAAAAAAAAAAGGATAGTCATTGAATGTCGTTCTTGAGTTTTATCTTGGGAAAACAGCTGAGAACAGTTTGGATGATTATTATTTTTATTTTGGATTAGAGGTCATGGACTCCCAACTCCAGGAGGATGGAGGGTGGTGGACCCAGTGTGTTGCAAAGCTTGAGTGCTGAGGAGAGGCACGTACCCGGCCACGAACCTAGTCACCTTTGCACCGAGTGTGGCCTACCTCACAGGGTTGTTAGGTGGCAGAGGAAGAGAAGCCACGTATCTGTTTGTTCGGATTGGAAATCCGTTGCCTTGCCCCCTCCTGGATTCAGGATAGGATGTCACTGGATCTCGGCACGGCTGCAGCACCCTTAATTCAATTCCGTAACAGCTTCCTGGGAGGGAGGGCAAGACAAAATGCCCCAATTGTGGACCGGAGACCGAGCCGCTGATGGGGGAGGAATGGCCTTCTGAAAAAGAGGAGCCACCCAGCTTTCTCCGGCCAGGCGGCGTGAAAGCACGAGCCGAGGGCCACGTGTCCGAAAAACGGCCCCGACAAGCGGTTTTATTCCATCCCCGAGTTTCTGCCCAGCGAAACGTGTTCATCTTTTAAGGTTTTTGTTTTCTCCCTCTGCATAAGCATGTCAATTTTATTTTATTTTAAATTTTGGCAATACGTTGGAAGAAAACGTCCCGCTGGCACGTGGCAGATCTCCGCGGCCTTTCAGGACACGCGGCCTCGAAGCCGATTTTGGGAAAGGATGGAGGGTCATGTCACGACCAGCAGCTTTCTTTGGGTTTTACCAAAACCCACCACGATGGCTGTTAGGAATCCATCAAGTTCCGACACCCCATCAAACCTGTTTTATTTTTATATATATATTCTAGTGTTCCATTTTAATGAGGGCTTGGGTGGCTGCAAACTCAGAGGAAAAAAATATATGAAAATACGTGATAACTGCTTTCCCTTTAATGCAAAGGTGGAAGAAGCCTGTGTGCCAAAGAGCCATAAAATTAAGCTTTATAAACTGTGTATTGCCACGTATTCAGAAGGTCTGTGGACCTGTCTGTGGAAAGGTGGTTCAGTGTGTGCCCTCAATCCTTTGGAAAACGCCGGTGGGCGTTGCTTGAACCTCCCCGGTTGTTTGGACGTTGCAGAAATAAAACGCTTCGCGTCGTCTTTGTTGGGGGCGAAAATTAAACCCGGGGAACCTCGTGCCCAGGGGAGGAAGTTTATAGGCCCTGGGAGCTTTTAGGGCCAGCCGTTTGAGCTTCCCGGGATGGCAAAGAGGAATGCATTAAAGCCCTTGGTTACTCTTCCTTGTGCAGAGGGAAAAAAAGGAGAATTATACCATGTACGTCGTGTTTTCCCACCCGCGGTGTGATGTGGAGGGGGATCTGATTTTTTCCCCCCTATTTATCATGGGGCGCTGACAAGAAGATGCCCGCCTCGCCATCTCCAGTCTCAACCGTTGCCCGGTTGTGTGTGTGTGTGTGTGTGTGTGTGTTTGTGTTCACAGCCTTGGTTTTCTCTGCTTTTCCCAGAGGTTAGATGCATGACGTTGTGTTGGATAAGGAACAGGAGAGTGAAGATAGTGCCGGGTTTGAGGGGGAGAAAGTCACGCCTGGTGGATGTCCAGAGGGCTGGTTTCTGAACAGACGCATCGTCATATAGAGTGTTGTTGGGTTTTTTAAAAGCTTTGGATGGTCTCCAGACACAAGCATCAGCAACCTGCAACCTGCTCTCTAGCCAGCCTGCGGATCATTTTAAGGGCCTTCAGTGGGGCTGCATCAGTTTTTGGCAGCCACAGCGGCCAAAGAATCTCGCTCGGGTCTAGTTTGGGGTGGTTTGTGGGTTTTTTTGCTCTGTGTGGGAGACCGTTGGGTGTCTGATTATCGTGTGATGGGAAGCCACAAAGCCCAACCCGAAGCTCGCTGAGCCTAAACAACGATGCAAAGAGAGGGAGGGAGAGAGAGAGATTTCTGGGGACTCTAAATCCCAGAATCCACAGTGGGTTGGGGGGGGGGGGCTGGCCTCCCTTGGCTTGGATGAGGCTGTAACTCCAAAACCCAGCCTTCCTGAGCTCTCCAGGTCTCTGGCCAGCCATGGGTCTGCCTTCACGTCTACCCGGCCATCTGCAAAATAATAATCGGCTTGTACCCATGGGCTTTGTTCTCCTCCGGGAGGATTTAGCCAAGAAGGGGCAACCCCAGGTGGGTGTGCCCCAGCCTGCTGTTTTTACACACCACGCGTTGTGGGTGCATCGTGGGTCCACGTGGCTCGGTCCTGTGGCTTTGGCACGGGGTGGGGGGCAGCCTTGTTGACCGAGGAGCTTGGAAAGGGCCGTGATGGTTTTTTTGGGAGAGTGCCGATGCCTTCCAAGGGGGAAATGTTTTGCATTCTTGACGCCGCTCCTCCTTGTGGTTGGCATGGGCCCCGTGGGCTGATGCGCCAGACGGTGGCCAAACAAAGAACGTGGCGGGGTGGATGAATAAAAGGGGCCGGAGAAAGAGAGAGAGGTTCTCTTGGCTTCTCCAAGCCACGTGGCACGGTTTTGGAGGGTTGGCGAGCCATCCTGCTGGAAAAGAATGTCGTTGCCGTTTCTCTGATGGATGTGAATATAACATCCCAGTTTTCTCACTGCAGGAATCAATTCCGGCACTTTTCCCTCCCCCCCCCCCCCCACAAACCAGCTTCTGCCGGGACGCCGCCTTCCTGGTGGAAAACATGGCCCTCGGGATGGCGTGGGACGACAGATCCTATCAGCCCCCGGCGACACGGAGAATGGGGGAGGACGATGGGGTTTGTTTTCCCACCACACCTGGAAGGCCACGCTCTGCTCGGCTTTGTTTTAAATTCCTTTGCTCTGCCACCAGTTCCTATCCGGTCCTCCTCGTTAGTGGCATGAAAGAAGGACCCAGTTTTGGGGTTATGCCAGCTTTTTTGGGGGGGGTAACGGATGGGTGAAAACAAGAGAGAAAGAACCCAGATGTCCTGGGTGAGAATCATAGGTGTGGCAGCTGCTGGTGATTTTTATCTCTTAGGGATTATTTTTGGGCTTGTTTGATTCTGGCGTCCCAAATCTGATGGGGATTTCCTTCCCGATTCCCAGAGGTTTGCAGAAGGAATGTGTGTTTTTTCCCCCCTGTCCTGATGGGTCTTAGGAAGTCCAGAGTTGGAGAGAGGGGCTGGATCCACACCGGTGGAGGCCCCCCACGTGGGGCGCCTCCTCTAAGGAACCGCCGGATCCAGAGGATCTTGGCCCGAGCGGATTTGAACGCAGGCCTCCTTGTCTCCCAACGGCCGCCCCTCGGTCTGGTGCCCCCAGATTTTCAGGGGAGACGCGGTTGTCCGGAAACCAAAGCAGCCCCGTGGAGGAAGGAGGAAGCTTGCCTCGGGTCAGGTCTGGACGCTCCTCAGAAGCTGTGAACGGGAAGCAAGCAAGGAGGCCGGGAGGAAAGAGAGAAGAAGGTACACGTTTGTCAATATCCTGCGTGTGTCCATTTTTGCACATGGGGCTCTCCGTCCTGTTCTCACTTCCCTAACCTAATTTGATCCTATTAATTCCCACTAAATCTGCAGAGTTTAAACTCGACCCAGCCTCACCCAGTCGCTCCCTTTCCCCCACAACCTGGGATTTTCCACACCCTCCCACCTCAATTTAAGACTATTTTTCCCTCTCTCTTTTTTTCCCCCCCCTGAATATCCTAAAGGGTTCTCCCCTCGGATCCACCTGATTTGTACCTAGTAAACGTTTTTCCATTCATATCCTCACCGTCCCCTCAGAACAGCAGAGCTGGAAGGGACACTCTGGGGGAATCATCCAGTCCGGCCCCTTGTCAGGAAGGCCCAGTGGGGGGGGGGGGATTTGAACTCGTGACCTCAGACCAGAGACCGTAAACCCCTGGACTATTTTGATCGCTTGGGGAGGTATACGGTATACCCGATACCTTGTGATCTTGCAGTTGCGGGTGTTGACATGGGAGCCCGTGTAGGTCACGTCACACCGGACGATATTGTTTGTGAAGTCCAACTCGGGCACCAGGAAGTCCGGGTTGACCGTCACCTCGGGAGGGAGAGGAGGAGAACAGTCACTGGTTTGTTCCCCGAGAGCCGGCTTGTGGCCCTAACTCAAGAATAAGGGAAGCTTTTCTACCCGGGGAGGGGGGGGGCCGAATCCGGCTTCAGAAATACTCTCGGGGGTCCACCTTCCAGTGGCAGACAGTTCCGAAGGTTTAAAAAAAAGGGTGAGGGAAAGACCATCTGGCTTGGATCCCCTCCTTCCACCACAACGTTTGGGGCTTAAGAAGGAAAAGAAAGCACCCCAAAATGTGACAAGCTTGGTTTGCTGGCCACTCCAAAATAGGGTCCCCAAATTGCGACTCTTAGCCCAGGGAAGCTCACCCATTTCCCCCCCCCCCCCCGCAGGCCAGAAGCCCAGCCCTGGACCCCTCCGCCACCAGCCCACCCCAAGCTAACGGTGCAGCCATCGTGACCCAAAATTTGGGGGGGACCCTAAGAATCAACAAGGCCCTCCCATGCACCCATGTTGTGAAACCGGGCTTGTAGGAACTCGGCCGAAACAGAAAGAAAACGGCAACGCTTGGGGAAGGAAAAACCCCAGAACTATCGGTCCCAGGATTCACCCGCAAGCTGGGAGCTGTAGTTCGTCGGGGTGGAGAAAGGGAATCTTTTTTGACGTCGGCTCGCAAAAGATGGCCATTTCTCCCGTGGCCACCACATCCCTTTCCCAGTGGCTTGAATTCGGCTGAGCCCACGGCTACCTTGAGAATGTAGTTCCCCGGGGCCACGTCGGTGATGTCGATCCACTGGCAATCGATGTTGGCGTGGTAGGTGTCGTAACAGCCGGGGCCCAGACCCTAAACGGGGAACGGATAAAACCACAAGAAAACAGCCCTGGTTTTTCCATTCTTGGAGACGAGAAATGGGGGAAGAGTCCGAGGTGGGGAGGACTCGAGGAAAACCACGTCTTTTGCGAGGGCCGGACGGCCGTCCCAAAAGCAGAACGGTCGTTTGGTAAAAGGGGAAACGGCGAAGTGGCAACTCAGGGGTGGGGGGGGGGGGAAACAAGCTTTATTTGGCATAAATAAAAACATTTGCTCAGCACGGGAAGGAGCAGCCACATGCCAAATAAAACTTTCTGGAGTTTTCAGGTGCCAGAACATTCCAGGGTGGTTTATTTTATTTTTATTTTTTTTCTCCCCCTCCCTGCAACAGAGAAACCCCGGTTATTCTTGGAAATTATTCCCCGTTATTTGTGTCTGTGAACTCGGCGTGAGTTATTTGAGAAATAATCTGTTGCCGTGTTTCTATTTACTACCTGCGTCACGTGTGTGCAGGAAAAAAAAAACCCGCTTAGGATGGATCAGAGAAACAACACAGAACCGCAAACATTGGATCCTTTTAGTTACTTAAAAAGTAACTTTCCAAAGCCAGTAGGAAAGGCAAGTCATGGCTTCAGTCTTTCCCTTCCAACCTGTCCCGTTGGCTATGGAAAAGCCCGAGGAAGCAGGAAGGAAGTTGGCCAGGCATAGCCAAGCCCACCTTTTCCTCTCCTGCCGCCAGCCCTCACCTGGGTGTGAGCGGTGCAGGCGTATCGCCGACGAACGCCCGGGTCGCAGTTCGTGTCCTCGAGGCAGAAACTGGCCTTGTGACCCTCGGCCACTTTTTCGTGGTTGGTGGCATTCAGCAGATCATAGTTGCTGAAGGCGTCCATGCTGTGATAATGCCTGGGGGAACAAAGAGAGGGAATACATCCAGACCTCCGGTGAATCTTTCTGGGGACTGGAAAGGTCCCTAGTTTTGTACTACAACTCCCAGAACCCTGGCTGGAGGATTCTGGGACTTGTAGTCTTTAAAAATGTAACTTTTCTAGGCTCAAGACACACAGAGAGAGACAGAGCGCACCCTGTGAGTTAGGTCAAGCTAAGAGGGATCATCTTAGAGCCCCTTCGCCTCTTATTGATCGGGATTGCCTCTAATTGATTGGCATTGCTTCCTAAAATAGCTTTCTAGTCCTCATGAAGGTCGAAAGTAAGGAATTGCTTTAAAGAGAACCACAGAAAGCTAATGCAGGTCTTGGGCGCTCCTGCCTTAGCACGGCTGGCCCAAAGGGTATAATTTTACTCCAGAATGATTACCCAGCCACCACCCATGTTTTTAATGTTTGCTTCTTGGGGCCCATGGAGTGGTCGCGATTTGAACTCAGGCTCCTGTGCCCCCAAATGGGACGGGAAGAGGGGGGGAAGAATTAACACCCCTCAAGCAGCAAGCTAAACATCGCCCCCGTGCGTGGTGCGGCTGACTTACTGGTGGCAGCTGTGCCACTCCCAGTCTTGCTGGGGCTTTACTGGGAGGAAGTCGGCCGTTCCTTGGTTCTTGACCCTCTGCGGGAAGCGGAGCAGGACCCGGTAGCTGATCGGGCTGACCCCCGGCTCGTAGGCGGACCTGGGGGAAGGAAAGAGGCGAAATAATCGGGTGACTTTGGCAACGTACGGTTTCCCACTTTTTATAGGAGGAGACAAAATCTACACTGCGAGGAGAGACCCCGAGAAGCCCCGCTTCTCAAGAGCTTGGAAAACTGCCCTTTGAGAGATGGGAAGTGTTTGAATTTGACCTTTGGAAGGAGATAGGGGAGGTAAGACAGTTCTACTGCCCTATTTAAAATTTTCACTCGGGTGGCGGTTGTGATGGTCCCATCAAGTCGCCTCTGACTTTGTTGACCCTATGAATGAGTGCTCTCCAAAATGTCCTCTCCTCCAGAGCCCTGCTCAGCTCTTGCGAACTCAAAAGTCGGGGTTTCCTTAATAGAGTCCATCCATCTCACCTTAGGTCCTCCTCCCTTCCTGCTGCCTTCAGTTTTTGTTGCTAGCATAGGAGGGGAGAATCAGGATGAACCTTAGTGAATAAATAACCCAAATACATCTCTATGTTTCGTGTCACGGCACGGCAGCTCCCTGCTATCGCTTGCAAAAGTAACTTTTTGGCGGATGAGGCGTCCCCGTCCACCCCTGGCTGCTTTATAACAAAACATGCCTTTTAGTTTTCCAAACTCTGCCCGGCTTTCTCTCCCACCAAAGCGCGGCGCTTTTTCCGCTATGGCCTGAAAGAAAGGCGAAGCCTTCTGGACCAACCTGGCAAGGCAATTCTCCTCGGCTGCGCACTGCAAAGCGTAGAGCTGGACCCGCTGGAGGTAAGTGGCCGATTGAATGAAATACGGATCGGGGATCAAGTCGGGCAGACCTGGGAGGGAGATGGAGAGAGAGAGAGAAAACATACCAGAGTAACGGGCCGCTGAAAGCGCCAGACGGCTCCACGAGTCTCCCAGAGCTCTTTCCATCTCAGGCCAGTAAAACCAGTTTGGCGCCTGGGACGCCAGTTCATAGACCAGAAAGAGAGCTGCCCGTCCGGGGTGCCCAAAAAAAGAGGCAGAGTTTCGTGGGAACCAAAGGGCTGCCAAGCTTCCTTTGGTATCAGTTTTTGCCCGCTGAATCGGGAAGATTCAGAGGGTTTCGTGCACCTAAATATTGAATCTATTTTCATCTTAGAACGGCAGAGCTGGAAGGGACCCCCCATAGATCATCCAGTCCAGCCCCTGTCAAGGAGGCCCCGTGGGGGATTCGAACTCCCAACCGACTCGGTGCAGCTGTGGAAACCCCTGGCCACCAGATGTTGCGTTGGTTGGGCTTCCAGTTGGACAGTTTTAAAAGGGGCAGATCCACAGAGGCTAAGATTGATTGGTGGCTATGGGGTTTGAATTCTGCCGCTCTCTCCTCTGATTCTTCCCTCCCACCCCACACAGTCCCAAGACACCGCACGCACACACACACACACACACACACACAGACACAGAGAGAGAGAGAGAGAGAGAGAGAGAGAGAGAGAGCAGAGCTCACCGTGATGGAAGTAGTTGGTCCCGTAGCCATGCCTCTGGTGGTCGCTTCGGGGTCCCAGACGCTCCCTGGCGTTGGGGTAGGCGTCGTAGAAGACGCTGTTCTGGCTGCCAGAGGGGGCTCTGGGGTCATCCTCGGTGGTGTTTCTGGGGTCCTGGGGACCCCCCTCTCGGGGAACGGGGGAACGGAAAGGAACAGGGGTCCCCTCGGTCTCGTTGAGCCCCGGTGCTGGCTGTCCTTCTCTAGCCGCCGTGGGGGTGGCTGGAGGCATCTCCTGCCTGTTTTGGACGGAGGTCCCCAGCCCCGAAACGTCGCGCCCTCGGGGGGTCTCCCAGCTGACCTGGGGGTCCCTGACTCGGCTGGCAAGCAGGGTGCCCTCCTGGCGGGCACTGTTGGGGGTCGTCTGCGCCTCAGGGGGTGTTGTGGGGACTCCGTGGGTGGAGGAGACCTCCCTTCCTGAGCCCTCTTCTCCTCCGGAGAAGACCCTCCCTTCAAGGGGCTGGAGACCCCTGGTCCCTGGCCAAGGCGGTCCAGGTTCGAGGGCCCCCCGGAGGGCCTGCGGAGCAATCCGGAGGTAAAGCCTTTGGCCCCGGCCGGGGGGCTGGAACCGGGCGGCCGTGTTGAAGAAGCTGAAGAGGCGCCCTCCGTCCTGCCAGCGGATCGCCTGCCTCCAGGCGGGCTGAGCGCTGCCGCCTGGGGGACCCATCGCCACCAGCAGCCCCACCACCAGAGCCAGGACGGGCAGCGTCTTGGGTTTCAGCACCAAGGTCAGCGCCTGGCGGCCCATGGCCCTCCCCAACGTGCTGGCTGGCAAGCCCGAGGCGAATGGAAGCCCAAGGCTGGGGGGCAGAAGAGAAAAGACCGGCCGGAGGAGGAGGAGGAGGAGGAGGAGGAGGAGACGCCGCCTCGGGGACCATCCCAGAGAGTCTGCCCTCCCCTGCTCCCTCTGGGAGGCTTCGCCAGCGGGCTGAAGTCCAAGAGGTGAAGGGGCAGGAAGGAAAGGTCCATCCCTCACTCGGCTTTGGTTTCTATCCACCTCTTTTTCTTTCTTTCTTTCCTTCTGGGTGTTTGTTGATCTTTCTGGCTTGAGCTTCTGCTTTGGTTTCTTTCTACAAGCCTAAAACTCACTCACTCCTCCCTAGCTTGCTTTCTCTTTCTTCTTCCTTCTCAGTTTTTCGCTTGCTTGCTTGCTTGCTTCCTTCCTTCCTCTTATCCATCATCAGCTCCTTCCTTCCTTCCTTCCTTCCTTCCTTCCTTCCTTCCTTCCTTCCTTCCTTCCTCTTATCCATCATCAGCTCCTTCCTTCCTTCCTCTTATCTATCATCAGCTCCTTCCTTCCTTCCTTCCATCCATCCATCCCCTCCTTCTTTCCTTCCTTCTTTCCTTCCATCCATCCATCCATTCATCCATCACCTCCTTCCTTCCTTCTTTCCTTCCTTCCATCCATCCATCCTTCCATCCATCCATCCATTCATCCATCACCTCCTTCCTTCCTTCTTTTCTTCCTCTCCTGCCTCCCACGGGAAACACTTCTCCCGTCTCCCTCCATCCCACCACCCCCGTTCTACTTCGCAAGGCTGTGGCCCCTGATCCCAACCCAAGGCGGCCTACAACTGAACCCCAAGGTGTGACCAAACCAAAGGGGACGGTGAATCCCCAGCATGGGGTGGAGGAAAACACGCTCCCGATCCTGGATCGGGCCTTCCAAAGGGGGTCACGTCCTTTCGAAAAAGGCCCCAGTAAAATTCCTTTCTCTGCTCTGCCGCCTCTCTCGGTTGGGAAAATATTTGCAGGAGGAAGTGGGCTGGGTGGCCGTTGCTAAATAAAGACCCTGGTCAATATTTGGCTGCTCTCGCGGGTCGGGATCCCACAAGGAAAAAGCCAGAAGCTTGTTGGCCTTTGCTTTCTCAGGACCAACACACACACACACACAAGCACAAACACAAACAAACACCCCTCCTTAGTGCCTCTCAGATTGGGACAGGAGACAACTCTGGGCGCTGCTTCATTAGCCTTTAATGGGACCCTGGAAAGGGCTGGAAGGGAGCTTTTTTGGCATGAGGTCCGGTCTGGAAGAAACCCCTTTTACACTGCAGGGGTGAGTGAGCCTCAAAGGAGCAGAGAGATGTGAAAACTAACACTCTCTCGCTGTGTGTGTGTCCAATTACGCATGATAAATAGGGATTTTTCCTCCCTCTGGTATTGTACTAAAACCCACCGCGGTCAGGGCCTGAAGCCAAATAACGGGAGATAAGAGAAAGTACTTCTTTGGCACAACTACACTGCGGAACTCCCCTGCCACAAGGTTTGGCAACGGGCCGCTCGAAAAAAGCAGGTCAGGTACATTCACAGTGGTTAAGGTGACCTACTCGGGGGGGCTGAGCCCCACCATCAGCGTCCCAAGTATCATCCTGCCTTGGAATTAGTTCCTGGGGAACAGCAGATGGAAAGGTATGGGTGTTGTTTGGCCTGCCGCTTTCTTTAGCGACGGGCGAGTTCCCCGTCACAACTCAGTGTGGCCTTTGAGAAAGGTGCCACGTCGCCTTGGCGGTGTGTTCCTGCACGAATCTTCTCACGATTTTTTCCAATGAATTCATTTTTAAGGCTATGCCGTTGCCATGCTTGAGACACCTCCCAAGACGGCCGGCCTCCCTGGCAAAGACAGGGTTGCTGAGAAAAAAAGAGGAAAGCAGGAAGAGAGGAAAGCCGGCTGTGAGATGGAGAGACCCCATCAAAGAAGCCCCAGCCTTGTTTCCTGCAAGACCCGAGCCCCGGATTCATCGGGTTGCCACAAATCCAACGCGACAGGCACAGAGCAAGAACGTCGGAGGGTTTCGGGAAAGACTGCCAGCAGGTGGAAGCTTTTCTGAGCTCGGGCGGACAGGTTGGTGGCTTCAGTGGTGATGATGATTCTTATTTGGGGAATTCCACCGGGGGGAAGCAGGCGGGCCTCTCCCCGTCTGAGCTGGCCTCGTAAGGGCGGGGGCATTCCACCAAAAATTAAAAAAAACCCCGACGGGGTGAAAAGGCCCACTGTCTGGCGCAGGAGACTTTGGTGGGCGGCATGCCACGGGGACAGAGCGGCCGAGGTAAACAAGGCAAAGACGCCCGAGGCCCCTGTTGGTGCACCGGGCGTCCCACGAAACAGATGGCATTTGTCCTTCCCGGGCTGGCCGTGGTTTGGCTAGACAGGTGAGCCAGGGCTCAGGAATCTGCTCGGTCTGTTTCTCCACCACCACCCCGAAAAAGACAGGGATCCTTTATTTTCCACGGCTCTGGCCTCCGGAGGTCCCGTCCGGCGGCCGGATAAGACGGCGAGAGGGTGGCCGTGGAGGGCGTTCCAGACACACACCCGCGAGGAAGACCCAGAACTGGGAAGGAGGAGCAGGTGGAAAGTAACTTGAGTTCCTTTCCGATAAGTTATTTTCCTCGCCAAGTCCTCGGGCGGAATTTCCAAAGGAACTTCTGGGAAGGGCCAAACGAGTGTCACGAGTTCCTTTCTGCAATGATTTGGGAAGGGCATTTGAAAACCTTTTTGGTGGGGATTTTTCAAAGCTCCTCTTAGCATGGTTGGTTTATTTCCTCCCCCCCCCCCCCTTTTAACTAACGAAAAGCAACAGGAAGAAAATTAGCAAAGATAATTAGCGGTGCCTGCGCTTCGACCCCCTTCGGTGGCTCCCGATCCATTTCTGGGCCCGATTAAAGAGGTCTCTTTTCTCCTGTGAAGCCCCTTCTACTTGGCGTTGGGGACCGAGATACATTTGTGTTTTATTTTATTGCACGTTTTGGTCGTGTCTCAGTATTCTTGACGAGTCAGGGCAAGAGGACCAGCCCCTACCCCGAGTTTTTTATCTGCACCACGTCCCTGCGAGGTAGAGAAACAAAGCCCAAACAAAAAAGTATGTTTCGTGGCTGAGGGGAGATTTCATCCATCATCCCGCCATCCCTCCCTAAATCCCATTTTCTGTGTAAGGTTCTCCCCCTGACCGCTTCTGGCTGGTCTGGGAAGACCTTTATTTTTTATTTTTTTTAAATTCCTGACCCTTTTTATCTCTCTTAAGCAGTTGCTTTTCTCTGTGTGTGATTTGTGTGTTTATTGAGATTCCTATTTGGATTGCTACTTGTTTCGGTACGGATTTCAAAGCCTTGCCTTTCCCCGTCGCCCTGAGCGGCTCCATCGCCCTCGCTGGCTGGGACATAGATGGTTTAGCGTAACAGACAGACAGACAGACAGACAAACAGGAAGGAAGGAAGGAACTGATGATGGATAAGAGGAAGGAAGGAACTGATGATGGATAAGAGGAAGGAAGGAAGGAAGGAAGGAAGGAAGGAAGGAAGGAAGGAAGGAAGGAAGGAAGGAAGGAAGGAACTGATGATGGATAGAAGGAAGGAAGGAAGGAAGGAAGGAACTGATGATAGATAGAAGGAAGGGATGGAGGGAGCTGATGATGGAAGGCAGGAAGGGATAATGGGTATTGTGATTCTCCAGCGCCCTCTGCTGGCCGGCAGGGATGGAGCCCTTTCTCTCTGGAGCTAAAAGTCCACCCTCTTTTGACAGCCACCTACCCAGGGAAGCAAATGGAACCACTAAGACTTTAAGGGGTTTGTTTTTGTTTTGTTTCATCCTAAAATAACACGAGGCGTGTATTTCTGATTTTTGCTGTGCGTCACCAAAGATGACGGGCATCATTACCCCTGGTGGCCTTGCCCTCTGCCTTGTCGGGCGCCCTGCGTCGAACGGAAGAAGGGCTTTCCTGGCCGGATAAAACAAAATCATATAAACAATATCCCTGTTTCAAATGACCGGGGAGATCCCTGGTGGTAAAAATCAGCAGGATCCCCGAGATATTGATCTCAGAGATGAACGGGATTGGATATAAAGGGAGGGCCAGGACAAGAAAGCCAACCTGCATCTTGCAGGGGGGGGGGGGGGGGATTGCTCAAGCACCTTGTGTGTTTCATTAACAAAAAATGTCCCTTTGCTTAATTTTACTGACCCAAGGAAAAAAAGGGGGCATTGTAAGAAGCAGGCCGCACTGATCTCTCTCGGAGTTAAACACAGTGCCTTTTCCGTGGGCAGCCTGGTTTTGTGAGATTTTTTCATGCCTCCTGGGAGAAGAGCCGGCCTGGGTGGCCTTGGGGGGGGGGGGGGCAAGCGGCACACCGTCCCAGGGCATTCCCCCCCCCCCCCCGAAGAAGAAGGGAAGGGGAAACCACCGCTGAGTAATTCTCTCCTTAAGGAACGCCGGACGAGGTTGCCCTTAAATCAGAATGGACTGCCAAGAGTTAAGGTGCTTTTGTCCACAGTTTTAAACCAAAGGCGCCCAACTTCCAGAGGTAGGCATGGCCCTGCCTCGGACTTTAGAGGGGTGCACCCACCCCGAGGGTCACACACACCCCGTTTGCACCCCCTGTAATTAAAAAAAACAAAACTATTGTAAAAAGGCCTCTCACGTCCTAAGAGGAGCTGCAGGGAGAACAGCCAGCCTGGGTAGCCTTGGGGGCAAGCGGCACACCGTCCCAGGGATCCCCCCCCTCCAAGAAGAAGGGAAGGGTGAACTGCCTCCCTCCGAGGATTCTCTATCAGGAAAACCCTGAAAAAGGGGTCGCCCTAACTCAGAATGGACTTGAAGCCCTATGATGATGATCATCATCATCTCGATTTAAAAAAACCTCCTTGCTTTTGTTTCCTGCTCCACAGCTCAGGTGGCCCAGAGCCCAAACAGGAGAGAAGCACCGTGCCCCCCCCCAAGCCCACGTTTTGGGGGATCTCCTGATCGACCACTGTGGACAGGAAGAGAGGGGGAAAAAAACACCCACCGGCTGCATGGTCACGGTTTCAAATCCCGTCGAGGGTCCTGCTTCCGAAGGTGAGTTCTGTGGCTTCCTTTTGAGTTTTCCTTAGCCGGGGAGTTTCAGCACCACCTGTTGGATCCCCGCCTGCATCGCAGGGTCGAGGTACTGCTCCCCAGTTCCCACCTACCTGGCTGAGCTGGCGGCCGAGGGCCTGCCCCCCCCAATCCTGGTCTCCTCGCTGGCACCTTTCGCTCCAGAGATCCTATTTTTCTACGAAGACTCAGCAGAGAAAGCCTAAAAGGAAAGGCGCCGGGTGTCCGTGGGACATATTCTGGTTTTCCTTCTTCCACGTTGGCAGGGATCGGGAGGCTGAGACGCGCTTTTATTATTCTATTTTATTTTTAAGGGGGTTCAAACAAAAATGGCAGGCCATCGCGTCTTCTCATGCAAAGATCTTTCCTGGTTTGGGTCGTGATCCCAGGAAAGAGGTTGGTTTGTGTTCAAAAAGCCTCGGTGGGCCTGTCTCAGGCCGGGATCGGGAAATCAGGACATGAACTGGACGGCGTGTGCGAACACATCCTTGCGCATGGTCGCATCGTGAACGAGAGTGGCGCGCTGCTTTCTGGTTTCCCGAACACACCTTGGAGAAGGATCACTCTGTCAAGGGCGCCCATTTGCCCTACAAGTGTTTCTACTCTGTTTGGGTTTGGAAGGGGTGGGTGTTTCTGGGGATCGGGCATTTTTTCTGCACCGGGGTGGTGGTGGTGGTGGTTTGCAGTGGCCTCCTGAGCGCCAGCAGGATGGCCACCGAAACAGGGCTGTGGAGAAACCCAGAAGGGGGAAGGGGAGGATTCCTGGAAAGGGGACGAGTGTGATGGAGGAATCATCTTCAAAAGTCGCAGAAGCCAGAGACGCTGGTTAAAACAAGTTTCCCATCCATAGGCCGCTGGTTTCGGTGCCCGCCTGGAAGCGGATGCGTCTCCCGTGTCTGAACAGATGACAATCTATTCTACGTTACAAAAAACATGTGCGTGAGTTGTGTAGGACGGCCTGGGATTTGGGGTTTGGCACTGAAGTCCCTTATTGGCAACCAAGGGGTCCCCCCTATCCAGCTTAGTTCAAGGCTGATCAATAGCGCCCTTCTCCTTTTTCCTTTCAAGAAAAAAATTAGACCGCCATCTGTCCGATCTGCTTAGATTTGGGTTTCTCGCCTTCAGCAGGGGGTTGGACTGGATGGCCTCAAGAGGCCCCCTTCCAACTCCATTATTCTATGACCGTTAAACGAAATGCAAGAGGGGCACCCTTCAAATATAACGCTAAGCTACAACAGGGACCCAGGATGTAGTGGTTACTCTTTATGGAAAGGGGCAGAATCTTCTCACTCTCATGGGAGATTTCCATGGTGAGGAGCAGGTTCTGGGTTCTGGTCTTCCCTCCCATGGGACAGACAAAATCAGAACTGAGAATCGTGTATGTTCTCTCAAGAGATATTTCTTTTAAAGCCAAACCCACCATTTCTACAATTCCCTGAACTTTCTGCAACTCAAACGGGGACACTTTTGTCCACCTCTCCCCCGTGAACCCCCCGGTATCTTTCCATTCCATTCTCCTTTCTGGCGCCCCAAAATCACGCCGTGGCAGAAGACCGCCAGAGGGTTGTGATGGTGCGACACACACTCCCCCGCCGCCCGCCCTCATGTCAGTATCAACCACGGGCAGGAGGAAAAGAGGCCATAAGCTGTGGCACCTCTGAAAAACACCAGGCGTTTAAAAGAGACAAAGGGGAATTCAACGGCAGTTCAGACTTCTGGATAGCAGCGTCATACTTTATTTAAAGTAAACCCATGTTAAAAACAAAGTTAAAATGAAAAAAGTGGTACCTGAAAAATAAATTATTCTGATATAAAATAAAACCAATAACTTAAAAGCACGCTAAATATACAAAAAAAGGTCTTTAAGCATATATACTGTACAGTAAGGGGGGGGGGGGGTGGAAAAACCGACCAAAGCCTTCTGTTACGCAGACAGACGGCTTTATTTAAAAAAAAAAAAAATACAAAAAGGGGGAAGCAAGAGGGGGGGGAAAGAGTTACACCAGTTAAGAGAGAAGTTGAGTGAGGCTGGAGAGGTGCCGGCCGTATCTACAAAACTCGGATCGGCACCTCTTCCAGAGTTGCCCCGGGGTTACGGGACGAGAGAATAAAAGGTGCGTCTGGACAGAAAAGGTTCAAGCATCTCCCCTCCATTTCTTCTGGAACAATCTCGTGTGGGGTGAGGGAACTTGCTTGTGTTGTGAGTTTATTTTTTTTAACACCGCACACAAGGGAATCAAATGGCCCGTAAGGCGGTTTTTTGTTTTTTAAACTTTCTGTCTTCTGAAACACAAATTGGCAACAGCTAAAAAACACACACATCCTGATGGCAGTTACACTTAGTATATAGGATTTGGGGGGGGGGTGTCTTTGTTTTTTGGGGGGGGCTCATTAGCTTCAGACAAAAAGCGGAAACAATAACAAGAAACAAAAAGGCCCAAATGAAAATAGTTTAAAAAAAAAAAACCAACACAAAAAAATTAAACGACACGGGAGTAAGGCAGGGCCGTTTTGTGGCTCAGGTGCCGCGGACGGTGTGGGTTTGGCTGTCCCTCTGCCCTGCGCCGGGGGAAGGATACGGTCCCGCTCACCCGAGGCTAAATGTGTACAGATAAGAATCGGCAGATAAACGATCACGTACCTGATCTTAGAACAAACAGCACTGGTTGCTGATTTTAATTTCATAAACACTACATTACACCAAGTATCTTTAAAAATAATAATAATAAAAATAAAACAGGGGGAACAAGAATTGGGTAGATTCCCCGAAGTCACGAATTTTCGTAAGAGGCGGCAGGACAGATACACATCCGATTTGTAAATCTGCAAAACGTCTAATTCTTTTAATTTCCTCAGTGAGATCCCGAAGGGATTTTAAAGAACCGTTTTCCTGTTTCGAGAACGGACATGATGACCCAATGAATAAAGCTACCGCTGCGAAAACATGCATGCGCCCGTTCATGGGGAAGTCATAAATGGCTGTTAACCGTATCTCTTGCGTGCTTCATTAAATGACTTTGGGAATATACAAAACCCCAAAGGCCCAGGGATTCTTATTTCTTTTTTTTCTGAGTCAGGATTCTGGCAACTTGCCTCACTAAGGAGATGGTAGGAGATGATTAAAAACCTGTACAAAACCTAGCCCGATCTAGAACACAGGGGGAACTGAGGCTTCAACGCCTGCCCTCTCACCAGCTCAGAGATTGGAAACCGTTCGCGGCTGATATAAGAGAAAGAGGAATATTAACGGCCAGAACAGGTTGGCATTCCAGTTTACAAGGAACTCTCCTTGCCAAAAGTTTGAAATATCCTACAAGCCGAATTCTGGTTTCAAACCATGAGCTACCTCGAAGCTGTGCGTGTTTTAAGGAGAAGGGTGTACGGATTCGCCAGGCTTCAAGCTTGAACCAGGAGGACGGCAAAAGTGAAGAGGTATTTGGCGAACGCGAGCGGACATTTGGCCTGTGGGATCTTCTCCACCGGGGGTCAAAGAGGCTGCGTCAGCTCACGAAAAGGCGCTCCGTGTCATGGCTCTAAGCTGATCTTCCTGCTTCCGCTTCATCCCAGGACGCTTGGCGAGACTCCGCACACCCCGGAAAGGCAACACGGCGAGGACCACGGGCGTCTCGGGAAGCAGGCCAGCCTAAAATGATCCTGATTCCCAGCAGGGCTCTGTAGAAAAGAATGCTTCTCCGATTTAAAGGGGGGGGGACAACCACAACCAGCAGCTGTTCCTGGAAAGAAGGGGAAACAGAGGCCCCCTCAAGGCTGAAGAGCTTTAGAGGAAGGACACCGGTTGAGGATTTCTCTCTTCACACCCGACGGAGCCTCTTGGGAGCGTTCTGGCTTTCTACGGAGTATCCCTTTTGGTCTCTCATTCCGCCAGTTCTGGAGGTGGAGACGTAAAGAAGCCGTCGTCTGAACAAGAAGGGACCCCCATCCTCAGAAGAAAGGAGAAGGTGGGGAGAGAAAGGGGCACCAAGACTCTAACCGGTCAGTCTACCGCTCGCCAACGCCTGCACAGCCTCTCCCCGCTCTGAATTTCTGGGAATTTAATCGACCTCCATCATTGAACCCTTGTTTTTAATAATGCAACCTAATCTAAATATAACAAGAGCAGCGGGAGCTGGAGGCTGGCCCTACGTTAAGAACATCCCTCAGCTGTGACGGCCTCAGACTTTGGCCTCTTGTTCAAGACGACGTCTGGCTCCCAAAGGGTTTCCCGTTGTACCCCGGGCCCCAAACCTACATTTGTCAGAGGTCCCCATCTCAACATTTTCCGGGTTTGCGAGCCGAGTCTCGTCGCCGAGTCCTGCTGGAGGTTCGGACGGGGTGCAGCTGAAATGATGCCCCGGGAAGCCGGCTTGGGCAGAGCCGCGTTGGAGGAGACCCTCTCCAGATGGCTCCGACTCTGAAGGCAAAGCATGTGGCTAAGAGCAGCAGGGAGTTTTAAGAAAATGGGGTCCACGAAAGCTTCTAGAAATGGATGCTGCAGTAAACGGCGTCTTCCTCCTTCCTTTCGTCAGGGCTGACGGGAGGCAGGCTGGTCTGGAGACCAGAAGAGCACACATGGGAAATCAGCCACTGAAAGCCAGCAGGGCAAGAGGGAGGAAGAGACGCGATGACCGACCGAGACACGCAGAAACTATAAAACCTACAGCGCACAAATCGTCATGTTGCCAAAAGCAATTTCGAAGAAGACACAAAGACGGAAAACATCTTTAAAAGATGCTCTTCTTGAGGATTTTTTTTTTTAAAGGCACCATAGCAATTCAAGGGTAATTCAAGAAAGGAGGAAAAAGCATGGGTCTAAAACCCTGGACTTAATACTAAATTAAGGAACTACAGAACAAGTTGAGGGGCACAACCCAGCCAAAGTTTCCCCCCCGAACTGAAATGAAGTGGATTTCCCTGGACTGCGAAATAAGTAACCTTATCCCTTGATCGATAAGTCTTCCAGATTCTCCCAGACTTGTCTCGTTTCTGAACAACCCAACAGTCTGTTCCAGTTGGGAAGGCATTTTTCCCCCCTGGTTTTACACCCTCTGGGAGGAACGAGGAAGCCCGGCAAAAGCAGCCCGGCTCAAGACGCAAAACCAAAGGACTGATTAGAAGAAATGGCATGCAGGAAAAAAAAAGGCCTGGTTATTTCCAGGACAGACGCTTGATGAATCCAGCTTAGTTTTGAAAAGCAGAAAGCAAAACTTGGCCATGAATGCAACACGTTCTCCCTTTTAGATATGCCTGTAAGGGGGGGGGGGGGGGAAGTCCCATTCCAGACCGTTTTCTCAGCTGCCATCAATCTCTGTGGAGAACAGCCGAGATGCGGTGGATAAACTGAAGAGAGGACGTCTCAAAGTGAGAGGATGGGCTTCGCAAAGCGGCATTAAAAACACAAAACGAGGAAGCAGAACCGACCGTCCACGGGGAGATGGTGGACCGAAGCAACTCTACGGAGGGTGGTGACCACCCTCTTCCTAAAAGGGATCCTTCTTCTCAAGACCATGGTGTCTCCGAGATGCAACACCGTCTGTCAAAGGGAGGCTGCAAAGCCAAAGAGATGTCTGACCAAGGGGTGCAAGGGCCGGCGCCCCCCCCCCCAAAAAAGTTCTTTTCGGACAGGACGTACGCTTCAACTCTGGGCTTCTAAAATACATCGTACGGACGCAAGGCACGGTCCCAAAGAGGGGAAACGGTGTTTACTTCCAACTCGCCTCAAAGGCGTGGGGTTCCTTTCCAAGCACGATTCTGGGTGATAGAGGGACTTTTCCAACCCAGGAAGGGGCCAATGCTCTTCTCCCCCCCCCCTCCCAGAAAAGCCACCCATAAGCCTCAACCCTCTGGAAATCTTTGGGGCTCCTTCTTTGGGACAAGCTTACAAGTCGGTTTACAGTCTGCCCGGGGCAGGAGATGGGTTTAGGATTTTAAGCAGCCCGCACTACAGGACCGGGTGCGTCGCCTCCCTGAGCCGGCTCACGCAGAACAACTTCCCCGCTGTGATGCGTGGCAGGCACGGGTGTGATTCTCTGCTCGAGTGAAACTTCTTCCAGGGACCACGAAAGAGGGTCCCCCCTTTGGTGTACTCACAATTCTGGAGCTACCGCTTTTAACAAGGCCGAAAGTCCAGTTTTGGGAACCTTCTTAGCAGCGGAAGGCACAGCCCGCCAGAAATGCTTCCTACGTCGAACGTGGCCACAAAAGGACGTGCGTTATGTCAAACCTAGCCTCGGACGGGGCTGGCCGATCGCCGCGGCTCTCGCCCCCCCCCCCCCAACGGCTCCTTCTCAGAGAAAGGACCCGTCGTGATCTTTCCACCTCGGACGCTGTGCGGTTCATCGGAGTAAAGGGGGGTTAAAAAATTAAAATAACAAACCAAAACAAAATTTGAGCAAAACCAAATCAAATTTAATTGGTCTTAAATGCAAAAGTAAAAACAAACAAAAACACAAAAAAGCAAAAGAAAATTAACAGAAAACAGAACTCAAAAGTTTCAAGGCAGCCTGAAGAAAACGTTGGGGGTTAATTAAAACCTTTAGTCTACCAAAAAAAAAAAAAAAAAATAGTAATCAAAGTTTTCTCTTAAATCTCTAACTTGCAAGTTTTAACGTACTTTTTCTGCCGAGTGTTCAACACGTAAAGCTATTTGTCAGAACAAAACTCCTATTAAAATGGGATGGGGGGGGGGGGAAATTATCTAGTACTTATTAGAAGGAGATGCAAAAACTTATGATGTTCAAATGTTCATAACAATGTTATAAAAAAAAACCCTAAGAAATTCAGTTGTCCAAGTGAAGAGAGCTGAATTTGCAAGGAGACTTAATGCTGCATCTTGCAACGTTCATTTTATCGGGAAAGGAATACACTGGGAGGTGCTGTTTAACGAGGGGAAGTCTTAAAAGGAAGGGCAAGAATTGGCATCAGAGTTTCTGCCGTCTTCTCTTTCACTCTGAAATCTTCCCGGAGCTTTTTGGAAACTCCTTTGGTCCTTTTCTTATTGGGAACGGGGCTTTTAAATTTACAAGGGATGGGACCCCCCCAAAGATCCATCCATTTGGGGGTTTTGCCTAACAATCCACAGATCTGGCGGACAGACTTGGACATTCACCAGATTCTCCTGACATTTTCATGCACATGAACCGTAGCATGTAAATTATCCGTGCTGGGGTGGGGGGGTTCTGGGAAAGAACCTCGGATCTGGCCGGTCCAGGGAAATTGACAAGACTCCAAAAGGGAATCCGCTGGATCATTTCATGACCTGACCACACAGCAGGGACCGCACTCTCCATTTAGATTGGGAGGGTTTTTTTTTGGGGGGGGAGTGGGGGGCAGGCCTCGAGACAGATCATATACAGAACCTTCCTCTTTAAAAAAAAAAGGGGGGGAATTTAGAAGGGATCAGTAAGATCGGACTTCCCCCCCATAAAAGAACAGACCTAAAACGTTAAAAAATTTTTTTTTTAAAAAAAGCAACCCCCCCCAAGAAAACATTTGAACACAATGGCATCCCAGATTATTTCCAAACAAAACAAAACGCTTCCCCTTCCACTTCTCATTGAGTTTAGACAAAAACAACTTTTGTGTGTGTCGGTGTGTGACCATTGGCGCAAAAAAAAAGTATATATATATATATGAAGAGTTGTACACTAACAAAACAAAAAAAAGGAAGATATTTCTTTTTTTCTCCAGCCTTTCCCCCCCCCCCCGTCACTCCATTTATCTATTCCGTACAAAAAAGGGAAACAAAACAAACAAACGAAAAAAAAAACAGAAACCAGAGGAGCCACGAAACGAAGTTATTTGTGGGACTTGTTGGTTTTGAAGGAGACCTGCAAGATTTTGTCCCCCAGCCTGTAGCCGTTAAGACTGGCTATGGCCATGGCCGCTTCTTCATAGTTTGTCATGGTCACAAAACCAAAGCCTTTACACTTGTTGGTGTTGAAGTCGCGGATGACTTTCACATTAGTCACCGCCCCAAAGGGACCAAACATCTGCCACAGGATGCCCTCATCGGCATCTTGGCCGAGGTTGTAGATGAAGATACACCAGCCAGAAGAGGAGTTCCCTGGGACATTTACACCAGTAAGCCCACTCATGTGATCTACACCCATGGGAGAGAACCTAGCAAATGAAAAAGCACACAATAGTTCATGTAAACAAAACAACAAAACAAAAAAACACCCCCGCCGCCCGCCCCCCCACAAAACCCTCCCCCCCCCGGTCCCTTTAATCAAGCAAAAATTAAAACAAAAAAAGAGGAAAGAACTCAACCAGGGGGTGGGGTGGCGACTGGGAAGGCCGGGACGATGTTGGCGGGTGGGCGAAGGGGGATAGGGAGTCTTCTCAAAGCGGGGTGGGGGGGGGGTGGCACCCTTCCCACCGGAGTCCCGGTGCTACGATTCCCCCTCCTCCGGGTTAGGGAGGATGGCGAGCGCCCAGCGGCTGCGCTGGGAGGCACCCCGGACGCCCCTCTCCGGCTCAAACGCTAAGAAAGCGGCGGCGGGGCCCGCGGCCGGTTTCTCCGTTTCCTACCCAGCATAGTAGTGCGAAACAAACCCAAGGGGGCGTTTTTTTAAATAAATAAATAAATAAATAAAAAACGCAGGCAGGACCACCCATGATAGAATCGCCGGTCCCCGTTTGAGGCTGGGGACTTCTTTCACACTACCAAGCCAGTAACGGGGCTGTTGGGATCCAGCAAACCCCCGCCTGAGCGCATCCTCGTCCCTAGGTTTCGACCCGAACTCCTGACACCCTTCTCTGTGGGGCTTCTGAGAGGTGAACCTGAAAAAGTGGGTCAGTGGCATTAACGGGGGGGCAGGGGGAGGACCATCATCTTACATGGAAGAGGCTGAGTACAGGCAGATAGAAGAATGTGCATTTAATTTTATTTTAACACGTGACAAGAATTCTAAGACAAGAATTCCAGCAGAGACCCATTTGATGCATTTCAGGAGAGTGAAAATAATAATAGTAGTAGTAGTAGTAGCAATTAAAGGGGGGGGGAACCACACACACACATACACACACATGCAAGGGGTTTACGGGAGAGGTCATGACGAGAAGGGATTTACAACAAGCATCGTATGAAAATGAGCCAGGACTTTAAAAAAAAAAGAGAGAGAGAAAGAGAGAGAAAGAGGGAGACAAACACATAAGCGAGTGAAGAAAAAAACCCCAAACCAGGGAAACCGTGGGGTTAAGAGCAGGGCCCCATGGGGACAGTACGGCTATTTTTCAAAAGGGGGGGGGGCGGCACGGGTGCCAGAGTGCGGGAGGTACATTAAGGCTCTCCAGAGACCCCCAAGAGGTAAGAAGGTGTCCGGGGATGGACTACGTGGAGCAGGAAACCAACCGGGTGGACCCGAGGCTCCTGAAGGAGGGAACTTTTAAATCACTACACCGTAATCGATTAGGCCTTTTTTCCTTTCCATTGGTTTAAAAGCTACGAATGATCAAGGGCTGCTGATGGGGTTCCTGAATCTTCTCCTCTGATCTCCTATTTAGTCCTTCTAACATCACGGAGTCGGCCGACTAAGAGGAGGGAGACTCGGGAGGAAGTCCTCCGGGATCCTGGCCTTCGGGTGAGCAAGGCGTATCGTAATGGGGGGACCGGCGGGCCCTTTTATTAAGTGGCGTCTGTTGACTGGAGGAATGATCACTTTTGTTGTTTGAGGTCTTTTTAAAAAAAATCCTTCAATTAAGGAAAAGCTTCCCCACTAGGGCCTTCTGATGAAATTTTAAGGGGGCTGCAAGGAGCAGGTTGGGAAAAGGGGTGGGTGGGATAAGAGGACGAGGGTGGCCACAGCCAGCAGCCCACCCCACCCCACCCCCCCAAAAATAAAATAAATCGGATGTTATCGATCAACCCGCCTGTACGTGTTTTATCCCCTCCCTTTTTTTTCCTAAGTTCTCCAAAGAGAGAGCGGAAGGAGCGTCCAGAAAAGTACATGTCGGAGGCAGGCAAAGGGGAAAAGGTTCTGCCCAGCGAGAACTAATAGTATGGTCATTAAGCATACGAGAGAAAGAGAGAGAGAGTTGTCACCTTTATTGACATGACTTTAAATGGTTTAAAAACATCACGGAGGCTATTTGGAGGAAACGGAGCCCTCCCAGTACAAACAAATGAGTTCTCGTCCCCCTCTCACAAACTCCGGAGAAAGTCCTGCTCGAGACTTCCAAAAAAAATAAAGAAGGAAAAATAATATATGTATATATATGTATGTGTGTGTGTATATAACTGTCTTGATCAGGGACAGAACAAAACAAGCATGCAAAGATTCAAAGGATCTTTAGGCAAGAAGTGGGGACGTCCCCTTTCAAGCAACAGAAGGTAAAAGACGTGAATTATTTTTTTTCCGGACACACATGAATATCATTAATAGAAGCAGCCGCCAATCCGTATTTAAATTGTTTGAAGACCAGACGGGAGGGGGAAAAAAATTCTTGATTTCTATTTAAAGGAACTGAACTTCGGGACCGCTAAGAAAGACACAGGGTAGTTTTTAGAGGCAAAAAACCCCCCACCATTTGCTTTTTTTGCTTTTTAAAGAACGGAATCAAGTTGCCTGATCTCGTGGGAATATACATGGAGGGGTGGGGAGTGGAAAATAATTGGCGGGTTTTAACTGGGCCGCACGTACCTCCACCCCAACAACAACGCACAAGCTGTTGGGTTAATATTTGGGAACAAATTTGGTTTGGATACGTTTTAGGTTTCCCCGAGGCGTGATCCAAAGCGCCATAACAGAGCATGACGGAAGGCTGGGGGTGAGGGAGCGAAGGCAGCCATCGGAGATCCGAAAGGTGACGAGGCTCCTGGGATTGAGGGTCTGCCTGGCATTCAAGAGGATTTCCCTTTAACCATTTCTGGTTCATCAGCCGACCTGGCCCTTTGACGGCCGGGGGGGGGGGGGGAGAGGGGTTCTAGAGGCAACGCAGGCGAGGTCCCCCCCCCTTGCTTTTAAGTTTTAAGCTCCACCAAATCGAGTGGGAATGATTATGCAGGGGGGGTCCGCAGGACAGGCGACTCGGGTGGCTGGTGTCTTTTAAAAAAACCCAACCAACCCAAAACACCACCAAACTTGGTTTCGGAAAGCTCGGAGCTGGCCTACCGCCTTTCTCCTTCTACCCTCCAGGACAGAAAAAGGGCTGGAAGGAGACCAAACTCTCGGCCGGGTGGTTCATTTGGTTCATGCCGAGGACCTGAACGGGAACCGGCTCTAAGCAGCAGACTCGGGGCTTCCCAGTTAAAGGGCCCCGACACGGCGGTCCCCTTCCTCTTGGATGGAAATTGAGAAATTGTCAATTTTTGCCAATTTAGACGTCTGTATCCAGGGCTTTTGTGGGGGTTTTTTTTTGCATGCGTGTTTTAATACGAGTGATCTGCTCAGCGTAGCAAAGAGAGAGAGGTTTCAGAGCACCTCCTTTCCTTCTCTATGAGCTACTGCGTGTCCCTCCTTCCTCACTTTTTGTCTTGCAGGCCAGAGGAAACTTGGCAAGACCGGCACTGTCTTTTCCCCTTTACTTTCCGGCCAATCTGCAAACGCTTAAGGCTTTAGCAAAGCAGAAACAAGACGTCGGCAAATGTCTACTTCAGGATCCCAAGACAGCAGCATCTTATTAGTTAAATGGAAAACCGCTGGGGCGCCTCTCTTGAGATTTTTAACCCGTTTGCCGTTCCTGCAATTTGATTCTCCTTAAACGAATTGCTGCCTTAATTTTCCTAGCTGGTCTTCCTCCGTTCCCGCCTGCCTGACCATTTTGATCGCTGGGTCAACCCTCGGAAGCACTACCGCCCATCAGCCAAAATTAAAAAAAAAAAAAAGCTGCAGAGATCATTTTAAAAGCAACCACACAAAGCCTTTTTTTAAAAAAACAAAAATCAAGCTGGCCGTTTTAGGGAAAGAGGCATTTAGGAGCTGAAGGGTCTTGTTTTGATAGTCCTGGTACTGTGGTGTCTGGAAGGCAGTGCCTTGTAATGAATACCAGACCAGTAATTTCTATTTATTTTTATTTTTTTAAAGTTGTGTTTTGGTATACTGTTATGAAACAGCAGATCAGACATAGGATTTCTGAATCTTTATTAACAGAGGAAAAGGGACCCAGGTTTTTTTCAGTCCTCTATTTAAACGCAATTCTAGTATGAAAAATAATGAGGAGGTTAAAAAGAAAAAAGAAAACAGAGAGAGAAATCTGGTAGAACAGGAAAAAAAAATAAGAAAAGAAATGGACATTCACAATGATTACTGACATAGCTCGGGAATACATAATTCATTTGGGGGGACAAAAGTACTCCACTGCCATTGATTTTGAAATAAAATTATTTCAGGACTCTCTAAAATTATACAGAAGGTCGTATTTTTTTTTTAAAGGAAAAAAAAAATCTAATGGAAGAAGTTGGAGCTGCAATTGGGACCAAGCTGATGGGTTCCACGGGAACTGTCAAGAAATATTGGGAAAGAGTTGGTTAAAGGAATAGCAGAAAGCACCGGATGATACAATTTTCACATTGAATGCCCTACCGTGAGCCCTTTCGGAGGAGGATTCGGTGATGAAAGAGAGGTGGCTTTTCACGAGCACGGAAGGCCCACATTAACACAGAGGAAGAGTTGACTGCGTGAAAGGAGTCATAAGGAATCATTCCACCTCCCCCAAAAAAAAGAAAGAGGGGGGGGAAATTAAGAGGGCGTTAGCGGCTAAGTCTACGGGCGTCCCGCAGTTGCTGACCCCTAATGTTTTGGGATGAATTTACATTTATGTCCCTGTGGATTGCTTCTCTCCCTTTCACTTGTCTACGGGAAGACTCGGGTTGCGCCTGGTGATGGACAGCAGTGATTCAAAATGAAAATAAAAAAGGCAAGAGAGGCACAGAGAGAGAGAGAGAGAGAGAGAGAGAAACCCACAGTACAGACCTCAGAGGGCTCTGATCTTCCCAGCTTACCTGAACCTCTGCGCCTGGTGGTGGACGGGTCCCCCAAACCGTCTCGCAGGCGAGTGGTACAGCTGCGAGAGCAACGCCACGTTCTTGTTCTGGTTGGGATTGGCGGCAAACTTCACCGTGATGGGCTCGGAGGACCCCGGGGGCTTGTGGCCGTTGAAGTTCGAGATGGCCTCTTCGGCTTCGGACCGCTTGTCGAACCGGATGAAGGCAACCCCTCGGGACAGACCTGCAGGCCAAACCGTCACCCCGACAGGAAAAAAGCAGAATAAACGAGCGAAGGGGGCCTTCTAGAAGGCTGACGTGGTTTCGGCGTCCGGGGAGGCTTCAGAAAACAGAGAGGGTCAGAAGGGCCGACCGGCACGGAGTCCAAGCGATCCAGCGTGGAAAACAGGGATGTTTCAGAAGGGGCCATGTTTGAATTTCAATCCCTGGGCTCAGGTTTGGCCAAACCTCACAAGCGGAGCTGTGAGAACTCAAAACTGTTTTTTCTTGGGGCCCAGGAGGAGAGGGGAGGTGGCACTGCTCCTCGTCCTCCCCCTGCTCACTAAAGGACAAGAGACTGGAAGAGAGAGCCTGTTTCTCTTGGCTTGTGTGGCACAAATTCCTGAAAAGATGGTCCAACCAGGATGATCGGGGGACGGGAAACCAAGCCCTCGGAGGAAAGAACTGGGCATGTTTAGGTTTGAGAAAAGAAGACTGAGGGGAGATAGGAGAGCACTTTTCAAATCCTTGAACGGCTGTCATGCAATCTGTTCTCGTCCCAGAGTGCAGGACATGTCAGAATGGGCTTAAGCGACAAGAGGCCAGATTTCATCTGAACATCAGGAAAAACTTCCTAACTATTAGAGCAGTACGACAATGGAACCAATGAGCTCAGGAGGTGGTGAGCGCTCCAACGCCGGAGGCATTCAAGAGAAAACTGGGCCACCCTCTGTCAGGTCTGCTTGGATTTGGATTCCTGCCTTGATGAGCAGGTTGGACTCAATGGCATTAGAGGCCGCCCCCCCCCCTTTCCAACCCCATGATTCTAGGATTCTAAAAATGGGGTCCTGGACTCGCCGAAGCCGCCCCACCCCTCTCTCGGCACATCTTGGAACAACCGGCTTTGCCCACCTGTAGTCTGGTCGACCAGGACGCGGGAGTTGATGATGCGGCCAAACCGGGAGAACATGTCCTCCACGTCTTTCTGCGTCATTGTCCGTGGCAACCCGCTGATGTACAAGTTGGCGTCCTTGATCACCTCGGAGCTGGGGCGGGCATACGACACCTTGAATGGAGAGGGGAGGGGAAACGGGAGGAAAATACAAATAAGTGGTTGATTTCGATGCCTAAGTCCTCAATATCGGCCGTTACCTTCTCTCGCAGGCTTCTAGCTTCTCTGTTTCAGAGAGGGACTCGGGATTTTCCCTTGGAGTTCTCGGATATTCATGCGGATGAAGCTTTCCACTCAAGACCTGCTCGTCGTATCCAAGCCCCCAGACTATTTTTCCCTGCAAAGCCTGTTCCGGCAGAAAGAGGGGAATTCGTAACCGTCCCGGCCGCGCTTACCTTGATGGTTTTGGACTGAAGTCTCAGGCCGTTCAGTGTGTTTATTGCTCTCTCGGCATCTTTAGCTGTCACGTAGTTCACAAAACCGTAACCCAAGCTGTGTCCTGGAGGAGGAAAAAATGGGTGTTTGAGATTAGCCACTGTGGTGCAGTGGTTAAACTGCAGCACTGCAGGCAAAACTCTGCTCACGACCTACACCTTACGTCCTTCTAAGGTCAGTAAATTGAGTCCCCAGCTTCCTGGGAGGGCCCTGTGTTGCTTGCATAATTAAATTGAAAACCGCCCAGCGAGTGCTTTAAGTGCTTTGGGGTGGTATATAAGCAGCACACTTTGCTTTCGCTTTAAGATGACCACCACCACCTGGGGAAGGCTGCTAAACTACAAGTCCCATTATTCCCCCAGCCAGCTGGGCAAAGCTGGATAGCCTCACCCTCCCTTAGAACATGGAGGGAGGGCCCTCGGGTTCTGACCCGATCTAAATGGTCCTCATACTCTGTTTGACCCGGCCCCTTACCAGCGAATTTGTCTCGGATCAGCTTGGCCGACTCGACCTCTCCGATGCTGCTGAACAAGCTCCTCAACTCGTCCTGGGTCATGTTCTGGGGAAGGTAGTTGACAATGAGGTTTGTCCGGCCCATGTCGTCCCTGCAGTCCTCCGCCATGTGGTCTTCATAACCATTAGACATTTTAAGCAGGGAAGAAACCTACAAAAAAAGAGAGAGAAGGCAAAGGGCGGCGTTTAGGGCTCTGCAGGACAATATGGCGAAACTTCCCAAGCGGCAACCCAAAAGCGTAGGCAAGCGTAATACAGAGAGAGAGAGAGAGAGCTCGTGGCAATAGGCGGGGGAAAGGGACCTGCTGAACAGGACCCCCCCCCCCCAGCCCATTTTCCAAAATGGATTCTTCCCAACGAGGCAGAAAGGCTCAGTCGACTGGCCCTCTGTGAGGCAGCAAAGTGTGCCACGTTCTGCCGAGGCCAGGAGGCCTCGAGGGGCTTGGGGATGACAACGCCCAGAATCCACGACCAACAGCCAGTCTGAGAGCTGAGGCAGAAGACAGCCTGAGGGCCCCCCCACCGCCACTGACTTGAGGGAAGGGTCTGAGCTTTAGAACCCATGCTTTGCACCCGGGTTCAACCCCAAGTTTCTCCAGATGTGGATGCCCAGCAGCCCTACAAGGGGCCTCCATCGGGAAGAATCCAGGACCACAGTTGTTTTTTAAACCAAAGGGCTCCTGCTAAACCTGAAACAACACTATCCTGTCCCTCCAAGACCGCTGGGACAACCCCCACGGACTTCAAGTAGACCTTGGGGGGAAAAACCACATCCCTCCAGGGCTAGCTTGTCTAAAGGCACCCACTGGAGAGAGAGGCAGAGGAGTTGAAAAGCCACTATAATTTAAATCTGGCCTGAGTAACTGATAAGGCTACATAAAACGAGCCTTAAACCAGCACAACAAAGTCCTGGATTATTCCCTCGGCCCCGGCCACCACCTCTGGAGCCATCAAGCCGGCTTTCCTTCTCCATTCAACGCACGTACGCACTACAGAAACAGCGCCGGTTGACAGAGCTCTTCCTGTGAACAAAAGCTCGCTTCATGCTCAATGGTGAGAAAGAGGAAGTGAAATTCACTGGAGCCGACCACGGGTAAAACCCAGGCATAAATTAAAACAGAAGAGGCCTTTCAGGGAGTAAACGGCGACCCGTTAGAAATGTTAAATTCTACTGTTCCGTAACTCTCAATCCGCGGCTAAAATGCCAACCGATTTCAGGAAGAATTCCAAGGGGAACGATCTGCTCCGGCCTCTCCCTTTCGGCTCCTATCGTCAGAAAGCCTTTCGCTGGAAACTGGTTTGTTTTATACAGCTAAAAAAAACCAAAAATGTGAGCTTAATCCTTCTTGATCAAAGAATATGTTCACGGTGCTGCTCTTAACAAAGTTTAAGGCTGCTTTTTAACTGGCGCAGTATCACTGTGGTTTGTGCTTTTAATAAATAAGTAATGAATGATTAATGCTAACCGCTAATGATTTACTTGTGGCAACCTTACGCGTGCCGAGTCGGAACTCAACACGGAGGGCCGCGTATTCTGAAGCAAACACGCCAGCTGCGATGTGGAAAGATTCTTGGGGAACATAAACCTTCATCAGAATCAGACATAATCAGGGGACTTTAGCACGTTCTGGTCTACATCCCACCTGCTTTGTGAGCAAATATATATGTACTCAAGAGAGAGATGGACATGCAAATCTTTATACAAACTAATTGAGAGGGGGTTCGCAAAGGGCAAAAATGACCAGATGGAGGGTTTATAGCTCAGTAGCCGAGCACCTGGATTCAAAAAGTCCAAAGTTCAACCCCATGGATCTCCAGGAAGGATGGGGAAAAGACTTCTTTCTGAGAGAGCGAGAGCTGTTTATTCACTGTAGACAGCAATGTGCTAAGTAGACCATCAGAGTTATTTCCATTGAAAACATCTCTTTATTCAGAATTGGAAGAACTAGAATTTTATCCCAATTTAGAAAAAGGTCTGTAACACGGGTTTTCTCTACAGAAGTTTCCAGCTTCAAACCCTGGCATGTTCAGGTGGCATCTGGCGCCTCAGAGGATCACTGTCGGACCACCGCTGTGGGCGAAGAACTCCAAAAGACGTCACCACCCGTGGAAATCCAAGCCCCTTTTTCCTACATAACTGCAACAGAAAGTACTGAAATGAAGGGCTAATACCCAGATGAAACTCCAACTGGAACAAAGAGCTATGGATAGACATTGGGAGGGGTATTTGGGTCCACAGTGGCCCAAAAAAGAGGTGCTCTGGAGCAGTCTGTGACATTTCCAGGTATCCAGGAGAAAAATAGAAAAAATAATTCCTGAATACAGGACTTGAGATTTTGCCCAACCCAGCTTAGCTTCTAAAAAGAGGTGTGTTCTGGAAGGTGCAGTCCTACTTACAAAACTCCGGCTTACGTTTACTTTTGATGACCTTTTGTGGCCTGATACGGAGAAGGGGTGAACATTTACCAGCACATAGAAGAAAGTAAGTAAGAAGCTACCATATTTATCAAGATTTGGGGAAGATGACGCCTATGGGGGCCGTCAAAGGGGAACAGAGGTTTACATTAAAGATCTTAGCAGATGAAACAGTGGTGCAAACAATCCCAAAAGTCTAGACCTCCCAGACATGAGCTGGGAGGGCAATAACGCATTTATCCAAAGCAACACCTCAGGGGGCAAGTTGGAGTCACAAAACTGAGCAATCTTCTCTACAACTCAGTCAATCAGGCCACATTTTAAGAAAGAAAGAAAGAAAGCAGCACGTTCGGAAGGAAAGTCCCCTTTATGTACAAGTTTTCTATAAGCGGGGACTGCTTAGTGAGGGAAGAAAAGCCACATAGGTTGCCTAGAGGCACAAAGGACATAAGAACCCAGGGTGCCGACAATACCAGGCGTTAGGCTGGTGTCTAAAAAAATCAGAGGTTTATCTCTCAAAGAAAAGGATGTCAACACCGTAAATATTTTCCCTTCTTTTGCTTTCTCTGGGGGGAAAAAAAGGAACAAGGTGGAAAAACAAACACAAAGGACTTCAGAACTGAGCAGTGCATTACTCTTAACTTTGAAGCGGTGTTTTTAAAAAACTTACAGGTTAGAGAACAATTTGAGAGGAAAACAGCACTTCATAGCCAATCAGCCACAAACTGATGGGGCTGAGCCTTATTTTCTCTTTCCCTCCCCACAAAATGTGGGCGGAGGACATGTGACCTGCCTGACAGAGATTGCTGATAAGCCCTTGAAAAGGCTTCTTCCTCGTTCCTCAACCACCGTTCTCCTTTCTGATGATTTGCAAACCGCTTTAGAAGCCTTCTGAGAAGAACCGAGTGGAGGAAATAATATGGAACAAGAAACATACAAATTATGTACGGGATGGGAGCAAACTGTACTGATCCACCTCCACGTATACAGAAACAGAAATGGATGGAAGGAGAGACACAGAAGTAAAGATAAGACACAAGAAAAAAAAATTAAAATCTTGGGAGAGCAACATATATATTTTTCCAGAGGACTGGCTATGCTTGTTGTAGCTAAGCCTTCTTGCTCTATTTCCAATATTTTTTGCCTTTTTTTTTTCTCTCTCTCTAGATTTTCAACTTCATCTTCAATATATTAAATCCACCATTCCCAACCTTGGGTCGCCCACCTATTCTCGGACTGCAACTCCCAGCAGCCTTCACTGTTGCCTGGGCTTTCTGGGAAATGTAGTCCAAGACACCTGGCTTACCCAAAGTTGGGAACTACCTTTCCAGAACCTTAGGTCCTCAGATATTAATGGACTACAACTCCCAGCAGCCTTCACTGTTGCCTGGGCTTTTCTGGGAAATGTAGTCCAAGAACACCTGGCTTACCCAAAGTTGGGAACTACCCTTCCAGAACCTTGGGTCCTCCGATACTCTTGGACTACAACTCCCATCAGCCTTCACCACCAGCTGTGCTGGCCAGGAGTTCTGGGAAATGTAGTCCAAGAGTCACCCAAAGCTGGAAACCATTGCCTTAAAGGTATATGAAACAAACATAGCACAATATATATTTATCTCTTCCTTTTTCAGGCCATTTTCTCCTCCTTTTTTCATGCTATTTGTGTGTGTGCTAGGACAAATATATTTAGGCGCTTTTGTTTTCAGCCTCCTGATATTTGCTACAAAAGGCCCAGATCTAAATTTAT
The DNA here is from genome assembly GCA_037013535.1 of Intellagama lesueurii. Taxonomy (NCBI): domain Eukaryota; kingdom Metazoa; phylum Chordata; class Lepidosauria; order Squamata; family Agamidae; genus Intellagama; species Intellagama lesueurii. The sequence continues at coordinate 2,718,265 of JBAJHW010000020.1, read as the reverse complement.
AAACCTATCAATATATAAAAAAAGAGATAAATTTGATCTGCAGAGAAGGAAGGAAGGAGGCAAAATGCAGGGAAATAAGGCTCTAGACTCTTTCCCTCCCCCCCCCAACTGGTCTTCGTCGCACAGCCCGGCCGGCGCCCGCTGATGACGCCACGCGCCCCACCACCGCCCAGTCCCCGCCCCCACAAAGACCCCCCTCCAGCCCCGCCCCTCGGGGGCTTCTTCTTTTTTTTACGTGGGCGCAGGCCCCGCCCCCTCGCCCGCTTCCGAACGCGGCGGCCGGAGCAGGCCCAAGCCCCGCCCCCTGCTCTGGCTGACGTCACGCGGAGGCCGGCAAAGGCCTGCTGGGCCTGCGGCCTCCTCCTCCCTCCGCCGCCGTCGCCCCCCCCTCCCCCCCAACGGACTCTCGGCGGCCTTACCGGGCGACGATCGGCGGCGGCGGCGGGGAAGAAGGGGCGGGGAAGGGGCGAGGCGGAAGCAGCAGCAGCAGCAGCAGCAAGAGCACCGGCGGCGGCAACGCAGGTTTCCCCCTCCGGCCGCGCGACGAGCCGCTCCGCTCCTTCACTCAGCAGCCGCACCAGCGCCAGGGAGGGGAGGAGGGAGGAGGGGCTCCGGCGCGCGGCCACGCCCCCTCGGGCGGCGCTCATTGGCCGCCTCCCGCGCGCCCCGCCGCTCCCATTGGCCGCGGGCCCCGCCGCTCAGGAGACGCGCTCGGGCTTCCCGAGCAAGGGGGGGGAACGGCGAGGCGAGGCGCCCTCACCCGTGCGCGCCTGCGCGGCCGTTGGCCTCCTCCTCCTCCTCCTCCCTCCCCGGGTTCTGCGCGCCTCGAGGGGCGGGGCTAACTTTACCTCAGGGAGCCAAGGCGCGGGCGCTCCGCAGGCCCGAACTCTCTCTCTCGCCTTCACACGTGCCGTGTCTCGGCCCAATTTCCCTCAAGGGGGGGGGAGGAAGAGAGGGGAAATAAGCGAATTCCCCTTCCTCTGTCCCCGCGTCGTGCCTTCCTTCCTCACACGTTACGTCCGTCGCCCGATTTTACCTCAGGGAAACGCTCCTCCGGGGCCTCCGCGGTTGCCTTCTTCATACGTTAGGCGGCCTCGCCCAGATTTACCTCAGAGAAACCGTTGCCCCTTGCCTCTTATTCCCGCATGGCAAGGTGGCGTTCCCTTTCTAAATTTTACCTCAGGGAAGCGTCCGTCCCCCCCCCCGCCTTCGCCCGCTTCACGGGTTCACACGTGACATCCCTAGTGTGACTTCGTGGAGGAAGGGCACCGCGGAGGCTTCGTGAATTTACCTCAGGGAAGCGACGGTGCTCCCCCACACCGTTCCGAAGCGTTCTCTGAGGCTTCGCGCGTTCACACGTGACAATTCCCTTCAAGACCCGCCTCAGAGAGAGACCCTTCAGCCTTCGCCCCGTCACGGGTTCACACGAAACTCCCGCGGATCAGCCCGAGTTCCGGAACCAGGCTCCCTTGGCATCGGTGGCTTTCAGGGGAAAGGTCGCGGGTTCCACCCATTCACACGTTACGTTTTGTAATCTCGGTGACACACACCCCTCCCAAACCCACACCCACGCTCTTAAGGGGCCCTGAGGGCTCTTTGCCTTTCCCACCCGTTCCCAAGAGCAACCAGCGGCTGAAATAATTAATTAGAAAACATAATTAATCAATTACAACGAAAGGGAAGATCAGAGGCGGAGGGTGCACCCTGAGTGGCCTTTTGTTTCGGATTTCCTGCAAGGGCGGGCAACGAAGCAGGACTTGAAACGACTTTTAGGGAAAGTGGAAGAAGAAGTGTCAAAGCAGGGCTACAGTTGAACATGAAGAAGACCCAGATCACGACTACGGAAGGACTAGAAGCTGCTTTAAGATTGGCAATGAAGAAACTGACCTGGTTAGAGGGTTGTTTTTTTTTTTAATAATCAATCCGAATCATCAATCCAAAGAGGAACCTGCCGCTCAGAAATCAGAAGAAGACAAGAAGAGACTCCGCAGGGCAGCAAGGAAAGAGCTAGAAAAGATCCTCACACATCAGGATGCCTCACCCAAGATCATCCACGCTCTTGTATTTCCGATCGCCACGGATGAGTGTGGACGGTTAAGAAAGCTGACGGGGAAGGGGGAAATTGGTTTTAAACGGGCTGCCGGAAAGGTGAACAAGTGAGAAAATGAAAATTTCTGAGAAAACAGAGCCTGAACTCAACGCTGGAAACTGAGGTTGATTTGGGCGCATCCTGAGAAGGCAGGATTCCCTGGAAGAGATCATAATATGAGAGAAGGTGGGAGGCAGCAGGGAAAGAGGAGGACCGAATACGAGATGGACTGACTCCTGAAAGGAAAACCACAGGCTAGAGTTTACAAGAGCAGGGCTGTTGAGGACCGGGCGGTTTCGAGATCGCTCGTTTCTGGGGTACGTGATAACGACGACAAGGATCACATAGATTTTTTTTTAGCAAGGAGTTGTGTTTTTTTTAAAAAGGGAGCCATGTCAACCTTGCAGAAAACTGAGAAATCATCTGTTGTTAGATTATGGAAAGTACCAAAAAAACGGGCAAGTTTTCGAGCCCCACAAAATGCTTCACCGGGGTCCTCATGGCGGTCCAAAGACGGGAGAGAAACAGAAAAGTCCCAAATTAAAATTTTCCACCAATTCCCTAACAATTTACCAATCATTTCCTTTTCTTTAAAGGCATCCTTAAAACCTTGCAAAGGAAGCCAGGATGAATCCTAGGGTTAGGACAATATTTGTGTTAATGGCATTTTTTTAATTGACTTTAAAAACAAAGAAATTATAATTGTCGAATTGTGAAATCCAGTGGAAGTGGCGCCTCTTTGGTCCTGTGGATAAAAAGCGTTTCTAAAAACAAAAGAAAGGGTGGTGGGGGGAGAGGAGGTGGCAGAGTGACGTCATTGCCGTGACGTCATTCAGTGCCCCTTAACTACCCCGGCCTCTTCCCCCCATGAGTCCCTTTTTCTTCCTTCCCTCGCTGCGGCCGAGGCGTTTTTAAGCCACGCCCCCTGATTTAAATAAGGAGAGGGAGGAGCCTGTTCCTCCAGAGGCGGTGCTTGAGTCCTTGAAGGGGAGGAGGCCACGTGACCCTTAAAGAGGGGGGTGCAGGGGGGAAAAATTCTCTCTCGCTTTACCTCCCTCAGAGAGAAGGGGGGTCACGTGACGCAGGCGTGGGGGGGGGAAACGTGGGAGGGGCTTCCTGCCTAACGGCGATAAGGAGGGTGGCCCTAGAGATATACGTTATAGAGTGACTGCAGACTTTACTTCCGGTGATTTGCAACATCCCTAATGGCTACTTTGGCCTTTTTGTTTTGTTTTAGTCTACGATTTTTTTTTTTCAAAAACGAGACCCTCCTTTACAAAATAAATAAATAAATTAAATAGAAGAAGAAATAGCAGAATAATAAAGTCTTTGGAACGGGGCGGTGTGGGGGGGGGGGAAGGGGGTTGGCTTGGAGGGAGGGGGGAAGAGCCGGTTGGAGCCCAGCCCGGATATCCTAGGAATGAATGGGCGCCTGGGCTTCTCGGAAGGAGAAGGAAGAGCAAAGCCTCTGGGCCTCGCAAAGCTCCTCGATTGGGGGGGGGGGAGAGAGAGAAGGAGAGGGAAGGGAGGGAGGGAGGAGGAAAAGAAGGAGAGATCCACGATCCCACCCCCTCCCCCCGCCACTGGGCTGGAAAGCGTGGGAAGGGGGCCGGTGGGGGATCCTCGCCCCACCGTATCTCATCCCTATTTGGATCTCCCCCCCCCCCCGCAGGAGATCCAAAGAGGGACGAGATACCCGAGAGTGTGCGCCTCGCGGTGCGTTCTATCCGTATAAATCTATGGAAAGAGGGGAGGGGAGGGAGGGAGCAGCGAACGTCTCCCCCCCCCCTCCGGTAGGCGGGGCCTGTTGCTAACGGCCTGCCCGGCCGGCCTGCCGGCGCGGTGACGTGCCGTGCGGCGTCCAAGTCTCCCGGCGTGCCCCGCGCGCCCCTCCTCCTCCTCCTTCCTGGATTGGCCCCTCCCACTCGCCGGCGCCGCCGCACCGCCTCTCCGTCCCGCCTGAGGAGAGGGTTCGCGGGGGGGGGGGGAGTTCCAAGATGGCGGCGGGCGGCTATTACGGGTTCGCGGGCGGGGCCGTCGCGGGGCCCCAATACAGGTACGTATCTAGGGTGGGGGGGGGAGTGGGGGTGGGATATTATGGGATGGAGGGGCGGCCTGAGGGGGTTTGTGGGGGAGGGGTTATTATGGGGTGGAGGGGTGGCTTCATTTTGAGGGGGGGGAGGCTGGAGGGGGTGTGAGGTGGGAAGGAGTGTGTGTGGGGGGGGAAACACCCCTGCCTCACATTGAAGGCTTGGCGCCTCTCCTTATCCCTCCCCTTCACAACAGCCCTGCCAGGTAGGCCGGTTGGCGGGGTGGGGGGTGGGGAGAGGATCTTCCCCCACCAGCCCAGGCGCGCCTGTGTCGGGGTTCTGTTTAGAAAAAGGGGGGGGGAGAGGGAGGGAGAGAGAAAACCCCCCCCACTATTCTTGGCTAAATTGAATTCAGTGGGGCTCGGCAGGGCCGTCGGACTCCGCGCCCCATAGTCCACCCCAGCCCCTCCACTGGCTGGAGTCTTACGTAGTCCTTCGCCGTCTTGTAGAGGGGAGTCCCGCAGGCCCCACCGCTCCAGAACCCCCATCAACATTTATATCTGTGTTTATATCTATATACGTTTGTATATCCTTCCTATTCGTAAGCCTCACTTTCTTATTTAGCTGTTTATCTATCTATCTATCTATCTATCTTCCTTCCTTCTTATCTACCTACCTGTCTGTCTGTCTGTCATCTACTTATCTGTCAATGTGTCTACTTATCCACCCATCCATCCATCTATGTCTGTCACTCTATCCGTCTATCGCTCGATCCCCATGTCCTTCCTTTTCAGCACCCAGCCGGCTCCCGCATACTCTCACCCTCCCGTGGCAGCTGCTTACGCTGTCCAGCCGACGCCGGGGGTGGAGCACGCCGTAGCGCCCGCCTACCCTCTGGCCATGCCGGCCACCCGGCCTGCGGCACCCATGGCTTACGGGGGTTACCAGCCCCCCTCCGTGCAGGACTACAGTTACGGGACCCGGCCGCCAGAGCTCGCCCCCCAGCCGGCTATGACTCAAAGCTATCAGGTAGGTAACGACCAGCGCTTCCCATCCGTGGGTTGGGTTCCTTTGGGGACCCTTTGAGCCCTAAGGGGCCCCAGCAGCATCTCTGGCTGCCTGTGGTGCCCCCCCCCCAGTAGGTTAGCGCAATAAAACTTGAAAAACTGCCTTCTCAGAAGCTTCTGGGTGGCGCAGTTTTAAAACTAAGCAGCTTTCCCTTTTTAAAAACCACAAACGCTCTCATTTTTTGTTGTTTTTAAATTGGAAGCCATTGTTGTTGTTATTTTAAGACAAGAAATCATCATTTGCTGGACTGAATGAAACCAAGACGGACTTGAAAGATCCCGGTTGAGCCCCTGCGCATGGAAGCCCTTGCGCCCGCTTGGCCCCTTGTGCTTCTCTGCTTACTTATCACTGCCTTTTCCCACAGCAGGATGGCTACAGTTATGGCCGGTCCCCAGCAGCCGGCAGCTACGAGGCCAAGCCGTACTACCAGGCGGTGGTCACTCAGCCCCAGCACAGCGCCACCGACTCATACTACCACTCCAGTGAGTTCTCGGCACCTTCCGGACGGGACTAATGTCTGGCATAGGCACGTTCAGTGGCCTTTGGGACCCTTGCCTAAGTGGAAGCTGGCCATAATTATGGGATGGGGGGGGGGGGAGGACGTGGCTTGAGCGACGCAGGACAGCTTTGAGAAGCCAGGCTGGTACAGCGACTTGAGAGCGGGAAAGATTGCTTTAAGCCAAAGTTTGGGAAGGTTTAGTTTGAGAGAAAGAATAGCAACATGGTGAATCGAGCAGTACTAATACAAATGCAATGCTTTCGTGGACCGTGAAAGAAATTGTGCACCCTGCTAGCTTTCCTGAATCAGGACGCCCGCTTCGTTAGGCTTGCACCAGTGTCTTGTCGCTAACGCAAAGCACTCAGGGTTCCAAAGGTTCGTGGCAGATGGATTCTGCTGGGTGTTTTTCTTAGATATAAGTGAGGGAAGATGCTGGTTGTACTGGAGGTGTGGTTTTAAAATGGCAGCTAAGGAGGCTGTGGATCGGATCTCAAACCCCCCCCCCCCAGTTCTTCAAACAAAGAAGCACAGCCGTAAGGTGACATTGTAGGCTCCAGAAAAGTTTTAACGACAGCTTAGGAAACATTTCTTTTGGGGGGAGAGACTACAAAGCCAAGAATCCCCCCCCCCCCCCGAATCCAACCTGCATTCAGCAACGATCGCCTCTCCTTCGCAGACTCCCAGAGCGGCTACAGCCAGCCGGTGGCCACGTACAACCCGAGCCAGCCTCAGCGTCAAGTGACCCCCGTCAAGCTGGTCCCGGCGGTGAACGCCGCCTCTTCCAACTACGGTGCCTACATGGCCGTCACGACGAGCCAGCAGAACCTCCCGCCGCCCTCCGTCCCGTCGTACGCCCCTGCTTCTTCCTACACCTCGGCCGCCACCACCTACAATGCTTCTCCCACTTCCTATGCTGGTAAGAACTTTACGGAGGCACCCCTCTCTCCCTCCTCAGCCTCTTCCCCTCATCGCCTGGGTCTGCTCCATGAGAGGGAGGGTCAGAACAGGGGAAACAAAGCACCAGGCCCCAAACGGGTCACATCAGGTCTTGAGAGCAGAGTGCCAGAGCCGGCGGTTGGCATTTTGATGGGGAAAGCAGAGCACTTTGGCTAAGGTGGGAACACTTGCTTTACACCTTGCCCGTCTGAGTTGGTGATACTGGCCTGCACACACCACGAGGGTTTGACGTAGCAGAGGTCAACTTCCTGTTCTCCCTGCTTAGTTTTCTCTTGCTCCCTTTTTCCTCCCGATCTCCAGCATCAAACTACTCCACTTACGACACTGTGGCCTACACCGCAGCAAACGCATCCTATTACCAGCCTTCTCAGCACCAGCTCATGCCACCTCCCCCCCAGCAGCCGCCGCCGCCGCCACAGGCAAAGCCCGTGTGGGGCGGGGCGGGGGGCGCAAGCACCAACTCCCCTGCCACCGGCAGCTACGTCAAGAAGCCCCCCTTTCCGAGCAAGCCGCAGAAGGCCAAAGGCCCCCCGAAGCAGCCTCAGCTTCACTACTGCGAAATCTGTAAGATCAGCTGCGCGGGGCCCCAGGTGAGCTTGCCGGTTTTTATTTGTTTTCTTTTCTTTTTATTTTGCCCTAGAAGTTTAATTTATTCTAGTGGTAATCTAGTTTGATTTGTTTTATTCTGCTAAGTGGCATTTGGCTACTCCCTCAACGCAGAGTGAGCTTTGAAGCAAAAACCTCTCTGGCTGTGAACTTCCAGAACCGCAGGATCATCATGCCTAGGAAAAAGAAACGCCCAAGGGTTCCCTCAAACTCTCCTCTTAAGGACAGGAGAATTGCTGGCAGCAGAACTTGGGAAAAATCAATCTGGGTGTTTTGTTTTGTTTTTCTTTACTGGAAGAAAAGAAAAGATGGAAGTGAATTATTTTGGAGCCTGTGAAGTCAGGGAGTGAATGCCGTGAATGTTCTGTGCCATTTGCTCTCTGTCCTCCCAGACTTACCGGGAGCACCTTGAAGGGCAGAAGCACAAGAAAAAGGAGGCGGCCGTGAAGGCGGGCAGTCAGGCGGGCGGGAGCGGCCCCCGCGGGATCCAAGCCCAGCTGCACTGTGAGCTGTGTGACATCTCCTGCACAGGAGTGGACGCTTACGTGGCCCACATCCGGGGGGCGAAGCACCAGAAGGTAAGGGCGTTCACCGGAGAGGCAGGCGACCCACCGTCGCCTCTGGGGTGGTGGATCTGATGAGCACCCCAAAACCTGTTCTAAGAAACTCAGTCTTTTATGTCGTGCTTCTAAATTGGCCCCTGGTTTTCTTTAGAGCCGGGTTCCGTGTCCTAGAAACAATGCCTTTGCTTCCTCTCTTCCTTTCTTGATTTGCTAGTCCAGTCTAATCTCCCTTCCACGGCCAATCTTACCGTTTTTTCGCCCACTCCCCTTCTCTCTGAGACCGCTCTACTCCTCTCTTCCAGGTCCTCAAGCTCCACACCAAGCTAGGCAAACCCATTCCTTCCGCCGAGCCCACCCTGGCCAACGTTTCCTCCGCGTCGGCCAACGGCTTGGCCGGGAAGCCAGCTCCGGACGCCGCCCTGGCCTCCGTCGCGCCGGCGAAGTCAACCCCAGGGGCCGCCGGCAGCGCCGCAGCCTCCAACAAGCCGACACTGGCCAGGAAGCCACCAAAGCTGGTCTTTACAGGTACGTGTCGGAGGAGAGGAAAAGCTGAATGGGAAGCCACTGGGGAACACCTGTCCTTAGCATCTCCGTCTTCCATGCGGGAGGTAGTGAAAGTTTCTCAGTCTGAGTTTGGCTAGTGGGGGGGGGACGGGACTCCACCCTCCTCCCTTGGTGGGCCAGGTTGTTTTCTCCCACACCCGCCCGGTATGGCCCCATATCTGAGGAGTGTAACGGGGGTGCCTCTGTTTTCTCCCGCTTAGGAGCACCGGCACGGCAGGGGCCCATTACGAGACCAGAGGAGGCGAAAGGGGCACCACCCAAAGCAGACCCGCCAGCGGAGGAGCAGCCCCTGCTCGACAGTGTCGGGGACAGCCTGGCAGACCCGCTCGACGTGCAGCCCGTGGGCCACCATTACGTGGAAGAGGTGAGGCCGACCGGGCGGGGGAAGCCCTCCGGAGATCTTTGGCTGGGGTGGGAGTGCTTTTTTCTTTTTTTCTTCTTGGCCTGCTCTTTGCTAAGGAACCTTTTGGCTCAGATATTCAAGAAGCGGGACTTTTTCACCTAAAGGGATGGCGGGATGAGGCGGAGACCTCGATGTCGGCCACAGAACGTCTCAGATCTCCCACCCATCCTTTCCCGCCCTTGGCAAAGTTACCTTTTCGGCAATTCCCACACCCGGCTGCTGACTCGTGAATTCCCAGTGTCATTTTTTTCAGTGGGGTTTTATGGGGCAGAACCGGGGGGGGGGGTGTGAGGAGGGGCCCTTTCTCGAACCCGCCTCTTTCCTCCTCCTTCCAACCGGCCGGCACGCAGCCGCCTTTCCGGTCCTGTGTGTGTGCAGTTTGGCGAGGCCACCCCTTTCTCCCTGTTCTTCTTCCTCCCTCCCTCCCCACCCACCCACAACCTTGCCAGGTGCTCAGCGACAAGGGAAAGATGGTGCGATTTCATTGTAAGTTGTGCGAATGCAGCTTCAACGACCCCAACGCCAAGGACATGCACCTGAAGGGGCGCCGGCACCGGCTGCAGTACAAGGTAAGCGGCCGCCGAGCCCGTCCCGTAGAAACCAAACACGATCCAGAAGACGGGCCCGCAAGCGTAGTCAGCCCCCGAAGGCAAACCAAGCAGGCTGGTGACCGAGCGAGGGGGGGGGGGCTTTCCAAGGGAAGACCTGCCCGCCGCTTGATACTGAGCCCGTGGGGTTTCCCGCTCCGTGGGGGACAGACCGGAAGACGGGGGCCCTCAAGGCTGATGAGTTTTTTGGGGGGGGAGCATTAGCTTTCACAGCCTGTGTCCCAGTTCGGCAGGATCTGGCGTTAAGTCAAACTCCCCCCGGAGTCTTTTAAGGCGCTGCCTCTGCCCTTCGCCACGGTGGCTTTGGGGCGTCGCGATCCTGCGCCACGTGCGGCCCGCTCCCGTTTTAAAGGAGTTGCTGGAGCACCATGCTAGGGATGCCTGCTTTTTTTGCATGAAATGTTCCTGGCTGGATTGGTGTCCCGAGGGGCAGCTCTTCCATTTCCCTCCCAGAAAAGGTTTTGCCCAGAAACCAGGGGTGAGGAAACCTTTTGGCCCAAAATACAACCTCAGAGAAGTTATCGGGAGCCCTTTTGCAGTAGCGGGTGGTTCCAAAGGCAAAGAAACGGCATCCAGCATTGCAGCCTATTTGGACTTGTTAAGGTTTTGCGAAGACTGGTAGAAGGTGGGCCGGGGGGAGGTGGGTGGTCTCGGGAAGGAGGGTTGTGGATCTGAGTCTGTGGACAGCGCACTATTGATATATTTTTTTGCCTTCCTCTCCACCCCGGGAAAACCTCTTGCAGAAAAAGGTCAACCCGGAGCTGCCGGTGGAGGTCAAGCCCAGCAACCGAGCCCGGAAAATGCAGGAAGAGAAGCTGAAAAGCCAGCAGCTCCGGGCCCTGGTGAGACGACGCCAGGTGGAAGAGCAGAGGTGGCATCTGCAAATGAGGCGAGTCTTCTTCTTCCCCGCAGGAGAGGAATGCCCAAATGTGGAATGGCTCTGGGGTACTGCTGGCTCCTCTGCTTCTCCTTCCCTCTCTCTCCTCTTTCCTTAAAAAAGAAAGAAAGAAAGAACTGGGTTCTTATAGGGTTGAAGGGTTCCCACAATTCTTCAGGAAGATGATGGGAGAGCCGTGACCAGGCTGGATTGAAGGTTGTATTAAACCGTGCTTTAGGACAGAGGTGGGAAACCTAAGGCCCTGTAGAAGCATACGTCTTGTGGCAGGGAGTTCCACTGTGGAAATACTCCCTCCCTAAATCATCCACCACCCTACTCCCAGTGGGTGAGCAAGAGCTAACTCTTAACTCTGCCCGGCCTTTGGTTTTTCAAATTACTGTGTGGCGAATGCTTCTTGCACCACAGTGGCTCCTGCATCGCGATGGATCGGCACTTCTAGTGGCATATCAGTAAGAACAGAACGGCTTCACGCTCTCCCGTTTTAAGGCAAGCAGACCAGTTGGAGAGAGAGAGCAGGCTTGGACTTTTCAGAGTCTTCTCCCCCCCCCCTCCTTCGAACGTGACTCCGATCCAGTCTTTGCTGTTTGTGGCCTGAGCTTAGGACAGTGAATTTTCTGAACCCTGATTTCTGCAGGTTCTCCGCCCGCAGCTGCAGCCTCTGGCCATTCTGGTGGGATAATCCAAACCAGTAATGTTTGCACACAGTCATACAAAAGGGGTGGGGTGGGGGTCGGTTGATCTATGCTTGTGTGTCTGGCTTCAGTCACTGAGGATGATGGAGTACTGGGGGCGAAGGAGAAATGGCCCGAATGACTCAAGCTGCCGTTTTTATCAGATAGGTAGGCAGAGATTCCTTTTGAGAACCATGAGGACTAGGAACCTGGCTCTTAAAAAAAAGTGAGCAGGGATTTTCAGCGGCTGTAAGACACTGTGCACTAAGACCTCCGTTCTGCCAGTTAACCTCAGAGTTCATAGTCCTTTCCCATGAGTTCTCTACAAAAGCATGCTTTTAAAGCTTATTCTTTTCTTTCTTTGCGGTTTGGACTGCAATGCCCGAGAATCCCCCAGCGGCCCAAAAAGCCAGATTTCCCCAGCCCTGCCCGTTTGAACAGCGGGGAATTCTAGCAGGTGGGGGGGGGGAAATCCCCACCCCCAGAAAGACAGAGAGGGAGGCTGACTCGCCCAGACGTCCAGGATAATGTAATGCAGCCCACCTTTGCCGTCCTCTAGGCGCTACGAACAGGAGATGTACTGGAAGCGGGTGGAAGAGGAGGAATTCTTCTGGGCCGAGCAGCAACGGCGCCACCTGGCAGCGGATTGGCACCCTCCGCCCCTCATGGGCAGGCCTGGCGTGCCTGTCCCCCCTCTCTTGGTGGGTACCTTGTCCTCAGCACCCACCCCCCTCGCCCTCCCAGGCTTTTCCCAAGTTAGCTATCGTACTGGGCTTGATCCATAAGGCGTGGAAAACGGTCTCTGTGTTTTTGTTCCCAGTAGACCAACGGGTGTCAATACATTCCCCTCTTCTTTCGGTGTCCTTTTTATCTCTTTCCAGAGTGGTAGTTATAAAAGTCTGTCCCGTTTTGTCTCCCTCAGCCCGCCCGGCGGCCCACCTCGTCCGACGACCGGCACGTCATGGCGAAGCATGCCAGCATCTACCCGACCGAGGAGGAACTCCAGGGCATCCAGAAGGCCGTCTCGCACTCGGAGCGGGCCCTGAGGCTAGTCTCCGACTGGCTGACGGAGCAGGAAGCCGGGAAGGAGGAAGCGAGCCGCGAGGAAGGGTGAGAAGGGCGAGGGAGGGAAGGAGAGGCGAGAAGAAAGTTCGGGTGAAGCCCTGGCTGTCGTCACCTGGGTCTGATCTTTTACTGGCCAGGAGGAACCTCACACTCCAGAGTCTGATCCTGAACCTCTGGGTGGCCCCCGATTTTGTAGGATGCTCAGGTTTTCCAAGTCTGACGCTCTGAGGACCATAACTCGTTCTCCTTGACCTCCTCATGGAGGGATTTCCCAGATTATTATGCCTTTTCCCTGGTTCTAAAACATTGACGTTCCTTTCCCGAAGGCTTGGGTCCTGCCATCAACCATTCCTGGTGTTTTTGGGCTCCGGGAGCTTCTCGGAAACGGAGAATCCGACTCTCGGCCTGAGAATGGTTACCCGCTCTGGCCTTCCTCTTCAACCACCGCCCGCTAAGGGGCTGGTTTTGCCCCCTGCTCTCTCCACCCTCACCCCACGGACGCTTCCAGCGTGGGTGTATTCTTTCCCCCGGGGTGCCCCAAACAGGAAAGCAAGGCGAGGTCTTGCCAACAGCGGCCTTACGCCTCCATTCTCGGCCTTTTTAACAGGAAGGCCGACGATCCGCCCCGGCTCCTGAAAGGGGTCATGAGAGTCGGCATCCTGGCCAAGGGGCTCCTCCTCCGTGGAGATCGGAGGGTTCATCTCATCCTGCTCTCGGCCCGGAAGCCCACGCTGGGCCTCCTCCGGAGCGTGGCTGAGCAGCTGCCCAGGCAGTTGGAGGTAAGTTCAGCCTCCCCCCCAAGCCTGTGATGGTGTTAAACATGGGTTGTTGTTGTTTTGGGTCGAACTCCGGAAGGAGAAGAGTGTTTCTCCTGAGTCTTGGGAGCCAACAGGCTTAACGCTCCCCTCCCGTTTTCCCAGAAAGTGACGAGCGATCCTTACGACGTGGTGCCTGACGCAGAGGAAGCCGGTCTGGTCATTGCCTCGTGCAAGGAGCCCAAAATGCAGGTCACCGTCTCTCTCACTTCTCCGCTAATGAGGGAAGAAGCCCCGTTAGAGGCAGGTGAGTCTCCAGTCTCCATCCTGAGACCTCTCTCGATTCCATAATAAACCTGCTACTCTTTTTAAACCCTTTCCCCCCGCCTTTCTGGGGCGGAGGCGAGAAGTGTTGACCTTTAAGGCAAACTTTGCTCACCGTGATGGTGCCCCAGACGTGGTGGAAGGGCGGCCGCCTCTTGGTTCCCTCCCTGCTTCCTCTCCCTCCCGCCCATCCTTTTCCTTTCTCCGTTTTCGTCTCTTCCAGAAGCCCCTTCCGAACCTCCGACCGACTCTGCCAAGATCCTCAACAAGGAGAAGTGCCAGGAGTCTTTGGCCGCTCTTCGCCACACAAAATGGTTCCAGGTAAGCAGAAGTATTTTTTTAAAAACAAGAACCGGAAGCTTTTCTAAGGGGGGTTTGGCTGCCTCGGGCCGAAAAGGCAGGCAGGGTTGTTCCCAGATCCGAAGTTCTTCTCTCCCTTTTGCAGTCCCCCGGGGTCTGTGATTTGGGGAAAGAGCTGGGCCCGGTTTTCCCCCTCTTCCGGCGGTCGCTTGCAGAAGCTTTCCTTAAAGATACAGACCAGAGACAAAGGAGTTCCGCTTTGATACCGCTCTTCGGCCCCTTCCAACTCTGTTCTTCCGTGCTTCTTGTCTCTCTTTCCCTCCCCAGGCCCGAGCCAACGGCCTTCAGTCGTGCGTCGTCGTCATCCGGGTCTTACGGGACCTTTGCCAGCGCGTGCCAACGTGGGGCGCTCTTCCGGGATGGGTAAGGAGACTAGGAAGGAGGGAGGATATATTTTTTAAAAAAAAAAGCGAGAAGGCTACCGTGCTGATTTGCAGAAAGACTGGGTGGTGATTTTTATTTTATTTTATTTTTTTACGAGATGGGTGTCCCTTTCGGGCCTTCAAACACATGTTTAATATCTTCTTTAAAGGTCCTCAATGGGTCTCTTTTCTCTCTCTTCCTCTCTTGCTCTCTCTCTTGGGCTGCCCATCAGGCGATGGAGCTCTTAGTCGAAAGATCTCTGAGCAGCACCACTGGGCCGCTGGGTCCCGCGGAAGCTCTGCGGCGGGTCCTGGAGTGCGTCGCCTCCGGGATTCTTCTTACAGGTAAAAAGATTATTTTGCTTAAAGAGGAAAACAACAGACTCTCTCTCTCTCTCTCTCTCTCTCTCTCTCTCTCTCTGTCTTGCCCGGTGACAGCCAGAGCTTACACAACATGGTTTGGTTCTTTTCGGCAACCCCTGCCGCTGTCCAGCGTAGCCGGGGTCGTCCCAGCTCAAAAGCGCAGGGCTTGGAAAAGTTCCTTTCGCAGACTAGGTTTGGGTTCTGCCGTTCTCTCCCTGGATCTTCATCCAGCTGGAAGCACCGTCTTTCCCCAAAGTCGGGTCCCCCGACTGCTGGAGATTTGGGGTTAAAAAAAAGTTTCCAACCCCCCAACACTCTTGAAAAGATGGCCGGTTTATCATCTCGTCCTCTCTGGACGGCGCCTGCCACCAGAGGGCACCGCATGTGCTGCGGTGAAGCCCCAAGCTTTCCGTCCTGGGTGAGAGACGAACTTTTGCAAATCTTTAGTTATAGCATTTTTCACGGAGGCAGACTTTAAAAACCTGTTTTCTTGTACTGTGTACTGCCTCCCCCCCCTTTTTTTTTTTTTTTTAATTTTCTTTTCCTTTTGCTGAGATCCAAAGGCAGGCTGACGTGGCTCCTTCTTTCAGAACTGAAAAACCTTTGCTTTTCTATTTAAACAAACATGTTTCTGGTCCTCATGGCGGCGGGGAGATGTGCAGATGTTGGTAAAGCGGGGGGGGCGCAATGTAGAGGGGAGTCCCAGCACGTGTGCGACCGAGAAAGGGAGAGGCGCGCTTCTGTGCTTCTCCGAGGCGGACCCGGTGTGACGTGAAAGGCCGAGCCCCATGGAGGGGAGGGGGAAGATTGCTGTTTCACCCATGCTATCCAAGCGTTAACTCTCCCCTCCCCTCAGATGGCCCGGGGCTTCAAGACCCCTGCGAGAAGGAACCCCTCGATGCCTTACGAGGCATGTCCCGGCAGCAACGGGAGGACATCACCGCCAGCAGCCAGGTGGGTTTCGTCTCGTTCTGCCTCCCCCCCAACTGAGAGCAGGTAAGGCACACGGGCCGCTGTAGAGCGCAGGAACTCCCGAGGGGAGCATAGAAGCCGCTCGGGCTTTTTTGCAGGACGATCCACACACCCCCACCACCCGCACCTTTCACGCTGGGCTTCCTCCCCAGCCCTATAGGGCCACTTTCCACGGGTTTTGTGCCTTCCTCCAGGGTAAGCGGTGCCCAAAGCTGCAAGAGATCTGCTCGGCCCGCCTCTCTGGCCGTTGCTTCCTCGGGGAAGCTCGTCGTGTTCCTTTTATGTTAAGCCAGGTTATGATCTAAAGGAAAAGGCAGCTTGTCCCCCTAGCCCAACGAAACCTGAAGCTCAGTGTTTTCCGTGGTTGCTCGGTCTCCTTCGTGTGCTGCAGCCCTGGTTGCCAGTACACCACAGGGAAGAGTTCCCCGGAAGCTGGTTCTGGCCGGCCGGCCGCCCCCTAGGAATCCCGACCCAGCAGCTTCCGGAGGGGTGGGTGTGGGTGGGGGGGGTGGGCCGCCCATGGTAACCCCGTGTCTCCTCCTACTCCACCACCTCTCCCCAGCACGCTTTGCGGATGTTGGCCTTCCGTCAGATTCACAGGATCCTCGGCGTGGAGCCCTTGCCGCTGCCGAGGAACCGCCCGGGCGCGCCGAGCCGGAAGAGGAGGTGGGGTACGGACGAAGCGACGGAGGGTGAGGGGGACGGAAAGAAAGACAAGAAAGAGGATGATGACAACGCCACCGAGGCCGGGGTTTAACCACTGTGGCAGGACTGTGTTTGTGTGACTTGACTTTTTATATGAAAAAATACAAATATATATATATATATATACATACGCGTATATGTATATATATATTTAAAAATATATATATTATGAGCTACCGTTTAGTCTAAAAGCTTGGTAATTTCAGTGTGGCCAGGTTTTGTTTTCCCTCCCTCAAAAACAAAACGGGTACTCTGTTTTAAAGCTGCGCTCCCCCGTAGGGATAGCCAGAGGAAGATGTGAAGCCCCATTTCGGGCTCGAAAAGGCCGGGACGCTCTTCGCTACGCCCTGTGCCTTCCACGCGAGGACTTTTTGAAACGCCCCGGCTGTCCCAACTGCGCCACATTTCCCTGGCTTCTCCTTCTTCAAAAAAAAGGGGGTCCTCTTAGGGTGGAGCGGATCCTGTCCGGTTCTTACCCAGCCTTTCGGCGTCGCTTCTGAGTTCGAGAGGATCCGAGGCCAGCTTGGGAGAGGACAGGGCATAAGAAGCACTTCAATGTCCACCTCCCGTGACAAGAATTGCCCGGTAAAAAAGAGGTCTGGTCACCCCGTTTCCTGGCCATTTTGGACTCTGCTTCCCCCCCCCCTCTTCCTCCATTGTTTGGGGCCCTTTCCGGCATCAAGGGAGCCGTGGGCAAAGCCTTGCCCGAGAGAGGCCCCTTCCTCTTTTGGCGGGCCCTAGAGGCTGCCCCCAGCCACTTTAATTTCCTAAGCAGTGTCGGGAGATACTCCACATCTCAGGGGCGGGGAGGGAGGAAAAGAGGAGTCACGGATGTGGGGGTGTGGGAGAAAGGGCTTCTGAGACTCGGGGGATTCAGTTTCGAGCCCTCCTGGGGCCACAAACACATCCAGTGGCTGAACTTGCACCAGGATCTATCCCACCGTCCTGGCCTGCCTCGCCGAGTCATCGTCACGAAGAATAAAAGCAGCCGAATCTGGACTCCCCGAATATGTCGACGCGAGAAGCTTCTTGGGGTTTTGATGAATGACCGAGGAGGAGGAATGAACGCTTTTGTCTTGTTTCATAGGATCGGGTCCTTTCCCCAAAAAAATCTTGAAGGATTGGTGAGATTTGGAGGGGAGAGGAGGAGGGAAGGAGAAGACTAAAGCAGGCAGGAAGAGCATCTGAGAATCTGATCTCAGTGGTAGTGCAGAGAAGAACTCAAAGCACCAGGTGTTTCTCCATGGGGCGCCCCCCCCAAAAAAAAACTTTTTTGCAGGTTCTCAAAACCAGCATTGGTTTCTCTCGTTCTGGACCCGAGTTCTTGGACTTTTAAAGAAAAGTTGCAGCCGAAGTGACCACCTGAGTCCTGGGTGCGAAGCTGTGCCCTTGGGAGCAGCAGGCTTATGAACCCGGGGCTCCTTAGGCGCCGTCTCCCCAGAAACGGCTCCTAAACCTGGCAGTTTCTAAGCGAAGCCCATGAAAAGCCACCGGGCAGAAATCATTTTTCCGCCCCCCAAGGATCCACGCATTTGCTGCTTCGGCCAACCCGCTCTGCCTTCGCCCTGGGACAGAGGAGCAATTTAAGTACGAACCCGGAAAGGCGTCTGTTACAGACTCTCAACCCTGATTCAAGCTGTTGGCCACCGGCCCCGTCTCTCTCCAGGTTTCAAACGGAGCGCTCGTATCTCACCCCCCTCTCTGGCGACGGCTAGGAATCGTACCTGAAATTTCCCATATTCAAAGCAAAGGAACCCGGTTAACGCAAAGCCTCACTTCTGGAATTCGGTGCCATGGGACTCATTTTGGGACAAAAATGATGGGTGGGGAAGGGTTTCCGGGCAGTTGACTCCCTTCGGGCAATTTGGCTCTTCCCAGGCTGGGATCTGTGACTCCCTAGGAAAGATGGAAGGGGGGGGCTCACGTTCCTTGCTCGTGATCCCGCTGGCTCAGCCCAGCAAAGATTAATGATCCCAGCGCAGGCGAGTGAGTGTGTATGTCTCCTTCTCTCTTTCTCACACACACACACACACACACAGCTCCTCCCCATGCCAATCCCCAGCTTGTCGCTGGTCCAGATTTTCGATCCTCGCGCGGGTCTTTGGGTCTAATCTGCTTGTGTGTCTCTTCCTGAGCTGGATTCTGGCACCTCCATAACCCCAAGGTGTCCGCGTGGCCGACAGACGCCGGTGGCCGAGTCCGGGGGGGGGGGGGAGGCGGGGAGCAGCCTGGAAAGTCAGCTGGACTGCTTAAAAAAAAAAAAATCACAGCGGCAAACGTGTGGGCCTGGTTGAGGTCTGCTCTTACAATCATTTTATTTCATTTTTATTTTTAAGCTGCTGCCTTGGGAAAAACTGGGCCCTCGGGGCTTTCTGTAACTCTGATGCATAAACCCCAAACGCATGGGATTCGTTTACATATTTGCGCTTATCATCCTATTAGGATGGCAGAGCGGGAAGGGGGAACCTGTGTAGACCACCGAGCGCAGCCCCTGCCGAGGAAGCGTAGTGGGTTGAATCTAACTCCCAACCTCCCGGCTCCACAGCCCAGATGCCTGAGTCTTCCAGCCATTCCTCCTTTTCTTCTGAAGGCATGTATTCCCATCTCTCTCCTTCCTCCTCCTCTCCTCCCTTTGTCCAGTCTGCATCGGATGGCTGTTCACTTAAGGGGGAGAGGCGCTCCCCCATCTCGGTTTCGTGCAAGAGCGTTACCCATGAAGAACCCCTCTGAAGAGCATCCCGTGCCAGCCTTTTGGCACGGTTTTGCATCTTGGACCATAAGGACTAGAGCCTTGGCGGGAGTCAAAACGTTTCCGCCAGCGGCGGTGGGTCAGGCGCAGCGTCACCCCCACCACCTCCCTGCCCCCCCCCCCCCGGCGGCCCTTAAAATGCCTCTCTGAAGGCAGTTCTAGCTCTTCTCTCCGACTTCCGATCTGAACTTGGGAAAGGGTCCCCAGACCAGAGCAAATTCCCCACGTTGGTGGAGGGAGGGGGGTGGCAGGCGTGCCGGCTGAGCCCCAGAGGGGGCACCCCCCGCCCCCACTGATCCCATTCCACGGCTGCCTCGTTCCTCCGATCCCGAAGTATATTTTAAAAGGGTTCACTCAGCTTAGCCTGCTGGGGACAGAAGATCCGGGGAGATTAGTCCACGCGAAAATAGACAAGCATTAAGCCCTCGGAACAGCCGTTGGCCTCCTGCGGGTATTGCTTTTACCTTTAAGCCTCGCCATACCTGCCGAGTAAACATGTCAAAGTCATTTCCTGCCTGGAGGGGGGGAGGAAATGAAAGGGTGGGCCAGCAAACCCCCCGTCGCCTCAGACAAACCGGTTCCACGGGGTCTCCTTGTGGGATCCCTTCCCCCCCCCCATTTCCTGTTCGGTGTTTTGCAAAACGAACCTGAGCTCAAATTAAGCAGCTAGTCCTCATCGTGGCTTGGAAAGTCCCCGATTTCTCCTGCCTAGCACCAACACAACGAAAACCCTTCCGGTTGTTGGCTTTGTCGAGATGGAGGGAGATGGTATTTAAAGCCCGGACGTTAGGACCCCAGCCAGCATTGGGGGGTGGAGGGGGTGAATTCTGGGCCATGTTGTCCATAAAGTACCTTGTTCTGATGCCTTTTCTGTTCAAGCCTTAGCTTTTTTTTCTTTTTCTGTTTTTGGCCAGGAACAGTTTAAAATATCGCTAAAGCCTTAACAGGTTTAGGGGCTGAGTGATTTGAAGGACCGCCTGCAAAACCCATCCGCCTCTTCCCACTCTTAAGACCTTCTTTATGGGCCTCCCGGTAAGGCTGATCAAGCACAAAAGACATGCTGGGTTTTGGTTTGGGTTTTTTAAGCGGCGACTCCGCTCTTGTGGAACTCCTTGCCACAGGAGCTTAGGTTTGCCAACCTCTTCAGCCCTTAAGCCAAGCAGGCGAGCCTCTGGACATGGCTGGATCGCTGCGTCTGGAGAGTCGTCCCTCTTTCTCTCCTTCCTCCTTTCAAAATCCCATTGTTTCAAGTTTTGTGGGGGGTTTTTTTTTTTGGAAAAGCCTTCTCCTTCCAACCTGTTACAGGCTTGACCCTCTTAGATACCCCAGAAAGGATCAGGCGTGCCTGTGTTTTGTATTCCCTGCTCAAAAAAAAAAAAAAAAAGACAGGAGCTTTATCACCTTTGATGGTCTGGCCCATTTCAAACGTCCCTTGGTCTCCTTCCTCTCCCCCCCCCCTCCATCTCTCATCTTCTCGTTCTCTCTCGTCTTCACCAAGGCCCCGAGATTAAGAATCAGTAATGAAACAATGAGCTAATTAATAGGACCTGATGGGATTCATTAACCAGGAGAATATCTCAACACACCTTTCCCCCCGAGCCCATTTTTGTCCCAACGGTCCGGAAGACACGTCAACGATATATATTAATTAAGGGGCTCGTCCCTGGGTTCGACTTCCTCACTTGCACTGCTGCCCGGGAAGGGGTTTCGGATCGCCCTGCACCTGCGGAGAGACGGGGGTTTTTTTGGGGAAGACCGTCGGGACAGGCCTCGGGCATCGTTGCCGAGAAGAACCACATCCAGGGCCAGGACTGAGCGCGCGAAGCTGAGCAGAGCCAATAAGGGTCCCCGTTGGCGTGCGAGGATTATTCTAGCTCATCGCAGAACCTGGCAGCTGTGCCAAGACGGCCTCGGGAGCAAGGGACGCCAGGACGTAAGCAGCCGACGGAAGTGTCGGAGGGTTGGGGAAGAGCTGTCTCGGAGTGCTGTGTTTCCCCTCCATGGCCTAAGACCCCAAAAAACGGACCCTTTTAGGTCCACGTGTCTCGGAAAAAAAATCCCCGGGGCTATTGATCCCTTTTTCGGCAGCAAAACGAAGGCCACCACAAGCTTGCCTGTTTTCGGGGTTCCACAGAACTCTTCCTTTGGGAGGCTCCGGGTTGGTGGAAGGAACAGGGAAAGATCCCAAACAAGGCCTGGGCCGTTCAATTCGGTTCGAAGCCGGGGTGAAAACCGTCCGGATTCTTAAGACACCCTTCAAGAGAGGTGTGTTCGTTTGGGGCGGGCGTGTCGGCGGACGGCAAGCCCGCCGTTTCGGATCCGTGGCGTGATGGGGGTTGCCCTCCCGGAAACGGAACCCATCGAAGCTGTTCGCCTTTGGAGTGGCGCGGGATTTGGGGTGGGTTGGGCTGCCCTAAACCTGCAAAAAGGTCTTCAAGATGGAGAAGCTGAACTGAGCATTTTGCTCGGCCAGTGCAGAAGCACTACGCAACGTGGCAACCTGAAAAGCTGGCAATCCAATTTAGGTCGTTCGTTAGGTGTTTTGGTTTTTTAAAAAGGATCTCTACAAACTTCCTTCTCTAGCCAGGCCCTCGGTGTGACCGGGATGGTTCAGAAATTGGCACAGGGGGCCAGAAAGAGAGACGGTCGTTTTCTCTGCCTGGACTCGACGGGGCTTCAGCAGCTGACGAAGAGGGTGGGAACAGTGTGTGTCTTGTGTGCCGTTTGAATATCGGTGCTGGGTGATGTTTCCCCCCACCCCCTGTGTGTTTGCTCCCAGGTACAGTTGGCTGTCGTTCCATGGGTGAGCGAAAGCAGAATTCGGTCCAACGCACACCAGGGCTCGGGGGAAAAAAAGACTCCATTTAAAGATTATCGGGACGCTTGGGGTTGCCCCCGAAGGCCATCTCAGAGCCTGGCCTTGGCCAGCACGAGAACCCAAAGCTCAGGAGCCCCCCCGACAGATGCCCCTCTCTACCCTCTAGTCCAAAATGTGGAGCAAGAAAGCCCACCGCCACCGCCGTCTTCCCAAATTTTCTTGTGGCACGGCAGGACGTTGGCTCCGAACCGCCGAGGGTGCCCCTCTTCATGGGTCTGCTTTCCTTTGCTCTGGGGACAGGAGAGGGACCCGGCTCTCCCCTCTCGGAAGCAGGATGCCGGGCCGGAGGGGTGGGGTGGGGAGACTGGCGATCCCCTCCAGCAGCGGGCTTCGTCCCTGGAAAGGGGGACCAGTTCGTACCCTGGCATCGCCAGATGCGAATTCTGTGAGTTTGCCCTACGAAAGGAACTTTTTTGGGGGTTCTGGGAGGGGGTGGACGGTCCGAAGCAAATCCTCCCCAGGCGGGGCTCCCCGCATTGACATCCCCGCCCTGCCAGATGTGGGGGGGAAGTTGAGCCCTCTCCCCACGCCGCCTCTTTGCGTGAATTTCGGGGGGGCCGTCGCGAACTCCGTCCGAGCCCTCTCCGTGAACTCGGAAAGTCTTTCCGAGACCCCCCCCCCCCTCCAATGCACACTGGCCTCCTTTCTCCACCCTCCCTGACTCTCAAGCCAAGGTTCGGCTCCTGGCCTGCATCTCTTCCCCCCCCCCCCAACAACACACGCTCACCCCTGCACCCACCATCTTCCCTCCTCCCTCGAAATCCTTTGGGGGGGGGGGCCCCTCCATCCCGGTAAGCTGACACAGCGTCTCTCTAAGCGTGATCAGCTTTGGTGTCTAATAGGCTTAGCCCCATGTAAAACTGTCATCGGAGTGAACTAAAACCCCTTGATACCCCGCCTGGCACCTCGTTAGCCAATTTGCCTTCAATTAGGGTAATTGGGGAAGGAGCAAAAGAGTATAGCATTAATATTTTAAAGTGATGAAGCGATTACGCCCGGGGGGGGGGGGGGAGCGGTGGAGCGGCCGGAGACCCGAGGAAGGAAATCGAGTGACTTCCAAAGGCCATTATCATAATTTGTCGAAAATAATCGCACACACATACCCTCCGGTCGCTTCCGTCTTTACTTCTCCCACCCCCACCCCGCGTGCGGCCTGGGTGCGAGACCCGCGCAGGCGACACCCTATAAAGGCGTCAAGGCCGGGAAGGGAAAGATCACGTTGTCCGGCCAGGGTGCAGGGAAATTAAACCTGCCCGTCCCCGGGGTGGGCCAAGGGCATCGGGATTGGCAGCTCACCGGCCAGGAGGGCCGTTTCCGGCCTCCATCACTCCGGCCTTTGTACCCATGTCAACACAGTTGGCTGGGATCTTTGGTGAATTGCCAATTTCTGACCCTGGATGGGGGGGAAAACCCTGCTCAGGAAGTTTGGGACTAAGTAACCCATGCTCCTACTCAGTCCCCTCTCTGGGCCCTGAGAGTAGTGGACGATGGGCTCTGTCGTCCACTTCAGGCCGTTTTTGCTAGGAGGATGGTGGTCTTCACGCCGCCTCCTTGTTCCTTTTTCAAAAGGGTCTTAACCAAAGTTTTGGGGCGGAAAAAACCCTGCTTTTTGTTTGTTTGCTTGTTTTCTCGCGTGACATGAAACTTATGGACAGTCTTTGGACCAGTCGGTCCCTCTTGAACCAAATCACTGCCTCTCCGGGCCGTTGTTACGAGCTTTAAGCGGGCAGAGAACCTCCCTTACCTGTACACCGGTTTCCAAACGACCCTGACAGGTAGGCAGGTGTAAAAAAAAGAACCCCCTTTAGCTCAAGTTTGTGCTTTCTGGGAAGATCCTCTTGGCTTCTGGAAAGGCCATAAATAAATCCGGGCTGGGGAAGGATAAACGAAGCGTACGCCAGACCCTTGGTGTGAAATTTCCTGTAAAACGTTCACCGTTCAGTCCGATAAATAAGAATTGCAACCTTGCAGATCACGTCAACTCCCAAGGGGTGTCGTGATATCAAATTCTATTTAGATTACACGTTTTCAGCAAATAGGAGCCAAAATAATAATAATAATAATAAGGTGGTTCCTGGAGGCAAACTGAAATGAAATACGGTCAAATGTTTTGATTTTTAAAAACGGCCTCCGCGGGTGTTGCCGGTTCGCCATCGGACGCCCGTTTCCGCTCCGTCCCCTGAGCCTCGCGGGTGGGCGGCTTATTACCCCTTGATAGTTAACATAATTGGAACGTAATTTAATTAATTAAAATGAATTTAAAGGGAGACCGGCGGGGGGGGGGGTGTTTTCTCCTCCGAAACAGATGGCCAAAGCACTGGGGTGGTAAGAAGGTGACGCAGATTGATTGGCGAGGCGTGGGGACTCTGTACGCTCTCAGAGGCACTGGGCTACAGGCGCGGAGTTGAAGAGCCATAGAAGGAACGCGAGGCAGGAGACAGTCTTTGGGAAGTGAGAAGAGAGAGAGAGGGGGGGAAAAAAAAAGATTTATACACATTGAGAACATTTTGAAACTGCGTCATCCCATTCTTGTTAAAATAACCCGGAATCTCAAAAGGCTTGCATGATATTTTGGGATACAGTTTTGTTTAAGAACGTCATCCGATCCGTCTCGTGTATTACTTGCCTGCCTTCTCCAACAGATTTGGAGGGGTGTTTTTTTTGAAAATTTT
The DNA here is from genome assembly GCA_037013535.1 of Intellagama lesueurii. Lineage (NCBI taxonomy): Eukaryota > Metazoa > Chordata > Lepidosauria > Squamata > Agamidae > Intellagama > Intellagama lesueurii. Next base: position 2,694,104 of record JBAJHW010000020.1, on the reverse strand, counting down.
GAATAAGCCAAGGTCAATTATATATATTTTTTAATTGAAGCTGTAACGTTAAAAATATTCACGGTCCATCACGTTAAGGGACTTGGTTCTGCTCTCATGGCGGCGTGGGGCTTCTTTATCATTGGGAATTCGAAGCTGACAATAGGGTAAAAAATAATGAATAAATAAGACTTTTCAAAACTGCACCTGTATGCAGGGTCAGAAGAAACGGCCTACGAATTTTTGAGTCAATTCAGCACTATTTTATAGGTTGTCCGATGCGATGTGAACCTCAGGTTGCTCCTTCATTTAGCACAAGAGGAGATGACAGCCTGGAGGTTGGAGAAGTTATTTGTAAGGCTTCAACTCCCTGAAAATGCTCTATGGGTGTGAGCCAGAAAAAGTAACTTTTCCAGCTACTGGGACGAAGGAAGATCTTTCCTTGTTCCAGGAGGGTGAGAACTGTTACGAAACGGCAGGAATTTGAGGTAAGGGTTGTCTTGAGCTGGGGATCGTTCTCTAAAACAAGCCAACGAACAAAAAAAAACCCGCCACCCTCAAGATGCTAGTCCTCATGGCTTCCTGAGGAAAGGGGCTGGTTTACACAGGAAGGCAGGAGATGTGCAGAGTAGGACTGCGGATACACCTGCCTGAGGACCGTAGCCAAGGAGCGATGCTGCCTCTCCAGGATTTCGGACGACACTGGGTCGCCGGCCGGGCCAAGAGCGGAAGGGGTGAGTTCGAATTCCTACGCCACATTTCAGTTTAAACTTTTGACTTAAGAAAGGTCTTTAACCCACGTAAACACAACAGCCGGACTGAACGATGACAGGGAAGCGGATGTGGGCCCCCCCCCCCTGGGGGGAGCCCGGTGGGCCGGATCCGGTCCCCTGGAGGGCCAGATCAGGGCAAGGGGGGGCAAACTTCCTCCCCTGTCAGCTGGAGAGATGCGCCCCCCCCCCGGCTCGAACTCGCTCCCTTGTCTCTCCTGGACTTTTGCCGGGCCTCCGAGGGAACAATGGCCCCACCAGACCGTGCCTGGGTTAACAAGGAGAGGCCGTGACCTCTCCCCCCCCCCCCTCTTCTCCGAAACATCCCTCGGGCACTGCTTTGGGACCTTTCCCATGGACCGCCGGGTCGTGCCGAGGCCACTTTTTAAACTCGGCACATGGTCCAGGGCACTCTTGCCTGTTCCCGTCCTCCCGGCGGTTCCCAAACCTGGATTCATGGAGAGACCTGCCAGTCTCATGGTCCTGGAGTCGATGGACCTCCTGCCCGCCTCCCCCCCCCCCTTTTTCCCTTTCTGCCCTAAAACAAAAGGCATTGTTTCAGCCTCGGGACATTCCCCCCCCCCCTCCCCGAATCTCTGTGGTGCACCCATATTTTTTCTTCTTCTTCTCCTGCTTTTTCTTTGGCCTCTAATTCTAATGTCTCTCCCCCCCCCCCCTTCCTTTTCTCTCTCTGCCCTGTAATGAGGGGATTATCAAGAAGAAACTTCAGCGGGACGCTTTTGTGCCCGAGACAATCCAACCCAGGCGCGCGGCATCATTAGGAAGACCCCCTTCCCATTAGGAGCCTCCTTTCCCCCCGAAACCCTTAGCCCTTCTGCTGGATAAACCGGAGTAGACACTTAGAGCCGTGGCTGATCCCGAAAGTAACCCGTCAATCACTCTTAAAGGGGAAGTCCTCCAATTAATAACCTCGTCTTAATCCTCTGGACTCATTTCCAATCGGCAGGGCCCAGTGTCATCTGCACGACTAAATAAAGATTTCTTACTCCCGGGAGCTTGACGCGAGGTGGGCTCGGTGACAGTTAAGGCGACGGCCGGGAACCCGGGCGGCCCGGCAAGAAGATCGGAGCAGGGAAAAGAGCCAGCCGCTGGAAAGGGTGACCTGGGAAGTTAAAGACGTCCCACACAAAAATCCGCACAGGTAACAGAGGTTTTCGTTTGGCTGTGGTTTCCATTTTTATTATTATTATTATTTTGCCCCAGTTATGGATCAACTTCTTCAGCTATGGCAAGAGGGCCGTGCAACGTATATACATATATATATTGTCTGTCTATCTTCTTATAATCCCATCTATCTATCTATCTATTAGCTCCTTCTTTATCTATCTATCTATCTATCTATCTATCTATCTATCTATTAGCTCCTTATCTATCTATCTATCTATAGCTCCTTCCTTCCTTCCTTCCTTCCTTCATCTATCTATCTGTCTGTCTGTCTGTCTATCTATCTATCTATCTATCTATCTATCTATCTATCTATAGCTCCTTCCTTCCTTCCTTCCTTCCTTCCTTCATCTATCTATCTATCTATCTATCTATCTATCTATCTATCTATCTATCTATCTATCTATCTATCTATCTATCTATCTATCTATCTATCTATCTATCTATCTATCTATCAGCTCCTTATCTATCTATCTATCTATCTATCTATCTATTAGCTCCTTATCTATCTATCTGTCTAGCTATCTATCTCTCAGTCTGTTTATCCATTCTCCCATTTGCGTGTTTGCATATGTACGTATGTGCATGTTGTACATATAATGTATATACATATAATGAGAGCCAGTGAGGGATCTGTTGGACGAGGACTCAGGAGACCCGGGTTCAAATCCCTGCTCGGCCCTGGAGACACACTGGCGGGTGTCCATGGGAAACCGCTCCTTGTTGATCTCCATGGGCCTCGAAATCCATGAGACCGACAAGGGAATCCATTGTGAGGGTCACCGTTAGCTGGTCGCCACTGGGCAGCAACGCCACTCAACAGCAACATAACAACCTGTGTATAAAGTTCAGAAGGTGGTCCGCTCTGTTCCCAAAGCGATTCCTTATCCCAAAAGACCATGGTCTCTGATAAAAGGAAGATCCTGTCCAAAGTTCAGAGCCGCCTCCCTCCGCGATGCGTCCTTGTTGGCCCCATCATTCTGGCTGTTCATCGTTTCCCTGCCGATTTGCGACAATTTGCCAGCCCGGCGTAAAAGTCGGACTGCAACGATAACGGGCATAAATCAATTGCAGTGGTTAACATTTGAAAACCGCCACATATATATATCTCATCGAAATCGTGCCGTGCTATCGTAGAGGCGAAATCGTCTCAAGAAAGGTTGCTTTTCTTGCTCAGACCCAGCGGGGCTTAACAGGGAAGACGCCCACTGTTCACCCCTGGTTGACCCAGTTTCTGCCTTACGAGAAATGGCTTGCAACCTACGAATCCTCGGCCTCTTCTTTGATTGCCGGGAACTTCATTACTCTTCCTCTAGATATTAAAGCACGGCGGTGTCGAGGTTGGGGTGGCGGGAGCAGAGTTTCTCCCCCTTTTTGGACCAGCCTTCGCCATCCGTCGCTCCGACGGGCCCAGGACGCGTCTTGCCCTCTTCCTCCCTGCTACCCCATCCTTTCCATCCCTGGGCTCTCTGACATTTTAAAGGAAAGCCAGCGTGCATTTAAGGAGAAATCGAGATTGGAAAGGAATAAATCCCCCCAAGAGATTGCACTCCTCGGCTCGGTCTTGCCTTCCAATCTTTGAGCTTAAGACCTTAAAGCCGAAGAGGGGGAAAGAAGCAAAAGGCGGACGGGGGGGGGGGGCTTGCAGAAATGGTGCAGGAATGGATTGTTTTAAATATATATATATATAGCAGAAAGAGCAGGAGGAGGAGGGAGAAAAAAAATATGCCCCCAAATGACATCGAGAACGAATTGCTCCAACCTGTGTTTCAATTCTATAAATTCATAAGGAGGCCATCAGTTTCTTACGCAAATATCGCCAAACAGAAGGGGGGGGGGAGATACGGCCAAGTAATATGAATAAGGTTTCGCCAAGTCAACTGAAGCCATCGGCTAAGACTTTCGAAAGCACCAACAACAATAATAAGGCACCTGTTTTGTGTTGTTTTGGCTTTCTAGAAGGATGTGATTTTTGTCCTGAAGAAGTTGAACGTTGCATGTGAATGATTGTGTGTGTTTTTTTCCTGTAAAGGGGAAGGGTAAAAGTTGTCTTTTTTAGCTAGGAACTTGGTTGCGTGACCGGTTTTCTCTTGTCGGGTTCCCCGCAGCGCAAGGTTTGGGAATTCACGGCCCCCACCCCCTCCCGAGAAGCAGGAAGAAAACATTAAATTGTGGAGGAGAAGATTCGCAGAACCGAAACAGGTGAGAAGCTGTACCGTGAAAATAAATACGTTTGACCATGGGGTCATTTTTCAGCAGGATTTTTTTTTAGGGTGGGAGGCCAAAGGCTGGAAAGTTCAGAGGCCTCGAGGAGAGGTCAGAAATGCAGCGGAAATCACCGGCTGACCCCTGACCCGTGCGAATTTCGGAGGGGGAAAAGGGTGGCCGTTTGCATTTCGGACCCCTTAAGTGGAAGAGATGCTTCTCAGCCAGACGCAAAAGCATGCGCCGAAAACGACAGGTGGGAATCCACAGAGGTGCTTCCTCGGGGGGGGTGGGGGGGTACTTTGCCGGATAGTTCAAATCGCCAGTCCGACCATCTTCCCTTTGGGGAAAAAGAGAAGGTTTTCTCCATTTCCCAATCAATTCCGCGGGGCAGAGCACAAGAAGCACATGTCCCGAGTCACAAAACCCACAAGTGGAGCATTGAGGGGAAAAGAAAAACTTGTGATTTTGTGACAAGTCACGGAGACAAACTGGTGCCATCAAGGTACAGGTGGGGGGGTTTTTTGGAGGGGGGCAGTCAGATTCTAGGGACCGTAGCCAGCAAATTGAGGGTAGTTCGTAAATGTTCTTAAACGGCTCGATGTGTTTCCACTCTGATGTCCCAGGAGAGGAGAGGTTCGTCCCCGGAGTCAGATGCTGTCAAAAAGGTCAACTCGCTTGTCTTGGGTCAGCTTAAGAACCTCTCCACCCCACATTTTGTCCCGCAAAATACGGCGATCGGATCACAACTTCAGTGTCACAACTCCAAAAGCCATGCTTGTTCGGGGTGCATATTTTGGGGGTGACTTAGCTGGGAACTTTACTTTGATAGAGGTTTCACGTCAAAACGACGTGAAATGCCCAGAACAAGCGCCCAAGGTTGGGGTTTGTGAGCAAACCCGCAACTTATTTCTCAACATCCCAGTTTTTTCTATCTTTTTTCAACCTGTTTGTGCGACAGGAAGACTTGTAAACACTGCCTTCAAAGTTCAGCCATTTATCCTGAATGGGGGGGAAAAAAAACATTCAAGACAAAAATATATATATATTAATGATGACCGCAAGAATCGGTTGCTTTGCACCATGGGTTATTTTCTCTTTTTTCCTTCTTCTCCCAGTTGGCGCAAAGCGGTGTTTGTATGTTTTCTTTTTAAAAAGGATGGTTCTATTTTTCAGCAGTTCACGAGGCAGCAAAGTAGAACTGACGTCCTGTGATTTGTCAGTGCATTGATACACACACACACCCCATTCGGGGGGGGGGGAATCAGGGTGCAGAGGAAGCCTAGGAGTTAGGAGTTGGGCTCCTAACCCTCACGCCTAACTTTCAACACACAGGAATTCTTCAGAAAATGTCCCCCGCTCACTTAGTCAGTGCAAGGCTATTATTTCTTAATTGCAACCCACAAGAGTTGAAGCAAGCAAATTAATTGACATTATTGTCAAAGAGAGTCCATATAGGAAGTCCTTACTCTGAAATTATCTAACTATGCCATTGTTCTTTTCAGTCTTAGCTTACAAGGTCCTTCCTTCCTTCCTTCCTTCCTTCCTTCCTTCCTCCCTCCCTTCCTTCCTTCCTTCCTTCCATCATCAGCTCTTTCCTTCCTTCCTTCCTTCCTTCCTTCCTTCCTTAGCTTCTTCATCCCTTCCTCCCTTCCTTCCTTAGCTTCTTCATCCCTTCTTCCCATCATTTTCCTTCCTTCCTTCCTTCCTTCCTTCCTTCCTTCCTTCCTTCCTTCCTTCCTTCCTACCTACCTACCTACCTACCTACCTACCTATTTCTTGCCTCTCTTATTACTGTTACTGCTACTTCTACTATTAGGGTTCCATTTTAATCCTGCCTCTTGGCCAGGGAGCACAAGGCAGCTTCTGCACATCGCTGCTTCTCTCCTTTACGCTGCCGGGAGCCCTACGAGGTAGGACAGGCCGAGGAATGAGAGAAATCGTGCCAGAGAGAGTTCTGTGTTTTAGGGCTGGGGTGTGTGCACAAATCTGAACCTGGGCCCTCCAAATTCCGATCCAGCACTGTAACCACTATACCACACAGTCTCTCGCTCTCGCTCTTGTCCATTCTGTTCCCACCCTCTTTTCCCCATGACTCTCAGAACCAGAATTATTTTCCCCAGGCGAGCTGATCGCATTTCTGCCTTGCCGCCAGCTCCCGAGCCTTCGTTGTTGTTGTTTTTTTCTGGCCTTCTATTTATTTGTTTGTTTGTTATTCGTCTAATTCCCCTGTTCCTGCTGGATCCCTGCAAATAATAACGCGGGAAAAGCCATCGAAACGGCTAATCCCACGGAAAGCCTGCGCGGCCGAAAGATTTTAAAATTGCTGAATAAAAAGGGCTTAGCGGGAGAATGCCTCTCTCTCTCTCTCTCCCCCCAACCCAGGTTTGAAAAAAAAAAACACAGATGCTTTTGGAGGGCCAAAGTCTCTGCAGAAATCGGTAAAGTGACCCTGGGGACAAGATCTCCCAGAATCCCCAAGGAAATGGGGCCAAGAGTGGCCGTCTCTCCCCCCCCCCCCCTGCCCGCAAAGTCATATATCCAAGTGCCTACACAACTCCGACATCAAACATACATACTTCATTATTTGGGTCTCCCATTTTACTTAGTTAGTTAGTTAGTTTGATTTATATACCACCTTATCTAACCAATGGTTGCTTTGGGCGGTCTGCCACAATTGGCCGTCATAAAACAACATAATCAAACACGTTAAGTTAATCAAAGAAAATCAAACAAATACTAGACTGATTTTTTTAAAAAAATGAGGAAAAGAAGAACACAACACAACACAAAACAATGCAGCCGAAACACACCCTCTTCAGGCCACACAGGAACCACACTGAGAGAATGAGTTCCCTTTATTTTGCATAAAACCCACGTCCGATTTCCCAGGACGGCCAGGAAGAACAGAGGAATAACGACGACATAACTGTTTTAACGCCCTTGAAAAGAGGAAACAGCCATGGACACAATTTTTTAAAAAACCATGTGAACCTGAAATATTTTGTAACAGGACCCCGTATCGTGGGTCGCAGACCTTCGGGGCAACGGGACCCCCCAGGACGTGCCTCTGAAGGTCCAGTTCAAATTCCCGTCCCGTCCATCTCATTATTATTAAAAAAAAATTGGTCTTCTTGGGAAATGCCAGGAAAGAAAAATGTTGGTGCCCCCTTTTGAGGAAGACGTTAATCCTTCAGCTCGCTGGCATGCTTTGCTGCGGGACCACCAGACCTTGTTCCTTCTCCCGTCTCTAAACAGGATTTGTTTTCCAACTCCTGATCCCGCTGATGGTGTAACCCCCCCCCCCCAAAAAAAAACACCTTTTTTTTTTTTTTGGCTTCCAGACGATCCTTTTCCAGTCAAAGCCCGGCGCTCAGAACGGGAGAACTCCAGGACTGGTGATGCTACCCGGGGCAGGGTGGCGTTCCTAAGGGGGGGTCCGTCTGATTAAAAAAAGGAACTTCTCTAATGTGGGAGGAGGCCTGACTAGCCTGCAAGGCTTAAGTGGAAGGCCTGCGTCTCATGATGCTGCGGCAAACACAACAAACGTGATTTTTAAAAGTTTTTTTTAAGCAACTTTAAAAAATTCACGTTTGTCATGTTTGCCGCAGCATCACGCGGCTGGCTCGTTATCCCCTTCCCGGCTGTCTTTCCTTCCTTGTTTCGAACCTGTTCCAACCTCTCCCCATCGTGCGACACCGGAAACTCTCTCTGGGATTCTTTAAATGTTACTTTTTTAAAAAAAATTGTATCGTGACCTCTGTTTTCCGACCCACCCTCACCCCGCAGCGCCCGCCATGTTCCTCAGCAAATGCGAAGGGGAGCTGGGGGACCTCCGGAAGAGCGTGGACAGCGAGGGGACCACCCCGGAGAACCTGGACGAGGAGCCGCCCAAGAAGAAGCACCGGCGCAACCGCACCACCTTCACCACCTACCAGTTGCATGAGTTGGAGCGAGCCTTCGAGAAGTCCCACTACCCGGATGTCTACAGCCGCGAGGAGCTGGCCATGAAGGTCAACCTGCCGGAAGTCAGAGTCCAGGTGAGCTCACGACGCAGAGATGCGGCTGAGCCGAGGCCTGGGGAGTGGGCTGCCAGCCACCAATCACATTCCACCCTCTTCACGGTTCCACAAGATTCTTACCAGTGGGAGATCATGTTTTCTTGCATGCCAAAAGTTACGGGTTGCCTTCCTGTTACCTCCAGGAAGGGCTGTGGGGTGGGATACCACCTAGAGAGCCACGGCTGCTTGTCAGGGAGGGCCACTGGGGCGAGAGCAATGAAGCAGTGTCCTTTGTTATTGTTAAAAGAACCAACCATTATTCAGATGCATGAGGACTAGAACCTTCTTTTAATTTAATACTGGGCTAAATCAAGGGAGATAATTCAGTATACAGCAACTTCTTACATCCCTAACTAATCACGTCATGATGGCTCAACACAGACCTCAATTTTCCTTCATTTTTCTGACTCAGACGGACGCAAACCTCTGAGTTCTCACCATGTGTGGAAGGAGGTGGTTTCTGTTTGCATGGGTCTTTTTAGTCATTTGTAAGCCACCAAAGGCCCCTTTAAGACAAGTTATTAATTAAATGAATGAATGTGTGAATGGGATTTTGTTAGGGCTGGGTACGGCAAAATAAACCAGCCGTTCTAAGGCCAATTTTCATTTTGATGTTTTGGGGTTATTTGGGGAAGGTTCTGGACCGAGAATTTTTCCCACCTGAGGGATGCCTTCTTGAAAAGATATTTTCTAGGAACGTTATAGGTAAAAGCAAAATAGAAATTAAAAAGTTTTTAAAAAGGCAAAAACGTGGTGGCACCTTACAGACTAACTTTTATATTTTTGAATGTTTGCTTTCGTGGACAAGTCCACTTCGTCAGACCTGAGAGGAGCGCATTTCTAGAACTACTTTCTTTTGAACTCACAAGGTGATTGTTTGGGAAGGCTTTCTAAGCGTTTGGCTGACTGGGTCTCTCCAGGGTGGGTTGGCGAGGCTTAGAACGGGCAGCCGGCCTGGCCGCCTCTAACGTTCCGTTTCTTGCCTCCCCTCTCCGTAGGTCTGGTTCCAGAACCGGAGAGCCAAGTGGCGTCGGCAAGAGAAGATGGAGGCCAACTCCATGAAGCTTCACGACACCCCCATGCTGTCCTTCAACCGACCCCCCATGCCGGCCAATGTCGGGCCCATCGGCAACTCTTTGCCTCTGGACCCCTGGCTGACGTCCCCCATCGCCAGCGCCACGACGGTGCACAGCATCCCCGGGTTCATGGGTTCCCCACAGACCCTACAGCCGACCTACGCCGGGCACTCTTTCCTCAACAGCCCACCCGCCATGCCGCAGGGGATCCAACCCATGGCCCCCACGGCGTACCAGTGCGCCACCACCTTTGTGGACAAGTACCCGCTGGAGGACGTGGACCAGCGGAGCTCCAGCATCGCTTCCTTACGGATGAAAGCCAAGGAGCACATCCAGACCATCGACAAGACGTGGCAGCCCATATGATATCTGGAAGGGGGTCGGGACAGGGCGGGGGGACGGGACAGGACAGGATGGCTGACCCTGCCATGAAAAACGCTACACTCGGCGGGGTGAGGTGGATGGAAGGAGACCAGAGAGGAGGATTCCCTCCCGCGTGACCTCTTCACATTTGCCGATGACGGTGGCGTGGGTCCATCTTATGCCACAGAAAACTCAAGTTTCCGGGGGGGGGGGTTGTTGGAAAGGGGAATTAAGACTGTTTGTGCACTGTTTCAGCCGTACTTTGTGGCGTACGACTGTCGGACGCTCTGCTTGATGGGAACACTTCGGCTTTGTTCTTCCTTGAAAAAGTTGTGGACTTACACCCACACACCTCCGTTCAAAAGGGATGGCCACGTTCCCTCTGACATACGGTGGCAGCGGTGGGATAAAGAAAGGATTCCCCGAAACGAATCTTTATCGGACAGACATTTGTGCGCTTTTTTTGTTACTGTTTTGCTTGGTTACGGGCATCCGTGAAGGATCCCCGGAGAGATTTAAGCATCTCCGCCAAAAGGCATGTTCCTTTCCCCCCAAATGAGAAAAAGAAGGGCGTTAGGTTTATCCAAGGCGGTGGAGGCAAAGGTAGAACAAAGCTGGCGATCCTCAGTGGCTAGTCCTCATGGAGGACGACGGATTCGGGGTCAGGGTCTCGGAAGCGTGAAAGGTTTCTGCTGCTTGTGGGGGAAGAAAAATGTGAATAATACCCCAACAGGGTTTCTCTTGGTTTTAAATCCTCAACAAATGGACGGGCCGTAGTTGTTGTGGGCTGATTTTCCTGCTGAAATCGGTGGCGCACCGGTGACTCTTTTTTTCTGAAGTGGGTGTGCCATTTCCTATGTTTACACATCTGTTTCCTTTCCTGTGTTGCATTCATTCTGGTAGATGGGCCACCCCTGTTCTTTTTCTCTCTAAAACGCACTGTGTCGTTTCGATAACCCACAATTTAACAGGAGGAAAGAAAAGACGTTGCTTTGTTGAAAAGTTCTAATTTTCTCAGGGTTCCTCGCACCCCCACCCCATCCCCAAATCCTGTTGGAAAACAATTCTGGGTCTTAATGATAAATCCAAATGAAAGAGGAGAAATATGGTTTCTGTATCTGGGTTTATTTCTTTTTTTTTTTTAAGTGTGTGTAATCCAGACCACCACAATGTTGGTTTAACATCCTCTTCATAAGTTGGACTAAAAAGCCCATCAGCCCCAGCCGACCGACACTGAAATTGAAACTGAATTATGTGAGTCTTCTGCTTCCTTGCAATTCCATCTTCAAGATGACTGAGGGAATCTTTAGAATTTACCTAAGCGTCAACCTTTGCTGTTATGTGCCACCAGGTTACTTCTGCCTTACATGGCGACCCTAGGAATGGACGGCCTCTAAAAGATCTGGTCCCTTAACAGCTTTGCTCAGGTCTTGCAACGTGGAGGTCGTGGCTTCCTTTAGTGAGTCCGTCCGTCTCATGTTTCGCCTTCCTCTCTCCCTGCTGCCGACTTCAACCACTCAGGGGTTGATCCAGTTTAGGTCAACCCAAGGTAGGAGTTGCAGCTGGACGTAAACTTGGATGATTTAGGGGGTGGGTGGGGGGGAAATACCATTTTTATTTTACGAACCATCACAACACTAATCCTGCTTCTGTGCCTCCTCCATGTCTTGGGCTCTGGCCGGAGTATGTGTCACACCCAATTCCATATTGCACGCATGGCTGACCCTTGAAACAAAAGCCACCCCCCCCCCCCCGCTTTTCCCCAGAGCCAGGGCATTGTTGTCTCGCACCCGACCTGGGGGGGGGGGCTTCCCCTCCCTTCCCTTCTCCACGGAGCTTGTTAGCAGAAATTGGCATTTCCATCACTCTGGGTCAGTGAGCAGAAGCTGTTGTTTTCCTTTCAAGAAAACGTCAGTTTTCCAAGACTTTTGGGCGGGGGGACAAGGGTGTGTGTGCGCGCACGAGATAAAGGTTTGGCCCTGGAGGCGAATTCTGATTCGGTTCAGTTTTGAGATAAAGGTACCCCAATTTGCACCTTCAGGATGAGCCAGGGAGGAAGACCCACGGCCCTGTGGCTCTGTGGAGTTTCATTTGAGCTTCCCCGGGTCATCGCCAAGTCTTGAGGCCTCGGGATTCGAAAGGTCTCTGGTTCTTTCTTCTTTTCTCCCCTCTTCTGGCAGATAAAGCCTAGGTAGCCTTCGGGGTTCAACAGGGTTCTGTGTTGCCTTTGCTGTGGCAGACAGAAAGAGCTCAAGATTCATTCGAAGAGGTGAGAAGCCGGATTTCACCCTCCCAGACGAGCTCTTTCGAAGTCTGCCTCCGGATCTCTGCGCGTTCCACCTGCTTCGTGCCGCCTTGCCAATCGGAGTTGGGGAACCGAGCGGGAACATGGTTGTGATCTTTGTAATGCAATTAATCACCACCACCCCTTTCTCCCTTTGCAGGGCTGAAGGTGGCTTGCCGCGTCCATTTTAAAACAGAAAAACACGGGAGAAACAGATGCGGCTTAGAGGAAAAAAAGACACGCGCAAAACCTCACGGTAGTAAAACCCTGTTAAATAAGATCATTGCGTTAAAACGAGCGTCGAATTCACACGATTTAAAAAAAAACCCACACGCACACTTTTTGTCCCCAATGATCCCAACCTGAGCTGAAGCTCAAATGGAGGAAAACTCAAACCTCGCATTTGGAAATGTTATTATTTGGATGGGTGCCCATTTAGAAATCATTGGCGATGGGCAAACCCAAGGCCCCTGGATCTCCTGATTTGAAATTTCTCAATGGAGTCAAGACGGGACCTTTTTGAATTCCCGGGCCACGTTTTCGGGTCAGAGCCATCCAAAACTGGGGGGGGGGGGGGTTCCTCCTTTGCGCAGCCATTAAGCCATGCCCCGGGATTTGCTATGGGTCCCACTTTTTTTTCACAGAGGGACGGTCTTTGATTTCTAAGCCATCCGGCGCCAATCCGGCAGGACCCTCTTGCGGGAGGATTAAAAATAACATTAAAAGGGGTGTGCTTTCCGGCCCCCAACTCTTCCCGGGTGTGAGCGCAAAGGTTTGGTTTTCCTCCCGTCTCTGGAGTTTTCCCAATTGTAGGAATTTTTTAATTTCTTCCCCAAAGGGGCCCAGTTTAGCATTCAGCCAGGACACATCACTTCTGCTCCACCGCACCGGCGTTCACCGAAAACAGCCGTAGGTGACACTGGCATGCATGATATTCCCCGAGACAGGAAAGTACCCCCAGTACCAAAATACGTGGGAGAGATGTGTCTTGGCTTTAAAACCAACCAACCACGACGTGGCTCATTCACTTCATGGATTTTTTCTTGGTTCCAGGATCTCCTAAGACTCTGGCCTGACACTTCCGCCGCTCTATCACATCAGCGCTCATTAAACTGATTTAAACAGGGCCCCTGTGATGCTACTGTTACAGGACTACGACCGGGTCTCTCTCTGCCCCGAACGAGCCCTACAGTTCTCAAATCCCAGAGGAAGGGAAACTTGGGGGTTTTGCTCGGCCACCCTTGGCGGCCAGAAACATCGTTCCGTGGGGGGACGGCGACTCCCATCATCCCCAAGCTGAGGGGACGCTGGGCGTTGTCATCCTACACATTTAAATTCCGCCAACCCAGCCGGTGGAAGCCCGCTGGATTCTGAATTATTCCGGCTGCCCGATTTATTTAAGTTTGGTGGGAAAGATCTGTGCTTCCTTTATGTCCCAATAAACCCTTCCCTTCTGGGGGAGGGGGGGGGAACGCCGACCGGCCGGCCTCACAAGGAACGGCTGGCTGTGCTCATCCCCATTTAGGAGGAGTCCTGCCCAGTTTTGCTTTCCCCATTTAACCAGTCACCGCGGGAACCTCCGGCGCCAACACAGCGGCAATAATGCGGGTTGATCGCCGTCAGCTGACACACTGGACTGGGGCGGTTGTCGTTTCCCCCATGCCCTTCTGCTTGGCCCCCGTGCATCTGGTGCCGCCAGAGTCTCCGGCCTGTCAAGGCGCCCCATTTTGCAGCTGGCGGCCCCTCTCCCTACCCCGGCCCCCTTTTTATAATGGGGCTTTCATGGGGTGGACGGGACCTGCCTTTTCTCTATGGCCCTGACCCCTCAAAATTAAACACCCCAAGATTTCTCTTATATTTTATCTGGATCTGCTTCTCCGTGAAAAGTCAGAAGCCGTCTGGAGTGCTTGTGGAAAGAGAAGCAAGGGAGAAACCAGACCCATAAAAGCCACATTTAGGGGGACACCCCACCAGCATGTGGGTTCAGTAGGGGGGGAACGCTTATTTGGGACCCACTGAATAAAAGAAACCCATAAATGCATCTGTTTTCATTGCTCGGTTCCTCTCTTCTCCTTTGCTGTCCGGTCTCTCACCTCCTGGATCAACTCTTCCTGTAAAACCTCTCCCTCAAGCTCCATTTTTGCAAGGAGCACGAGACCGCTCAGATGGCACTCGTCTCCAGGGCCTCACCTCCATCCTCCCGACACCAACATGCTGGCATTACAAAATCCAGAGTTCATTCAATATATAATAGGTTGGAAGACACCGGCCAATGGAGTATCACGTTTCCTTCAGAGTCCTATCAGAAGAGTAAACGAGATCATGCATACAGGTCCAGAGTTTGCTTTTGAAATACCAGCGAAGGTTAGGACGGTAGCTCAGTAAGAATCTGTTTGTTTATTTACTTATTTTTTAAACAGCTGCAGTCCAACATGGCCAAAAAACCAGAAAAATTCTCCCAAGCCTGCAGGAGTAAGAAGATGAGGTAGCTCAGGGGCAAATTCCGGAACCGATCCAGCATCTCTTAAGATTCTCCCCCATTTCTATGAAGCCCACCGGTTTCTATCTCGCTCTACTTCAGACGAGCAGGTTTCCATTCTGTATCTTGTGAAAGAGAGGCTGGGAGAGACTTCCAGATTTGGTGTATCCCTGGAATTTGGGAAGGAGAGAGTTTCCTTCCTCTGCACTCCCCCAGGTAAGGAAGTTGAGATAGATGACAAGGGTGGGTATCCATCTCAGCTTGGAATGAGAACCATTTCTTTTCCCTTCTGGGGTGCAAGCGGGCATCATTTTCTGTTAATTACCACACTGGTGTTCACATTGGGAAGAACCAGGTGTGAACGCCTGAAGCACTGAATGGGTTGTGCTCATCTTTCTGATCTATCAGTCAGACCTTCTCTATTGATGTGTGTGATTCCCTTCTTATAAACAGAAAAGACGCCTGCTTAAAACCAGGATAGGAATGTCAGGCCCTCTAGAGGTCGAGCCTGGGATCCCCAGACGCTGCCCAGGCTAGCTGGAGCTGATGGGAGTTGGAGTCCCAAAGGCTCAGGATGACCCATCAAGCTTCCCGTGATGATAGGATTTGTTGTCCAAAAAAAGGAGGTTGGGGGGGAAGACGTCTACAACTTCTGGTTTCAATAAATACCTTGAGCAGGGGAAACAGGCAGCAGAGCCACTACCAGAGGATGATGGGAAATGTAGTCCAACCCCTGGTCACACCATACCTCTCTTCAGATGATCACAGAAAGCAAGCCAACGTGGCCACCTCCTCTCCTTTCCCGCCCCCCCAAACCAGGAAGTTGCTGATTTAATTTAAGAAGGCAGGACCAGGCGAGGGTGTGAAACAGAATAAGACCAGAATCCGGATAGCATGATTTTTAAAAGGGCATACACATTGGTTACGGTCGGGGATGCACTTCCCAAAATGTATAGAAATATACGCTATATACTACGAGCGAGAAGGATCTTGAAATTGTCGTAGTAGATCACAAGCTGAATAGGAGCCAGCCATGTGATGTGGCTACAAAAAAAGGCCAATGCAATTTTAGGATGCATTAACAGAAAAATAATCTCCAAATCCTGTGAGGTGCTCGTTCCCCTCTATTCAGCCTCCTCTTGAGTCCTGGGTTCCAGTTCTGGGCACCGCAGATCAAGAAAGATACCGACACATTGGAACAAGTTCAGAGGAGGGCAAGAAGGAGGATCAGGGGACCGGAACCCAATCCCTATAAGGAGGAAAGACGGAAAGAACTGGGCATGTTTAGCCTTGCGGAAAGAAGACTTGAGGGGAGATAGGATCACACTTTTCAAACACTTGAAAGGCAGTCCTACAGAGGAGGGGCAGGATCTGTCCCTCCATCCTCCCAGAGGGCAGGACACACAACCATGGGCTCAAGTGACAGGACGCCAGATTTCAATTAAATGTCAGGAAAAAACTTCCTAACTGTTCGAGCAGTACAACGACGGGACCCCCTGACCTCAGGAGGGGGTGAGCGCTCGCTCCAACACTGGAGGCATTCAGGAGAAATTTAGACCACCACCTGGCAGATCTACTTGGATTGGGATTCCTGCCTCGAGCAGGGGGTTAGACTGGATGGCCTTCGAGCCCCCCCTTCCAACTTCGCTATTCTATAATTCTGTGTTTAGCTTCACCCCTGCGTGTTCCAAACGCGCTTGTTGCAAAGAGACGAGCTTTGGTGCTCGGATCCTGAACAGCGATTGGGAAAGAGAGGCAAGCTGGGGTACTGACACCCACCCCACCCGGCCAGGAATTCCTTTCGAGACAAAAGAGCAGAAAAGTTGGCAAGCCACCGAGCCGGGACTTGGTGCCGACATCGCCGAAGCACCAGCACCCTCTTCTGTCGTTGGAGTAAAAACTCAAGGTTGGATTATCTCAAAAGGGGTCGCCATAAAACCAGGAAGGCTTTACAGGAACAAGAAAGCAGCCGCAGGGTGTATCCCTAAGTGTGTGCCAGAGGCGGGGAAAACATCAGTTCATTCAAACCCTTGCAGATCGCGGTGGGGAAGAAAGAATCCAGAATTTCCATATCGTTTATTTCACGTGGAGTTTAAAAACCTCGCCGTTTAATCCGCCGTCCGCCTCAGTCCGCTGTCTGCAGGGTTCTTTTCACCCCTTCTTTGGAGACTGTGGAGAGAGAGAAAAAACAGGGAGACCGCCTCGTAAGAAAGGGGTGCACCGCCAGCAATCGAAGGATCGGGTTCAAAACCGGGCCGAGCGGCCTCGGAGCCCAACCGAGCACCGTCTGCGGTTGCGCGGAGGTTTTTAAAAATAGCCTCTCAGCCACCGGGAAAATCCCCGGCCGGGCGCTTGGCTCGTAGAGAGGTGGCCAACCTCGTCGGCCCTAATCCACTTTGCAGCCAAAGTTAGAAAGGCATTAAGCCGGGATCTGAATCGGGGCAGGCAGCTGAGTCTCCTCTGTTGGGAGCTAGGTACATATAGGATGTTAGGGTCTCCCTTTACACCGGGACAAGATGCTCCTGGCGCACTTGGGGAGTCATATGTTTCCCGCGTGGAACGTCCCGGGACCATCATCTCTCCAGAAACCTCCACAGTCCGTGACTGCCCTCTAAAACAAGACTATCGGGGGGAGTGGAGGGAGAAAAACCCACTTTTTAAAAGGAACAAAAACTTCTGTTCCATTTGGGGAGATCGTCAACGGTTGACTTCAGCCCGTTCCCTTTCTCTTCTGTGTGGCATCTGCGGATGCATCGTTTCCTTTGATGGTTTTACATCTCGATCACCATCTTGGCGAGAGGGAGATTGAGTTTTTACAGGTCTCGGGTGGCCCTTGCATTTTTTTCTTTTTACAAAAGGGTGCCTGTGGCGACGGAGGGAGAACATTAAACCCCTATTAAGTCCTTCCCCGAAAGAAACTGAATAGGTTACGTACAGGAAAGCGGAGTCGCCGATGGGAAGCGGACCCCCCCCCAGCTGGTGGAAAAAATTCAGCTGTTCGCAAGAGATTGAAGCACTGAGTGAAGGAAAGAAGGAGAAAGGAAGCCGGGAGGAAGAAGTTGGAAAACACAGTCAGTTGAACATTAAGCAGGGAGGGGGGAAAAAAAAGAATAATTTTGTAGTTCAGATTGTGGAGCAAAAGCATAGCAGAAGCTTAGAAAGAAATCAAAAATATTGTAGAGAGGATAACCGGAGCTTCTCGGGGCTCCAGGCCAAGAAAGTTCCTTTTTCTAAGTTTTGGGAAGGAAGTGTGTTTGGTATCCTATTCCCCAAACCAAGTTTCTTCCCCAAAAGATTATTTCTGGGCCGTTGGAGATAAATTGGGTATATACAACCCTGCACCAGTGCTATGAAGGAGCCATCGAAGGAACACGCGGGGAGAAGAAGACCCAAGTTTTTAATTTTTTTAGAGGAAGAACTTCATTGTGGGTGGACAAAGCTGACCTGCGAAACTCCCTGCCACAAGAGGTAACGAAGGCACCCAAGCAGGGCAGCTCTGAGCAGGGGATAGGACAGATCCGTGGACGGTAATCCTTTTTGATAGCCACTAATTAGGATGGCTGATTATCCTTTGAAGAGTCAGAGGGCAGCAATGCAAGGTTGTGATTTTCCCCGGCCAAATTGCAAATGCATAAAGGGTAAATTCTGCTCTGTGTACGCTTCTGCCAAATGTGTGGGTCTTCGAGGTCACACTAGGCTCCGTGGCAGCATCATTGCAAAAAAAAGCCCCTTTGGCAAAGAGGAAGGAACCGGACGCCAAGCGTAGCCGGCCCACTCGCCGTGTGGATTTCAGGAAGTGGGGAGCTGCTTACCTTCTCTGGACGCCGCGGCCGCCCGCCCTCCGAGCTCACTGAGGACACTGTCCACCGTCTGGTGGTGCCTGAGGAACCACGGGCGGATGAGATGGCAGTAGAGCACCTGCGAGCCGTTCCAGGAGACGGGCGCCATGCACCAGACCAGGAAGAGACTCTGGGGAGGCCAAAGAGGGCATCCTTATCCAAGCGGGCTTAACCAGGTGGATCCCGAAACAAGGACCGGACCCGGCTGGCGTTTCTCAGGCTGCGAGTCCGAACAGCCCTCGCTTTTCGATCGGGCACCACCCCATGCCGACCGTTTGGGTTCCAAGGTGGACCGCTCCCCGAAAGGGAGGCTTCCTGCCTCAATCGGCAGTGGTCCAGAAAAGCTGGGACCGGCCTGCGCCATGGCCATGAGCGTTTTGCGAGCTTAAGTGGGCCATCAGGAGCCGTTCACTGTAAAAAAGACCCGCCCGAGGCATTCCGCTGGCACCGGTTTGTCCGTCCGGAGCGAAACAGCGGCCTGGGTCTTTGGACTTTCCTTGGAGGGGGGACCCTCACGGCAGTGCCTGCCCTTGAGCATCGGCCACAACAACTCTCCCATCGAACCACACCCACCCACCATTTTTCTTTTTGGCACGATGACAAAGAGACACCCAACCGACCTGGGCTGGCGGCGACGTCCCCCCACCGTACCTTGCCAACATAGTAGAAGGGGAACCAGTAGAGGAAGGTGTCGGAGAAAAACTCGGCCACGCTGAAGAGGCCGTAGACCACCCAGTAAGTCAGCCACGTTGTGTCATCCTCTTTGGTGGAGCTTTCGATGGCCTTGATGCTGAAGCGGGCATCGTCGGAAACATGGGAACAAAAGGGGGAGAGGGAATTATCACCCAAATTGCAAGTCGAGGAGAGGCACTCTTTAAAATCCCATAAAGTTCCCCCCACCCAAAAAAAATCCAGCCTTGGGTCCTGTTTTCGAATCCCCCGTCCCACACGATATCTTTCTGAAATGCATACTTACGAAGCATAAGCTGGATAAACGAAGCCGATTAAGTTACAAAGCAAGGATGCCGCGTAGCCGAACATCAGGTAGAGCCCCAGAACAGTAAGGGAACCTGTAAAAAAGCAACAAAAAAGGGGAATAAGCCAGGAAGGGGACCCAAAAACAGAGCAGCCATCCGGGAGGCAAGCTCCTTTTCAGTCCAGCATGGGACAGTCCCCTCAATATCGGATTTATCCGTGCCGTCCGACGGGTCGTCTTCAGCTCCGAGCGACCTGCGGCTCAGCTATCCGATGTATATTTTAATTTCCAGCCGCAGAAATGGTCCTGGGAAAATAGGATTTTTTTTCCCCCAGGACTTGGCATCTAATCCCCTCACAATTGGGCCGGCCCTGGCGTGAGGCGGAGGTGTGTTTTTTTGGTATATATAAACATAGAGAGGGGAGAATGGAGGTAGTACTTAATTATTCTCGTAGATTCAGCCGGAAAACAAAAAGCAGGGAGAGGTTCCGGAGGGCTTTTCCGTTCCCGAGGCACAGTAATCCGGCTCTCTTTGTATTATTAGCCGGTAATCCTACCAAGCGTGGCTGGCACCCAAAGGATGCTGGGATCTGTAGTCTCAAATGGCTGGAGAGTCTAGGTATATCTCCCGGTTTAGGAGGAGGAGGAAAAACTCACCGGGTCAATGGGATGAAGCCAAGCCCCAAACGGTGGCCAAACAGAGCTTTAGCGCAAAGAACATTCCAGAACCTCAAGACGGTGGATTATGCCCCGTGTATGGAAATGCGCCTGGGTCTGGACGACAACTCCCCAGAATCTCCTCGGGGCTAATGGGACTTGTAGTCCCCAAACAGTAAACCCACTGACCTCACAACATGTCTCTCTTTCCAAAAGTTTTGGGTTTGTTTTTTTTAAAATCACTCACTACACATAGGGGGAGGGAAGCAAATCCAGACTACAACTCCCATTAACCTTGGCCAGCAGAGCCCACGGTCAGGGATGCTAGGTGTTGTAGTCCCAAATAGAGGGCCCCGGTTTGTTTACTGGATAGATAAAATGGATGGAAAAACGTCTTGGCCTTCCAGACGTTTGGGAAACCGTTTTGGAAGCCCCTAGACAAACTCCAGGCTGAATTTCAAACGGTGTTTTTTTTAAAATGCTTTTTTTCACTCCGTTCCGAAAGAACATTCTTAAAGGAAACGATGTGATTGGAGCTGGGTAAAAATCCAGGTTGTCCACCTGGGGAAATAAGCAGCCCTCTCTGCATGGTTTTACATGGCCCTTTTTAAAAAATATATTATTAAAAATCTCCTGCGTTGGACTTGGACAGAAACACGAGTCTTCCCGCAGGGAAAGCAGCCTGAAACCAATGGGAGTTGTAGTCACTCCCGATGCATCCGGAGAAGCATTTGCCAATCCCGAACCAAGGAATTATCAGAAAGGTTATTCCACTTCAGGAAATCATTAATCACCCAAAGGCAAAGTCCAAGCCAGCTTGCTCGTCAAGAAGGCCTTCAAACGAACCCCACAGAAACCTTGTACCTAAGGCTGCCTGTCTCTCCACCCAAAGAAGCACGGGGCCTATTAAACGGGATTATTTATAGATAGTTGTAATAAAACCGGGTGCAGCTAGCCACCTTTTCTAGAGCTTTACACTTCACGATCACATCCCGTTTTCAAACAAAAAGGTAATTCGTTGACAGGTTAACGAATGACAAATGTCCTGTTTCTTCCAAAGAATGTTATTTATGGTGATGATTATAGGTGTGCAAGTCTCTGCATTTGGACTATAAATCTCAGACTTCTTCCACCAGCAAAATTTCCACCCCCTCTCATCATGACTAACACGAGGATGATGAGAATACTGTACACGTTTTTAAGTAGCCACTGCACAAAGCTACATTCTTGCTCCCTCGCCCTTGAAATGAAATAAGATTCTAGTCCTCATGTTTCTCTCCTTCTACCTCCAAGTTTTTCTCTTTTTTATTTTAGAATCGAGGCCAGTTTTTGCTGGGTATTTTTCAACTGAGTGAGGCAAAGGTGTTCTCCCCCCCTTGCTGGCTTGAGGACTGCTAAAAAAAAAAAACCACAGACAGGTCAGATGTGTGGCTGCAACACAGCGCTTCCCCATGCCAAACCTGACCTTCTGGTTTAGGAACTCCTCCAAGCAAAGAACCTGTTATCTGCCTGGAAAGAACCTCGGTGGCACCTATAGAGAGTCAGGCCAGATCCTGCGGGATTCCTACAGATTTCCATCAAAACGGACCTGTTATGTCCCAGGGAAGTTTAAGAAGAGTTCCCAAAACTCTGGATTGAGGGTGCACAAACCACAAAAAAATTTTTTTGCTTCCTTGGACATGGAAAGACAAACCTTGAATTTCTGCCTGGCTCTACTACGGAGAGGTCAAATCAGCCTGTGTTTCAGTCCAGGACTACCTAACAGGGTCGTCGTCGCCAACTAGAAGGAAAGCGGTATAAGAGCGCTGTGAATTTCTCCCAGAGGCTACAGATGTAAAACTGTGGAACAAGGACTGTGATGATCTGAATTCACTGAGCCAAAAAAACCTCTCCGGATGGCTTCGGGCCTGCCCTTTCCGTTCTCCACCTGATCTACCGCGCAGGGCTGCTGTGAGGAAAAAATAGCACGGAGGAGAGCCACATATGCCCCCTTCAGAGCAGAGGAAAAGAGAGACAGGATTGTCACCTGAGCAACAACAGGTAAGCCCTTAAAACAATGCAGAATAATATTTCTCCTGCAAAGGGGGGGGGGGGCTCACAAAAGGACTGAAAAAAGTAAAGGATGTTTTTAGGAACAGGAAGGAAAGGGGATGGAAGATGGGAATGGCTAACTCTCTGCCCTCAAGCCGCTTACACTAAAAAAAAAGTAATAATAATAGAGAATAATAATAAGTAATAATAGAGAAGAAGGCAAAGAAAGGGAGGGAAGGGTTTCAACAAATGCAATTATGCTGAGGATGTAAGGCCTGTGAACCCCCTTCCTTCTCCTCCGAGGCCAAAATCAGGTGCTTTTGGTGAACATTAAAAGGTTTTAAAACAGGGCTGGGCTTATGGAGGGGAAAAAAAATTCGATAGAATTTAAATGTAAGTAAGAAATGCTACAAGGCAGAGCCTGTTTAAGGCAGCCCAGCCCTCCCCTTAGCCGGGAGGAAACGCCATGACCTTCCAATGGGGCTTCCTCCTGAGTAGACAGGTAAAGGTGTGGGCCGTAGGAGAAGGCGTGGGGAGGGGTTTCCCCAACTTGGGTGCCCAAAGGTGGCCTCTGAGCATGCACAAAGTCCTCTAAACAAAGGAACAAGTCGAATATATATATATATATATATAAACTCTGCTTTTCTCTCCACCTGGAGGAGAGACATCCGACCTTGGAGAGGAGCTCACCTGTGGCCAGGTAATACCGCTGGACGCCGGTCTTGGCTTCGAGGCTCGCCAGGAGGTCGCCCAGCCAGCCCGGCTGGTCCAAAAACGCCTGGACCCGGTGCTGGACAGAGCCCATGGCGGCGCCGGCAAGCGAAGCGAAGCGAAGCGCAAAGACGCAGCGGCCGCTGCGCTTTCTCGATCCGCTTAGCGCTGTGCGCGGGTGGGGGTGGGCGGGGCTGAGGAGGAGGAGGAGGAGCCTGATACAGGTAGGGCCCCGCCCCCTTTGTGGCTCCTGACCAATGGGGGCACGGGGAGGGGCCAACAGGTGGCTCGGGGAGGCGGACAGGTGTGCGCCCCAAGGAAGGAGCGCAAATTTGCGCGCACTGGCCTCGCCACGCGGGTTCCTCTCCCTCTGGACCGGGCCAGGAGGGTTCCTGAGCGTGTGCAGAGAGCGAGGCTGCCCTGCGTTTGGGCTTTCTTCCCTCCACCCCCCCCCCCTCAGTCTCTGGTTCAAATCCGATGCCACTTGCTGGAGGGGGGCTTTTAAAGACGCAATAATGGTGATGTGATGATGCCCGTCGCTTGCTTCCCGAGGTTTCTGTTTTTCCTTGTTGTTCGGATTTTTATTTTTTATTTTTGTTTTTAATTGGAACCTGCCTTCAAGTACGATCGTAGGAAGGCAGGAAATGATCTTACTTTATAAAATCATTCAGGTTTTTATAAAATCGTTCAGATTTTATTTTATATTTTTAAGGAAGGAAGAAACACCCGTAGTTTCCCCCCCCCCCCCCCGTTTTTAAAAAATTCTGCAGCAAACCTCCGGCTGTCTCTAAAAGTGGCTTTTAGGGACTACATCTCCCATATTCCCCCAGCAACCCGGGTCCAACCTTGTTTGCCTGCCCGCCTGCTCCAGCTTAGAAAAAGTGGTGCTCTCCGATGGACCCCTGCAAAAAATAAAATAAAATTAAAAGACACAAGGGAGGTTTGGTGATTTCCCCCCGGGTGACCTGGCTCAGCCTGGCCTGCCTCTGAGTTAGAAGGCAAAGTCCACCCTTGCCCATCCTCCCCGGCCAAAGATCAAGCCTACTGGGGGTTGTAGTCCCAGCCAAGATCAGGCAGTAGAGAAGGGATGGGTGGCAAGAGTTATTACAGGCGGAAACACTTGCCAAATGGATGGAGATTATGAAATATTTATGGCTCCGATAAACTTTTAAGTGCCAAGGGTGGAAACAGTAAGCTTGGTAATTGCAATCACGAACCCCGTGGGGGTTTGATCTTACCTGGGTTTAAATTCAATTTAAGACCATGATCTTGATGCATAAGGAAGGCCCGAGGGCCTGAATTTTCCAATCAGGGGTTCAAAGTTTCCTTAGACATTTTATTCCATCTTTTTTTTTCCATTTTATGCATGCATTTCCACAAATATTGGGGTGGTTTTTTTTCTGCACATGGGCAGAGGCCCTCAGGGTTATGACTGCACACCCACTCTCCGCATATTTTTTTTTTAATAAAATAATTGTCTAGAATGGCAAGAGGAAAGTCATCTTTTCACAGTGCAGTTTGGGTAAAGGCTAGGCACACTGGGGATGATGGGACCTGTCATCCGAAGGATGACAATGTCCCCAGCTCTTTAAAAAAAAGGAGTATTATTTGCATCAGAACACTGAGCCTGAAATAGGTTGTGCTTTTTTTTAAAGAGTCAGTATAAACGCAGCGTTTAAAAGAGCCCGGTGATCATTGCAGAGATCTGAGTTCAAATGTCGCCTCGGTGGCCGTGAAACTGACTTTTTGCCTCCTTTAACCGCCTCCAAAGAGGACAGAGGGTGGCAGGAGCCCTGTGCGCAACTGAAAGCTCCTTGCAGATGTTGTGAATATTAAATAAATAGAATTTATTCGTGCCTGCCTGTCTTTTAAAAATTAATCTGCAAAGGTGTTGCATTTAAAGAGGGAAAGGGAACAAACACAAAAAACACAGATTGGCTCTACTTTTATTTAAACAGCGTGAGTTTATTTCTCATAAAGAATGAGCAAGTTCACAAACTGCTGTGGAATAAACCCTGTGGGTTTATTCCCAGAATAAACACACCACCATGCCCAGGTGGTGAACATGTAATGGCTCTCTGCGCGTAAAGCCGTTCAAAACCACAATTCCCAAGAGGCCTTGCGGCAGCTTTCTGTTCTCCCTTCCCGGCCCCGCCCGCGCACAGCCTCCTGGGCCTCGTAGTCCCCGCTCGCGGCAGCGGCCGTTCTCGTTGCCGTGGCGACGGGGCGCCTCCGAACCCTGGCCAAGGCGAGAGGCCGCCTGCGGGGCGCTGGAGGGCGGGCGCGGGGAGCTACTCGAGGCCCAGGCTCGGCGGGGGAGTGCTAGGCCGCGGCTGCTTATAAAAGCCCCGGTGGCGGCGGCAGGGGAAGGACCATGAAGGGGCCGGTGGGGCTCGGGTTGCTCCTCGCCTTGCTCCTCGGGGGCGGGTTCCCCCGCGGGCGCGCAGAGTTGCGCGTCTTCCTGAGCAGCTGGGCGGTGCGCGTCCCCGCGGGGCCTGGCGAGGCGAGGCGCCTGGCGCACAAGCATGGCTTGCTTTACCTGGGGCAGGTGAGAGAGGTGGGGGGGGGCCCTGCGCCCACCTGGACAGGCAGGTGCCCCCCCCACCTGGCTCCCCCCCTCCTCTTTCCCCAAATTAAAGGAGTGGGGGGGGGGTTCATAATAAGCCCACCTGGGCCAGCTTGTCTCTTTCAGAAGGCCAGCTAGCCCCTGGGCATGTGCAGAGTGCCCTTGGGAAGCAGCCATCCCCACATTCTGCTGAGGGGTCGGGCGAGACAAGCCGGCCGGAGTCCAAATCCGAAACCCCAGCAGGAATCCCATCGAGGCGGAAGCCGTGGGTTCCGGAGGGGGCGGATTTGCCGACGGCTCGGCCTGTTTCACGCTATTTAAAATATTTCATCCTCCGCTTTTCTCCTTAACAGCGACCCAAAGCGGCTTGCGTCGTTAAAAAGGGGTCTCCTTTTTGCTGGGCGTTGGCGTTGGGTTTCGGCCCCTCTTCCCAGCCTGTCTCCTTTTAGGTTCGGTGTATCTTCAGATACACTTCTCCTGGAGGTGGAGGCCCTGCTCGTTGTTTTACCTGTTGGCGCTATCTACCCTATTTCTTAATTTATCTAGAATATTTATGTTCCACCCTGGAATAAGAGCTCTCGGGATGCAATGAATGCAGCTGGGTGCGGTGGAAAACAAGTCCCATCATTCCCCAGGCAGGCTGGGGGAGGATGGAAGGTGTAGTGCAAGAGACTCAGAGGAGTGAAAACTGACGGCTATTGATACTTTTCCCCCCTTTTAAACAGGTTGGAAAAGATCTCCTTAAGCTAAGTTCACAGCTTAAGTTAAAATATGCAGATAGGATGATGATAATGATGATAAAATACAAAACACAGTCTTTGACTGGTACTATATAACGGATATATGTTTTAGCCAAAACTCTATGTATCAGTTAAATACTACTACTACTACTACTACTACTACTACTATTATTATTATTATTATTATTATTATTATTATTATTATTATTGGTCCTCCATCTTTTTCCTTTGCTTTTCTCAGCCCCGAAATGAAGCCCTTTGAGAACTTCCCTGGCAGAAAATCTGGCCCTCATGATGGCTTTGGTTTCTCTACCCTTGCTGGGTTGGATCCTGTTCAATTAGGGTGATGCATTTTTAATGCATCCCATCTTAATAACCGCCAGAACCTTAATGGGTGGAATGAATGTGTTTCACCTGGACTCCACTCACATGATGTTCCAAATCTGAGCTATTATCCTTTTTGTTCGGGGGGGGGGGGGGGCAAAGATTCATTCTTCGCAAGCAATTCCGAAACCTTGCCAAGGCATTAATTTCATTTGTTTATTTATTTAGGGGTTTCTCGTGATTCAAATTGTATGCATTAAAAATTGATCACGCTCATAAGAGGCCTGAAAGCTAATCCATAAAACAGAGGCTAATGGGGGGGATCCCGGTGGAGTGTTGGGTTCTGCTTCATTTTCCCCCCTCCTTGTTTGTTTGTTTGTTTGTTTGTTTTAAAATTAAAGGTGGAAAACCCAGCTCTGAATTTCAAAGTAACAAAAGTGTCCCAAACCGGTGGGGATTTTACGGGAAAGGAGAGGGGTTGTGAAGACGGATAGAGATGGATTTATTTATTTACAGAAATATTGGTGAATGATGTGACCCTGCCAGGTTCTCCCTTTTCTGGCGCCATCCCGTCTCAACCTCGGAACGGTGACTCATGCCGGGAGGCGGCCGACGGTTGCTTCCTATGGATCTTGGGAAAGTGACTTGGGGGGGCAACGGCAGCTCCCGGAGGAGTGTGGAAATCCGGTGTAACACCAGTTTTCTTGCCTTTCCATTAAATGAAATAACAGTTCTCGTATTGCTAAACTAGGGAACTCTTTGAATAGAAATACAGGATCAGGGTAGTGTCATTTTAAAAGTAACTTTCGTAAGCTCTAGGTTAATGGAGGGATTTTCCTCTCGGCTCCTTACCGACGCCAGGTCCCTCCCTATGTTTCAGTTCTACTTTGAGTTGTAGAACGGGCCCCACAGCGAAGGGATGTGCCCCCCCCCCAAATCTCACCTGCTTCCTTCCTGCTACCCTCCTCCAGGTGATCAAGGGAGCCCAGTATTACCACCTGAAGCACCGGGGCATCGCACAGAAGTCTTTGCGCCCGCATTTGGGTTGGCATCTCCATCTGAAAAAAGAGCCTCGGGTAAGCTTCCTTGGAACAGGAGGGTCAGGGGGTCCCCCGAGGTCATCTAGTCTGGCCCCGGCTTGTGGGATGGGCAGATAAAGCTTGGAGATTTCCCAGTGAGGGGCCAGCTGGCCTCTGCAGGATACTTCCTATTGGAGAGAGATGGAGCTGGCTGTGAGCGGAAGCCGGATGCCCGGGGAAGGCTGGAAGGAAGCAAGAGGAGTCCATGCGGGCGCATCTAAAAATGGGCACGTTCTTTCCCGGCGTTAGATTCTCTGGTTTGAACAGCAGACGGTGAAGAGGCGAATCAAAAGGAGAGCAGCCGTGGTCCCCACCGATCCCTGGTTTCACAAGCAGTGGTATATGGTGAGTGATGGGACACGGAACTCGAAATGAGGAGAGCGATGGGGGGGGGGGGGGAAAGGAGATTCTCTTATCCCTCCGAACGTCTCCTCCACGGCTAATGCTCCTTCTCTTCCTGTTTCAGAACAACGACGTGCTGCCGGATCTCAACGTTCTCAGCGCGTGGAGCCAGGGGTACACGGGCTCTGGGGTGGTGCTCAGCATCCTTGATGATGGGCTGGAGAAAGACCACCCGGACCTCAAGGCGAACTATGTGAGTCGAATCGGGGCTCCGTGGGAGCAGATGCTTAAAACCTGCCAGGGATGAAAACGAAACAGTTTAGGAAGCTTTTAAGGGCAAGCTTCAAAATCTAGATAAAGCAACTCGTTACAAAGAGACAGTCACTTCTAACAAAATCCGTTTTCCTAATAACGGAATGATAATGAAGGAAATGAAAAAGGGAGCAGAACATGGGGATCTTTTAGTTTAAAACTTTTCCCGTTAGGAACTAAGTTTGAGGAGAGACATTTCAAGGTTTTATTAGAGTCGAGGAGACGCCAGGATCTAGCCTCATGGGAGAAGGGAAACGTGAGGACCCAGGAAGACTGGATTTGGCCCGCTGGAGGGCTGCATTTGACCCTCTGGCCGAAGGTTCCCCATCCCAATTTAGACGATTTTCTTTTTCTTTTCTTTCCTTTTTCTTTCCTTTTTTTTTTTGATGGGGCAGCTTAGGGTTTTAGCAGCGCTAGGGGTGAATTTGGCTCCCATAACTGTACGCTAAACAGGCCCTTTTCTGCTGATTTAATTTTTATACCGCCCATCTGACCATTGGTCCATTCTGTGCAGCTCCCAACACTGACAATAGCATAAAAAAAAACATAATCAACATGCAATTAAATTTAAACCGGTTTAAACTCAATGGACGAACATTTAAAAACAGATTAGAGGACAGGCACCTTCGTTGCTAACCCCCATGTTTTATTTTAATTTCAGGATCCCAGGGCAAGCTATGACTTCAATGACAACGACCCGGACCCTCAGCCGCGATACAACTCTTGGGACGAGAACCGGTGAGCGGGTATCTTTCTTCTGAAGCTTTGGCCCAAACTCATCCCCCCCCCCCCCCAATAATTTGAGGTCCTGACTTCTGGACCTACAGGAAGCTCGGCTTGGTCCCTTCAGTGGGGTGGAGCGAGTGGGTGTCCTCGGGCAGCAGATCCTTGAAGGCGGCAAGACGGAACCAGACCTTCCCGCCTCTCCTTCTCTCGTCCTTTCCAGGCACGGGACGCGATGCGCGGGCGAAGTGGCAGCCGTCGCCAACAACGAATTTTGCGGGGCGGGCGTCGCTTATGGAGCAAAGGTTGGGGGTAAGCCCGCACCGCGTTTCTGTGAAGGCCAGATCCTGCTGCAGAAACGGGGGAAAAGAGTGCGGATCTGTGCAGAGAGTCACGTCCGGAGAAACGCATCCAAACCCCTTTGTGGGGCTCTGGAGGTCATTTTTGACCCTTCCTATGCGGTGTGTTTTGTGGGGTGTGTCGTTTTAAAAACTTATTTGGATGTTCGCCCTAAGCCCCCTTAGAAGGATGGGCAGAGCCGTTTCCCATCCGAACCGGAAAAGGACCAGAAGATTGCCTCAGGCGGCAGGCTTTGGGGGGGGCGGCCGCCAGACCCCAGCCTCCTGAGCTGGACCCCCTTTTTCTCTCTCACAGGGTTGAGAATGTTGGACGGCACCGTGACCGACATCATCGAGGCCCAGTCCCTGAGCTTCCGCCCCCAATACGTGGACATCTACAGCGCCAGCTGGGGTCCTGAGGATGACGGGAAGACGGTGGACGGTCCGGGCGTCCTGGCCTCGGAGGCCTTCCGCAAGGGGGTGCTCGGTGTAAGCGCGGCTCTCCCTCGCCTGGGTGCCTCTGCCCTCTTTGTCACGAAATAGAAACAGGTCTGGGTTTGAACCTGGCGGGTGGCGGGACCCGTCTTCCTGGCTCTAGGCCCTGGATGTCAAACGGACACCCTGTGGGCAGAGATCTGTGGCTGAATTATGACGTTTCTAGTCCTCATGGTTGAGGAGAAAGGACTGGTTTTCGAGGGGAACCAGTTAAAGTCACACACATGGTCTTTCTAGATCTTTAAAAAACTTCTTTCTCCTTCTGGCCGTGTTCCCTTGGCCTGACTCTTGGGGTGGATGAAAAGGTGGGGAAGAGCTAAGCCAGGAGTGCCCCCTCGAGTCCGTTCGGGGAAAAGCAGGATGGCCTTGTCGGGCGGGGAGACAGGATGGAAAAGGTGGCTGTGATGGAACGGCCAGGGGTCAGCCTCTGGCTCTGACCTTGGTTTCCCTCCTTCAGGGCCGCGGAGGCCTGGGCTCGCTCTTCGTCTGGGCCTCGGGCAACGGGGGTCTGCAGCGAGACAACTGCAACTGTGACGGCTACACCAACAGCATCTACACCTTGTCGGTGGGCAGCACCACCGAGAGCGGGCGGGTGCCCTGGTACAACGAGCCCTGCGCCTCCACGCTCACCACCACCTACAGCAGCGGGGCCAGAGACGAGAAGCAGATCGTGAGAGCCGTTCGCTTCCCTCCGGGTTTGGGTCGGCTGGGCCTCTCTCGGGACCCCCGGCAGGGGAAGCAGCCGGAGTAGGGGGGGACCCTGATGGTCGATCCCTCAAACAGATCCAGAAAAGGAGCGAAGCAATCCGTTTTAAACCCGTTTCAGCGGAGATAATGTGGCTTGGAGGGATCTGAGATGGTCAGCTTTAGGCGGACAGGTTTATGACACCTCTCTCCGCTTCCAGGTGACCACGGACCTGCGCCACAGCTGCACCAGCAGCCATACAGGGACTTCGGCCTCGGCCCCCCTGGCAGCCGGGATCATCGCCCTCGCTTTGGAAGCCAAGTAAGCCCAGGGAGGCGTCTGGGATCACTCGGGGTGAGAGGAGAGCGGTTGGTCTTCCAGGCAGTAAAATCACACAATCCAAACTGGGTCCTTTCTAAGGCCGAAAACTTTTTTAAAAAGAGAAATAAATGAAAAACACAGTGTAGGATATACAGTAAAAATACATTAAGGTACAGCAAACCATGTTGCTTAACTAGACAGTGAACCTGCCTTGGAATAGAAGTGCACACCTTAAAACCCATATTCCCAATAAAATAAAATAATCATCAAGACTTTTCTCTGCCCGTCTCAGTTTTTTTAAGTTGACCGCCTTCTGGAGATGGCTGCAGGTCGAGGAGAATGTACTGTAGGGTGTCGGGGGCGTGTATTTGGGACCCGCGAGGATGATGACATCATCTGCTGTGTCTTCCTCCCCCCCCCCCCCCCCCGGTCTAGGTTTTTGGACACTGCCTAATCTCACAGCTTGGCCTTTCCTTTTTTAGCCCAGCCCTGACCTGGCGGGACATGCAGCATCTCGTGGTGAGAGCCTCCAGCCCAGCCCATCTCCAGGCTGATGACTGGGCCGTGAATGGAGTGGGTCGCAAAGGTGAGGAGGGGGGATGTTGGGCTTCGGAGTCCAGCGTCACAAATGGACCCCCCCCCTTGATGTATTAGCTCCCTTCTCAGCTGCTGGAACAGTGCTCTGTTTCAGTGAGAATTTTGGGGGGCGCTCCAAATAGGTTTGGGGATTGAATTCCCGTGGATCCTGAGCCCCGGACCTACGTCCTGGGGCTGATGGGAAATGGAGTCCAACAAGATCGGAAAGCCCTGCATCAGATCCCCACAGCAGCGACACAGATGGGGACTGGGTTATGGGGGTGGGTCGGGAATCGGCACATATCTTTGGAGATCATCTGTGATTTCTAACAGGGTTCTTATAGCCATGTTTCGCCCTCGTGTGTTTTCCTTGTTCTCCCAGTGAGCCACTATTACGGGTACGGGCTCTTAGATGCTGGCAAACTGGTGGATCTGGCCCAGAAGTGGAACACCACCCGGCCTCAGAGGAAATGTCTCATCAGGATCGTCTACAAACCCGTGTAAGAACTGGGTTGATCCGCAAGCCGCTCTACGTGCACGTCCTGGCCCAGTGATAACATCCAGAAAATTTGGGGTTTCCGTCTTTGTTGACGTTTGAAGGGAAAAGGCGGAAGACGTCCTCGCCAGGCTCGTTGGGTTTTGCAAACATTTTTGAAACAAACAGACGGGAATGAAGCATGGGCTGTGATAAATAGATTTTTAAATATATATATCTTACCGGTGTGCCACCGTTCGTGACGGGCTAATTGTATTGCCTAGTTCAGCTTCTCTCTCTCTCTCTCTCTCTCTCTCTCTCTTGCTGTCTCTCTCCTTCTGGCAGAGCGATCGGTTCCCGGCTGGTGATCTCCAAGAACGTCACCCCGGCCTGCCTGGGGGGGACCAAGGCCATCCGCTCTCTGGAGCACGTCCAGGCCCAGCTCTCTCTCCGCTACAGCCGGCGGGGAGATCTGTCCATCTCGCTGACCAGTCCGATGGCAACCACGTCCGTCCTGGTGG
Organism: Intellagama lesueurii; assembly: GCA_037013535.1. Classification (NCBI taxonomy): domain Eukaryota; kingdom Metazoa; phylum Chordata; class Lepidosauria; order Squamata; family Agamidae; genus Intellagama; species Intellagama lesueurii. The sequence continues at coordinate 2,661,991 of JBAJHW010000020.1, read as the reverse complement.
CCGTCAGGTCTGGCGGGGCTCTCGCCTCATCCCTTGGCCAGAGAAAGCAGCGTTCCTGAGGGCGTGCGGAGTGTCTTTCCCCGGTGCCCCCTTGAGATGGGTTTTAGGGGGGGGTCAGAAGCACCCCTTTCTACATCTTCTAAAAGCCGTTCTCTCTCTTCGCCCACTAGGCCTCACGACACCAGCCGGCAGGGCTACAGGCAGTGGTCCTTCATGTCCACGCATTACTGGGATGAGGATCCCCGCGGCACGTGGACCCTTCGGCTGGAGAACAAGGGGGACGCGTACAACACCGGTGGGTCCCCCAGACACCTTTGGCCCGGCTCAGATCTTGTCCTCGGCAGGTCTGGGGGCTGGAAACACGTTTTTTAAAACACCCCCCCCCCCCCGCCGCCTTGTTGGCTTCTGCCCTCTCCTGAAGGTTTCCTGGACAGCTTCGTGCTGAAACTCTGCGGAACGGAAGAGGACCTGTCGGCGAGGCGGTTCCCGGCCTCGGCGGCTGGCGAGTGCCTCCGGCGAGCGGCCGACGGCACGTGCCAAGGTGACCGGTCTTGTGGCGCTTTAAAATCTCATTGAGCCCCGGGGGGCAGTTTGAAGACCAGGGTTGGGTTGCAGGGTGTGTATGTCAGGATCGGCGGAACTCCTTGCCACCGCGGCGAAGAAACGAAAGCCATTTAGGAAAGTGGCACCGAATAGACAAACATACTTAGGAGTTTTGGTCAGCCCCGAGAGAGATTCCCCTGGTTGTTTATCTTATGGCGGAATTGTGGAAGAAGGAATCAATGTCAGATTGCATACACCCCATTTTTGTGCCACGTGAATCTACTAACCCTATTTTCCCCCTCCCTCCCTCCCTCTTTTCTCCACAGAATGCACCAGCCCCTTCTACGCTTTCCAGCATCTCTGCCTCTCCTATTGCCCTCCCCGGACCTACGGCCTCTCCCGGCGCCCCCTCGGCTCCAACGGGAGCGTCCGCGTCTGCGCCCCCTGCGCCCATTCCTGCTACACCTGCCGGGGAGGGGCGCCCACCAACTGCACCGCCTGCCCGCCTTTCAGCACCTTCGACCCGGCCGCCCGCTCCTGCGCCCAGAACCCGTCTTACGCCTACCTGCCCCGCGGGGGGCATTTCGCCCGAGGATCTGCCCACCTCCTGGCCCTGCTGACGGTGTCCCTGCCGGTCCTCTCTTGCCTGGTCTACGGAGTCTGCCGCTGGGCGTCCTGCCGGGCCAAGCGGCAGAAGCAGGCCGGGCCGGGCCCCGGAGAAGAAACCGCAGCGGGCGGCTTGGAGCTCCTCCCCCCGGTTGGAAGTGGGGAAAGTTTGAAGGAACTTCCACGGCCGCCGCCTCCCTGACCCCCAGAGCGAACACGGCAACATCTGGCATCCTGGAATACTTGAACGAAATTCTTTTTATTTTCACTGTGATTGGAATAAATACTTTTGACTTCAGCTGTTTTTTTCCTCCCTCCCTTCTTTGCCGGTGGGTTCTCCTTTTGCGAAATCTAGGCGCCACAATCCTGTTGGCGGCTTGCTGATGAGAAGCCCCTGTTGAACTCGGTGGGATTCGGGCTGCTCAGCTTTTAACCCTCCCCTTCCGCTTTAATCCGTCCCCCCCCCCCCCCAAGTCTGTTTCCCTGGAAATATGTGGCTTAGGGGGTCAGACCTGAGCCCGGGTTAAAACTTCCAACGATCTCTCCCAAAAGCACGCCAGATTTAAGCTGTGAAGGCGGGGGGAGGAAAATCATGTGCCAAGACAACTATGTGCTCTGATGAGGAGAGCACCTCTGCAGAATACATGATCTACGTCTTGTCTAGTGGGTGGCACTTGAAAACCTAGCGTGTTTTATTTGGGTGAACAGCAGCACTCCATGAAGGCTCATCCAACGTACTGGTTTTTGGAGTGCCGCCAAACCATTGAGTGTAATTCAGAGAAATCACGGGTGCTCTTTTGAGTCTTTCTGGCTGCCCCGGAGGAACAGGGCCGCCTGTTTATTTTTGTTCCGTTTTTAAGGACGTTCCTTGTCTTCCAGCTGACGACGTCCCCCCTCATCTCTCGGGCGTCGTTCCTCCGAGGGTCGGAGCAGGCGCGGTGCAGGCAGGACCTCCGGGGGCCAAACGGCCGAAGAGGAAGCCCAGGCCCAGCTGGTAGAGGCAGAAGAGGTTGTAGGCGGTCAGGGAGAGCGTCGGGAAGAAGGCGAGGCCGAATCCAAAGCCCCGGTAAGCGCTACAGAGGTGTAAGCTGGCCCAGTAGCAGCACCTGTGTCACAAATGGGAAAAAAGGGGTCAGGAATTTGTACAGGGGGGGCCAAGGAGTGCTGAGAAAATTGGGCGGGGTCTGGATTCAAATCCCCCCCTCTTTTGTCACCTTTCCTAGGTCAGTCACGTCCATGGAGCCTACCTTGCAGGGTTGTGAGGAAGGGGAGAGAAGGGATGCTACGTAGAGCTCATTCTTGTAAAAGGCAGGATGTTAACGGAAAATGGGTGTCGTTTTAGGCGCTCAAAAGCCCGATCTATCTTTTTTAAACCCAATGCACAGAATTTAAAGAGGGGAGGAGCTGAGGGGAAAGGTGTAAGCCTCCCCTTCTCAGGTGTGTCGCGAACCCCATCAGGATCTGTCCCACCCACCCCCTGCCAGATCATCTCCCGGCACGAAAAGGAACCCAAGCTCTTTGGCTCACTCTGTCTGGAAGGTGGAGGCTAACTTTAGCCCTCCTCGCATCTCACCTTCCGACCGAAAAGAGCCCCACCAGGATCGGGACCAGGCGCAGGTGCTCCTGGGGGAGGAAGGTCGCCGTGGCCACCGCGTTCAGGCCGAAGACCAGGAACTGGTCCACGGAGCCAAGGACAAAGAGCTGGTGGAGGAGGACGGGTCGGGCGCGGCCGTCCAGCGGGCCAAGATGATCCGAACAGAGGACGGAGACGGCCCTCATCGCGATGCCTGGGGGGAAAAAACAGAAAGAAAGAGAATGTGGATTTTCTTTCAATTTTAATTTTTGGTGCACTTCAGTTCACAAAAACTCAGTGGTGGAATCATCTCGGTTAGCCTCAAAAGCACCCCCAGTCTTTTAAGGATCTCTGGTTGGTGTGTACAAATATATATATTTTTTAAATGATAACCTAAGTTCTCTTGCTTCTCGGATAAAAGGGAAGTTTTAATACAATCCTGTCTCTTTCCTCCATCAATAATAGACCGGAGGCTGCCGTTTGGAAACGGCGAACCATCTTCTGCTCTTTGTTCGGGTCAAAAGATTTATCGATGGATAACACATTCGATTTTTATTTTTTTAAAAGAGAAGGTTCAGGTTTCTGGCTGCCTCGAAAGGCGATTCACCAGGAACAGCCGGCGGCGGCCTCAGCCATCTTTCTCCCTGGCTCCCGTCCCCCCACCCCCGGGCTCTTTTACCGAGCAGGATCGGGACCCCCGCAACCAGGAGGCACCGCAGAGCAAAGGCCACCCGGCTGGCCAGGTCCGGGCCGACCGAGGCAGGCGGTGGCAGGAGGTTATACAGCCCGTAGAGTAGCCACGGGGCAAAGAGGAAGGCCACGAAGGCCGAAGCGATGGCTTTCATGTGGTCGGCCGAGCAGCCCGGGCACCCTTGCCCCCCGGGTTCGCGGGGATGGAGGCCGAGGTCCCCTGGGCTCTGGCGTGGGACCGGATCAGCGCTCTCCACCTCCAGGGAGACATGGGGTTCACGGAGAGCATCGGCCACGTCGGAGGGGCCTGCGTGGCTTTCTTCCGTGGCCGGAAGGGGATGCCTCAGTGGCCAGCGGGCCGTGTCCAGAAAGGAAGTCTCTTTCGGCGTTCGGATCAGAGCCGTGTGGCCCCCGTCTCGGAGCACCGTGGCCTCTCCCGCGAGGGTGCCTGCCCCCTCCGGTGTCTCCAGGCCCTCCTGTCTCCCAGGAGGCGTGGCCCGGCCGGCGTGGCCCAACCTCAGAGGGTCTGGGACGTCGGACCGGAGCGCTCCCTGGCTCTGCTTTTCCTCTTCCTCCTCTTCGGCGGAGCGCAGCTCCTCCAGGGACGACTCGGGGCTGTCGGAGACGGGGGCCAGGGAAATCTGGGTGTCCAGGTCGAGGAAGGGGGAGAAGGAGAGGCGGCTGGGGTCGATGTCCCAGGGGAGCCGGCCCAGGAGGTCGCCGGGGGGCCCACGGAGGCCGGCCGGGCTCTCGGCGGGAGACAACATGGCAGGAGGGACCCGGAGCTGGAGGGGGAGAAGAGAAAGGATTGGGGGGGCAGAGGGGGGCAGCAGAAGAAAGCACAAGCAGGGTTATGGAGGATCGCCCCTAGGGAAAGCTGGTGAGAGGACCTTCTAGATGGCCTCACGGGACCCTCCTTCATCTCCCTTTCTCATCATCCCCACTGGCAAGACTGGCTGTTTGGGACTCTGGTTCCTCTTCCGGCTTTCCAAGCTGGAGGATTATGGAAACTGTAGCCCCCCCCCTCCCCAATTGGACTACAATTCCCACACTCCTCGCACAGGTTGGCTGGCTGGGGAAGGATGGGTAGTCCTCCAAACGGGGGGGTGCCTCTGTCTTTGGATCAGACGAGAAAGCCTCTTTCCTTCTCCCTCAGCGCTGCTGCCTCCGTCCTGATCCTTTCTCTCTCCCCCCCCCCCCTTTTAAACCTCACCAGTTCCTCTTTTCTGGGAGGGGGTTCAGATACACTCCCCATCATCCCCAGCGAGCATGGCTTCAGGACCCTGGGAACCGGAGTGAGGAGCGGAGCCCATCCAGACGCTGCCTCGGGCTCCCTTCTCCCGTTAACCCTTCCTCGATCTCTCTCCCCCCTCCCCACTTTTCCGGATTTTCAACCCATCTGCCCCACACGGGGGGGGGGGGGCTCACCTCTGGACCCCCAGATCTGGTTCCTCCCCATTCCCTCCTTCAGCCCCCTCGGCCAGGGCCTCCCTCCAGCCCAGCGTGGGGCCACTTGCTTTCCCTTCCCTGCGACCCCCCCCCCATTTCAGACCCCCTTCACTCACCCACCCCCCAGATTTCCCGATCCACCCACCCCTTTACCCCGAACACCTCTCCAGGCTTCCTCCAGTCCTTCCTGGCAACTTCCTTCTCCCCATGGCCCGACCCCCCTTTTTTTTTTCTTCCCCTGCCCCCCCCAACCTTCACTTGGGATTTACACCCCCCTTTTGCCCCATCCCAGGCCCCGATCCTCTCCCCCCCCTTACTCAACCCAGCTTTGCTTTACCTCCTGGCAGGGAACCCGCCTCTTTTCCCAAAGGGAAGCAAGCCCAGTTCAAACTTTGGCTGATTTGCAGAACTTCCACACAGGCATCCCCCTACTCACAAAAAGAAAACCCACCCACCCACCTACCCCCAGGCGCTGGGATCCCCCTCCCCCTGGCTCCACCCCCCCTCCGAACCAGCCAATCGCTCCTCTCCAAGCAGGCGGGGAGGGGGGCTGCAGGGCCAGACCCCCTTCCCCATAACTCTTCCTGGTGGGGGGGGGGGAGGCAATTGGTTCAAAGGGATGGTCTTTCCAGGATAGCCCCCCCCCCCCCTTACACACACAACCACATCCCCAAAAAAAAACCACCCAACTTTCTTTGGAAATTTCTCAAGGATTTGGGTGGCGGGCCCTCCTTCCCCTACCAGTTTTTCATCTCTTCTTTTCTTTTGGTTAAAGGAAAGCTAAGAAGGACCCTATAGCAGAAGCCCTCCTGGCTGGGGATAAAGGAGAGTTAAGGCTCCCGAGCTTTTTCCAGCCTGCAGAGGAAAACCACCCCAGGTAAGAATACCCCTCGGTCATTCTCCCCCCCCCCCCCCATCTCTTCCATCCCCTTTCAAAACAGGAGAGAATGGGTGGCCATCCTGTGGCAGTGAGTTCCCCAGGTCCGGAATGGGGCGAAGTCAGCCTTCCTCTTCTCTGCCTCCTGTTCTGCCACTGCTGAATAAAGACGTCCTGGGAAACGGCCCTTGTCTTCTTTTCTTTTTCCAGACTACATCTCCCAGCATCCACCCCTGCCAGACAGATGTGGTTGGACTGCAGTGCCCAGCAGGCAGTGTAGGCGGTGGTGAGGAACTATGGGACATGTAGTCCAACTGGATCTGACCCCCCCAGTGGTCAATTTTAAGGAAAGCAATAGCTCCCCCTAGTGGTCAATTTTAAGGAAAGCAATAGCTCCCCCTAGTGGTCAATTTTAGGAAAAACAAGAGCTCCCCCTAGTGGTCAATTTTGGGGAAAGCAAGAGCTCCCCCTAGTGGTCAATTTTAGAGAAAACAAGAGCTCCCCCTAGTGGTCAATTTTGGGGAAAGCAAGAGCTCCCCCTAGTGGTCAATTTTAAGGAAAACAAGAGCTCCCCCTAGTGGTCAATTTTGGGGAAAGCAAGAGCTCCCCCTAGTGGTCAATTTTAGGGAAAGCAAGAGCTCCCCCTAGTGGTCAATTTTAGAGAAAACAAGAGCTCCCCCTAGTGGTCAATTTTGGGGAAAGCAAGAGCTCCCCCTAGTGGTCAATTTTAGAGAAAACAAGAGCTCCCCCTAGTGGTCAATTTTGGGGAAAGCAAGAGCTCCCCCTAGTGGTCAATTTTAGGAAATACAAGAGCTCCCCCTAGTGGTCAATTTTAGGGAAAGCAAGAGCTCCCCCTAGTGGTCAATTTTGGGGAAAGCAAGAGCTCCCCCTAGTGGTCAATTTTAGAGAAAGAAATAGCTCCCCCTAATGGATTCTGGGGGAAACAGACCCCCCCCAAAAAAACACCACTTTTCCTGGGCTCTGTTTGGCTGCCGTCCCCCATCAAAACCTGCCGGTCTCAGTGGTCCTCCTTGAACTTAAAGGGACTTGAACGATCTTAGCCTGAATTCATGGGAACGATCCGGAGCCTCTCTGAGCACGTACAGACGGCCTTTCTCAGGACCAGCCTCTGTGAACCAGGAAAGGTTGAAAACCCCACCTTCTCGTTCTGTTGCAAAATGAGGAAGGGGAAAAAAACAAACCCAACCCTCCAGTGAGTCTGAGCGGAAGCCAAGAGAGACGCTGACGCCCGAGGTCTGTTTCCTAGAATTAGTTTATTATTGGTTCCAGCAGTCGAGTGAGGCGGTGTCTACGCCACCGGGCAGTGGAGCCGAGCAGCTGCGGGAAGAAATTGCAGCCAGGAGGGGACACACAACCCACCCACCCACCCCGATTCCTCGTGGCTTTGGGGGGACGATGGGGGTGTCCTAGAAATCATAGTATAAGGGTCTGGAACCCCCCCTTCTTTCCCCTTGGGGAGGGGGCGGGCGGCCCCCAAGTCTCAAAACGGTGGCACCCTACCCTTAGGGGTGCCAATAAACAAGCAGAAAAAAGCACCTTGGTTTTCTCCGTCTGCTTTCTCGTCTCCTCCTGCAGCAATCCCACACAGAAAAAATTCTCTCTCTCTCTCTCTCTCTTCTTGCCGTGATCCTTCGGACAAATGGTTCCACCACAAGCCTCTTCAGGGCCCTTCGACCCCCTTCTTTCCTCTTAACCTTAACCCTCCATGCCTCCCCCCCCCCAATCACAAGAGCACACCCTTCTGTCCCTCGGACACCACTCTCGTCCCCCTTCCGCCCGGAGACTCGGCTGCCCGCGACAGCGTCACCGCCTCCCAGCTCCTACCTCCATTTCTTCCCTGGTTTGAATGCTTAATTTAGTTTTTTTTTTTTAACTCTCCCTTTTTTTCCCTCCCAGGTCCGCGAGCCCGGGTCACGCACGTGGCTTCGACGCCAGCTTCCAGAACGGCGCCGTGGCAGGAGCGGAAGGATACCTCCAGGATCCGGCCGGGGACCTTTCGGAGGAGTGTTTTACGCCCCTTAACCGACAGCCTCACTGCGTTGCACCCAGGACCAGCTGATGGTGACAGGTGAGGCTGGCTTTTGTTCCACACGATCCCTTAACCCCCTTTTTTTACCCCAACCTTGAGACTCTAAAACTGACCACGATGATAAGATTACGGAAAATCAAAGCCCTATCCACCTCTTTTCTTCGTTCTGTTTTCCTGCAGGAAGCAGAGGGTTCGGCTAGAAAGTCTACAGTTACGCCCTTCCGAGGCCTACCAGAAGCAAAGGCAAAACGGGGCTGGGGGGGGGGGCAGCTTGAGCGGTCAAGGAGAGGCTGGGCGGTCAGCAGCGCCGGCTGGGGGGTTATCTGGTTTTGGCGTGCCTACTGGCCCCATTCAGCTGCAAGGGGGTCTCTTTTGAGATGCAGTTCCCGTTGTGGTTGGGCTCGGCGTGGAGGCTCCCGTTCCTCTTGGCGTCCTTCTCGGGCCCCGCTCCGTCCTCGGCCTTCTCGCTTTCGTCCGAGTCGCTCCTCAGATCCTTTTCCATCTGCAATGAGAGAGAACCGAGGCGTGGATCAACTGGCTCCCGACTTTGGTCATTTGGCTTTATTATTATCATCCCAGTTCATGTTTGCTTCCCCTTTTCCTTTGGTGAGCTCAAGGCAGGGTTACGTGCCTCTTGTCAACCCTACTTTCCTCACACAACAGCCCAGCGAGGTAGGCGAGGCGGAGAGAAGAGAAGGACAAAGAAGGAATAAATGGCGAGTCCAAAGCCGTGTATGGCTTGGCGGGGACCAGATCCTCGTTCTCCTGAGTTCCAGTCTATCTCTCAAATCTCTAAAACCTATCAGTGGGGTCCAGCAGATAGCACAATTCGAACTGCTGCGGTTCCATCCTGAAGAATCCCTGGGATGTAGATTTTGAGTAATGAGCTGGGATTCTCCACCGGGAAACTCCCTTGTGCTTCCCGGAACTGGGAGAGAGAATTCCTAACCCTTCGCCCGACTACAAACCCCATGATTCCTTTGGAAGGGACCACGGTGGTTGAGCGGGGTCTCAAACGGGGACCATTGGTAGGTGAGAGAAACAGGAAAGCAATGGGGGGGGGGGGGGAAGGAAAGCAGGGAAATGGGGGATTTTGGGATTTGTAGTCTCTCTCCCATAAAGGTTTCCAAAGCTTGGCCCAAATCTGCTGGGAGAGCTCCGTCTTGCCTGCTCTCTTTTTTAAAAAATTGTGCCTACCGTGCCAGCGATGGAGAACCTGTAAACCATGTGGACAATCAGGAAGGACCAGAAGAGGTGGAGGAGTTGTAAGATCATCAGGAGGGCGTTCATGAAATAGTATCCGAAGAACGGCTGGAAGATCTCCATGGAGTAGTAATAGGTGTTGTAGAGAACCCTGGCGGGAAGCGGAACAAATAAAACGAGTTAAACCCGAAGGGTGCCTTACGAACCAAAGCTTGGAATTCGCGGGAGATGAAAACTTTGTAACCGGTGGCTACTGACTTTTCCGCCGAGGAACACAGTTAGGTTCCGAAATTTAAGGCGCCCGGAAGAATCAAAGTTCTATTTCCTGGTGGAACGGGCAACCGTTCCTTGTTATTTTTCCAACATAGCTTTTAGAGCATTTCCCAGGTTTTTAGACTGGGCTCTTGGCAAACTGAAAAAACCACAGAGCGTTCAGCTCCTTCGCACCTCGGCTGGGGGGCCCTCTCTCTCATCTCACCTGCTTTTTCCATCTGTTTGTCCTTTCTCTATCCCTCGGTTTGTGTCTTAATCGATCCGTTACCTCCCTTTCCCCCCCTCTGTATTCATTCTGTCTCCTCTGGAGTTTGTTATCTGCCTTTCCAGCACCGATTCCCAGAATATTCCCCTTTTATCAATGGACGTTCAGTGCCGCATCCAAACCTCGGCTTTGCTCCATCGGTAAAAAATACCCAAGCGTTCCCATCATTCATACAGGAAGCGAAGCCGTGGAAAATACAGCGGAGCTGATCGAATGAGATTATTTTTTAAGTGAAAAAAAAAAAAAAACTAACATGTCAATTCCCAAACTGTTTACTTACTTGTAGGGGAAAATCACAAGGCGGGTGAAGAGAAAAACGGCAGAGAAAGTGAGGAAAAGGGTGTTGCACGTCCGGCGCCATTTCAGGTAATTGAAGATTTTTGTGGGCTGCAGAAGGAATTAAGCAAAAGCGATTTAAACAGGGAAGACATGCAAGAGAGACAAGGAGGTTCCCTGATCTCTCAACGGTGTAAGATATTCCCATCATGCTTTGCTCCCAGACTTCCCCAAAGCCTCTGATTGGCTCTCTGCTTCTGGACCCTTTGGTGAGACAGCATTTTTTGTGGCCTCTTTCCTGGGGACGTTTTTATCTATTCTACATCGTTTTGGGAGCCTTAGCAAGTAGGGATATGGCAAATCCTTAAAAATGATCAATCCAATCGGCATCCTCTGGGTTTAAGCTGTCCTAGCGGCTTAAAATTAAAGAACATTATAATAATAATTTTTTTTGGGGGGGGGGAGGAAATCAGCATCCTCTGGGTTTAAGCTGGTGGCTTAAAAATAAATTTAAAAAAAATATTAACATTTTAAAGAACTAGGAGAAAGGGTTCACGGCTACTCAGTTAAATTAGTCAGCAACAGATGCAGGGCAGACCAAAGAGCGTCTGTTCAGCTTTCGCTACCGTGCAACCCGGGCCCCTCTCAATGTGTGGGGGCTACAGGGCTCACCATCACCAACCAGCACGAAGGGGGCAGGGGAGACGATGGGTGCTGTAGTCAAGAGCCCTCGTGTGGGGACAGGACCCCGGAACAGCTCTGGCCACACAACGCAGAGTTAATTACTTTTAAAAAGGGGGCGAGATTAATTCAGGGGGGGGGGGGGAGAGAAAGACATGGCTTCGTACCTCTCTCTCTCTCTCTCTCTCCAATCTGCACATCCCTTTTTAAAAAAACATCCTTATCCGAGCCGCGGCGCTTACCTCTAGGAAACAATCCGAGATATCATGAATGATCATGACTAAGGTGCCGATCCGGATGTAGTTGGCGCAGTACGAGAAGCTGATCAGGAAGAGGGTGGCGGCGTGGTGGACCACTTGCTCGTGGAAGTCCTGGGGGTGGGAGAAGGGAGAGAGAGACCCATGGAATCCCCGGGAACACTGGCCCGCAACTTGTGTCTCCCGTCTGTGTCCTCGGACGGGACGGGGAAGCCGACAGGAGTTTCCGTCCCACCAAAGACAGAAAAAAAGATGCCCACGAGTTTGGAAAAGGACCAAGTTGAGTTTACAGAATCGCAGAGGGATGAATTTGGGGGTCGGTTTGTGGCCCGATCCCCACCCCACCCCGGGTGAAAGCAGGAATCCGAGCTAAAGCCCCCCCGCCCCGTGACAGGGGAGCGCCTGACCCTTTTTTAATCTGCCTGCGCCAACCTCGCAGGGTGGCCGTGGAAGTAAAGTGAGAAGGATGGGGAGCCGTTTGTGTGTGTGGTGGGGGGTGGCGGAAGAAAGACGGGAGGTAAAAGGACGTAGGAAATACCTTCCGCTTGATGTCGAACGGGAGGGTGAGGACCAGGGAGCAGTAGAACGACAGCTGCAGCATGTAGTAGCCAAAGATGGACGGCAGGAGCGGCTGAAAGACCAGAGAGAGCAAGGTGAGGAAGAGAGAAGCTGTCTTACCTTCGCCCAGGGGTGGTGGCGGGGGGAGGAGGACGGAGAGGATGAGGAGGGGGGCAGGTGTTCCTTCTCTGTTTTCTCTGCCCCGTGCCCCAAGAAGGGCCCTCGGACAGATCCGGAGAAGCGGTGGCCCTCCAGAGGGGGGTTGCCTTCTGGCTCACATAACCCCTCATCCCCTGACCAGGCCAGCTGGGACTGACGGGAGCTGTACTCTGGAGAACCTCCGGAGGTGCCCACCCTTCCCACCTCTGGGGGAAGATGAGATGGCCCAGCTGTGCCATAAACAAGTTATTAAAAAAATAAATACATGTTAATCCAGAGCTTTCAGGTCTCTGGAGACTTGCTCGCCTTCGCAATGTGAGTTTTAGCAGGACGCTCGCGCTGGCTAGGCACGCACACGCTTACGTGTGTGCCAGGGCATCTTTCCGCCGGCTGCCTTTGGCGAGGTTCGGAGGCCCCTTACCTGCTGAGGGTAGCCAACCCAGCACTCACGGTGGTCCCAAAACCAGGATTTCTGCAAGGAAAAAATGAAAATAAGTGGTCCCTCGTTCACCACCACCGTCACGCCATAACGCTGGCCTTCTTTGGCAAAAAGAAACCTCGAGACACAGACCGTTATCTCTTTACCTGTGCGTACTGTAAAATAAACCCAAGTGGGACGTCTAAGGAGAAGCCCGGAGAGCAATGATGCTGTTTTTCCTTCCTGTTTCCCCCCCAATTCTTAATCAGCCTGATCCCAAATTGGAAGATCACACAGATAGCGGGGATACCCGCCCCGTGTGCCCCAGCGCTGGTCAGCAGTAGCGCTAGGCCAGTGCGACATAGTGGTTAGGGTGAATTCAGGAGCTCTGAGTTCAAATCCTTGCTTGGCCGTCAAAACTCACGGGGGGGGGGAGATCTCGGGACAGTTCTGCTCTCTCTCCCCCCGATTTCCCTCACAGGGCTGTTGTAAGAAGGGAAATGAGCCAGAAAAGACCCCCGGGCACCCGTTCGGAGTTCAAGGGGAGGCATGTTAGAAAGGAAGAATACAGAAACGAGAAGGAAATCCAATACTCACGTCATAGAGGACAGCCAAACCGGTGGTAAAAGAAGTGAAGTAAAATGTTGACCTCCAGCTGGAAAACAAGAGAGAGGTGAGGGGTGGGCGGGGGAAACCCCATCATTTTAGGGTGTCGGGGAAACAATGGGGAAAACCCTCCGACATTCCCTTTCCAGATTTCTCTTCTGAAGAATATTTGGCTCTACGCAAATAACATAAGTTGGGAAGTTACTTTTGAAAAGTACATTAACCCCCTTCCTTGCTACTGGATGGCCGGGTTTCAGGAGCGATGCGCCGGCCAGCGGCCTCCTACGGTAGCAAAGTTGCAGCCGGGGGACCCATGCGTCCGGGGGGGCATTTTGGATGTGGGGCCGGGCAGGGGACCGAGCCCCGGCCCCTTGTTAATCAGCCGCGGCGAGCGAGGCCAACTGCACGTGACACACGAGTCGGCTTCTGGCCGGCAGCTTTTTTACCCGTGGCGGGGTCAAAACAGTGAACTCCTAATTTTGCTCCTTGCAACGCTAATGCCTGATTCCCAATCCTTTTGGGTTGTTTTGTTTTCTAAATCCAGGGAGACGGGATGTTTTAGTGCTGGAAAGTCACTTTTTAGAGCAGAATTCACGCGGGCCGAAATCTGACGCAAGGTAGGTGTTTGTTTTTTTAAATCACTGTTCGATGAGCTGTAAATAACGTCCCTGGGCTTTCGCCTTTTGTGAGTTTTTGCGTTTTCTTTTTAAACAGGCCAAAAAAGTACACCCAGGAGACGAAATTGTTCCCATCAGTTGGTTGCCTTTGGCCCCTGGGGGACTTCTTTTGAAAAATCCCAGCCAATGTGGCGTATCTGTCGGGTTAGGGAAAGCCTGGTGCCATTTCTCGGCCAAGGCTTTTCCGGGCCCTCCTGGCCCCCGAGGTCCTAGCCAAAAGCCACGTGTGGCCCCCGTCCTGTCCGTGCTCACCAGGCTTCGCAGAACTTCTTGGTTAAAGTTGGACGGTTCGCGTTGCGCCGGCATCGAAACCACCTCTCCACCTGCCGAGGGTGGAGATCACAGCGCTTCGCTAAGCTCCCCAGTTCGCTCTGCGGGGAAAAGACAGCGGATCTCGGGTGAGAAGACGCCGACTCTCTTCCTCCCCCCCCCCCCCCAGCATCAAAAATAAAATCAAATAAAACCTTGAGATTTTTAAAAAAACCAACCAGGGCTTTTCCGGATGGAGAAGTTTAATCCCTCTGTTCTCTCCATCTGTCACATGGGAGCCAAATTTTGGGGGGGGGGGGGGGGGTTTGTCACAGACACTCCTTTAAAAAGCTGCTTTTCTTGAAGAAGAAAAAAACCCACAACCCGTCTCTGCCATGAGAGAGAGGCAAACGATAAGCCGACAGCTAAATAATGTTTCAGCTCCCCTGTTGAGGGGGTGAAGAGAGGGGACTGTTAGGACGACCAAGCTTATTCCGACAGATGTTTAAAAAAACAACAACTGCTGAATAGCTCAGTGGGTGGAGGTCTGTGGCTGCAGAGCCAGAGGTGGGGAGTTCGAATCCCCCACTATGCACCTCCTTGATAAGGGGCTGGGCTGGATGATCTAGAGAGGGGCCCTTCCAATTCTACAGTTCTAAGATGATTGAAATTATTATTATTAAGTAGGTGGAAACATCTGGTAACGTCACCCAGATATACATATATAAGGTCACAACCTAGAAAAGTGAGATTTAATTTGCAGGATGGCTCCATCATCCCCCCCATGCACTGCTGGCCGAGGAAGGCAGGGGGCCGTCGTTCCCCAACAGGTAACGTTTCCTAAACCACTGGGTGCTAGACCGGGAATGATGGGCCCTGCTGTCAGCCCACACCCAGAGTGTGGGCAAGAGGCCTCACCTCTTTCGGGGGCTTCTTGCGCGTGACGTAAAATGCTTCCAGGACCGGGTTGGGTGCTGGTTTCCGTCGGACCTTCTCCCGCAGTCCCATCCTCTCGCTCAGGGGCACGGCGACCTTCCTGCGAGGCAGAGCTTTCTCAATAACGCCACACCTTTGTTTTGCTCGTGGCCACCCCACGTGGCGCTCGGGCGAGGAGAAACTGGCTTCCCAACGAGCCGGGACAAGCCCCGTTTTGGCATGTGTGTTTTAATGACTTATGTTTCTGTAGCTCAGGGTGAGACTCCGTGCCTCGTTAAGGTGTGTTGGGAAGATGGAGGGATCATTAAGGCATGGAAATTAAAAAAAATTTAATCGTGGCTTAAGCCCCCTGGCTCGCCCTCGACCCCGGCACCGTCGGCCAGCCCTCCTCGGGCGACTCTCTGTTCGGCTCACCTTTCGAAGACGAGGCGGATTGCGACCAGCAGCAGAGCGAGCGGGACGCCGAGGAGCAGGTGGTGGGGTTGCGGGTACCGGATCTCCTCCGTCTCCTTCATGTCTTCCCAGCCGATCCCCGGCGGGAGCCAGTACTCGGCCCGCCATAACCACTCCGTCAAGGGCAGCCCCATCCTGGAGGAGAATGAGGAAAGGCAGGGGGCTGAAACTGGGCGGCGTCTCCGTCGGGGGGCGATACGGAGAAAAGAAGGCAGCCAGAACAAGCAGGAAGCACAAAAGGTTGAGTACCGGTCCTTCCTTCAAGGTATGTGTTTATAAATCAACAAATAACTGCTGGAGAGCTCAAGGGTTTGGCTTTCTGGCTGCGGAGCCCGAGGTTGGGAGTTCGAATCCCCCACGGTGCCTCTTTGACAGGGGCTGGACTGGATGATCTCGAGGGTCCCTTCCAGCTCTGCCGTTCTAAGGTTATTATTATTATTATTATTCAAAAACACGAGGCACAGTCGATCCAAATTATAAAAATCTTGGCTGGTATTGTATAACAGCTGTAAGCTTTAACCTGTTGTTGTTGTTATATCCCACCTTTTTGAAGAAAAAGCCGCTAACGTAGGGACCAGGCGGGGTGTAGCTTGGTTTTGCCAGGCTTACAGCGCCCACAATCTGCCCTAGGTCCACCATGATTATCGTGGTTTCACGACACACACACACACACAAAAACACATGGATTTCCCAAGACTCGGTTCCCACACTGTAAACCGCAACCCCTCGCTTGGAAGCCTCATGCACAGGGTTTAGCTCCTGTCAAGAAAAACTCACGGAGAGACGTCGCCGGAACGCCGCGGTCTGAGAGAAGGAACGCCGCGCGGATCTAGCCGAAAGACTCCTGAGAGAGAGAGAGAGAGAGAGAGAGATATTCCTGGAAGGGAAAGCCCGCGAGCCGGGGGAAGAACGCCAAGCCACCTCCGTCGGTTTGGATCCCAAGCTCGAGAGGGAGTGGGACACGGGGAATTTTTTTCCGGTGACTCCAGTTCAAAGGAAAGGCGGGTGAGGATCAGGCATATTTTCCCAGCTCCTCTCGAGGTGGATTTCAAAGGCTTGAGTCACCCGTTTTGGCCCCGCTCCAGATCGCCAGCTTTATTTTGGAACTTGGCATGGAGAGCCACGACGGCTGGGAGCAAGAGGGATCCGCCCGCCTTTTGGCACCCAGAGGGCTCTCTCCCTTTCGGGGTGTCGCTGCTCTGCTCCTGTTTCTTCGCTTTTGGGGTGGGGTGGGGAGCCCCCTACCGGGGAGCCTCAGAGGTCCCGGCCCGAAGGGGACACGTGGCAGCTCAGTGGGTGTTTTTTTTGCTTTTCCTCCTCATCGAACCAAATCTGAGTCTGCTGGCTTTGGGTGACAAGCACAAGCAGACAACCGGGCGGTAGGAACACTGTAGGGGGTTGGATCAGAACCACGGACGAGGGGACGTGGGTTCGAATCTCCGCCCTGCGGCAGATCAGTCCGTGGGAGTCCTGGCTGGCCCCGCTACCGACGTTGTGTGTCATGAGTTCCCTCGGGGTGGCTTGCAACAAAGGCGGGAGCCAGCAGAGTGGGGAAAACATTTGCCCTTTAGACGACATGGATGCTGTAAACTTTCGCTGCAGCGTGTCCAGCTGGTTTCCCGAGACTCTCCCTCTCTCGGTCACCAGGTTTGCCGTGGCACGTAGACGTCTTCCCCTTTCGCCAGTCCGTGGACTGGCAAGCCGGTTTCATGAAGAGTTGGCCTTTGCAAGAGATTTGAGTCCCAGCGTGAATAATTACCTTCCTGGACGCCAGCCTGGTTTTGTCGGGAGGCGAGGCCTTCCAGCTCTCCGGCTTCTCCGTAGAGAAAGCGTGAGTAACCCGGAGGAAGGCCGGCAGCCAGCCAAGTTCTCCCTTCTTCCCTCTGGCCGCTCTAGATTCAAGCCTCGTCCGCTTGGCTGGTGGTGGTGGGGAGACGGGCCAGCTCTGGAGAGGCACCCACCACCTTTCAGGAGCCGAGAACCTTCTCGTGGCCTCCGTCTGCCAGGAAACTGCAAGCCAAGGAAGACTGCGCCGGTCTCTGGAGGCTCCATCCTTCTGCACGGTGGGGGAATGAGCTCTTTCGACGACAGCTTTCGGAATCTTTTCACTTGGTGCCTCTGAAAAAGTGGGCTCCGAGGGATGTGACCTTAGTGCCATTATGAATGGGTCAATGTGCCACACGGTGCACGGCCACCCTCTCTGTGTTCCTGCCGCCACTGTTCTGTGCCCTCCACGAAGCTTCCGCCTTAACGGATGAGCAATATCCGACATGTCCTCTCATGAACAGCCCCGCTGAGCTCTTGCATACACTCAAACCTGTGGCTTCCTTTAGGGAGTCCGTCCATCTCGTATTTGGTCTTCCTCTTTTCCTGCTGCCTTCCACCTTTCCCAGCATGATGGCCTTTTTTTTCCCCCAGAGAATCCTGCCTTCTCATGAAGTAGGACAGCCTCAGCATCAACATTTTTCTCTCCAGTTCAGGCTTGATTTGCTCCAGGACCCACTTGTTCCTCTTTCTGGCCGCCCACCATATCCACAAAGCTCTCTCCCAATACCACATTTGAAATGAATCATTTTGCTTTTTCCCCCCCATCAGCTTTTTTTACTGTCCAACTTTCACACCCACACATGGTGATCAGAAATACAAGAATGAAGATGATCTCAGTGACACATCCTTACACGTGAGGATCTTTTCTGGTTTTTTCCCTGGCTTCCCTGCCGAGTCACTTCTGTCTTCTTCTGATTTCTTGGCGGCAGGTTCCCCTTTGGATTTATGATTTGGATTGATGATACAAACTCTCTCCGTTTCTTCACTCCCAGTATTAAAGCTGCATAGTCATGAGTCTTGGTTGTCTTAATTTTCACCTGCAGTCCTGCTTTGGCACCTCCTTCTTTCACTTTCCCTAACGGGCATTTCAAGTCATTGCTGACTTCTGCCGGTAAGATAGTGTCGTGTATCTTAGGCTACTGTTGTTTCTTCTGCCAGTTTTCACACCTCCTTCCTCTGAATCTAGTTTGGCTTTCCGTATGAGACATTCTACGTATGGGTAGTAAAGATAAGGGGATAAAACGCACCCTTATGTGACACCTCTGCCTATAGGAAACGATTCTCTTTCTCTCCCCCTATTCTATTGTAACAGTTGCTTCCTGTCCATGATACAGATTCTGCATCAGCACAGTCGAATGTTGAGCCACAACTGTTTCTTTCACAACAACCCTTAGTTTCTCATGCCCCACACATCGAAGGCTCTGCTGTCGTCTGTAAGCATAGACCAATCTTCTGATATCTTCGGCACACTGCGGATATTTGCAATACGGTCTCCCGTGCCTCTTCCTTTTCAAAATCCAGCTTGAACATCAGGCGTCTCTCGCTCCATCTAAGCCTCTGTTTCAACACCTTGAGCGTCATTTTCCTTGCATGGGAAACTAGAGCGGCGGTCTAGTTTTTTAAAAATGCCCACATATCAAAGAATAACCTTTTTCCTAGCTTTCATTAGGATTTCCACCCTCTCTCTGAAAGAGCTGCTCCAAAATTGAGTGGCCCGGTGCAGAAGACCCCCCCCCCCTCTCCCCGGCGTTTCCAGGAACCTCTGAGCGGGACAGGTTTCTACAGAAACAAGGCTGTTCGTTTGGCCGACGAAGGAAAGAAACCCATCGCAGGCGGTTTTGGTGGACTCGGGGGCCCTCTGGCTCGGCGAAAAGTCTGTTCCATCTTTGTTGCCCAGAATACCAAGTGGGGTTGAGAAGAAGAGGACACGGATTTCAAAGGCAGGATTTTTTCCCCACCCTGTGCTCGGACGGGGGATCCTTTTAAAACAAACCGAAAAGTGCCTGAAATCAAGTTTCCCCCCCCCCTTTTCTTTTTTTAAACCCAGAAAAGGAGACGGTGGGGTTGTTGGGCAGAAATTAGAATTTCCTTAAGGCTACTGCCAGCAACAAAACAGTCGAGTCTCTACAGCTGCTGGGACTTTCACGTTTAAAAATAAGTCCGGTCACGCTTCTGCCGCCCCAACGCTCTTGTGTGTCACGGCGACCGCCCAGTATTGTGAGCGCTGGGGGGGGGGGGGAAGTACGTTTAAAAAAAACCCTACCTTCCCCCCCCCCTCGGTGACCTCCTCCATCCTCCGCCCACAGATCTATTTATGCCAGACAATCAGCTTTGCCGACCATAATTTAAGACTCAGAAGCTCCCTGGCATATGGCACACAATGTGGATTACAGAGGGGTTTAAGCGACTCTGGGTGGGAGGCAGCGTCCCTTACAGGAACGGCAGGCGCTTAATCGCACCCGGGGCCAGCCTCCGAGGGAGAAGGAAGGCCTTTTCCGCCAGGGCCTGGAGGAAGAGGGTGTCCGGGTGTCCTTCGTCTCCGAAAGATGGCCTTCTGCTTAAAAGCACCTCCTGGTTCAAGAGGAGTCGGGAGCTGTGACTCCCAGGGCCAAAACCGGCCCGCTAGAAGGCCAGATCCTGGCTTCTCCATAAGCCTTAACCCCCTTCCCTCTTCCGCTCTTGTGGGTTATTCCCCATTTTTGGTACAGGCGTTCTCCAGGCCCCCCCGATTCTAAAACATCTTTATGTCTCTCTTAAATCTCAGGGATGAGCTGTAGGCTCAGGTACGCCAGCGTGACACAAGCAGAACCTGCAGATCTTCTCGTATTCTTCCTTACGTGACAACGCTCAGCTCGTAAACAGATATAATTTCGGTCTGCATTCCCCGTCATTCTGCAGGAAGCTTTCTGTTCCGATGCGCGGATGGTTTATCTCCGCGCTTCCTGTGTTTATGCATATGTCAGCTGAAAGCCGGAATCCCACTGTCTTCCCCCTTGAAAGAAGAGGCCGACCAAGCCGGGCCTTTCGAACAAACCTCGGCCGCCTGGTGGGTTTGCGCAAGAGGAAAACGGCTTCTGGGGAACCAGATCTGAACCGAGCCCATGTCTGTGATTTAGAGCTTGAGCCCATCTTTAGAAACCGCAGCCTTAGGTGGCCAGAACATCGTTGGAAAAACCGCAGCCGGGGGGGGGGGGTTGCTTCATACCCACTGCATCCCATGGCCCTGGCTTCCTTTCCTCTTGTCCCTTGCAGCCACGGGGCCACGAAATGCGACGCGGATTTCTCTCCTCCGAGCCCGTCTTGGTGGATTTCACGCCACCCTGTGTCTCGGCCTCTGTGCCAAGACATCTTTCAGTCTGCTCCCCGGTTCGGACTGGCGTGTCTTTCGCCCATCCTCCTCTTCCGACGCTGTTGCTTCTATTATAATTGGTGTGCCATTAACGATGACTCGGTTGGTTTTGGCCTCTGGCAGAAGCGTTCGCCTGGAGGAAGGCGGCAAACCCTCGCAATAAATCTACCAGAGCGATTCATTACAGAACAAACCCTTCAGGACCGTCCTCTGATGCAGAAATCGTGATACTGTGCCTTTTGAGGACTACACCGCCCATCCTTGTGGCTCACAGCCCCACCCGCTGGGGGGATTCTGGGTTCCCTGGCATTTCCACACTCGGATTTTGAACCTTGAGAGCGAGACGCTGGCACTGCCAGCCTGAACATTGGGTAACTCCCTAACTTGTTCATGGAACAGTGGGGGGGGAAAACATTCCACACCCTGCTGGGGAAAAAAAGTGTGCTGCAATACGTAATTTTTTTAAATTTCTCCCATCTAATTGGGCCAGGTTGATTTTATTTTATTTTTCCCCTCTGCACGCCACGCGCAGGAAATTGAGGGAGATGGGTCTACGGCCCTTTGCTAAGGTTTGAGCCTTGTGCCCACGCTGGACCGAGTGAGACCAGTGTGTGTGTGTGTGTGTGTGTGTGTGTGTTTCCCATGCACAGCGCCAGGAGCTGTACAGAGCTTCTGCAGCTTTTCGGATGGCGGTGCCTCCTTCGAAACTGTGCCATCCCCCAAGGCTACATTTCTGCCATTTGTTTTAACGGATGCAAATGAGTCTCCCTCCTGCTTGGTTTAATTTATTTGCTTCTGCGGTCCTTGCTTTACGGGATTCACTCCGATAATTTGGCGCCTCTGTGAACCTTAAAAGGGACTCGACGCCTGTACGTTTGTCTCTTCCTCTTTTAATAAGAGAAAACTTGAATTTAAGCCGCGCGGCCTCGATCTCTGCCTCGCAAGGTGCATTCCAATCATTCGGCGCTTATGTAAACCTCCATATGGACTAGTCACCGGGACGTCTTTTTTTTAATAAGAGGAACTTTGAATTTCCGGTTGCTCCTACAGACGCAACCCAAGGATACTCTTAACTAGATACCTTTCGGGTTAAGGCCACAGAAGCCACGTCGCCTCTGCGGACAGCTGGCCACCTCTGGGGCGTGGCCGAAGCCACGAAGCGTGGACTGGCATCCAAGAGAAGCGCGCACAGCGCTTGGTGTAATTCTTTGTTTTGCAAGGGCACAGCCGCCGCCGGCCCCCCCGCCTTGGTGCCCTCGAAACTTTGGCGTCCTGTTTCTAACCGGCCCACAATGGCGACGCTCCGAATCCTGTATACCTTTCCGCCGCTGTCTAAATATTGGAAGAGTGGATGCTCGCTTTTGTTTGCCCAGCGAGCGACTTGGCCGGCTTCTCCCCTTTTGTTCTCGGGAGCCCCGAGGCCACCCGGAGCGCCTCTTCCGCGAAAGTCCGCCTTCTCCGTCACCTTGGCTGCCATCGCGTGTCGGCTGATGCCCTCTGTGTGGGCTCAGAGGCCGCCTCCCGGATCCTCGTCGGCTGGGCAAGACGCGGCACCGTCCGGCGCTCTGCGTATGCCCACGGGAGCCCTCCTCAAGAGGATTGGCGGGCCGCAGCCTCTCCATGAGGCAGGCCAGGGGAGGAGACTCTACACATGCCCAGAGGCACTCCGTCTGTGCCAGGAACCATCCCCCTTTGGGCAGCCACCCAGCGGGAGGTGAATTTCACCAGCTGCGTCTCGAAATCGGGCACGTCCTGGCCTGTCGCACATCAATACAGGAAGATCTTCACGGAAGCCTCACAAAGATCACCTTTACTTTTCCAGCTTCTCGCGCCTGCCATAAATTTTCCAAGGGCCGATGATGTTTTTGCCGGATAGCCACCCTCCTAATAACAATACACAGGCACGCCGATTGACTTGGATTTCCACGCGGCGCGTTCACTACCCGTCTGGCTGTGGTGTCGGCAAGTGTTTAACAACCCGAGGCCAGAAAATAGCAGTTTATCCCCCATCTGTCCCGGCGGAGTTTGCCCCTCAAAAACCCAAAACACGGCACACGGCCCTCTTCAGCGGCGTAGCTTTTATCTCTGTGAAACCCTTGGCAGACTGAAAATCTCTTTTTGCCTTTTATTGGCTTTTCCTTCTGTCACAGATGCTGAGAGGCATCTGGGTGCGGGATCGACAGTTGCAAGGGTTTTCTTGCGTCGAGGCGGGGTGGGTCTAGATGATCTTTTGGGGTCCCCGATGACTCAATGGTTTTTGCCACATGCTCCGAGCAGCAGAAAAAAAGCACATCTTGAATAGGACCAGGGAGGCCTGAGTTCAAGAATTCCCACTTAGCCCTCCCTGGGCGATCTCAGATCATTCGCCACCTTTCGGCCTACCTTACAGGGTTGCTTTTGCCAGGCTAGAAGCTGAAAGGGGGAAGAGTCAAGGAACTCCATCCTCACCCTGAACACCTTGGGGTAAAAACGAGGAGGGACGCTTATCAGGATAATAAACCAACACATATAGTTGGCCCTGTCTGTCCCTCGTTAGCTGGAACGACCATTAGTCAGAACAGGAAAAATAACAACAATTAGGCAACCCTTCTAAAAGCACGGAGGGTAGCGAATGAGACAGTAATTAAACGAAAATGCAACATAATGCTGTGCTGTATCACGTAATAGGACACGATATGAAGTCATGTAATCAGGATTAGTCCCATCCTATGTGAATATAAGGAAGGAAAACGCCAGGGCAGTTTCTAAAAAAGCAAGGTCATCCCACCAACTCAGAAAAGGGGGGGGGGGGGGGGAAGCAAAGCCAGGCATGGTTAACGGCGCTGTGGCTGTTTTGTGGGTTGCCACCTTTTTATACCACCCGTGCGCTTCTGCTTTTTAAAAAAAGGCCAAAAAGGCAGAGAGCGAAGGAGGCCGGAAGCTCGGGGGGGGGTGTGTGTGTGAACAATTTTCCCACAACTTGGCCTGCGCACAGGAGGGTGGCCGGTCTTGCCCTCCCGCCTCCCCGCAAAGCGGGCACCCACGGGAGCTCTTAAGAGCGAGGGGGGACGTTGGCACAGCCTCGGGGAGGAAATGTGGAGCTGGCTGGGTTTTTTATTTACCCAAGCCCGAGGCTCTGCTGCCGGGGAGCCAAGGTTCCCCAAACGCTGGCAACCGGAGGGGCCGAACCGGCCTGGAATAACCAGGGCCCGGGGAGTGGAGGCGCCCTGACCTCCAGCCAAAAAAAGGGCACTGCCCGGGGAGGGAACGTGGCCGGCTGCCCTCTGGGCCAGGGCCACCGAGGTTCCCATTCCTGGTGCAGCAGAGCAAAACCTGGGGTTTTCCTTCCTGCCTGGGCTCAGCCCTCTGCCTGCCCCCATTTGGCCCCAGGGGGACACACACACACACACCCCTGAGGGTGGTGCAGATGACCTCTGGGGGGCCCCCTCTTTCTTTGCTTCTCCCTCCTGGGCCCTGGAGCGCCCCTGCTTAAGGATGCAGCCTGGATGCAGGCGCTTCCTTGGCAAACCGCCCTGGCTTTTGAGTCACCCTCGCCAGGGCCTGATTCACCGCAATGGGGCCCCGGACCTGTTGCTCATTCGGGGCAACACTTGGGGGGGGGGGGTCCCAGCGCTCTCTGCCCCCCTCCCTGCATGCCTGGGCGCCCCACACGGCCAAGGAAGCGCCCCCTGCCCGTCCCCGTTTTTTGGCCACCTGGGGGGGGAGGCAGCACCCTTTGGTACCCCACCACCATCCTCTTGGGGGGGAGGATTGGGGGGGGTTTCCTCCTCCAGGGCCCCCCCCAACCCACGGATCCTTCCTGGGCCCCCTCGCCTCTTCCAGGCGCCCCCCTCTCCATTGCCACCCGGCGCGCCCTCCCTTTCTCCAAACCTCGCCAGCTTTGCGCGCTCCCTCCGCCCCGCTCAGCCCTCCTCTCCCCCCCAAAAAAAAGAGCAAGAGGGGAACCCGATCCCCCCCCAACCCGTCCTGCCTTCCCAAACCCCGATCCCCCCCCCCCAGACACACACACTCCCGCCGCTTCCTTCCCTTGGCACCCGGCGCCTGGCCAAGCCAGCCCGGGCGACGTGCCCAGCCCCGGAGGGGCGCTTCTGCTTGGGCGCACCGAGAAACGAGAACTCCGGGAAGGGTGAGGAAGAGGGAGGGGGGGTCCCTTTCCTCTCCCTCCCCCCCTGCACCCCCTTTCCCCCCCACCCCTTCCCTCCCTCCCGCCCCCCCAATGCCAGCCCCAGAGCTAACCTTCCCTCCAGCTCCGGCGGCTCTCCGGCTGCTTTCGGACGCCGGGTCGGGGAAGAAGGCAGGGCGGCCCCGGCGAAGGAGGAGCCCCGAGGACGAGGGGGCGGGCAGAGGCTTGATCGCCCTCCCTCTCTTTGGGGCTCCCCCCCTCTTCCCCTCTCTCCCACGCCGGCGAGGCTCTGGAGCCTTGGGAACGCCGGCGCGCCAAGCGCGCCTCTGAGCGCACGCAGAGCGCCGCCGCCGCCTCCCCAGGCGAGGGGCCCCCCTTCTGCTTCCCCGCTGCCTTCCTTTTGCTCCCCACCGCTTGTTCAACCCTAGCAGAGCAGATGGCCCTGAAAAAGCGCCTCGCCTTCTCTCTCCCTATTTATTTATTTATTTATCCATTCATTTATTTATTTATTTCTCCTTTGCTTTTTTGTTCTTCCCTCCCAAAGGCTCGTTGGATGGATGGGCTTTGGTTTCCACCCACCCCCCCCCGAAGTGTTTTTGGCCCGGGTTCGCCTTGCGGCTCACGGCGGTGCCAAACAGCGACGGGATGTACAGCCAAAAATCATTTGTTAAAAGGGCTGCGCACCCGAACCCTTGGTGAAATCGCTCTCTGCGGAAAAAAAGCCGGTGGACGGCTCGATTTTTTTTTTTTTTTTAGTCATCGGCTTGTTTCTGGAAAACTGTAGAAACCACCATAGTGAAATCATCCTCTTTGTCACCCACCCGCCACGGTTGAGTGACAGCCACCCAGAACCTGGAAAGTTTAATTTTAGGGACTACACGGCCCAGAATCCACCATCTTACGCATACATGCTTCCTCTCTCCCTTCCTCTTTTTCTTTTCCTTCCCCTTCCCCCTTTTCACCCGATCTTTCCTGGTTATTTTCTAGCCGCGTCTCCTTGTGCATCATATTTTTTGACAGAGGGGCTTTTCGGCACCAGGGGTAAAGCAGAAGGAAGAAAATAAATGGTCAGCTACGTTGCATTCCTCATTAAAACAAGATCGGAGGATCTACCGTGACGAGATAGGCCTTTCAAAGCTGAAAACTCCCCCCCAAAAATATCAAGTTTCGGGAGGGGAAAAACGACGGAGAATCAATATGCCCGCCTGCAGACCTGCCAAAGATAAATTTAGGGCTGTGGTGGTGGCAGTTTCCACGTCTCCAAAGATTTTATTCTTCCTGAAAGGATCACCAGGCTTAATCGACGGCAACGTATTTTGATCGGCGACGTTTGATGAACCAGCCCTGCCACAAGAAACCTGCGAAGGAGGGCCAGGCTACTTCGGCGCCTCGATACGAGGCTCGTCCACGCCACGACTCTGCCCGGCGCCGCTTCCTCGCCAGCTGGCCCAGCCGTGAGCCCCGTTGACCAACGAGGCGTCCTTAGGAAAGGGCTTCCCAAGATCTCGTGGCTGCTTAGTTTCCCCCCGAGCAGCCCGGGTTGCTCTTAGGCCCATTCCGCAGGAGAGGAAACTGAGGCCCAACGAGAGAAGACAGTGGGTTCATCACCCAGATCTTTCTCCTCCTCATCTGTTTTGCCCGGCCATATTACATCGCAGGCCGTACGGCGCCGTCCTCAAACCCGTGATCTCCACCCGAGTTCAAAAGGGCCATCAGCAGCATGTGAGATGTCCCTGTTCTGGCGGCTTCTTGTCCACCCTGCGGAAAGCGTTTGCCTTTCTTGGCCCGGCTGCACCTTGTCTGTCACTTCGCTGGCTGGCTCTTTTGTAATTCAATTCCGGGACGCCTTGTCCAAACCGGGTTGGTGCCAGCCCGGTGATCCGATGTAGAGGGATGGTGTTGACGCACTCACGGGCAACTGGCCCTGAGTCGTTGGCAAAACCGCCTGCACACCCGAGGGTTGTCTGGCGGGTTGCTGGACGTGTGGGCAGGTATTCAAGGGGGATTTGGGAGGCTTTCGGGGTGAAATAAGAAGTCTCAGGGTCGCTCACCAAGAGATGACTTTTGTTACTTTAAAAGGGGGGAAAGGGCTTTAAAAGTGGAAGTGAAACTTGCAAATATTCTACTCAAAAGGCCTCTAAGATGCCCATGGGGGTGGAAAGCTTGGGCAGGTTTTAAAACGATGCCAGCTGCTGGGCGATTCGAGCCATCATCATCCGTAAAAGTAACTTCCTATAGGTCTGTTGAAAAACGATAAGAAACAGTAGCTCAAAGAAAAAGCTGTTTTTAACCGTCTTTCTCAGGGCGGTTCAGATTGAACTCTGGGGCGCCCTTCCCTCGTTGCGCGACGCTTAGTGGGTGGAAGGCAACCACGTTGCTTTTAACATATTATTTCAAAAATCGGTGGCTGACTAGTTCTTTCTTGTCTTGGTCCAAAGGACGGCGTCTGCTTTCCACGTGGAGATCTATTCTTTCCGCTCAGCTCCTCTGCCTTCCTCCTTTCCACTCAGCCCCCCCGGTCCTTCGGCCATGAAAGCCGACCCAAGCCTTTGGCCGAGAGGGCTTTCTGGGGCTGGTTCTGGCTCTCGAGAGACAAAGTCACCCTTCCCGGCATGCTTGGGCCCCGAGTGTCTTCCCTCCTTGTAATCCAGAGGGCGAGAAGCCGGCCGCGTGGAAGATTAACAGAATCAAAGGTGGTGGAAAACAACAACGACCGTGAAAATCCTTCCTTAAGCCGCCGGCCGAGTCGTGACCCCCATCTGTCCGTCCAGGCCATTGGGATCCGTGGACGGATGCCCGCTCTTCGGCCTTTCCCCTCCCACGCCTCGTTCCACAAAATCATCGGGAAACGAACTTTGGGTCAGACCACGGGGGAGGGCGTTTGGGAATTGTTCTCTCGGACACAATCGGGGCCTTGTTTTTGCTAAAAAAAAAACCCGAGGCGTTCACACCAAAGGGGGCGAAAACCCAAGGGTGGGAACGACAGCGACTTTATAATCTAATCTTTATAATCTAATCT
The DNA here is from genome assembly GCA_037013535.1 of Intellagama lesueurii. NCBI lineage: Eukaryota > Metazoa > Chordata > Lepidosauria > Squamata > Agamidae > Intellagama > Intellagama lesueurii. The sequence goes on along the minus strand of JBAJHW010000020.1, from coordinate 2,634,874 downwards.
GGCAATCTAAAGTGCCACATTATGCCCAGAACTCAAACCCAGCTCCGACGAGAAGTCTCCAAGGGATGCCCCACGCTCAAGGGCGGCGGTGTAGCAGACTTTGCTCCTGCCAGGAACGTAGGCTTTTCTTGCACCTTCGTTCTACTTAAGCCTCAGCGCTTATCTCCATTTTAAAGTCCTCTTGCAGCTGGAGGAAAGATTACACCGTTTGTTTAAAGCTGCCGGCTAAATCTTGTCTTTCCGTCACTGTTCCACGCTCTCGCTTCTTTCCTCTTGCTTATCCTTGGCAACTGTTTGTCTAGACCTGGATTCCACCCGTTTTTTGGAGAGGGAGACGGATTTCCTGTTGACCTTTGCCAGTCATGTTCTATTTGGAAGACTTGTTTTGGAAAAAACGGGACATTTCCATGTTGGCCCTTCGTGGAAAGTCTTTTAAAAACACTCCTCGCCATGGGTCGCTCTTGCTCCACAAATTGATTTGGTCTCTTTTTAAAGGTGTTTCAGTGGGCAGATTTCCTTCCTCCATCTTGTGGCAGGGAGTTCCGCAGTTTCACCCTTCACTGTGGGAAGGCGGTTTTCCGTTCTTCTGCCTCGGATCGGCCCACCAGGCGATTCATGTGCATGTACTGCAGAAATCTGAGTCTTCTCTTTGGGAGGAGCGGTCGAAAAATGCCGTGTCTCTATCCATGGCTATCTTACACCCGCACAAAAACACCCAGGGTGGGTTACGCTGAAAGGCAGACACTTACTTCTCTTTCTGATGTTGCACGGGCAGCGCCACGTGGATGGCACCAGCCAGTCCTGCAGAGTCAGCCTCATTCAGCCTCTGACGGTTGGGTCTGGCAAATCATATTTACTGCTTTGCGGTTTGGACTCTCGCCCCCTCCAACAATCTTCTCCTGCCACCCCCCTTTGCACTTCCTGGGACCCTCGAAGCGCAAAACCATCTGTGCCACATCGACCCAGTGCCCCAACGGACCTCTTGAGGTCTCCATTATCTCAAGGTCTCTGATATTTTTAGTGCCTTATCAGCACCTCGCCTGCTTTATCAATGCTGTGTGGGAAACGGCATCCCGTGACTATTCAATGCGCCATGCGCCTGCCCGTGAAATCGCAGCGCACATACGGTGCCAGATCCCAGAGCAGTCTTCCGTGCCCTCTGACGGCTTACAGATCCAAACCTCCTCCAAGCCACGCTGCGTCTCATGCCAAGGAAGGAATTGTCACCCAGACCTCCTCAGTGCACCCATGTTGGTGCGCATGGGGAGCAGCCTTGCTTGGCACTCGGCTCTTGCTGGTCCTCTGGAGATTTTAAACAGAGTTTTGCTCTCTCCTCTCCAGCGCCAGCGAGAAAAATGGCAACGGGATCCAAGCGTTTCTTGGTGTGAAAAGCCACACAGGCTTGGAGAAAGCAGAAATTTGAAACCACTGATGTGAGCAGTCAGAAAAGAAAAGAAGAAGAAAAAAAGAGGAAATCTCACATAATCTAGACTTTTACCTCCTCCCCACTTGTCTTCCCTCCTGCCTTGGACTGCTAACTGTATATCAGACCCCAATTCGCCACATGGAAGATACTCCGCAGTTCATATTCCTCCCACCCTTGTACAAAAAAACGAGAGAGAGGCTTGAACCTGCTTCTGGTTGCATCAGTGTCGTGTCTGTTTCCAGTTCGGATTTGGGTTGTTGGTCCCTTCTGTGCAGGAATGTCCCACGATGCTCACCAGCATCGTTGACGCAGTCCCGGGTGGATTTCTGCCTGCTCCTATTCCATGGTGGAGTTTGGAGGACCCGCGGCCAGTGGTGAAGCAGCTTTCCACTGTGGGACCTGTCTGGACATTGACCGAAATGGAGACGAAGAATCAGCTGCCCTTCAACCCTGGAGTCCAAAGTTGAGAAGCCGAGGAGGTATCTGATCCTTCAGGGAGTTAATTAATGTCTGAAGCCACTGGGAGAAAAGGGCAGATCAGGTGGCTGCAGCAAACCAACCCGCAGAAAATCTTGAGTTAATGAGTTTCTGGTCTTGCCTCGCCTTCAGATGTGTTCAGAGAGGGTCACTTGGACCCCGGCGGGGGACGTTGACCCTATGATACAAGACCGATGTGATGCCGAACTTGAGTATGGTGGGGGAACTCTCCTGATGAAGACCTCTGTGCCGCTCGGAAGCTTGCACAGTTTGCGCATTTGCAGCCGATCCGATTAAAAGCATAGGCGACAAGAACAGCAACGTGTCGGCGTAAAGAGTCAAGAGGAGATGGCTCAATTTAGGGATTTCAGCCCAGGAAGGCCACAACTCGTAGGGGCAGTGGGGAAGGGGGTCGAAAAAAGTAACTTGTTTTTAGGCACTAGTCCCGGGCTGGAGTCTTTAGCCGGCCTGGCCTTACTTGCTGGAAGTTTGGGTGAATTCCCAGAGTTGGTCATTAGAGGGCAGCTCAGGCTTTCCTGGAAAAAAATATATGTTGCAACCAAGATTTTGAGATCAGCTGGAAGGGGGGGGGGGAATGTAGAATTGAAGTTTTTTTTTTTTCTTCGATTGGCACACCACATCCCAAAACCTATATTCCTTCAAAAATTGGGGGAAAAAAATATTAGAGGTTAGGACTACTAATAGGATTCTGGTCATAGAAAGTTCCGAGAACCGTTGAAAACATGATTTTGAAGGGCACCCAAGAATACATTGAAGAAGCCTGTTCTAGATCCAGATGGATCCGTTTTGGTGTTCTTAGTCTTTAATATTGTTTGTTTTAATTTTGTAAAGCTGCCTTGGGTGTTCTGGAGGAGGAGGGCGGGGTGTAAATGTAATAAACAAACAAACAAACAAACTAGATGCACTTCTGTATATGTGAATGTACAGTATAGACATACATATGGATGGATCTGTTTTAATTTCTGTGTATGCATATCTATACTTTTCTCTAAGTATTTATGCACCTGTATAGTGGATATCCTACATCTACTCTTGTATATATTTGTATTTATATAAATGTATTGCAAATATGTATGTATTGCATATTTATATATCAGCTATATCTATAAGATATATATATGTATATGTATGTGAAAGCCAATGCTTAGAACTGTTATCTCGTTTTGCAGACTCGTGGGAATTTATTTATTCATTTTACTGTTTATCTATTCATTTATTTGTGTCTTCCACGTTAAATCTTCCGACTGGACTTCCGGTCAAGATGGCGTCCGCCCATCAATAGCCGGGTTTTGTCTCTTCCTTTTCCGCTCCTGGTATAAAATAAATTTGAAAGTCCTGGCGGGAGAGGGAGAAAGAAATCAAAGCTATTTTCTGCCCGCTTGCTTTAAAATGGTCTCTTAAGCGGGGTGGCGGGGGAAAAGGAAGGATGAGAACCAAAAGCGGCGGCATCGGTTTCCGAGGGAGTGTATACAGCGGTACCCAGGCGGTTGCCTGGCAACGCTAGAACGCCTAGTAAGAAATGGGGGAAGCAGAGGATTGGCGGCGGCGGCGCGCCTTTTAAGACGTCATCGCGGCGTGCCCAGTTGCCAGGTGACGACAAAGCGGTTCTCTTTGGCCCTTAAGGCGGGACGGGGAAGAAGGGGATTGGCCGGGGCGGGGCGTCATCAACGGGCGCTGCTCCTGGAGCCGGTTGCTTGGCAACGTGGCCAGGATTGCGGCCTGGTCTGGAGGCTGACCGGGGAATGGGATGGGAAAAGAAGGGAGCAGGCTGGCGGGGAAGCAGGGTTGGGCCCGCAGGAGGAAGAGGACGGGGTGGACCCCTTCCCAAAATTAGAGGGAGGGGGGAAAGGAGCCTCTCCCCCCCCCATGGGGACATTTGGGGTGCAGTAGGGCCTGTGGATAAGGGGCCACCGTTTCCCTTAAAGGATGGAGGGGCGAGGAAGGAAAGCTCCTAATTTTGCAAAAGGAGGTGTTTATTTTTTTTGAAAAAGTAACTTTTTTTGGAAAAGAAATGGCTGCAACGGCGCCAAAACCATAGAAGCAGCTATATGGCAATAGCAATATTTTCTATATAGGTGTGGCATACCTACACACACACACTATTTGTTTATTTAAACATTTAAAAAAATATATTCATTTATTTTAAAATTGCAAATCGAGAAGGGAAGAGGATAACGCTGTGTTTTTCCTCCGGCTGTTTTAAGCAGAGGGTTAAAATCCCCCCCCCCCTCAAAATAAAATTTATTTTGCAGTGTTTAGCAAAATGAAAGGGCAAAAGAGGCGGGAGATTTTATTTAAAAATGGCAAGTTTGCACCTTTGAAAAGTTATTCTAGGTCCGAATCCACTCCAGATATAAAGAGAGCTGAGTGTTTTTTTGTTTTAAAGAAAAATTTCTGGAGGGGAAAAAATAAGGTTAAAGGCCTTGCCCGTGTTCTTATAGCAGGAGCTGGGATAAATAAAGAAGATATAGTTGTGAGATGAGATTCTGGGGCAAACCAATGGCTTTCTGGAACGCCCAGATTCCTTTCTGGTTTTCTGGAAATTTGCTTTTCACTTTCTGTAAAGCCCATAAGGCAGGTGGAAATCCATTGTGGACCTTTTTGCACCAGGTGGCAAATGTCCCTTAGATTTTCCTGTTTGTGAGAATAGAGAAAGGAAATGTGGTTATAAACAACACGCTTCTGCTTTGCTTTTCGTTTCAAGGGACAAAGTTTATAGCTGGCTGGCAAAGAAAACAAGATTCATCCCATTAACACCAACTTCTTATAAGATGCGGGAATTAGGGTTCATTTTCCAAACATCCACCTCCCCAAAGTCTTATTCTTCTGGGTCTGCTTCTATTCTTAAAGGAAGAGAAGGATTTCTATGTTTTGGTCTTTTTTTTTTAAACATTTTGCTTGCAGGTAAAACTTTTTCAAGCCAAGGCTGACCTTGTGGTATTCCACCGAGGCTTCCTCTTGTGGGGCCACAGGGTTTCATGAACGTGGGATCGGGAAGCTTTGCCAACCCCAAGGAAATCGGAGATGATTTGGAGCCGGCGCTCCAGGTAGCCAGGGAACGGGAGCCCGGCTAAACCTGTCTGGTTTTGTAAGGTGTGATGGACGCCATGGAGGAAAGGACTTTACTTAATCGGAGATTAAGCGGGGGAAAGGGAAGGAGTTACACGGATGCAGATAACAGGACGCCTTGCAGAACGCAAAAGGAGATGTACAGGAGGATGAAGAAACAGGCAAAACAGAGCAAAACATTCAGAATAGATAGTAAAAGGATTTAGACTAAGAGACCAGGCAGCTTTTGATCTGAGGATGTCTTACAAAAGACACCGTTCTGGGTTGCAGGGTGCCCGGTTGTCGAAGCCGTGCGCCTTATTTATGCTTGATTTTCGGGGGGGGGGGGGAAGCGGTCTTATATTTGTCTGGATTTCCCCTAAAACTGTTGAAAGTTTGTTTGTTTGTTTTTTTAAAGGAGCGAGTCTCTCAGACGTGTAGGCACTGCCCTATGGAGAGCGCAAGTCTTGATTTGAGTTTTGGAGGAAGGTTCCCTTTCGGTTCGAGCCACGTTCGGGGACTCTGGATTGGGGACGACCACCCGGCTCCAGGCGTTGCACGTAGACGGAAGGCAGGCAGGTCCGAATCGCGCCAAAGAACCAGGGATGGAGGAAGAAAACCCATAAGCTTAGCGGAGCGAAAATGCTTTCCCCCCCCCCCCCACCATACCTCCGGCTCTTGCAGAACTGTAGGCCTGTGTTTCAATTCCCGGGGGCTATGAGTCATGTTTTCCCCCTTTCCTCCTCGTCCTCTTTATTTCCTGATTTAGGGGAGGGGGTCCCTCTTCTCCCTCCACTGGAGGGGAGATGGGAGGAAACACACACACACCCAAGTTTTAATTCTGACTTTGGCTGTTCTGATGGGGAGGGTCTTTTGAAATCAAGCGTTCCCTTCCAAGAGAGCGGGCAAGAGCAAAGGGGCCTCTCCTCCCCCCCTTTCTCTCTCTCCAGCCCACTCCCCCAGTAACAGACACAACAGGAAAGAACCATAGGGCAGGCCAGGCGCCGGCGGAACCCCCCTCCCCATTGCTCGGAGGGGGGAAGGCGTCCCAACCAAATAAAAGCTGGTGGTGGTGGTGGGGAATAGCCGGACAGGATCACAAGCTAGGAAGACCACCTTTTCCGATCCATTTTTGCTTTTGGGGGCCGGCCGGCCAGAGAAGGGAGCAGACAGGAAGTGATGTGATATTTTCTCATCCACCCACACCTCTCCCTTGGTGCATGACATCACGCTAGCCAGGCTTTCGGGGGCCATGTGGCTTTTAATGAAACGTTCCTTTGAGCTTTCTCTCGCTCTCCTGGGCTGCTTGCTTGTTCTGTCCGCCAGAAGTCCACAAAAACTTTCCCACGTTTTTTCGAGCGAGCACGTTGACCCCTTGGCATGAAAGAGGAGGTCTGGGTTGCCCCTAATAGGAAAAGTTACTTTTAAAAAAAAATGGATTGCAGCACCCATGCTCCTCCTGGCCAGCATTCTGGGAGTAGTAGTAGTCAAGGAGAGGAAGTAACAGGGACAGAATCCCAAAGCAGGGCAAGCTTGTTGGTAGAAAACCTTTACAGGTTTGAGGGAAAGGAGCCGATCTCTTCCCCAGGAATCTGGCAAATTCTCTCCCTGCCCTTTAGCAGGAAACACTCTCTCCACCCCCCCCCCCCCCCCGCGATTCGGAAAAGGACAGACAGAAAGCTTTGCTTCTTCCAACCCGCCAGGCAGTGACCTCATGCGAGATAAATTTAAGGAGAAGCCGGAGTGAGAGAGAAAGAGGAACAGAGAGGGTGGGTTTAGACTTCAGATCTGAGCCCAGAGGGCGGGGAGAGAATTTAGTTCCTTTTTCATGGGAATTTCCCCAAATTTTGTACTTTTTCCCCACCTCTGGTTCAGCCGCCCTGCGAGGTCGGGCAGGCCAAGAAAAAGTGTTAAAAAATTGAGCCTCGTGGTTTAGTCACAATTCGAATCCAGATCTCCCGAGTCCCAGACGCAGGCTCTAACCACTAGGACTCATCAGCTCCCCGTCAGGGTCATTTCCTCTGCTTTGGCTCTCTTTTTATCAAGTAGGAGGTGCCTTATCGTTAGCATGTACGTTACACGCCGTGTAAAGTCCTTTCCTCCATGGAGATGGCCGGGCCTTCTGAACGTTGCCTGTGCAGATGGGTTTTAAAAAATTGCATCCGTTTTGTTCGAGAAGGGTTTACCAACCTTTACATCCCATAATCGGAAGGGAACGCACCGGAGGGCTGAAAAATTGGAATGCTAGAGGAAATGAAACTGACCGGTTTCTAGGCATCTGGCTGCAGGGTCAGAGGTTACGAGTTCGAATCCCCTCCGTGCCTCCTTGACAGAGGCTGGACTTGATGATCCATCAGGTCCCTTCCAGCTCTGCCGTTCTAAGATCATTATTAAGAATTGCTGGATAGCTCAGTGGTTTAAGTCTCTGGCTGGGAGTTCGAATCCCCCACTGGGCCCCACTTGGTCAGTTACACGAACCCCATACAGAGGGATCAAACCTAGCCTGGCAGAAATCAGCCACAAGGCAGGTTTACCCAAACTATCCTGACCTGAATTTCTTGGGAAAATGGGTCATTTTAAACTGTTTATTTCCATCAGAGTGGGAAGTCTTTTAAAAACAACAACAACGTGGTATGCAGTTGCTCATACAGGATCAGTTCCCGTAAACGGAATGTAAACGAATCCCTGAAACACCACCAGAAAAAAATCAGACAGAATCCTGGACGCTCAGCTTTAACGCAAACTGTAAGTACAGTTGCTCCTTCATTGCCACTTCCGCCTTTTCTCAGTGTTTTTATTAATATCCCTCCATAACAGTCCAGAGTTTGCCAGTGTGGTTTCTCACACGACCAGAGGAACGAACGTGAGGGAGTGCTGTGTTCGAATCACGGGCAGGGGCTCGAAACTTGCTTGGCGATCTTCCCGGAGTCCCTTCAATGGCTGGGAAATCATAGACGCCGCAGGACCTCTCCCCTAAAGGAACTTCTCCACATTCTGTCAACGTGGGGCTCAAAGGAAACCCCCGTATTTGACACCACCAAACTCCTTAAAGTGAGTGGATTTAAAAATACAGAAACGAGTCCTGTTTCGCACTCCTGAGATCCCCAATTCCTTGGACCCCAGATTTATGGAACGTTTCCCGAACTCAGTTTGCCTTTCGACGGATCGAAAATAATCTGGACTTTGTTATGTTGTAGCTTTCCCCCCCCCCCCCCTTCTTCCTTTTTGCCAAAACTGGGGCAGAGCGTTGAGAGTTCCCCAGCGTTCGCTGCGAATTTGGATCTCCGGATTTAATTGTGGATTTCCTTGAAGCAGAAGCGGGGTGGGTGCAAATTTGAATCTGGGGGATTCTGGGAGTCGTGGTCCGAAAACGACACCACTGAGCTCCGTTCGTGTCATGGCAAGTTTTAAGATCCTTCTTTGCCTTGAAAGGAAGGGGTTGGTTTCGGATTGCCTCTGGGTGAATCCCCATCCCTCGGAGGCTAGAACATTTGCCCACAGGAGAAATCCATAACCTTTCCTCACACCAATGGGCTCCATAACCCCGAACGAGTGCTTGTTTGCTGCCTTTTTCCTCTTCCCTCCTCTTCCCTTTTTCCTTTCGTGTTGTGTCTTTTTTTTTGTTTTAATCGTAAGCCTGGGAGTAGGAAACGAGGATAATTTTTTTAAAACACCCAGGAATGAATAAGGGACAGATTCTTTGATCTTAGTCTAAATAAAGGAAGTAAAATAATATTTAATTCTGGGAAGAATAGAAATTCAGAAGCTAAGCTTTCAAGGAAAAGCAAAAGGAGCCGAATTAAGGATTTTCGCATGTCTTGGTCGCAGGAGAAACGTACGTTTCCTTTCTCGCTTCCTCTTTTACTTTTGAGTTTTTGCAATATGATCCGCCTCTCCCGGTCTGCTTTTTTTTTTTTTAAATGAATTCGATCTCGGCCGAGAGGGGGCCAGGAGAGATCCTTTCCACCTCGTTTGGCTTTGATCTGGACACGGATGTTGGAGCCCTTGCCAAACCCGCGTAGGGGAAGGCGGGAGCGGAAAAAAGCTGGCAGAGAGACACTCAAGACGGAGAACCTTGGCCTCTGCTCTTGGCTGTATCCATCATCCTCTCCCCGCCCCCTTCCCCCCCTTCTAGCCAGAGCCCAGACCAGCCTTTTGGGTCGTTTCCCCCCCCCCCCCCCCCGTGTCTTCCCACCTCTCCTCGCTGGAGTTGTATCCTAGAAGACAGAAGGAATGTTTGCCCCGAAGGGGAGCCCTGCGGATAAGACCCCGGGGGAATTCGAGTGTGCAGGAGTGCCAAATCCTAAATAAAACCTACAACCGCTCTTTAAAGGGTAACGTCCCTGTTGCCCGACCCCGTTCATGCTAGGCACGTCTGTCCTAAAATAAAGCAACCCAAAAGCCGGAGTGAAAAAGGGCCACAGAAGTCCAGGTGCGAGAGATGCCTCATTTTTTTTCCCTAGCCAGATGTGCGGCCACAAAGTTGTGTTAGAAAAATCTCAGATAGGTGGAAGCAGGGCACAGAGGTGGGCGCGCCAGCCCTCCAGACGCCCGTGGCCTACCGCTCCTGTCGGCCGTGGCCCAGAAGGCCGACGCTGATGGGCCTTGTAGTCCAGGAGCCATGGGGAGGGCTTCGCGGTCAAGCCGGCACCGAGCGGATGGGTCAGCCTGCTTGGGAAACCCATTTGTTCTTCTGTGTTAAAAAAAAGAAGGCGAGTTTCGTCCGCCGCCCGGCGGGTTTTCCCGCCCGGTGGATGCCTGAACGCTAGCTGTGTGGCTGGGTGGGGGGGAGAGACGTTAACGCAGAGGGAGGGAGGGAGCACGGTGCATGAGAACATGCGATTCCCAGCTTTGTGCCCCCGGGCGAGCGAGTTACAACATCACGTCTGCGGCCCAAATGTAAACCAGCTTCGGATTCTCTTGGTTTTCCTTCAAACATGTTCCTGGAAAATGTTCTTTTCTCTCTCTCTTAGACTTTGAAGGGCTATTGTGTCCCTTTGCAGCCAAGAAAAGCTCTCTTTCCTGACCAAAAGCGTGAGTTTTATAAGAATACCCTCTCCAGCCTTTTCTTCTCCAGAGACTGTGGATCACAACTCCCATCAGGCGGATGGGGGGGGGGCTGGGGAGGAGGGGTTGTGGGTTTTGTAGTCCAAAAGGACTCTGGTTGGGGTCCGTGTGCGAAAAGAGGTGGCTTGATCCCTCTGGGGCGAACACTCTTCCACGCAGAGTCGGGCCAGGCGTTTTTCATGAACGTGCCCCTGCTTGCCCCTTCAATTGGACGGGCTGGTCTCAAGAAATCCCCCTCTGTCGCCGGTGGGCAGTCCCTGAGCCAGAGAAGCCATACAGAGAGATGTCAGGGTGGCCTTGCCTCGGGGAGCCCAGGAGGTCCTCTTAGAAGTAGAGCAAAGGCTTTAAAAATAAATCCGTCTGGGAGGCAGAAAACTAGAAAAAATAGGTCCCGTGGCTCTCCTGCTTCGCTCCCTGTTTTCCTCTGTCCGATATTTGGGGTTCTGGACAGCCTCCGTCCCTCTTTTCCCTTCCTGACCCTCAGCTCGGATCTTAAAACTTCCCGCAAGCGAGAAAGCCTCGCCTCTCAGAAATCAGCCCATGAGGACTAGAAACTTAAAATGAAGTTGGAGCAAAGGGCAGTGACGCAACTTTACATTTTTGCGTCCAGAGGGGCCGGCTTTGGCCCATAGTGTTTTCCTGCAGTGGGGGGAGCCTAAAAACCCCCAAAGGAGCCTGGGGGGAATCCGGGGGTCGCAGTGGAAGGGAAAAAAAAAAACAATACTGGTGGCAGAGTTGCCATTTCGGAGTACAAATCCCCCAATCCCCTTCTGCTTTCTGTCAAAAAATAAAGTTTCCTGTCCTCATGGCTCTGAACAGGGGGAAAGACACACGGGCTACCGCTGAGTTTTGTAAAGTGGAAGCCTTCAGCCCCGGAGGTACCTGGCCTTTTCCCATTGATTATATTCGGAGAAATGAAGCGTAATCACACACCCCCCCCGGCCGCATTTGTCCTGCCCAGACGTGTCTAACGAAGGCAGAAACGAGACAGGTCCACCCCCCTTTTCTAAAGCTGCAAATTTTCACTCCCGCTGAGCAGTTTTTAAGCCGCTTCGTCCACAGGCGACCCGCCGTTCGGGGTCTACCTGCCTGTGGTGAGCCACCGCAGCCTTCCAGATGGGGCTGGACTCCAGTGCCCATCAGCCCCTGCCGGCCCTGCCAAGGGTGAAAGGCCAGCAGGAGGCGTAGCAGCTCCACATACCTCTTCGAAGTCCCATTTCGGGTCTCTCCTTTAAACCAGAATGGTTCGGGATCAGAACCCGGGACCCTCTCTGTTGCAAAGCGTGGGCTCAGCTCCAGCCCTTCTCTTTACGATAAGTGGGTTTCTAGTCCTCATGGTTTTAAACAAAAGACGAGTTTTCCTGATTTACACCTTTCCTTTTTTTTATTTATTGAGGCAGGGCTCCCGGTCCCCCGCCTGTTTCCACCAGACTGAAATATTTTTTTTGCCTCCAGGTAACACACACACACTGTCTCCCCCTCCTTCGGGGGCATGGGGGGTGTCTTTTCACCCTCCATCCCCCCCCAAAAAAACCCTACAAATCTCCCTAGTCTTCCCCCCCCCCCCCAAAGTTTGTACCTGAAAGAAAAGGGCTGGGGATGCTGACGGTAGAGACAAAAGGAAAAAAGAACTGGGGTTCTGGACAAATAGGGGCCCAAAGGGTGCCAGGGAAAAAAAAGAGGAAGGTGATGATGATCATCCTTTTGGGGGAAATCTCTTGGTAGCCCCCCCCCCCAAGCCCCTTTGCTCCTTCTCTCTCCCACCCCTCTGGAAATTAAACCTTTTTTTTTTTTCAGCCAAAGAATTTTCTCCCTTCCCCGGCTGCTTTTTCTCTCTCTCTTGCCTTCCTTTCGGCCTCGGCACCCCTTCCTCTTAAGACCTCCCCCTTCCCAAGTCGGATGAGGGTGTACCTTTTCCTTTCCCCCCTTTCTCCACCCCCCCCTTCTTCCTTTTTTCGTCCTCTTTTCCCTGTAGAAGGACCTAAATCCTGCCCGGCTCTCTTGCACCGAAACAAAAAAAAAGGGGGCCGAAGGAGGGGGGGAAAAAGAGACACCCACCTTCCCAAACCCTCTCTTCTCTCGACTCATCCTGGGACGTCAGGACCAAAGGTATCTTTAATTTTTTCCCCCTTTTTTCCCTTCCTCTCCGCCCCATGGCACATTGTCCGAAAGCCATGCAATGGGGGCGGAGGGAGGCTCGTGGGGTAAACTTAGGGTTTTTAAATCCTGGCTGGCTGACTTTTCCAGAATTGCAGATTCCTCTTTCTTTCTCTCTCTCTCTGTCTGTTTCCCCCTCCTCGGGTTTTTCTTTGTTCAGATCTAACTTTTTCCCAGAGGGGTCTGGTCTTCTCCTCCCTGCCTGGCTCCGAAACCCCCCGCTTTGGGGTTGCCTAGGCATTAAATCTCGATTTTTCCAATGAGGTTCCCCCCCCCCCCAGGGAGGGGGTGGAGGAATGCCACCCTTTTCCATCCTCACCCCCTAAACATCCCCCCCCCAAAAAATCTTGTAAGTAATTAAAAAAAAAAAACCACCCTTGAAACTAAGAACTTTTGGGGTAGATTTTCCTCCTTGTTGCATTAAACTGCTTTTTTTATTTTGTTGTTTTTTTGGAGGAGGTGTTCGGCTTCGCACGAGTTCGGGTTTGCTCCTTTCCAAAAGTTAAGCCTTATTTTCCACCTTTCTTTGCAAAAAAAAAAAGAGAGTCTTTTTTTAAAAATTATTTATTTAAAGCGAGGGCATGCGGTGCAGAAGCTGGAATGAGCTCCACTGGCCAACCTGCCGTTCTTATTCTTCAGCTATATATATATATTTTAAGAGGAGAAAAAAAAAACAAGAAAAGTTTTGTTTTTTTTTTAAAAGACAGGCTGAGCTGGGTTTGGGGAGCACCCCATGTGCAAGGGGGTGCACCGATGTGCTGGCACAAGCTCCCCCCCAACCTCCTTTACCAATAAATGGGGATTGTGTGCAAGAATTTTGGGGTTTTTTAAATTTTTATTTTAGTATTATTATTTTTTTTGCACCAGTGCTTGTCAGGCAAACCATCGGGGAGGGGTGCATGGCTCTTCCGGCTGCTGCTCCCCTAATTTTCTGGGGGACCCTCCTTGCTCTCTCTCTTTTTCCTGATCCCCCCCCAAACCCCTCGCTCCAGCGGATTTGGGATCCCCGCCTTGCAAAACCTGAACCCTTTTGCAAGTTAAGTCTGGAGGTGTCGGTTGTTCTCTTAGACGCCTGTCTTTTCTCTCTCTCCCCCCCCCCCCCAAACTTCCTTTCTCCTTCTCACGCTTCTCTGGAGCCTGTGCGAATGCATGCACTGGAATTCAAGTGCTGAAATATCTCTGTATACTGTATTTTCGGGTGGGGTGGGGTGTTCTGTAGGGTCGTGTATTGTTGATTGGCAAACCCACCCACCCTGTTTGAGCCGGCTGGGTGGTTCGGTTTGCAAGGGACAAGCACGGGAAGGGGTGTCGTCCCCCCCCCCCAATCACCGTCCCATCTGCTTTGCTCATTTGGGGGTCTGAAATGTCAGATCCCTCCGTTCTCTCCCCCCCCCCAAACACCCCACAAGCGAAAGGGGGATATTTGGGGCAGGGGGGCATGGAAAATCCACACACACACACACAATCACACCAGCCTCTCCTCCGTGAAATGGTGCCCCTCTAGGGCTGAGCTTTGGGGCCAAAGCCCCACAGCTTGGAAACATTTTTTTGGGGGGGGTGAAGGACCACCCAGAGAGCCACTGGGGATGGAGAGGCACCAAAGAGGCCCGGTTTGAGCATCTGTCCTTGGACGGGCATGCAAGACCGGTTGCTGTTTGATTCCACATGATTTTCTGATTTCTGGCATGTCTTTGGCTGCATGAGCTTAGAGGGTTTTCTCTTTTTGTGTGTGAAAATCCCCAAGATTTATCCTTTTCCGCAGGCAAAGGGTTTTTTTTTTTTTTTCCTTAAGCCGGTGTGCTCGTCACGGGAGGGGGCAGGAGAAAATTAAAAGCGATTTTATTCCTGATGTTCCGATTCTGTCCATGCTCAGAGGCTTTCTTACAAAGCAGTTTTTTTGGGGGGATGGTTAACCTGCCAGGAACGGCTTAACGGTTGTAAAATACAGAACGGCCTCCAGAGGGGGGGGGGGGAGATAATTGGTGGAAAAAAAGTGGTATAACTTGTGGGTGTTTCACAATGGACGTTATTCATCCGACCCTCTGGAGCCCTGCCTCGTAAAAAAGCATTGCATTCAGCAGCCGTCCCGGGTGGGCGGACAGGTGGTTCTCGGACTACAACTCCCATGAGCACTAAAATGGTGGGGGGGATGATGGGATCTGGAGTGGAGCACCCACCCAAGGGAAAGGCATGCCTCCCTGCCTCCCTCCCTCACCATCTCTCAACTAAAATTAGTGGCATTATCCCCCCACTCCCCCACGTACCTAGGGGCTGATCTTCAGCCCTCTGCCAAAAAAAAAAGGTCCTTTTGGGGACTACGGCACCCAGTATCCCCACACCGACCTGCTAAGGGATTTGGGGCACTGTAGTCCGAGAATTCCGCCCCCACCCCTGCAGGAGGGTGGGAAGGGTTTTCCGGAGAGCGAGATTCATCCGTGAAACGTGGATTTGTGGCGCGCGGGCGGGGAGGCGCTGTCGGCCGTCGTTTGAGGCCACGCGCGCTCGTTGCCGGCACGCATGCATGTCCAGCCGCGAGTCGTCCCAACGGGAAGATGCGTTCAGGGGGTGGGTGGAAGGTGTTTTCAGCAAGCCGGAAACCGCAGCACCCCTGGGCTTGTTCCCGATTCCCAAGGACAGTCCTGTGAGGCAGGCCGCTCTCCCTGTCAGGCAGAGGAGGGGGTGACTGAAGCTTAGAGCCATCTTTTCGCACCCAAGCCTGGAGAGGCCGGCAGAGCCCTTCACGCAAGATGGATGCCCGACCAACACTCGGCTGCCTGTCTCCTAAAAACAAAGCAAGGCGCTAGTCCTCATGAGTTTGCAGAAACAGGAAGGTGCCTTTTAAGGAGGCATGCCTTCATAATATCCCACCTTTCCCTGACAGTGGGTTTTCCCAGCCTTTCCGAGCTTTTTGGGGACTATTAACATCCATGCGGGATTCTGGGGACTTGTAGTCCACCCAGAAAAAAGGGGGGTGATTTGAAAGCTGAAGCACGGGATGGGTTGCTCTCGTCTTTGCAAGCCATCAACCCGCCCTCATGTCTGTGTGCATCTTACATAGACTCAAACAGACCCCTGGTTCGAATCTGGGAAACTGATCCCGAGGACTGCAGTCTTGGGTTTATGTTTTAGGGGGAACTGCCCTACTCCGAACATAGCACGTTGCTTTGGGGATTATGGGCCTTGTAGTCCCCAAGCACAGAAATGAGCAAAGGCAAGGCATACGGCGCTTCTGCCCCGCCTGGAAATGCTTCAGGGTCTTCCCCTTGGGGCTCAGCTGGTGGATCTGCCTACTTCCATCCCTGCTGGGTCTTAAATCTGGTTAGATCAAGTCGCACTGACCTTGTTCAAGGACGATGAAGTGGGGCTGATTTGCTTTAAAAAAACAAAATCCCTTAATCTCCCTTTATTGGTTGCCTTAAAAAGAGAGCAAGCTTTTGACTTCCCCCCCAGGATTCTTCTCATCACGCCAGGACGGTCTCACCTCTGGGCTGACAACCTTTTATTTCTATGGCTGTCCCCCCCCCCCCCCCCGCCCTGTGGCACAGTGTCACGTTCCCTGTCACGCTAACTCCAATCCACGGGGTTGCGTGGCGAGGCCGGTAGTATGCCAGGCATCCCCGGGAGAGACAGATCTGGTTCGAGATAAGCCGGGGAAAGAGAGACGAAGGGGAGGTTTTTATTGGGGTGACCCCATTTGGGAAGAGGCTGGCCGGCGAGCGTTCTCGGACTCCGATAACCAGAGTGCCTCGGAACGAGATAAGGACCCCCAGGCTTTCAAGATCCAGTGGAGAGGAAGAAAAAGACCCAGCAGGGTTACCGACGGAAGCCCCATTGCGATATTCATTCCAGACCTCAGAAAATTCCAATTTTTTTTTTCGAGGTTGCAAGAATCCTTCCCAGATTCTGGATTTCGTAGTCCCGACGAGTCACACTTCCCAGCGCTAAGGCATCGAACCCGGGACCTTCCAGGTCCCGTTGAAACCCCGCTGCGTTATTGCTAATCTAGAGCTTTTCTCCCTAAAGTGAGTTTCTAGTCCTCATGGTTGGGAACGGGAGGGTTGTTTTAAATTAGAACCGGCTCTATACCCATTAAGACGGTCGATCCATCATAGCTTGGCCCTCGTCTGGGCTCTCCTGGGTCTTTTGCACCCCTGTCTGGAACGTCGGGGCTTGGAACGCAGGACTGAGACTCCCCCCCCCCCCCTTATGAACATCCAACGGGCTTTTCCTGTGTTGTTTGACTTTTGGCATATCAAATGGGATTTAAAGCTGGCTTTTAGCCTCCTGGGTCTGCTTTTTAAACCACGTTGGCTTTTAAAAATTGGTTTTTTTGTCTCCTCTGCTCTCAAGGAAATATATTTCCTTCGTTTCACGTGGGGACCCTCCTGGACTGAGAAAGCTATAAATAACTACATTTAATAAATCACGATAAATAAGCAAGGATGTTTATACGTCGTCTTGCTGTTTCCGGTTGTCCTCAGTTGTCCCGGTTTTCTGAATTCCTTTTTAAACAGGGCAATTCCCCCCCCCCCCCCCAAAAATATGTAATTCCAGAACGGCAAACCTATCTGGCTGACCGTCGCTTTCCATGCCTTTTGCTGCTTTTTTTCATTTTCTGTCATTTTCGAGCATGCCTTTGTGTGCAGCGTGAAAACAATTCTAAAAACCTGAAGAAAAGCACCCTTAAGTCTGTGTTTTTTATGATAAGAGCTTTCAGATGAATTTCGGGGCTATGGGACTCCCCGCCACCGGAACGCAGTTCCCCCCCCCCCCTCCGTGGGTCTCTCTGACGTTTCGGGCCTGGATGGGTTCCCCCCCCCCACACCTTTGACGCTGTGTATTTTTCTATGTCTCTCAGAGCAGGGACAAGGAGGATCGGCAGTTTCCGGCCCCGTCGGCCTACTCCTCCGTAGACCCGAAGTCTCCGTGGGCTGCTTCCGGCCGTCATGGGACCCCAGTCGCTGGCCCGGCTCCTGCTGGGATGGACATCCCTCTTGGTGTTCGCCTGCGGTCAGCCTGAGGGGGATCTTCCGGCGGCCGACCGGTTCGCCAGCTACGAGAACAAGCCCCCTTCCAGCCGCGTCCGGAGGAGGGGCCACGAGATTCTGCGCGGGTAAGCGGACGGGTCTCTCTTCCTCCGACCGGGTTCAAAACTGACATTTTTTGATGGGCGTAGCATCAATCTGAGCAAGGATTGTGCTCAGGTTGTTGTTTTTAAGTTGAGCCGAAACAGGGCCAACCGGACATAAAACGAGATATTTTAGTCGGGAATAGAAGCGTGCGGGTTTATGTCTTTGGACTACATAGACCAGAATCCCCCAGGGGGCTAGCAAGTTTTACGTGCCTTAAACCTTCCTCAGGGATTCCACAAAAGTTTTATGCCAAATGACACTTTAGTTCCCTGTGGGCTTCATTGTTTTCGGGAAGGACGTTCACTCTGGAAGGGTTCACTACCGGTCCCATCACCCCCCACCCAACCAACATCCTGGACCTTGTAGTCTGAGAAAGTGACTTCCCCAGCTTTCCCAAGAGATTGGCTACCAAGGACTGGCATGCTGGTCTAGCTCAGATGCCCCCCCCCCCCCAAAGCGCGGAAGGGAGAAAAGATCGTGGCGGCCTTCTGCACATGGTCAGAGGTGGCCTCGTCTTCCCAGCTGAAGTGGGGAGAAGGACAGGCTGCCGGAAAAGTGACTGCATTTAAATGCAAAAAAAAAGAGTGGGAAAGGGTTAGGGAAGACCGTGGAGTCTGTGAACAAACTAGACTGTTGTGTTTCCCCCCCCAGATTTTAAGGAGAAGTGTGGTGGGTGGGAAGCACCAAACAGTGCCCATTTGTCTTTTCACTTGGTGTTGCATCGAGGTGTTAGGAATAGCACCTTTTATCCCCAACTGATCCTTCCTTCCTTCCTTCCTTCCTTCCTTCCTTCCTTCCTTCCTTCCTTCCTTCCTTCCTTCCTTCCTTCCTTCCTTCCTTCCTTCCTTCCTTCCTTCCTTCCTTCCTTCCTTCCTTCCCTCTCTCTCTCTTTCTTTCTCTCCTTCCTTCCCTCCTTCCTCCCTCCCTCTCCTCTTCCTACAGCCACCTTAATAAGAGTGGGGGGTGTTGTTGTTTTTTGAGGTCCGCGGGATGTTCAAGGAGAGGTCTCCTCTTGCCACCCCCTGGGGAATTTCCGTAGGGATTCGAACCCAGGTCTCCAGAGCCTCAGTCCATCCCTCAAACCACTTACACCACCCTGGCTCTCAGGCCCGCCCTATCGGTTCGATGGTTCTACTCTAGGTGGGGTCAGCCTTCGGATTGAGGCCAAAAGCTACGATTCTGGGAAATAGTTTAACTCTCCAAAAGCGGGGGGGGGGGGGGTGTTTGTTTGTTTGTTGTTTTGTTTTGGGTTTTTTTTGTGCCTGCCCTCCTAAAAGATTTCAGCCCCCTCGGCTTTGGGGCCCATAATGGGGCGACCGAGTTCTCTGCCTCGGGCGGCCAGATTTCTTGGGTCAGCCCGGTTTCCGTCCACCTCGGCTGGATTCCCCGTGGAAGCCAGCCAGAGCTTGAGAAGTCCTTCGGTTCCTGGTGGTGTAATGACTTGCGACCAGTTCCTTTTCGGGCCCCGCCAAGATATTTAGGAACTTCCGTTTAAAAAAAAAAACAAAACCCAACCCTAGGAGTAGACATGAAAGGATTCTCTAGCCGCTCCCCCAGAATTTAAAGGGCGTCCGAAGGGGTTTTGAGCGGCTTTTCTGCCCCCTAAGGAGCTATAAAAGGAACGAGCGGCACAACGAGTTCCTTTTGCAAAGTTAGCAAACAAACCGCTCCCGTCCAACATGCAGCTGAATTACTTGGAAAATGTCATTTTCCAAAACTCTGAAATGAAGAATGGTCTGCGGCCGAGGTTTGACTCCGTGAGCCTGCTTGTTCTCGAGGCCTAGAGAGAGAGAGAGAGAAAAAAAACCAGGGAGATCCTGGAAATAATCTTTTGGCTCGCCTGACCGCTCTTTGATTTTGGCCTTCCAAGAAAGAAAGAAAGAGGGGGTTGGGGGTTGGAAGGCATGTCTGTTTGTACGATCCAGATGTTCAGTCCGCTCGGACGAGACCACACTCGTGCGCTTCCCCCCCCCTTTGGCGCGCCGTGTAAACACAACAACAGATGGAGGAGCAACAGAAAACACGCAAAGGGAGCCTGGCAAAAGTGCGTGCCTGGGACGGCCACGCCGTGGCCACGTTGACACGGAGGAAGTCCCCATCAAAGCAGGACAGCTTACGCCGGAGGAAACCTTGCAAGAAGAATCCGGTGCCCCAGAACTGAGAAACAGACCCAGATGCCTCCACTGGAGAGCTTATTTCTGGGCAAACTTTGGAAGAGTTACTTTTCTGGGGGGGGGGGGGGGCTGTAGACATTTTTCAAAATTAGTTCCTTCGCAAACATGGTTTCCTCTCTTTCCCACCCAGTCTTGACTCTTCCGAGGTGCCGTCTGTTTAAAAACGGCATCGTACATATTCGTGCTGTGTTTCGGACCTCGAAAACATTTCCCGACGGGGCCAAGTTGGCCCCGATCCTTATAAAAAGCATCTCCCGACTCTGTGTGAGAGGAGAGGGTACGGCGACCAGAGTATCCCATATGCCACGGTCCCAAAAAATGTGCTTTTTTTCTCCAAGCTCTGGTCTTTGTTAAGTGAACAGCACGGGGTGGGACCTAAGAGGAGAAGCCTGAATGTGTCTCCTCGGGAGGAGAGAACGATCAGTCCATCTTCTTCGCTCTTGCACAGAGGAATTTAAAACAAGGTTTGGAGCAGATCCGGAGTTGTTTTTTCCCCCTTGAACCATGTACTGCTTTTTCTTCTGAGAAAAGCTCCCCTCATTATAGGTCGATCTCACCTCATTTCCAAGGAGTTTCTCCCCCCCCCCCCCTTAACAGTATTCTCGCGACGACCCTGTGAAGTAGGCCGGAGTTGAAAAGAGGGAGAGGGAGAGCGCGTCTGGGTCGCGGTCACTCAGAGAGAGCTTCACCTCTCTGCGAGGAAGCGGCCCTTGATCTCCCGAATTTAAGCCGAGCTCACGATGCCGTAGCAGCGCATCTGTCCCATTGCGCCAAATTCCCCTTACGGGCCCCAAAGAAAGCGCCCCAGACCGCCCTGTGCCCAAAAAAAAGCAGGGGCGAGGCAACGGAGACACAATCGGGGCACAGGGATCGGCCGGCTTAACTCTTTCTCGGTTGGCTTCCAGGCCCAACGTTTGCGGATCCCGGTTCCACTCATATTGCTGTCCCGGATGGAAGACCCTCCCTGGCGGAAACCAGTGCATCGTCCGTAAGTACCCGCGGGTCTACTGGCCCGACTCCAGAAGGAAGGGAAATTGGGGTTTCCCCCCCAAAAAAAACTAAGGCTGCTGGAATTAAGACCACAAAAGAAACTCGCACCCCAATCCTAGCAGACCATTCGGCCATCCAGGGCCCATGCCTATCGTTTCTGCCTATTATGGGGTGTTTTATACCTTTTTTAAAAAGTTCTCGTGTATGTTCTGCACCTCCGAGCGTACGGTGCTTCTAAATAGGGTTCCTAAGGTCTGTGAAAGGTACAGAGAGGGGTTTTCCCGCAGCCACCCCCCCGCAGTGAGGTTGGAGGAGTGAGGGATTTGAACCCGCGTCTCCTGAAGTCCTGGTTTGACCCTCTGTCCTCTCGTCCCCCGCACCGGGAAAGAAGTGTTTCACATACGTGGTTTGGCCCGAGCAAACGATGAAGCCGGAGAAGCTGATTTTATGAGGGAGCCAACGTACTTCTCCTGGGTCTCCCGTTTCGGTAGCCGGAAGCATCTGCTGTGGTGGCCCCACTGGGTGGAGGATAATGGGAGTTGTAGTCTGCAAAAAAAAAAAAAAAAGCCAAAACAGAATTTCTCAAGTTTAGTTGGATGTAAAGACCATTCTGCTGGGTGGGATGCTTTGCCCGGGCCGAAGCATTTTGTGGGGCTTTGTTCCAGCTGCGTGTCTCGCCTTTCCTCCTTTCTTTTTTCTTCCCGACAGCCATTTGCCGAAGTTCCTGCGGCGACGGGTTCTGTTCGCGGCCCAATATGTGCACATGCGCCAACGGACAGCTGTCTCCGAGCTGCGGCTCTGGAGGAGGTAAGGCAGGATCCGTGCCTCGGTGTGCATCCGTGTGGACGGCGTGCACCCCTGAAGGCCCGGCGTGAGCAAAAGCGGCATTTCCTTTCCGTGACGTTTCCTTGTTTTCCTGTCGTGCCTTTGTTTACCCGTGCTTGAGAGGCTGCTTTCTCTCCCTGATTGCATTTGAAAAAAAGCGATGCGTTGCCATTAAGTGTAGCAGCCACCGTTTCAACCTTTTCTGTCACCTTTTAATGTCTGAAAGGCAACCACGGATGATGAGACAGTAGCCTTGAGGAAAAAAAAAGACTCTTTTAATCCGTGCAGATTTTTCCGTGCTCTAGGCCTGAGGCACCAAGCCCTGAGACCCAAGCCCTCTTGACCCCCAGCTGCCTAATGACAGAACGACACCCAGCTAATTTGCCAAGCACAGATCAGAGGGCAGCAAGCCCCAGTTGCAGCAAACAGACCATTTTCTCTCTCTTCAGGGAGCACTCCTCCTAGCTACGGAATCAGCTCCGTGCCTAGAAAGACTGAGCGCTGTCTTTGCGGCGACAGACAACCACGCCTGCTGGAAATGACAATATTTTAGGAAGTCTTCTGCAGCCTTAAGCTACGAGCAGCTGGAAAGAACCCCAGCCTCCCGCAGAACTGGCGGGGACGTTCAGCCTAATCCCGTTTGCACGAGGGGAGGGCCGGATCTGGGCTTCCTTCTGTGCGTAGCTCTGGGCCGCGCTTTCCCGTCGCCCCGTATAGCTTCTTTACGGCACCCCAGCCCCAACCTATAGGAGGTTTTAAGCCGCTTCCTTTCTCTCTAATGAAGGCCACAGATGTTCGTAATCTGCCCAGCAATGCGGAGAATTCCAGTGGGGAGGGAGGTGGGCGGAAGGGCTGAATATCTTGCATTCCAGCCGGCCTTCCCGCTCAGATTTGGAGGGGAAGAAGGCTGTCTTTTTTTTCTTTTCTTTTTAAAGTGGGGTGGTGGAGAAATATAAGACCATCGCACACCTTCCGAGGGTTGGGACTTGGGGAGGGGGGGTTCATTTGTGCTTGGCGGGGCGGTGGGAGGGCTGGCCCCTTTCAGCTCAGGCATGAATGTGGTTTTAGAAACAGACAAAGCAACTGAGGACGGTCCTATCTCTCTCCCCCCCCCCCCCCCGGCCAAACCCTGAAATCAAGAATTTCATTGAATGAGCCCCTAATCCCGATATAACGCCCTCCTACACTGGTTTTCTCATCAGGCAGCTCCCGGATTTCTGTCACAGAGGAAGTAGGCCCCCTTCTCTTGAAACCAGTTGGGAGTTGGCACTAGAGTAAGTCTACCGGATCTAGAGCATCGGCTCCCAGATCGACAAGCAATTCGCGGGTTTTGCCTAGCGGAAAAACGAGACGAGACCTTTGGCCTCCCTGGGGTTTATCCCAGGTCGTCTGAGACGAGTCCTCTTCATTTCAATGGGTCTCCTTGGGTCGGGAGGAAGTTTTGCCCCCCCAGGCCTGTACCTGCAACGTTAGACAGAGGCCTGGATCCGGCGGCGGAGTCCTAGTGAGAGTAGATCTGTTGAATTCATGGGATGGGCACACCTATGTGCCGACGCCTGTCGTTCCGGGAAGGATTCCGTGCATCCGACTCTGGGCGGTGTTCCCTAATTCGATTTAGGCCCTAACGATTCCAAAAGCAGGAGCCGGTGCATCGGCCTCTTGCTCCCGAGTAGACCCACTCTGGAGCCGTCTGAAAAGGGACCACTGGCATCCAGAACGTGGAGGTTTCCACCACGTGGCACAGACTTCCCCTAAAAGTAAAGTTTAAGATTCTAGTCCTCATGGCAGGGCTAATTTAAGCAGGAACTTAACCACACCGGATCAGACAGTTTCCTCCCTCTCACTCAGTCTCAATGCCTTCTGCATCAATTGGGCTTCTTCTACAACCGGGCGATCGGCGCCCTTTTCGAAATCAGCATGGCATGGGTGTCCTGGGGGTTATGGGGGCTGTAGTACTAAAACATCCTGTGGATCGTGGAGTTGTAGTGCAAGAAAGAAGACATTCTCCAAGCTCAGGTTCTAGAGGAATTCCAATATATATATATATTTTTCTCTCCGGTGCCCTCTCCTTCTCCTCCTGCTGTCACTAAATTTTCTCCTCCTTGCTTTCTCAGTCCAGTCGTGCGGCGCCCGATGCATGAACGGGGGCAGCTGCAGTGAAGAAGCGTGCGTGTGTCAGAAGGGCTACACGGGGACCTACTGCGGCCAGCGTGAGTATCTGAAAATGTGTGGCTCACAAAACACACACGCGCGCATGTATGAGCAAGGGGGGAAAAAGCATTTCCTTCACGGCTTCAGGAGCTGATCTGGGGAAGGCGGTCTTCTTAATTTCCGTTTTTATCTTAAAATGCTGGGTGACTTGGGTGCCGGACTTTCCTCCCCCCCCCCCCGTCCCAGCTGCGTTGTTCAGAGGGCTTAGACTACCAAGCCCATCATTCTCATGCGCAGGTGATAGGAGCCTCAGACCAAGAAGGTCAGCAGGCGGGCGGATTTGGGACCCCAATCCGCCACCCCTTCGTTCCACTCCTGTCGGAGTCGACAGCTGGCCGTGCTGGTGAAGAGTGATGGGAGTTGTAGTCTAAAAGCAGAAGCTTTTCCGGCCTGTCCATCAGGCGGGTTCTTGGACTAAGAAAATCTGCGTTGTTCGTTCTCAATTTCTGCCCCGTCCCACCAGGAACCCACATCTTCTCCCTTCTTACCATTAGGAGTCAAAAGCTCCGAACTACATGGAGAAGAAAGTCAATACTTCTCCCCCCCACGCCGTGTCTCTTCCCAAGTTTTCCCACCACCAAGCAGTACTTCCTGGAGAGCCTCCCTCGGTTTCTCTCCAGTCCAATCCCACTGATCCTTCGCTGTCTCTCCTCCTCTTTCTTCCTCATCTACAGCTGTGTGTGAAAGCGGCTGCCAGAACGGGGGCCGGTGCATCGGGCCCAACCGCTGCGCCTGCGTGTATGGTTTCACGGGGCCCCAGTGCGAGAGAGGTAGGTGGGCCGTTCCGGAATGACATTCCAGGCTGAGTGGCTTATAATTTGCTGAACTACAGTTCCCATGGTCCTTTGATGGCAGCTGCAGACCAATAAGATCTGAGAGGACTTGACCTACAGGATTCTGATCCACAGATCCCAGGGTTGAGCCAGTCATTTAAGAGGAAAAAGATTTGAGTTTGGGCCAGTTGTTTTTCTGGAGTAAAGCCACGCGGGCTTGGCATTTCTTGGGGCTGAGAGCCCACTTGTTCGAGGACAGCCCAGACGCTTGTCCGGAGATGGTGCCGTGAATCTCCCCGGACTCCCACAGAAGGGTCTTCCAGGTGGTACATTTCTTTCTCCTCCTGTTGTTTGTCGATGGGAGAGCACAGGATTTTGAGAGATTTGCATCCAAATCGTTACCTGTCTAGCGCTGTAGCGCTGAAGCGCTTTAGCGCTGAAGCGCTTTAGCGCTGAAGCGCTGTACTTCTGTCTCGAAGGCAATTCCACTGTTACTGAGTACCATGTCTGTCGATGTGCTTGGTTGGGTTGGGAAGCATCATAAACTCTAAACTCTATTCCGGGTCTAAACCAATACTTTTTTAAAAAAAAGATCCCTTGGTTTTGTTGGGAACAAAATAACGTGGAAACTTGTGGCGGAAAAAAAAACGGTATAAAGTGAGATGAGAGGAATGTTGCTGGACTCTTGGGGGGGGAATTTCCTTAAACACCGGGGCACGATCCGGTCCTTAAATCCCACGTTTATAAATAGCCACAAAGGAACAAGGTGGAATTGAATAGATAGACCCGGTGTGCCTTACAAACATGGTTCAAATCGGGGCCGTTAAAAACCAGTTTGAAAGTGGTTTACATTTACATGGGGGGGGGGAGCTGGTCGTCTAAGCCGTGGGGTGCCCCCGACTCTGCCATTTCAGGGCAGGATGCCCCCCCCCCTTTGCCTCTTGATCGGGCGAGGCATCGCATCATCCATTTTTCCTAAAGGTTCTCTCCTAACACCCTGAATTCGTAACTCCCCACTGCCCCAAAAATCTGATTTGTTCTTTCTTTGCATCGCACAGCGTTCAAGTCCGGGCACGAAGGGTTTGGAAGGATCGTGTAATGTATGCAAAAAAAAAACCCCACACCTTCGCCTCCCCTTCCCCTTTCTTTCTCCCTCCCCCCCCTCCTCCTCCTGCCTCCCAGGCTTTGGACTTGGTTCAGCGTTGGAGATGAAACAAATTCTGCAGCTGGGCCTACAACCGACCGACGCAGGGCCTTCCCCCCCCTGCCAAGGAAAACATGACTCTCTTGCTGCAGAGAAAGTGATAGGATAAGGTTTCAAAGCCCCCTCTCCCCATCGTGGAAGGCTCGCCTCCCGCCTGCCTGCCTGCCGAGCCCGGCCACTTTTGCTCCCCTATGGGGGGTGGCACGCAAAATGAGCCCCCCTCCCCGGTAAGGCCACGCTCCTTTTACCCTCTTCCCAAAGTCATTTTTCTCCATCCGGCCCCTTCCAGACGGTGTGGGACTACCCCCACCATCGTCCCCGGCAGAGTCTGGCCCGGCAGCCTTTCTGGTGAAGGGTTATTACGTTTCTTGTGATCCCTCTTTGTGGTTTTCGAATTCGACCTGCATCTCCGTGCACCATTTTGTTTAAAAAAAAAAATTAGGAAATCTTTTTGTTGCATGCATGAGCAGAGAATGGTTTAATTCGGGGCATTTGGAGGGAGGGGAAGGGGGGGCTTTTCTGAGATCAGTGCGACCCTTTTGCTGGAAAAGTCGGGGCTCTCAATCCAGAAATTGCTTTCCGCTCTGATACAGTTCTTTTGTGCGTGAGACTTCCCCCCCCGCTAACAACACTAAATGCACACCCAAATCTTGCACAAAACTCTGCAAAAGCAGAGCCAACGGGAGGCGTGTAAGGAGGAGAGACAGACAGACAGACAGACAGCACTTGCTTTGTTAATGGGGGAAATTTGGCACTCAGATTCGTTAATTGAGGAAACACTCTACTTTGGAGGCACTCCACTTTGTAACAAGGCTGGAATGCTTTCTCGCTAGATCATTTCCTGCCCCTTAAGAGACATATTTTTTTCCAAGAGGCGGGAAGTTTTTAGGGTTGAACGGCGTCAAAAAACAGAGTCAGGAAAGTTTGGTTCTTGCATTACAACTTCCATGCTCCCCTGGCTAGCCGGGGGGGGGGGCAGATTTGGGGCATTGCAGTTAATCCCACCGCCCCCAAGCTCCCGCTGAAACCCCATCAGCTGCATGAGAGTCCTCCCCAAGACTTTTCTTCCACGGTTCTCCCGTCTGAGTCGGGCCTGGTGCAGAAAGCTAAAAGAAGGAACTGTCTCATAAACATGGGCTTTTATTAGAAACATCTGGGCGGGAGGGCGGCTGGAGTCGCCAAGAAAGAGCCCTGCACAGCCTCCCCCCCCCTACAAGTACCGTCGGATGGGAACGGTTTTCCAAACAGACGGGATAGGGGGAAGAAGGGAGGGCGCCAGCTGCCGAAGTTTGGATCGTGAAGGCGAGATTTGGCAGCTTGGGAAAGGGCCGTAGGGGACCCGTTCTGGAAATGTGACGGGAAAGTAGCCAAGGGTGATCGATCGATCGATTAACTGTCAGGATGGCACAGTCAATTTGGTTTAGATCCATTTACAAAGCTTTCATCTCAGCGGCTTTGGGTCTCTCCAAACCCCACGTCTGTTTCCTCTGTAACACATTTGAGAGATTTTTGTGGCTTTTTCTATCCAAGCTCTAAATGCATTTAAGAAGGGATAAGGCATCTCCGCCGATCATCCCATGGGGTTCTACAAGGTGTGATGGTTACAGCTGCACACCGATCCTCCAGTTCTGCTTAGAGGCTCATGCGGGGCTACGGGATGTATCCTGATTCAGTCCGGATGGATTCGTATCCCGTGGGGTCTGAGCTGTCGTCCGAATCCCAATTTATCTGTAGATTCGTTCGGGCGAAACGAAAGCGACAATACCTTTCCTGTTTTTGCGCCCACGGATGTGGAATTCGGAGACACGGTAGATCCTAAGCGGAAAAGCAAATTCACCCCATTTCCGACACAGCTCACCTGAGGAGTTTGAAAATGGCCCTTAGTTAGCCTGCCGAGGCGAACGGTGTCTAATCCAGTTTGATTTGTGCCCTGGATCTGAAGTCGAAAATTCACATCCTTTTGCTTCATCCGGAAACCCAAGCTGGGTATTCCAATCCGATCCAAACTTCAGGCACGTCGGTCCGGTTCTGTTTGGGATCGGCCAGAATCCGGTGCGGAACCTGGGAAAAAAACGGTTTCTAAAATAGCTTTTTAAAAAGCACATTATTCTGTCCAGGCGCTTTCTTCCTCCCGACCTAGTCCCGTCTTTACCTCGATAGTTTTGGGAACGCAGATCCCGCGCCCTGGCCTGGCCTCGTGTGAAATCCTCCAAGTCTCCGTGCCAAGAAGCCGCGATTTTGAAAACCCTTTCACGCTCCCGTCACTTCTTGCCTTCCTCCGCCGCTTGGCTCTTGCCGTCACCGTCCAGATCTTCGTAGTAAAAAAGGAGAAAATTCTGGCTCCGGTCCTTTTTGACGGGACCAGACATTCCAACGGCTGAGATTGGGGGGGGGGGGGGGAGAAGAGAGAGAAATTTAGAAAAACAGGCGTAAGGAAATTAAAAAGCGAGACACAACCTTCCTCCTTCCAAGTTTGGGCTTTTATAACTTTTTTTCCCCCCACGGCTCTCATGGGCTCCGAGACACGTCTTGTTTTTAACAAAGATGCTGCTTCTGAGATTATTTCAGGGTCTGAACCCCTTCCGTGGGGCATTTCCTTTTGTGAACTACAATTCCCATCATCCCCGCTCTGGACGGCCGTTGCCCCAGCTGGCTTGCGGGGGGGATTATTGGATCTGTGGTTCCTCCTGTGCTGATCCCTCGGAGTGCCCTTTTGTCTTAATAAAACGGGGATAAAATCCTCGGAGCCGTTGGGGGAGACTACAGATCCCATCACGCCTTCCTGGCCACGCCGGGCAGGGAGAGATCCCGGCCGCACGTCGCCTCTCCTGAAAGGGAGCGGCCCCAAGATTTGGAAACGAGGCCGGGCCAGGGGGAGACGGAGGCGTCCCTCTTGTCCTCGGGCGGCACTTTTCCCCGGGACGGCCCACCCCGTGGGAATTTTTTAATTTTAATTTTAATTTTTTCGTTTTTGAGAGAGAGAGAGAGAGGTTGATTCTGGAGATCTTGCGGAGTTGACTCGGGACAGCGGGAGAATTCCAAGGCCAGCCCAGCTGGGTTTTTTTGTTTTTGCTCTCTGGCTCTCGCTCTCTTCATCCCAGCGTGACCGGTTTTGGAGAGGCTTCCCTCTTGTTCCCCTGCCCTACTGACCTCCACGGAGCCCGCCAGCCGCCTTTCTCCCTACCGCCACCACTCCATCCGGCTCTGTTTTGAGAGCAAACCATCCCGGGGTTGTTGTGAGAACCGAGTCGCGGCCGGAGGCAAGGGAAAATTCCCTTGGCTCCGGTCCCGAACGCTTGGTTTGGTTCTAAGGAAGGGAAGAAATTGCCGTCGGCCCGGGAACTGCCTCCCAAACGGGGTTCGGAGAAGTCCTGCGGTGTGCGTTACTGGGCGTACCGAGTTCAAGTTGTGCCACACACATTCATCCAACGCCAGGGGCTCCTTTTCGTACGGTTGAGTCGGATCCGTCCACTCCGCAACCCAAACGTTCGTCTTTGCCGTCCTTCCCTTTCTCCATCAATGACAGAGCTTGGGACGTTACGTTTTTTAAAATTTGTTCCCGTGACGGGGTTGGAAAAGGAGCCCGTGGGGTTTTTCCTGCCAGGTTGCTGTTTTAAAAAGATGTTTCTGGGGTGCTGGTCCTCATGATGGTGAATCAAGAATGTTTTTTAAAGGGGATCTGCGGTCAGGGCTGGTATTATGAACAGTGACAGGGAATAACTCCCTATTTTTTTAAATTTTTTGTTGGGTTTTGCTGCAGGCTTTTTCCTAACGTTGCTGCTTGAAATCCCTTTTCCAGAGAGATCGGGGGCTGAACCTCGGGAATTTTGCCTGCGGAAGTAGCCACCCTAGCTTTAAACTACAAGCGACACTCCTAAAGTAAATCAGGATCCCTAGTCCTCATGGTTTCCAAGAGAGAACCGATTAAAGCTTGCAACTTTAGGCCAGATAGAGAAGGAAAATGAGAATGTGGGGAGGAGAGAAAAGGATCGGGCCGGGGGGGGGGGAAACGGATGGACATTTTGGGGGGCCCTTCCCAGAGATGCGTAGGGGGGGGGTGTGTTTTCTTCCGGCAGAGCCCCATCCCTCTCAGACTCAGACATTTGGGACAGAGTTCACCTCCCCGGGCCTTAATAGAGTTTGATGGGGCCCTCATTAAAATCTTTAATCACCCGACCCATTAAAATCCAGCCCAAGAAGCAGCCTGGCCGGCTGCCAACCCGCCCGCCCGCCCGGGCCTCTCGTCTGCGGAGGCGCAGACGTCTCCCTTTCGAGCTTGGACGGGAAAGGCTGAAAAAATCTATTTTTGTCCAGGTTTCTCTCTTTTTCTCTCTCGTTCAGACACACACACACACACACACACACACTTGTACGAGTCCCCGTTTCCCTTCTTGCTCCCCTCCTTTTTTGCATCCGTCCGCACTTCCTCGGGGTTGGCCGTCATCCGGGGGGTGGGTGGGTGCAGAGCGAACGGCGAGCCGGTCCAGAGAGCGAGGGAGAAAATGCTCTCCAGAAAGAAAAAAAGAGGGATCAAGAAACCAGCCAGCCAAGGCTGGGCTGTGGGGTTGTGGTGTGTAATCCAGTGCCACCGTTTGGGGTTAAAAGGGACCCCCGTGCCGTTCTTTTTGGGAAAACCAGCGTCGGCAAATCTCGAGGCGAAGGCCAAGCCTTCGAAGGACTCTCCGTCTCCATCCAAAACAGTTCCTGGGCTCGGAAACGGGCCCCGTTGCCTGTTGTGCGATGCGAGGATGCTGGTCCTACCTCGCCGGGTTGTTGTGTGCGAGAAACGAAAGCAAGAAAGGGGGGCGGTGTTGGAGCTTTTTTGAGAAACAGTACGTTTGGGCGGTGGTTTTATTAGGAGGTGGCTATCCTAAAAGCCAGATCTTCTAACCATATAAACGACATGAGAAAGGTCGGACAGCGGAGTGCGTTTGGGGGCCGATAAAGCATCACATTGTCTCACCAGAGGGGGGAAAAAATCATTTTAATGTCCTTGCTCGTTTTAATTATTTTAATTATTTTTCCGGTTCCCCGGGGGGGTTGGAATCCGACTGTTCCCGGTTATGGAAAAGCTTTCTCTCCATCTTTTTCTCCTTCTTGAATGAGCGAAACCTTTGCATGCGAGAATCGTCAGTGGCCTCGAACGAGCTGCAGATATATTTCTGCCAAGCACCTCGGCCAGGACGGGCGACCTCCGGATTTTGAAGCCGGAGAGCGGTCCAGTTTGGCTTGGGTTTTCCTTCCCTGTTTCCCTCCTGCCGTGTCTGAGGATTCACCTCTTTTAAAATCTGACGGCCTGCAGAAGGGAAGCTGCCCAGCGTTGCATCTTTCCAACCGTGCAAAAACGTCTCGGGCCTCGGCCGCGGTACCCCCCGTCCCCCACTCCGCCCTGGCCCTGCCTGGTTGCGGAGCACTAGATTCCAGCCTTCCTTGAGGTCTGGCCGGAGCTGCGCCACCAACCGTACCACGGAGGGGGAGAAAAAAAGCCAAGGACCAACATCTCGAAGGTGAAAGGGTGAAAATCAGGCTTAGAGAAGCAGATGCAGAGCTCAGAAAAGCTCCTTCTGTGGACTACAAGTCCCAGACGGTGTGGCCGCTGGCCTTCGGAGTGTTCCCGTCTGAAACAAAAAAAGAGGAGCGAAAAGGATCAAACGCCGGACAAGCGGATCTATTTGGCCGTCTGCTTTTCCCTCCAGAGAAACAGGTGCGGCAGGTTGTTATTGGGGTCTTCCAAAAACCTGCGAGACCTGTTTGACCAGGAATAGGGGCATAGACTGGGGAAAGCAGAGCCCCTTTCGAGCCGCTTCCCGGGGACTCTGTGAGCCTTCCCCGCCTGCCTAGTTCATTTTCGAGGGGTGTTCCTCCTCCCCGATTTCGGGGTGTGGGTCATTTTGGCGTCTCCAGATGTCCGCGGCCAGACTTAAGCCGCCCTCTTTGTTTTCTTCCCCCCCCCCCCCCCGTTCCTCTAGATTACCGCACGGGGCCGTGCTTCAGCCAGGTGAGCAACCAGATGTGCCAGGGCCAGCTCAGCGGCATCGTCTGCACCAAGACCATGTGCTGCGCCACCATCGGGCGGGCCTGGGGCCACCCGTGCGAGATGTGCCCGGCTCAACCTCACCCCTGTCGACGGGGCTTCATCCCCAACATACGCACGGGCGCTTGTCAAGGTGAGCGGGCGCTGAAATCCCTGGAGACCGGGTTTTCGGAGGCCCTGATACCACCTGTGCCATCTTTGGAGGGACGGATAGCAAGGAAAAAAGATGCCTCCCCACCCCGCACCAATGACAACGTCCAGAATCCCTTTTCGAAGATCCGAGAGAGAGATCTTTTCCGGGCCTTTCCGGAAGGACCCCAAGCGCGCTCTTTCCTCATTTTCCTCCCCACCCCTTACAGATGTGGACGAATGCCAGGCCATCCCCGGACTCTGCCAGGGGGGGAACTGCATCAACACCGTCGGCTCCTACGAGTGCAAATGCCCAGCGGGTCACCGGCAGAGCGAGACGAGCCATAAATGTGAAGGTGAAAAGGATTTAAATATATATATTTATATATATATATATATTTGTGTAACTCCTGGGGAGGGGAAAAGATCATCCCTGTCAGTGGGCACAGAATCGGGTAGGTGAGAAGGCGTGATTCATTTTTTTAAAAGCGGGAGCAAGACACTTTGTGCATGTTCAGACGCCTTATGTGCTCTGATCGTTTATTTTTTTTAAGCAGGGGGGAACCAGAAATGCGATCCCCTTGGAGACAGGATGTGTTGTTGTGCATGTTTCGAGGCAAGGAGGGGAAGGCGTCCCACGTTCTCAGCTGGGTTGCAGTCGAGACCCGCTCCCTTGTCGCTGTGGCGGTTTTGCCCAGCGACGATGGCTTGTTTTCACCCTGAGGGGTTTGGTTTCATCTGTCGGGGAAGAATGTGAGGTTTGGTTGGTGGCGGGAGGGGAGGGGGAGAAACACAGTTCTAGGTGGGAGACGGGTGGGGCTTTAATAGCTGTATTTCAAGCCTCCCAGAGAGACCTGTAAGCAATGCTTCGTGGTGGAAAAGCTGCGTCACAATTATCTCATCGGCATCCTTAACTCTGCCCTTTCAGAGAACGAGAGAGAGAGAGAAGGTAGCGGGGAGGGGGAAAAAATTCCCCAAATCCCCAGCCAGCCTTAGAGCTTCTCACCGGGTGGGGATATTCAGCCTCTCCGCTTCCTCCTGGCCAAAATCCACATTTGAAATTTGTTTCGAGGGCGTCTTTCCCGCTGGCCTTTTTGCTCGCCCTTCCTGCTGCCGGCCCAGTTGGAACGTTGGTGGACATCCCGTGGCTTCCCAGGCGGCTTGCCGAGAGTCCACCTGGAGCCGCTATTTTGGACAAGGGGCTTTCAAGGTTCCCGAAGCTTCTCCAGAGCCACCTTCCAAGCTGTGGAAAGGGAATCGGATGTCCCCGTGTGTGTGTGTGTGTTGTGTTGTGTTGTGTTTGGCCTTCAATCCCGCCGTTGTCTGGGTCTCAAGAGTCTTGGACACCCATTTGGATCATGGCCGGGAGGAATGATTGGGAAGGAGCCAGAACCCCCTCCATGCACCAGGTCCTCCTCCTTCTTCTCCTGCATCTGTGTTTATTTCTTTTTTCTGCCCGTTGCTGGTGGCCAAGATCCGTCTACCTCCTGCCCCCCCCCCCCGGGCCGTCGGCTCGGCTGAAACACCACCTCTGTCCAGCTCTCCCCGATCAGCTCATTAGGGGCTGTATCGAAAACTCTGCACCCCTCGGCCATCCCTCGCCCATCCACCTTCGCCCCGTGCTGGTTTTCCAACAACGATTCTCTTAACATCTTGTCCTTTTCTGGAACTTGTCGAGACTTACCGTCGGGAGACGGCATGCAAGCTGGGCAGGAGTGTGGAAACTTGTCGTCCCGTGGGAAGTAACTTGTGTTTGTGTGTTTCCCTCCCCCCAGATGTGGACGAATGCAGTAGCGTGCCCGGGATTTGTGACGGGGGAGAGTGCACCAACACGGCCGGCAGCTACGTCTGCGCCTGCCCCCGGGGCTTCATGACCAGTCCGGATGGGTCCCGTTGCGTCGGTGAGACACACCTCGTGAATCCTGCCCCCCTTCCCTTCTAGCAAGAGGCTTCCCTGGGGTTCGATCTTGGTTGGATTTTCTTGGGGAAAAAAAAGAAGAAGCCCGAGGATCTTATTGGGTTTTAGTTCAACTTTTACAGTAGGATTCCCTTATCCGCGGGATCAGTATCCGCTGATTCACTGCTCTACCATCTGAAATTATTACAAGAAAAATCCTAGAAATATATATCTTTCTAAAGGTGAAGTTACCAGAACTAGCCACTAGAGGGAGCCAGAGACCACGCCATGAACAACGTTTGCTATTATCCACGCTTTCCAGCATCCGCGGAGGGGGTTTGGAACTGATCCCCCACAGATAAGGGGGATTCCCGATCATTCGGCTATTTCAGTTTCCCAAACAGAGTTAATTTTTCCATGGTTGAAGAAATTATCAAATGCACAGAATCAGACCTGGTTGATTTCCCGGTTTGGTTACCTGTGTTGTTACCTAGAGAGTGATTCATTTTATAAAGACATTTCCACTGTGATTCCCCCCCCCCCCTTGCCGAACGGCAAGGTCCAGAGTTTAATAAACCAGCCTGGTTCCCCTTAGTGTGTTCAATTTCTCTTGCTGCCTCAAGATGATGGGTTAATAAACTATGCTGATGGGTGCTCTGTCCAGCCTTGAACCCGAAAGGGAGTGGGGGTCCCAAAACCCATCAGCCACTAGGCGATCGAAGGCAGTCAGACTTTGGCAGGGAGGGATTCTGCGTCCCCCTCAAAATCCCGGTGGATTCTGCCACTGCAAAGTTGTAATGTTGCAAAATTTGTGCCAGATTTTAATATTCCTTTCCGAAAGCCAGGCATAGTTGTCTGCGTCTTCTTTTTCTTATTTTTCCTCCTGGGGGGGGGGGGAGGCAGCCCACGAGCAAATTCCTCATGGTTTGAAGTGGGAGGGGGGGAAAAAAACATGCTTCACAGCTGTTTCTCTTTGCTGGGCTCGACTCCCCACCCGCCCTGTGGTTTCCCCCCCCCCTCCATCCCGTTCACAGCAAAACATCATTTGCCCTTCAGGAAGATGGCTCATCTTTTTGGCTTCCATGTCTACAGGCAACAGAATCCCCTAAGATCTATTTTTAAAAAAATAAAAATAAAAATGTAGAGCTCGGAAACTTTCCCTTAGTGGAAGGCGTCTGGTTCCCACCGTCCCGCAACCGGCAGCGGTCAGCGGCCGCGCCGGTTGAAGAGTTTGTGAGCCTTGCAAAACACAGAGATGCCAACAGTGAGGGTTTTTTTTAAATAGCCAGGGCAAAGCAAAGTTATTTCTATAGGAATGTATAATGCAGTAATACGTGGTTCTCGTAGCGCTGCCCGGTCGAGTGCTATTTGCTACAGCGCACGTGGTTGGGCAGCCGTTGTCTAGACAGCTAAGCAGGACGACGGCTGCGTCGCATTGCTCCATTCAAAATAAATAAGTAAGTAAAAGCAGTGTAACTCTTTACTGTGAACGATGTAACTTCTGATGAACAAGGATCAGTTTCCCCACCTCTGTGAGCGCCTGTCTGTCCGTGAGCATGTCGGCGTGTTTGTATCACCCCTGTGTCTTTTCATCCATGGGTGTGTTGGCACCTCTGTGTTTTTGCGCATGGTTTGTGAGAACCGGAGCGAAATCGGGAAGGGATGCCTCCTTTCCGGGATCGGACACCCGAGACCCTTATCACGGCCGCCCAACCGTTCCCCAAACTCGGATCCCGATTTAATTAGGGAACCTGGCTTTTAAAAATAACTCCGAGCGCCCGGAGGGACTCTTCGGTTCGCCCCCCCCAGCCCATCGCCGCTCGCCTACGTCATGCACCGGTGGCCCGTTTCCATACACACACCCCCAATCAGCCGGCAAACCTATGCTGTAATCGTGCTGTCACAATATTTTTTCTGGCGAGGGATTCGGGCGTCCCGGTGGGTCCTCGGATTACATCCTGGCTCCTGAAAGGTTCCTTTGTTCCAGGGGACGGAGCGAGTGTCTCCAGGACGCTGAGAGGCTGGGATGGATGGTCCCAAGATACCCCAGGGCCGCTTAAGATTGTTTGCTGGTGTTTCACCAGTTAAGCGACCCAAATATTGGGAATTATCTCAGACGCTTTGAGAACAAGCTGGCTTACTGCTGCTCCCTGTTTTTTCCGGTGTGTCCGGCACATTTTTTGGGGGGCGCGTTGTTTTCCAATTTCTCATCAGCCCGGGGGCTCCCCAGATTCTCAGATTCCCCATCATTTGAGCCAGAACTGAGACCCAACCCATGTAGACCTGCGGGCCAGCATCCTTGGAGTTTTGCCGAAAGCCGTCCAGTGCTTCGCATCCCTCCAACACGCCTGCGGGAGAGCAGCGGCTGGCGTAGCATCGCCTTGGTCGTCTGCCGGACTTGTTATAGAAAATGGCTGAAAGCGGCAGCATGGGGAGGGACGGGCAAAAATCTGGAGCTGGCTTTGCTGCGCCCGATCCTCCTACCTGCCGTGACGCAGGGGGTTCGGGCCAAGAAGCCGGTGGCAACGAGCTGAAAGGGGCTCCCTGTTCCCTCCCGGCCATGACACCAGCCTCGCCAAGGTTTTGTGTCCGATCAACCGAGCGGCCGGCTGGGAAATTAAGTCGGTGACCTTAATTTCCAGCCGGGAAATCAATAAATCAGTTTCAGCCGTGTTTATTTTGCCATTGGTCAAGATGGGTGGTATAAAAATCAAATCAATAAGTAAATCCCCAGAAGGCGATGTGGGGCACGGGGGAGAATTGAAAGGCTTGTAGAGAAGTAGCCGCTCGGCTCCCTGCCTAGACAGGCTCGCTTTCTACCTCAAGGGAATAATATTCTTGAATTGCTGTGGTTTTGGTTTTGGTTTTTCCTCGTAGTCTATAGAAGCCTCCATTTGTTTTGGAGTCTCTGCCTCCGAGGGGGGGAAATCCAAGTGGTGTTGAGGATTATGGGGTTTGTAGTCGGATCTCCTCCCCCTTTCGCACCGCTCTGGGTGATCCAGCTCCGTGGTTGATTGGAGCCTGACTCCATTTAGCCCCCTCTCTTAGGTCCTGCGCTTCGCTTTGCAGAAACCACATCCTGGCCAAGGCACTTAACGGCAGGGTTGCAAAAAAGAAAAGAAAAGAAAGATGATTAAAGATGGCATTGGCATGGAGGGTTGCCCCATGGCCTTTGTGGGGGGGGGGAAAGGGCACACAATTAAAGACAATTACTGTGCAGAAAGAGCCACCCAGACTACAGACGTCACCCGTTTTTTTCCTTCTTAATTTCTTTGCTACACAGGCCTCGGGGGGGTGGGAACAGAGTGTTTGCTGGATACGACCAGACCCTTTTCCCCCTTTCGGATTTCCTCCTGAAACCCAATCCGAATGGGTCCTTGCATCTCTGGGGAGGGGGGGGGGTGGACCCTGAGAGTCAGCTTTGGGAGAAGGAGGCAAAAAAAACCACAAAACAAACCCACCCTGGTTTAAAACACTAGATAGGTAGGTAGGTAGATACTGTTGATACAATCATCTTTTGCAAACGGCCTTGCTTGACTGCATTTCCTGCACAGACGAGGTCGGGCCCTCCCTTGGAGGCTGGCTTTGGCTCGGCGGACCCTCCGACACACACACCCCCCTTTCTCTCCTTCCAGACCAGCGGATCGGCACCTGCTTCTCGGCCCTCATCGGCGGGCGGTGCGCTGGGGAGCTGCCGGGCCAGTACACGAAGATTCAGTGTTGCTGCGACTCGGGGCGCTGCTGGGCCATCGGTCAGATCCCCGAGATGTGTCCGGTTAGAGGGTCAGGTGAGTGAGTCTGAGAGCAGGGGTGGATTCGGGGTTAGAGATGGCCGTCCTGTTTGGGGGGGGGGGGTGAAAACGACAGGGCCGGGGCCAAAACACATCCTTATTTTAGCTTCAAGAATATACTGTTAACCACTAAGCCTTTATTATTGCATCTCTTACATGTCCTTAAGTTTCTTCAGACTTATGGACTAGTGATGTCCAAAATGCTTGTCTTTTAACAGCCTTCTCAGCTCTTGCAAACTCAAAAGTTGTGGCTTCCTTTAGGGGATCCGTCCATCTCGTATTGGGTCTTCCTCTTTTCCTGCTGCCTTCCCCCTTTTCCCAGCCTGGGGGTCTTTTCCAAAGAATCTGGTCTTCTCATGATGTGCCCAAAAATAGGACCGCCACAAATCGCATCGTTTTGGCTTCCCGGGAAGAGAGTCCAGGCTTGATTTAGGACAGCCCCCTTTTGCCTCTGGCCACGGGATCAAGTCTGTACAAGTCTCAAGTTGGAAACAATGTTCTGCTTGGTTTCTTTTCTTTTTCCCCCCCTCCGCCCCAGACGAATATCGTCGCTTGTGCATCGAAGGTCTCCCAGCGGTCCCGGGCTTTCCCAGCACGTTCCCGGGGGTTCCTGGCTTTGGGCCCAACGGAGTTGGACCTGGCATCAGCAGTCCGGGAAGCTTTGGGCCCAACGGAGCGAACGGGCAAGGCGGGATTCCCGGGTTACCGGGCATGGGGCCAGGAAGCTCGAGCATTGGTAAGCGAAGAAAGAAAGAAAAAAAATCACGCCAGGATTTTGTTTTGCATGAAAATTTCCAGAGATGCCTACTAGCTTTTGCACCAGTAACAACCGGCCGCCTGGGTGTGTCTGTTTATCTGCTTAAGGGACGGCCACCCTGAACCAGACGATTGACATCTGCAAGCATTTCACCAACCTGTGTCTGAACGGGCGCTGCATCCCCACGCCGTCCAGCTACCGCTGCGAATGCAACATGGGGTACAAGCAAGATGTCCGTGGCGAATGTATTGGTGAGCAGAGGGGAGTGCGTCTGCCTCCCTGGCTGCGGAGCAGCTTTTTGAACCCGGGTCTTGGAAATACAGAAGGACCGCCACATTCTCTGGGGATCAGCTCCAAGCCCCCCCCCCGTGGATGCCGAAAAGCGCGGATACAACAAACCCGAGAGAGAGAGAGAGAGAGAGAGAGAGAGAGAGAGAGAGATCTGGCTCCCTCTAGTGGCCAGTCCTGATAGTGTACCTTGGAAAGATTTAATATTTTCAGGCAGCGGATAACTGAAACCGCGGATACAGTAATCCTACTGTAACGTGTTAGGGTTTAAGCCACAAACCCGTTTCTCAATAGCAGCAAGTTTTTAGCTAACCTCAAGGTATTGCTAAACAGCAATAAGTAGATACAGAGTGTAACTTAATGTTAAGTAATATTAGCTCCAGATAGTAACTGGAAAAGGAACTCTGCCAAATTCTGCTTAAGTTACCAAAACTAGTAATTGCTTCTATTTAATAGAATCTTGCTGCGAATTCGTGAGGTCATAATTTTCAATCGATTTTTTCTAAAACAAAATATCTTTATTTATGTATTCAAGAAAAGATCAGAGAGGGGGGCAAAAAAACCTCATAAAAGGTATGTGATCCCTGTTACCCTCTTCACGGCCCGTGCCTTTTAATTTAAATATTTCCTTGGAAAAGCACTCAGAAGAAGGGTTTTTGTGATGGCCGTAGTGCCGAAACGGAAGGCAAAGTGGAAGGGTCTCCGCCATGATCGGGGAAGGGAAATTATGGGCCCCACCTGTCGGGAAAAGAGTCTGAGAGATTTAGGAGGTAAAAAAAATTATAATTCAGTCCCCACTCTCTCTTTATGCTTGTTGGTAAGGGAATTATTTATTTATTTATTTATTTAACTTTATTTATTTATTTATTAATTACAATAATATACGTTGATTGGATGCTCTGTGACTCAGTCAGGGTGAAACTCAGTGTGTTGACGGGGAGAGATTTAAATGCCTAGAAAAAACAACAGGATAGATAGATAGATAGATAGATAGATAGATAGATAGATAGATAGATAGATAGATAGATAGATAGATAGATAGATACAGATATAGAGTAGATTTGCCAGAAGGGGGAACTCATTTTTTTTCATGCTGCAGGAAGAGAAATTGCAATCTGGGCTTTGCTGGGGGAAGGCAGAAGGTTTTAAGCCTTCCGGGGATCCGTGGAGTGGATTCTCGGTTGCCTTCTTCCCCTCCACGGGATCCGTGAAGTCAACGGGCCAGATCTGAACCCACCTTTGTTGCTGGACTACATGTCCCAGATT
This sequence comes from Intellagama lesueurii, assembly GCA_037013535.1. Taxonomy (NCBI): domain Eukaryota; kingdom Metazoa; phylum Chordata; class Lepidosauria; order Squamata; family Agamidae; genus Intellagama; species Intellagama lesueurii. The sequence continues at coordinate 2,595,207 of JBAJHW010000020.1, read as the reverse complement.
CCTCTCAGTCGGGATGATGAGAGATGTAGTCCAGAGGGGCTTTTCTGTGCGCTGCAAGTGGGGAGGGGGAAAAAAAAAGCATGATTCTCTCCTTTGGCGGCTCTTTTCAAGACATCGACGAATGCTCCAGCAGCCCCTGCCTCCACGGTGACTGCGTGAACACCCCCGGCTCCTACCACTGCAAGTGCCACGAAGGGTTCCAGAGCACGCCCACCAAACAGGCCTGCATCGGTAAGTCTGGGCAAGAGGGTCTGTCCGGGGGCAGGCGACGTTGGAAGGGGAGCGTCTGGATGATGACGAGAAGAAGGGTTGGCCATCACAGCCGGGGAGAGTCTCAAAAGCCTTGTGTTTTACACACAACTGTCAAGGAAGATTTTACACCCTTTCTTGGATTAGTCCATCTCTTTCCTCTGACGCCCCTTCAAAATTTTGACTTAAAAGCGTATTTATTCTATTTACTTAAAGTATTTCTGTCCCACCTTTGCTTCCCGAAAGGACCCCGTTTGAAAAAAATGAATCTTCTTTTCTGACGTTTATTTAGCGAGCGGGTTTGTATATGAAAGCTCAAAGCTTGCAAGCATTTATTGATGCAAAATATAAAATAGATGAGTATGCATTTTGCCGTTTGCAGCCTGATACAAAAATCTCCATTCACATGTGCCCATGGTGTTTTAATCCAGAGAGAAAATGGTTTGATTTAATAGACTAGTTTCTTAGCGCTTCAGCTTCGTATTTCAAAAGACGCAAGTCCGCAAATACATTCTTAATGTTAAAAAAAAATTAACTCTCATGCAAGTCACTTTAAAAAGTTACTTAAAACCTGAACACGTATTTTAGGATATTATAAAAGCATAATAGCGCATGGCAGAGCAGAAGGCATTGCTAAGCAAGTCACGACTTATTACGTAGTTTTTAACCCACCTTGGCAAAGATTTTTCTCCCTTTCTCAGTGAAAGACAAAACCTGTGACGGAGTTTGCAGCTGTTTCCAGCTGTTGCACGAACTCAGGATGGTTTCGGGCGCACGGTTCCGCCTTCAAAGCGCTCTCTTTCCCCTGTCTAGATATTGACGAGTGCATCTTGAACGGAGTGATGTGCCGGAACGGGCGTTGCGTGAACACCGATGGGAGTTTCCAGTGCATCTGCAACGCCGGGTTCGAAATCACCCCGGACGGCAAGAACTGTGCCGGTAACAACAACCTCTTTGCTCCCAGAGCGAGGACAAAACCGGGTGATGTTGGAATAGCCGAAACCCTGTTGTGCTGTTTGAGAGCAGTTATGCCTTGGACATTATGGCGCAACAGGATTTCAACCTGTGGGGCTCTGTGCTCGCATAAGCAGGACTCCTTGCCACATCAAGTCGCTCTCCGATTTCCTTAAAGCCCGAGCCCGTCCGGAGAAACCTGGTCTCCGAAATTTCAGATCTGATGTACAAATTTTAAAGTCAAAGGTTCAGACTTTGGGGGATACAGCGGAGGGACGGATGGGTCACGCCCGAACTTTCTTTCCACAGACCACGACGAATGTGCCACAACCAACATGTGCCTGAATGGGATGTGCATCAATGAGGACGGGAGCTTCAAGTGCATTTGCAAACTGGGGTTCGTTCTGGCCCCCAACGGGCGCTACTGTGTCGGTGGGTATCTCCCGGTGCCGAGCAGAAACGGTGAGAGGGCTCCGGAGCAAATCCCGGGCGTCCGGTTTGGCCTGCCTTCTTCCTTTCTGCGGATGTCTGGGTTGAGGTGTGCGTGATTAGGGCGGAAAAAGCAGCAAGACTTAGAGAGAAATGAGTCTGTCGAAGTCCTTGGGGGAAAACGAGAGGGGAAAGCCAGTCGGGTCAGTTGGGGAAGATAAATGTTCTAGTCCTCATTGAGGCAGAAAATTCAGCGGTCCTCCAAAACCTGGTGGGCCACCAGAGGTTCATTCGGAGAGGAACGGCGCCCCGTGCAGGGCTTGGGAGGTCCTCTCCGAGTGTTGACGGAGGCTCCCCCTCTTTCTTGGCAGACATTGACGAGTGCGAGACCCCCGGCATCTGTATGAACGGCTGGTGCATCAACACCGAGGGCTCGTTCCGGTGCGAGTGCCTGGGAGGCTTGGCCATCGGCGTGGACGGGCGGGTCTGCGTGGACACCCACGTCCGCAGCACCTGCTACGGGGGCATTACCTGTGCTCGGCCCTTCCCGGGGGCCGTCACCAAATCTGAGTGCTGCTGCGCCAACCCGGACCACGGCTTCGGAGAGCCCTGCCACCCGTGCCCGGCCAAGAACTCAGGTGAGTGTCCGGTCGGAGAAAGACCCTCTGCGCGTCGTGCTCAGGGAGCGAGTGAGGATCTGGTCTCTGAACGATCCACGTCCTCTCTCTTTCCCCAGCTGAATTTCAAGCCCTGTGCAGCAGTGGGATTGGGATCACGGCCGACGGGAGAGGTGAGTTCCAAGCAATGGGCCTAACGATGAACGAGACGTTGTATATTCAAGAAGCAGATGTGGAAAGCATAAATCGGGAGAAGTTCCTTTTTTTCATGGACTATGACGCTCACAGTCCCCATGACACTGTTGGTCAGGGGATTCTGGGAGTCGTCATCCGGAAAAACCAGACTTTTCAAAACGCTCGTAAAATGGTCAAGGTTCGTTTTGTCTGGATCGCCCTTGGCAAGGATTTGGGGGCCGAGGCAGGTACGTCACCGGGGTGGAGGGAAAAGGAGGTGCGTTTCTCAAATTCCGTTCCCCCGGCGCAGATATCAACGAGTGCGCCTTGAACCCGGACATCTGCCCCAACGGCATGTGCGAGAACCTGCGGGGCAGCTACCGCTGCGTTTGTAACTTGGGCTACGAGTCGGACACCACCGGCAAGAACTGTGTGGGTGAGTGTGGGGTCGGAGAGGGGCGCCGAGGGCGAGCCCTGCCCGGTGAGGGCGGAAGGCGGCTCAGGGGGTTGGCGTGCTCCCGACCCGCGGGGGCCTTCCCTCCTAGCACCTCTCTCTCTCGTGACTCTTCCCCTAGATGTGGACGAGTGCGCCGTCAACCGCCTGTTGTGTGACAACGGTTTGTGTCGCAACACGCCGGGGAGCTACAGCTGCAGCTGCCCGAAAGGGTTTGTCTTCCGGACGGATACGGACACCTGCGAAGGCAAGGAGGAGGCGACGGTCCTCCATCCTCCGACGGGTTTTCTTCCCCCTCTTCTCTTCCTGCTCCGTTCTCGTCTTCCGTGGCCCGGAGGGGTGCTCGGTTCCGTGGGATTTGGGGTGGAGGGTGGGAATCCCCGGGCGGAGCCCGACAGGTGGAGTGTTTGTGCACATTCCGTGCCCTCTGGAGGTTTCAACCAGAGACTAGCAGAACGGCATTGGCCCTTTCAATGGGTGGAACGCACCCCTCAAATGTCCAGGGAGGGCAGGTGTCCGTATCCGTACGTGGCACAAAAAAAACACCTGTGCATGCTCGGTGGTTCGGATAGCATCCCGGAACGAAAGGGCTTCTCTCCCTTCCAGATATCAACGAGTGCACCGCCAGTCCTTGCGTGAACGGCGTTTGCAGGAACAACGCGGGCTCCTTTGCCTGTGAGTGCTCCCCGGGAAGCAAACTGGATTCCAGCAGGACCATCTGCGTCGGTAAAGATTCTGGCGTCTGCTCTTCGGGATCAGTGGGGGCACAGGGGGAGGATTTCAATCGTGGGCCTCCCCGCCTTGCGCAGCCATTGGCTGCCATGAGGCACCAAAGAGGCGCAGCCCGGACGTCTTCCTGCCGCCTTGCTAAGAGCAACATCCGTCTCTCCCTTCGCCGTTGAGCACGGCCGGGGCCGCTAGAATCAAAACACGGGACGTTTCCAGGAACAGAAATTGTGAATAGCCCCTGTCCCTCTGGGACTTTTCCCTCCACCACCTTTCTCCCCCAAAGACACACAGATGACTAAAACATGCGAGGGACTGACATCGTAGCCAACTAGAGTGTTCGCCTACGGTGGAACACACCCATTTTAAAAGCCGTTCGTCAAAAAGCACAAAAGCCCCACTAAAATTATCCTGCATGCTGAAACTTTTTGTTTAAGGTGAAGTGCGTTGGGGTGGCTGGTTCTGGAACAGGTCATCGAGAGCTATTAGCTCCACAAAAGACCCGCTCCCAGTAGAGGGGCAAAGTGATAGAACGGCGCACCCTGGCTTCTGTTCGTGTCCCCGGGAAAAGCCAGGGTGTCGGGTGAACTGAAGGTTTGGCTTCTCCCTTTCTCCCCCTAACCAGACAGCATGAAGGGAACCTGCTGGCTGAACATCCAGGACGGGCGTTGTGAAGTGAACATCAACGGGGCCACCCTGAAGTCGGAGTGTTGCGCCACCCTTGGGGCCGCGTGGGGCAGCCCCTGCGAGCGCTGCGAGATCGGTAAACGCCCGCTCGTCCTTCCCGTGGAGAAGTTGGGAAAGTTTTAACTGGGGAGGAGGGTCGCTCCCCAACAACCTGGCTGGACGGGGAGGGATGATGGGGTGTGTCGTCCCAAGCCCGTCACAATCCCTGAGCCTCTGAAGAACTTCTGGAGCGAAGGCCGTGGGGTCTCTCACAATGCTCCGTCTGTCTTTTGCACCGCAGATCCCGCCTGTCCGAGGGGCTACGCCAGAATGAAGGGCATCTCTTGCGAAGGTACCGAGGACGCTGGCTCGGTCGGGGTTACCCTGCCTTTCCGCCACTGGGCTTTGGTTTCCTCCCTCTCGCCTTCTCCTGCCCCGTCAGCCACGGAGGGGAGGCCTGTTGTCTCAGAGAGACGATTTCTCGAACCCAGAGCCCTGCTTCTGAGCTGGGACAGCCAGATCGCTGTGTGAACTCACCACGACGGCAGATCCCTGGCGTCCCGCGTTTTAGACGCAGAGGCAAAATTTTATTGAATAACAGAAAAACCACAAGTGGATTTTTTTTAAAAAAATACTCTCGTCAGGTAGATTGCCTGTGAACCTGGAGGCTCACTTAGAAATCAGCCAATACAAACTCTCCAGGGTCGGAACGTTCCCAAGACCACGGGGGAAATGTTCGCCCTGACTTCCTTGGCTGGCTCTCCAGTATAGCGAGAATCTGGAAGTGCCGTCATGGTGAATAACCCTGCCTGTCTCTTCCCTCAGACGTCAACGAGTGCGAGGTCTTCCCGGGCGTCTGCCCCAACGGCCACTGCGTGAACACGGCCGGGTCCTTCCGGTGCGAATGCCCGGACGGTTTGACCCTGGACGGCTCTGGCAGGACGTGTGTGGGTGAGGAGAGACGGGGGGGGGGGTAGGGGTGGCTTGGCCCCCTTGTTTTCCTGCCTCTCGATTCGAGGGGACCTTGTGCGAATTTCCCTGCCCTCTGCGTTACCCTTAAATCCTTTCAGCATCGGGGCCGGGAGCTGGCGTTCGTTCGTAACCCCCTCCTCGGCTTGACCCCCGTCTCCTTCCGCCCGCCCCCCCCCCCCAGATGTGCGGCTGGAGCAGTGCTACATGAAGTGGATCGAGGACGAGTGTGCTGTCCCGCTGCCGGGGAAATACCGCGTCGACCTGTGTTGCTGCTCGGTCGGCGCCGCCTGGGGCAGCGAGTGCGAGGAGTGTCCGAAACCCGGCACGGCGGAATACAAAGCCATCTGCCCCCGGGGGCCCGGTTTCGCCAACCGGGGGGACGTCTTATCGGGGAGACCTTTTTATAAAGGTATCAAATCTTTTGACTCTCCTCAACATCTTAGAACGGCAGAGCGGGAAGGGACCCGATAGATCATCCAGTCCAGCCCCGTCAAGGAGGCCGCGTGGGGGGAATCGAACTCCCAACCTCTGGCTCCGCAGACAGAGAGACCTCCACCCTTAGAGCTTTTAAAAGATTGTAATTATTTTATTATTTCGCTTCTAACGCTGTTTCTTTTAACCCTTGAAAGCCACCTTCGACCATTGGGAGAAAAGCGACATATAACTATTTTTAAAATAAGCAACCATAATACGTACCAAATGCAAGCTGCTCGTTCGACACACGAGCATACGGCAGGCGGGATTTTCCTCTTTCGACCAAGCAAATCTACGAATAAATACAGACCCCCGTGTTTCTCCCTTTGCGATATTTTAACTGCTTTAGCGTGCAGCAGTTAACCTGCCACCTTTGGGGGGCCTGGCCCCGTTGCACTTTCTGGTCCTTCGACTGACGAATATAAACTTGTCCCGTGAGATCGGTCTGACCCGCTGTCTTCTTTTGGCTTCCCCCCCCCATTCGCCTCCCCAGACGTGAATGAATGCAAAGTTTTCTCCAGCCTCTGTGCCCACGGCACCTGCCGGAACACCATCGGCAGCTTCCGGTGTCTCTGCGGCAGCGGCTTTGCGGTGGACGCCGAGGAACGGAATTGCACAGGTAAGGATTAAACCGCCGTCCAGACGCCGGCTCCAAGGCCAGCCCACGTGGGTTGGTGTAGCCCCGAACCTGGTCCGCTCAGGGCCTCCTCGACTCGGATCGGGGACGCTCAAGAAGAAACCATGAGCCTCTCAGGTCGAAAAATAGAGCTTTATTACGACGGGGATGGTTTTCTCTCTGTCCACCGCCCGGCCTCTCATTTTTTGCCCGCAAAAGAGTCTTATCCTTGGCGCACAACTTTAAAAGGCTTCCTGCAGATCTCAGGCGGGTTCGCCGTTGCCCTTTCCTAAATATTCCGGGACTACAAACTTCATACTCCCTGACCGCCAGTTGCAGCAGATGGGGAGGATGGAGGTTGTAGTCTGATGCCTTTGGAGACCAACCCAGCCCCCCTCCCCCAGGTCTCCGGTCGGTGCAAACGGTGTGTCTCTTCCTCCTTTCCCCTCGGCAGACATTGACGAGTGCCGGATCTCGCCGGATCTTTGCGGCCACGGGGCCTGCGTCAACACGCCCGGCAGCTTTGAGTGCGAATGCTACCACGGCTACGAGAGCGGGTTCATGATGATGAAGAACTGCATGGGTGAGAACGGAGAATTCGGGATCCGGGGGGCAGGAAACCTTTGGGAAAGGAGAAAACCCGGGAACCAAAACCCGGAAGCTGCCCAAGGGTGGTTGGTGTGTAGCAGGGTTTCGGAGAATATATTTCAGGTATCCATTCTGTGTTTTTTGGGATTCCTTTCTCTTCCAGACATTGATGAATGCGAGAGAGACCCCCTGCTCTGCCGGGGAGGGGTCTGCGTCAATACCGACGGCAGTTTTGAGTGCCTGTGTCCCCCGGGCCACGAACTCACGTCCGAAGGCCACGCTTGCGTGGGTGAGTGCTGCCCAGTGAATACCGTCTGCGTTGTCTCTCTCCCAGAGTTTGGGAGGAACTGGTTACGTGTTGTTATATAGTTCCTGTAATTAGGTACTTTTGGCCTCCTGTAATGAAGTTACACTTCTAAAGTAACTAAACAGCTGGAGCGCGACCCCAAAACAGCCTCACGGTGAATGGGGCAAGTTGCTTTTTCAGCAAGAGCAAGGGGCTGCCAGGCAAACGCTGTAACCTGTCGTGGGAAGGAATTACTTTTCAAAAGTAACTTTCCTAGCTCTGGCGTTTTTGATTGTGGCGGTGATCCCTTTCGCTTTGGATCAATTTAATTTTGTGCGAAGGATTTAATAACAGAGGGTTGTTGGTGAGTTAAAAAAACCCAGCGTTTATACTGTAGAGCCCTCCTAAACATGGAGGTTCCATGAGCCTGGAAAGCAGCATGGGCATTTTTCTCCCCCTCTCTGCAACCTCGCTTCTCTGTACCTCAGATATCAATGAATGCTCCCTCAGCCATAATCTGTGCCGGAACGGACGCTGCGTCAACGTTATCGGGACCTATCAGTGTGCGTGCGACTCCGGTTTCCAGGCCACCCCGGACCGGCAAGGCTGCGTTGGTGAGTTCTTTGCCGGTGTGTGTGTGTGTGTGTGTGTGTCTTGTGCCTCAGATCCTGGCGGCTGCCCTATCCAGAGATGACGGCTGCCCTGGATCTGGGCCCCAGGATCCAGCGACTGGCCCCCGTTGCTCGCTCCCTGCTTCCTGAGACCAATAGGTGGGCGCTTGGGACTTTTTGGGGACCGATTCCCTCCCACCCCAAAGCAAAAGTAAAAAAACTGTCGCCTGGACTGGGGGGGTTCAGGAAACCCCAATTTTGCAGAAAGGCTGGGACCGTGCAGGAGGGACCCCAAAAGAGCTTAAAACGAGCAATCCATGACACTCTTATAGGGAGAGAAAATGATGGCATTGGATGAAAGCCAGAACAGAAGGTCTGGCTTTGTCTTCTTGCTAGACCCGCCGAGACTACAAGGGGGGGGGGGGATGCTAGATAGATAGATATATGTATTTTCTCCTCCTGGCCTTCCTCACAGGGCTGTCATGAAGGCCGAGGGGGGTGGAGAGGGCCGGACGCCCGTGCCCACCGTGTCGAGCCCCTCCGTTAAAAACGGAGCCGGTAAACGGACGACACCTTCTGGGGACGAGAAGGGCCCCCCGTTGCCACCCTTTGCTTCCTCCCGCAGACATTGACGAGTGCAGCATCATGAACGGGGCGTGCGACACCCACTGCGCCAACTCGGAGGGCAGCTACCAGTGCAGCTGCAGCGAGGGCTACGCGCTCATGCCAGATAAACGCTCCTGTACAGGTGAGGACTACAAGCCCCATCATCCCCCAGCCGAGACAGGGGGAGGGGGGCGAGTCTTGCTAGAACGGGGAGAGAACCGGAGTCGCCGCCGCCGGGCACGGGTTTCGCATCATGCAGAAAATGGCGGTTCCCAGGTAACTTTGAGCCAGCCGTTGGGCCCGGCCTCGCTGGGCTGTCGTGCGGGTCCCAAGAGGGTGTGTGTGTGTGGCACACACAAGGCTCTGAGCATCCTCTTCAACTGGGTGGGGGGGAATCTGTAAATAAAGCCCCCCAAATCAGGATTTTGGCACGAGAAATGAGAGTACTGGTTGGTTTGGACCCGGAGGGGCCTGAACCCCAGAGTTACAGTTTCTTAGCTGCTGGGGGGTAGTGGTGGTGGTGGGAAGCTTAATAGAGCTTCCACAGCTTTTTTTTTGGGGGGGGGAGAGAGAACCAGACATTTTTCCGTCCCCCTCCAGATATTGACGAATGCGAGGACGATTTGGACATCTGTGACGGGGGCCAGTGCACCAACATGCCCGGCGAATTTCGGTGCCTCTGCTTTGATGGATTCATGGCTTCGCTGGACATGAAGATGTGCTTGGGTAAGACAACATGCCGGGCAGAGTGGGGGGGGGGGGTGGGTGTCCGGTGGTAACACACTCTACTGTGGTTCCTCTACCTGGGCGTTTTTTACACCCGCTTCCTGCTTCGTCCCAGGGTGTGTGTTTTTTTCCTGGAGGACGAACGTTGGCAGACCACAATCTAAGGATCTAGTCCTCATGGGTCACACAGTAGGGCTGGCTTGTTTTGGACTACAGTCCCCAGAATCCCCCAGCCATGGGACCTGGAGTCTCACCCTACCAGAGCTGGTTTATATAGGTTGTTATGAAGTGAGGCGTTTCCCTGTGAGCCGCTTGGGGGCCCCCCGAGAAGCAGTGGCGAACCCCGATTTTGGAGAGGTTTTTTTTTCTGAACCTCAGCCTCTCTCCCCCCTCCCCACAGATGTGAACGAGTGTGACCTGAACCCCAACATCTGCTTGCACGGGGAGTGCGAGAACACCAAGGGCTCCTTCATCTGCCACTGCCGGCTCGGCTACTTCGTCAAAAAGGGCACGACCGGGTGTACAGGTGAGGCTTTTTCGCCCAGCTTCTGTGACATCACAGAAGCCCAGCCAATGGGAGCAGGGAGGAAAATCTCCTGTCACTCCTGCTCCATCTGTTCTACCTCGCCAGGCTATTGTGGCCAGTGTGCAGGCGGAACAGACGCCGGCACTCCTTCGTGGACTCCCTGGAAGAAATTTCAGTTGCGGATAAATAAATAAATGCATAAATGAAACCAGTTCTGTTTGTCACCCACGCCCTTCTCCTCCTCCAGATATTGACGAGTGTGAAATCGGCGCGCACAACTGTGACATGCACGCCTCGTGCATCAACATCCCCGGCAGTTTTCATTGCAAATGCCGGACAGGCTGGTTGGGCGACGGGCTGAAGTGCAACGGTGAGGGCCGGCCTCTTGCGCGGCAAAACCGATGCGCCCTGGGTGTCCCTCCTTTGGGCCACGCATTTCTCCCCGAACGGCCTTTCTGGGCGAGGAGGGGCCGAATCCCAGAGTGGAGAAAAGTGACCTCCTTTGGTCTGCCTCCCGATCCATCGCCGCTGGCCTTTGAAACACCCCATAATTGAAGGAAAGCGTACTCTCGGTGGCTCCTTTTCTGGTTTTCTTTCAATTATGTGGGTTTTTTTAAAAAATCATCATAATGAAAACCCCTGAAATGTAATTGCACGATTCATCTCCTCCTCCCCTCCCGTCTGCTGCTTCTCCCCAGATCTGGATGAGTGCGCCACCGAGGCGCACAGCTGCAACCTCAACGCCAACTGCCTCAACACGCCAGGCTCGTACCGGTGCGCCTGCCGGGAAGGTTTTAACGGGGACGGGTTCTCCTGCTCGGGTGAGCTTCCTGCGTTGAGTAGAGAGAGTAAAGGGGACAAAGAAAAGTTGGGGGAAAAAGAATAAGAAGTGGGTGTTTCTAACAGCAGGGTAGAGGGTCCTGAGCCAGAAGGAAAACACACAAAAAGATAAAAAGTCAAATGGAAGACCTGGACTGGATTCAACGCCCCGCTGACATGGGAGCTGCCAAATTCTGCTGGTTTTAAGGGTTCCTACGCCAGGTGGAGAGTCGCTTCCCGACCTCTCCGGATCTCCCCGGAGAACGGGATCTTGATAACAGGGTATTTGCCGACGGTTTTCTCGGGCAACGCGGAGGAGCTCATATCTCCCTCCGTCTCGCCCTCTTTCCCCTAGACGTGGATGAATGTGCCGACAACGTCAACCTCTGTGAAAACGGGCAGTGCCTCAACGCCCCCGGGGGGTATCGTTGCGAGTGCGAGATGGGCTTCAACCCCACCGAGGATAGCAGAGCTTGCCAAGGTAAAGCGGGAGCGGCCGGGATGGACGGGCTTCGGAATCATCGGTCGGAAGGTTTGAAAGATACGCGGAGATATGATTTATCCTGACGTGTTTTTTCCCCCCTCTTCATTTCCAGACATCGACGAGTGCACTTTCCAAAATATCTGTGTGTTCGGGACCTGCCAGAATCTGCCGGGGATGTTCCGTTGCGTTTGTGATGATGGCTACGAGCTGGACCGGAGCGGAGGCAACTGCACCGGTGAGAAGAAGGGCTGGGTGGAGGAAGACGCGAACGCCCCAGCTGCTAGAATTCACATTCTTGGCGTGCAGCGGTCGAGTCGAAAAAGGACCCTAAGGGTCACCTCCTCCGGCCCTGGTCCTAAGCCATGAAATAAAGGTAAAATTCTGTATACACGCAGGCTCTCACAACTGTCCTCCTTCCCTCCCTGCAGATATCAACGAGTGTGCCGACCCCGTCAACTGCATCAACGGCCTTTGCGTCAACACCCCCGGCAGCTACCTGTGTAATTGTCCGCAGGATTTCGAGTTGAACCCCACCGGAGTGGGGTGTGTAGGTAAGAGGCGTGGATGGCTTCCCCGGGTGCAAGAGAGCAGCCAGAAGGGGCCAGACGGTGGCTTTTTCTATTCTGGGGCCTCCCGTGGGCCACATTTCGTGGCACAAAACTCGCTGACCCCCTTCGGCCCGTTTTTCTCCCTCGTCTCGGCCGACCTCACAAGGCCGTTAGGAGGATAAAATGCAAGCTAAATAATAAAAAAAATTCTGAAACACACATTCCTGTCCAAAAAAAGAGTGCCTCTTGAACAGAAGTTGGGAAAGTTAGGTTTTGGATCTGAACTCCCATGCTCCTCCCTATAACTGGTTGTACTGCCTCAGGGATAATGGGTGTTGTAGTCTGCCAGGGAACTCTGGTCCACCCCATAGAGGAAAGGAGATGATGTCTCTGGAGGCGGAAAAAGTCGCTCGATCTGCTGAGCTCTGAGTTTTTAATTCCCTCCCCCTTCTCCTTTTTCTCCCCTCCCTGGGTTTCGTCTTCCCGTCCCAGACACCCGGGTTGGGAACTGCTTTCTGGATACCCAGGATCGGGGTGATGGAGGCATTTCGTGCAGTGCCGAGATCGGCGTCGGGGTGACCCGGGCCTCGTGCTGCTGCTCTCTTGGCCGGGCGTGGGGCAACCCTTGTGAGCTGTGCCCTCCAGCAAACACCAGTGAGTATCGGGCATCCTGGGCCGGCCCGATCCTTTGGCAGCGTGGGCCAGTGTCGCATCCTCTGAGTTTGTGTCTGCAGAACCCCTTTCGTGGGCTAGATCAACTCATCCCTCAAGCGTTTGGGCAGTAACCCGCTTCTCATTCTTGCAGCCGAATACAAGACCTTATGTCCGGGTGGCGAGGGCTTCCGGCCGAATCCCATCACGGTCATTTTGGAAGGTAGGTGAGGCGGAGGCTCCCACGAGCAAAAGGACCCTCAATTTCCAGACTAGGCCACCAACTCAGCTCAAAAACCACGTTAATGGGGTGGGCAACGTTGTGCTGGTTCGGAAAAAAAACAACCCAACTCCTTAAGGCTGCAAGAAGCATTAAGCCCTCCATGTTAACAACTTCCCCGTATTTGACCGGCCAAAGATTGGCAAACTCGGCAGGGGAAATCCACAGAACAAAGAGTTCACTGTATTGGAAGGGGGGACCCAGAAGGTCATCTGATCTGACCCACACTCGGTCGTGCTTTTAAGGAGAAACAGGGCTTAGCTCCACAAGTCCCTCCGTAAAATGCTCACCTTTGAGGTGCAGGTTTTTTAAAATTTCAATCGCATAAACTCCCCATCACGTTAAATGCTAGGGGTAATCAGGGTGGACAAGCCGATTTCAGCGCCCCAGCTAATAAGATTGCTGCTGAGTTCCTGCGCGCCTTCCATTTTGTCCTTTCCTCGCTCCCAGACATTGACGAGTGCCAGGAGCTCCCCGGTCTCTGCCAAGGAGGGAACTGCGTCAATACCTTTGGGAGCTTCCAGTGCGAATGCCCGCTGGGCTACTACCTGAACGAGGACACCCGCATTTGTGAAGGTACAGAGGAAGAAGACAGAATTGGGGAAGTGAAAAAAGGACCCGTTTTGGGGTGGGTGTGTCGAAATCCCAGTTCATGGAGTCTCACTCAGTTCCTTCAATGAATCAAAATTTTATTTTGAGGGCCGGCCCTACCGTTAGACAGAAGGAGGCCATCGATGCCTCAGGGGGCAGAGATTGGGGGTGGCCTCCAGGCGTTTAGGGTCTTGCTTTATTTCGGGTCCAGGCAAGGCGGTGGTTTCATCCCCGCGGTCGAAGACACGTTCCATTCATGGATAGAACTGGAGGGGGGAACCCTCGCAGGGTTGGTTTGTGGGGTTTTTTTGGCCTCAGGCAGCAGGATCTTTTGGGACGGCGCCTCGCCAACTGTGCCACAAGGGGATTTTTAGGGAAGCAGAAGTGTGGAGATGAATCTATGGATCCCATAAACCCCGAACCATCTTTTCTGGCGTCTTCGGGAGCCTTCCTGTCCGGAGGGCTTCGGAGTCACGCTCGGCGTGCTGGGTCACCCTTGTTTTCTCCTCCCATTTCCCTACCCCGCCCCCGTCTTCCAGACATCGACGAGTGTTCGGCGCACATCGGGATCTGCGGCCCGGGGACCTGTTACAACACGCTGGGGAACTACACCTGCGTCTGCCCCCCGGAATACATGCAGGTCAACGGCGGGAACAACTGTATGGGTACGAAACCAAGGGGCCCCCCCAATAAAATGGGCTTGGGTGGGGGCGGTCTCTCTTTCCCTGGAACGGAGTATCCGGTCCTACAGAGACGGAGGAATTTGTCCGTCTTATTTCCTCCGATGTTTTTTTCCATTTCCCCCCAAAATCTTCCCTTTATTTCTAGACCCACCCAAGCCCCACGGGCCCATGTTAGCAAATGCAAATAAAATAAATAAATGGGAATAGGTGTCCCCCTGCTCTCGGCACCCGCCAAACGGGAAAGGGACAGCGTTACAGAGAGGACTGGGGGCGGGGGGGGGGGGTACCTGTCGGCCATGGGATGGGAAAATCTGTAGGTTTCTGTGCGGGATTCTCATGGGGGGGTCTTTTTGAAAAGCTCCCTTTTCAGACTATTAGCTTTCGCGAAAACCTAAACCCCCCTTTCATGGATGTGGCTGCTTTCTCTGCTGTGGCTGGACCATGGGTACTGTAGTAAAAGATGCAAAATAAAACTTAGGTTTTCCAAGTTCTGGGTCTGGCAGCCCTTTGGCCTGATCCTGCCTCTGTCTGCCCGCGCCCTCCTTTTCCTACGACACCCCCTACCTCGGTTCTGTTCCAGACATGAGGAAGAGCTTGTGTTACCGCAACTACAACGACACCTGTGAGAACGAGCTGTCCTTCAACATGACCAAGAAGATGTGCTGTTGTTCGTACAACATCGGGAAGGCCTGGAATAAGCCCTGTGAGCCCTGCCCCACCCCTGCCAGCCGTAAGTGACTTGCTCCGGCCAGGACATTCTCCGCGGGGTGGGGTGTGTGTGTGTTTCCTCTCCACGGCCCGAGCCTCGTGACGAAACGGGGCAAGCGCTGAGCGGCTACTTTGGAAGTGACGAGCATCCCGGAAGACCTCACCTCCTCAGCCCCAAGCCCTGTGAAATTTGGGGTCCAAAGCATGTGCCCAGAGAAATCCGTTTCTAGAAGGAGTGCTCCTTCAAGTGTTTAAAAAAAAGGTCTAACTGTAAAATGTTCTCTCTCTCTCTCTCTCTCTTTCTCCCATTGGTACAAAGTACAGTGTCATGATGAGGTAAGGCGGCCTTCACTACACCTGATTTGCTAGTCCGGTTCACCCTTAAGGTGAAAAATATAGACAAATGTCGAAAAAGAACTCATGCAGAAAAACCTAATGCAGAAAAAGCATTCACTCAGAAGCACACGGAAGTGCTCTTTGCTGAACCTGAGCCGTTTGCCAGCTCTCTCCCACCTCAGGTCTTGCAAGGGGACTGTCTCCTTTATCCCACAAGAGGGTGAGGGTGCCTTTTTTTCCTCGCAGCTGAGTACCAGATCCTGTGTGGCAACCAGGCCCCTGGCTTCATCATCGACATCCACACGGGAAAGCCGATCGGTAAGGAAACCCTCCCGCATAAACCGTCCTTTCGCTCCCTGCTTGAACCCCGCCCACCCCCCCGCCAGAAGTGACGCCCTCCCTGCTTCCTCCCCGGCAGATATTGACGAATGCAGCGAGATCCCAGCCATCTGCACCAACGGCGTTTGCATCAACCAGATCGGCAGCTTTCGTTGCGAGTGCCCCATCGGCTTCAGCTACAACAACATCCTGCTGATCTGCGAAGGTGACGGTCCAGGGAGAGGAGGAGAAAAGGATCTGGGGAGGGATCAAAAGGGAAGCAAGCGAATTGGCCCCGTGTTGATTGATGCAAACTTGTGTTGGAAAGAACAGATCGTTTTTCTTTCGTAAGGGAGCACCGCTTCTAACTACAGGCTCAGCGTCTGGTCTAGAGAGGCTCTTTAGTGTTTTTCCCCCCTCTCTGCTTCTGCTCTCCTGCAGACATTGACGAATGCAGCAGCGGAGAGAACCTCTGCCAGCGCAATGCCGACTGCCTGAACATCCCGGGGAGTTACAGGTGCGAATGCTCCTCTGGATACAAGCTGTCGCCGAGTGGAGCGTGTGTGGGTAAGATGGGCCTCCTCCCTTTGCCCCGTGGACCCAAGGGGATCCCTCTCCCCCCCCCCCCCTTTCTCAGCTGGGGAAGCAGTTATGGACAAGCCAGGATTCTTCGCTGGGCCTGTAAAATGAGCATAGATGCCTGCTTTATAGGGTTGTTGTTTTTAAAGAGTTTCCCACTGTTCACTTCTCTTTTCGCCCCCGAGGCCGAAACGAGTGTCAGGAAATCCCCAACGTCTGCAGCCACGGGGACTGCGTGGACACGGAAGGGAGCTACCTCTGCCTCTGTTTCAACGGGTTCAAAGCCACCGGCGACCTGACCATGTGCATGGGTAGGTTCGGGGGGTGGCTCAAGATGGCTCCAACCAGAGTCAGTCCGATTCCGAGTCCCTACAGGGACGGCGAGAAATCCGGCGTCTCATCGGAGACCCTGCAAAAAAAAACGGTGGCCAAAAAACGCCCGCCCATTCGGAGCGAGGGTAAGAGGAGCCTCGCCCTCGCTCGGAATTAGCTTCGTCGCATGGTTGAGGATCCGAGCTTGAGAGATGCCGTTTTCCTGGCTTCCTTTTTTTACGCAACCACTCAAAATAGGCAGAGGCCTTTGGATCTTTACAGGAAACCCGTAGAAAACGGCCCGCTCGCTGATCAGCACCCCTTCTCTCCCCCCCCCCCCTCCACAGACATTGACGAGTGTGACCGCCAACCCTGCGGGAACGGGACCTGCAAGAACACGGTGGGCTCCTACAACTGCCTCTGTTTTCCTGGCTTCGAGCTGACCCACAACAACGACTGCATGGGTAAGGGGTGGGGAGAACCGGGGAATGGGGCGGGCGGGCTGGTTGCGTGCACGGCGAGCAAGGGAAGGAAGCGGGGGCCCCGTGAGCTTCCTGGCGAGGCCACGCTCACCTCGCCGGGCTCGCCTCTCCCCGCAGACGTGGACGAGTGCTCGGCCCTGGTGGGGCAAGTGTGCCGGAACGGCCAGTGCATCAACAACGTGGGCTCTTTCCGCTGCCTCTGCCAGGAGGGCTACGACCACACCCCGGACGGCAAGAACTGTGTCGGTGAGTCCCTCTGGAACTCCCCCCCCCCCCTTCCCGGGAGGGCGTGAGAAAATCTTAGCTGGTGCTGTGTGTGTGTGTATGTTTTGTTTGGACTACAGCTCCCATCATCCTGGCACCGTCTTCTTTTCTCTCTTTTGCTGAATTGCTCCACCTTGCAAAGCTCATGCATGTATCCTGTGACATTTCCGTGGACTGGGAAGGGGGTCCAGCCTTTGAGGCAGGGACCGGGTGACCTCCCGCCAGCCTCTCAGCCTCCTGAACCCCCCCCCCCACACAGGGGTCCCCAATCTTTGGGATCTGACAGTTCCTCCCCCTTTCTGGGTCTCGGGGGGGGGGGGCTCCTGCTTCTCCTTTCCGGAGAACTCTTCCAGACTGGTGAGAGCCGTGCGGCCCCCGACTTCCACCTTCTCCTTCCTCCCCATAGACGTCAACGAATGCATCAGCCTTCCGGGGACCTGTTCCCCGGGAACGTGCCAGAACTTAGAAGGCTCTTTCCGTTGCATCTGCCCTCCGGGTTACGAGGTCCAGAACGACAACTGCATTGGTAAGGAGGGTCCACCCCACGACCCCACAGAGACGCCACACCTCCCCGGTTGTAGTTTAACTTGCTAAGCATACCCACAATCTACTAAGTTATGGCCTTCCCACTAATATCACATTCCAGAGTCTTCTGACCAAAGGGTTCTTTAAAAGACAAATCAAGGGAGCTGACCTCTGTTTGGGTCCGTTCTCTGTCATCTGTGCGACCCCCGGAACAGCTCAGGTCTTGCAAGCTCAAGGCCGTGGCTTCCTTTATAGCATCGCTCCATCTCACCTGAGTCCCAGTCAAACCAGTCGGTCCATTGAGCTGCCTCTGGTCCGCCCCAGAGCTTTCCTAAAGGAGCATGTTTGGGGCAACGACTCCCATCGTTCCCCAGCCAGAAAGGCCAGCCCTCGAGCCGGCCCGGGAGGATGGGTGTTGTTGGCCGGCCACATCCACACCTCTTTGGGTGGGTTTCAGACATCAACGAGTGCGAGGAGGAGCCCAACATCTGCCTGTTCGGGACCTGCACCAACATCCCCGGGACCTTCCAGTGCATTTGCCCGCCGGGGTTTGTGCTCTCCGACAATGGCCGCCGTTGTTTTGGTGAGTGCCGAGGGCCCGGCCGGGCGGGGGGTCCTCCGACCACTGTGGCCATTCTCGGGAGGGAAAAGAAGACCACTTTCATTGTACCTACTGTGAAAGTCAAGTTGGATCCAGAGGGCAAGAGCTGCTTGACCAGGCCAATCTTCCGAGGTAGACTGCTCCTGGGTACGGAGGTTTTACTTAACCCACGCAACCAGATCTTCGAACGGGTCCTTTCAGATTACGGTGTCCCTGAATCCTCTAGCTGGAAACTCCTGGGGTGAGGTGTAGAAGTTAAAGCCCCCCCCCCCCCGTTGGGCTTTTTCGTGCTGTGGCTCAGGGACTGCTCCTAAATCATCTCCCGCTTGGATCAAGCTAAGTAGATGATGATGGACAGAGAGCAGAACGCCTCTCATCCCTTGCCCTGATGGGGGTCACATCACACAAAGGGTTCCGGCTGCAGAATTTGCCTTTTCCACCCCAACCACAACCCCCTCTCTTTAAAAAAAACAAACTTTTCCCCTTTCTTTCTTTACCCGCAGACACCCGCCAGAGCTTCTGCTTCACCCGCTTTGACAACGGGAAATGCTCGGTCCCGAAGGCCTTCAACACCACAAAAGCTCGGTGCTGTTGTAGCAAGATGCCTGGGGAAGGCTGGGGGGACCCTTGTGAACTGTGCCCCCAGGAAGGAAACGGTGAGGACCGACCCACCTGGCTCAGCTGGGGCGGGTGGTTTGGCAAAGGGAAAATCCGTAAAATGTCCTTTTGATCAAGACGAGGTTTCCGGCCATCAGATCTTCAGAAAGAGACGCATCAGCGTGCCGTTGTTCACGTTGAAATGCTGAGCACTTTACATCTTGCTCTTTAGGCTTTGAGTGTTTTCATGCCTTGCTTGATTCCTTGAGTCATTCAGGTACAGCAGAAAAACAAAATTTTCTGGCACTTATTTATTTCTGGGTGAGCGTTCCTATCTTCCCAGCCCGCCCCTTCATTAAGTCCTCAGAATTAAAAAGGAACGCTTCACGCTGCTGAGATAATACCGCGTACAAGCGATCTTTTCAACGGACCGTCAGGCGATCAACCGCATGATAGAAAATGTCAAAATAACATTGTCCAGCTTTAAGGATTCAAAGAACACCTTTTCAGTTTTCTTGTGTGTTTTTTTGGTAAGAACGTTGAGGAACGGCGTCTCCTTTCTAAACACCCACCCCCTGCCTTGTTAGTTGCTTTCCAGGAGCTGTGCCCGTACGGACATGGGGCCATCCCCGGACTCGGAGACACCCGAGAAGGTCAGTCTCGTTATCCCTCTGAGGAAAGGCTGGCGGCGAGAGGGAAACCCCGTCTTCCCATTTGCCACAGACTTTGAGATTTTGCTTACAAGCTTGTGAGTTAAGATAGACCGCTAAGAACTCTGGAGGTTTTTCACAGGGGCGGATGGAGGGCGGGCGGGCGAGAGCTGTCCGGAAGGATCGTGGCTGATTTCCTCCACCCCGTTTTGTTCGAACCATTTTTCCGGGCAAAGTTGGTGTCTTTGTGTGAGGAGGGCAAATTAAGAAAAACAATGCCAATTCCACTTTTCTTTCTCCCTACCCGTTTTGTGGGCTCCCTCCTTCCGTTAATCCTCCCCAGATGTGAACGAATGCTTGGAGAACCCCAGCATTTGCGTCAACGGGGCCTGTATCAACACGGACGGGTCCTTTCGCTGTGAGTGCCCCTTCGGATACAACCTGGACTACACTGGCGTGAACTGCGTGGGTAAGTTGTGAGCGGCCGCCCCACAGCCCAAACCCGTCTCAGAGGGTGGAGGCTGGGGGGGAAGGTGCGGCAGTGGCTTTAAAATAAGGCAGCGGCTTCAAGACGCACGAATCAGGGACACGTTCGGTAAACACGAACAGGCTGGGAAAGTTGCTTCCTAGCCAGGCCCCGAATCATGTCCCTGAGCCCTGAGTCAGGTCCTCTTGTTTTTCTCCCCCGGCCACCAAGACACGGACGAATGCTCCATTGGAAACCCCTGCGGGAACGGGACCTGCACCAACGTGGTCGGGGGCTTCGAGTGCGCCTGCGACGAGGGGTTCGAACCGGGGCCGATGATGACGTGCGAAGGTAACGGCGCTTCGTTTCGGACCACAGTCGGTCGGGGAAGTTCCAACCATTGCCAGGTTTTTTGGCCCAGCCTCCTAAGCCCCATGGCAGAGAACCAGACCTTGCGTAGCAGTGCCAAGAAAGGCCTGTTTGCCACGTCACCGTCGGGGGTAGACTGCTCCTGTCCATGGAGGGTTTGCGTCGGAATGGTCGGTGACCCCGCCTGCCCCCCTGAGAAGGGTGGCATCCTCCGGACGAGCAAAGATGGGGTTCCTCAGTCCAAAATCTTCTCTCCCCCCCCCCCCCAGATATCAACGAGTGTGCTTTGAACCCCCTGCTCTGTGCCTTCCGGTGCCTCAACACCCTCGGCTCCTACGACTGCACTTGCCCCTCGGGGTACACCTTGCGGGACGACCGGCGAATGTGCAAAGGTAAGGGATCTTCCCCAGCCAGGATTGGGGCCCTTCTGGACACCGTCCAGTCCGTTATCCCCGAGCTACGACGACCCTTGAAGAGCAAAGGAAGGTTCTAGTCCTCATGGCTAGTTCCCCAGAGATCTTTCCAAACTAGCAGGAGACGTTGGGGTTTTGAACCTTGGGCCATCTGCCCCAAAGCAAGGGGCTCCACCCTGAGCTTGTGAGCCTTCCCCCTAAAAGAACCCCACGCCAGAATCCTTAGGGTCCTTAAGAAGAGGCTAACGCATAGAAAACGTGGCCGTGTGCGCTGGGAGTTTTGCGCCTGCCACCCTTTCCCTCTGTTGCTGCAGACCTGGACGAATGCGCCGAGGGCATGCACGACTGCGGGGCGCAGGGAATGCTGTGCAAGAACCTCATCGGCACCTTCGCCTGCATCTGCCCGCCGGGGATGCAGCGCCGGCCGGACGGCGAGGGCTGCACAGGTGAGACACACGCAACCCACCTCCCGGCTTCCTCTTTTGGTTTTAAGAAAGACACCAACTTTCTAGTCCTCATGACCAGAGGGAACACAAGTGGGTGGGCCGTGTTGAAACTTCCAGACAAGAGAGTGGGTTCTTTGCTCAGGTGAGATGGTTCCGTGGCTTATAGATATATAAGATATTGTCATTTTTAAGATTCAGTGTTAAAGGGTTAGCCCCGTCACAGGTATTTCTGAGATTTAGGAGACGGACGGCTTGTCCTCCCAACGAGCCGGGCCGGTGGGCCAGCCCAAGAGGGGAGAATCCCACGTTGCGTCCTGGGCTTTGTAGCCACGAAGGGCGGGGGAGTGGGGTGGGAAGCAAAGACGTGGCTTTTCCTTCCCCTCCTGACCAGATCTTCTCCCACCCATTCCCGACCCACAGATGAGAACGAGTGCCGTACAAAGCCGGGCCTTTGCCCCAACGGCCGCTGCGTGAACACCGTGGGCAGCTACCACTGTGACTGCAACGAAGGCTTCCAGAGCAGCCCCTCCGGCACCGAATGCCTTGGTAAAACCCTCCCCCAGCGCCTTCGTGCGCCCGTTTTGAGTGACCCCCACCGCGCTTGAGTGGAGGAGGCTGGCAGCCATCACGGGACAGCTGGGTGGTGGGATGCTGGAAGTTGTCTTGGGATAGCACAAGAAGGGGGGACTGAAGCATTCACCAAGAGTGTGAGCCAAGCTGTACCCCTCAGTGTGACGGGAAAGAATAGAGGAGACGGTGGGTGTGATTTGAAGAGGATGGCTGCACTTAGCATCCATCTGCCGTCCTTAGCGTGCACGGAGCGTGATCCGCACCCGAGTCCCGCCACCAGGCGAGCCTCCCAGTAACTCTGCCTCTTTCCCCCGCCAGACATGCGTCAAGGCTTCTGCTTCACGGAGGTGCTCCAGACCATGTGCCAGATGGCCTCCACCAACCGGTACCAGGTTGCGAAATCGGAGTGCTGTTGCAACGGAGGGCGAGGCTGGGGGCCCCAGTGCGAACTCTGCCCCTTCCCGGGCACCGGCCCTTACAAAAAGATGTGTCCGCACGGGCCGGGATACATGACAGACGGGAGAGGTGAGTGCAGGGCCAGCCCTGCCCTTAATCGGACGGCGCGCGTCGACTCGGGCAGCCGATTCCAAGAGGAAGAGGGTCAGAGGAGAAATCTGTGTGTCGTCCGCCCTTGCTTGGCACGGCCATCGGAGGGAGACACTGAGCAGGCAGATAAGACTTCATTCAGCAAGCTGCAGGATGAGTGTGTGGCCACTGGAGGGAGACACAAGACAAGGCCCTTAGGACTTTCAATAAGAAGCCACAGCAGGCTGCTGAACATAGGTGTGGCCTACAGAGGATGCGTCAGCATTACAAAAATAAATCATTTTATTCTTTAAAAATTAATGAATGTATTATTTATAAATATTTAGGCCACTTCACGCGAATCAGTGGCAGGTGTGGCCAAAGGATGGAGGCGCTTCTGCTAATGCTTAGGACTTTTTATAGGCAGAAACTGTTAGCAGCGTTACACGAGTGTCCCCACCGGAGGGAAACACAATGTAGGCAGGTTGGCCCCTTAAAACGAATCAAAGCACAGTGTAGTTTTTTACACAGAATAAATAGGGAACTGCAGGACATGAGGGTGAGAAAGAAACTGCAGTCTCTTAAGTTTTGAAAGTGAAGCAATGTGAGCTGCAGTACTCAGAAGGACCACTGGAGGGAGACAATGTGCAGACTCATAGATATTTAAATAGGAAGCAGTGTGGGCTGCAGTACTCTAGGTAACCACTGGAGGGAGGCATTCAGCATGCTATTTCATTAAGGAAAAAATGGGGTGCAGTATATAGATGTGGACACTGGAGGAAGACAAAGCAGCTAGGAAAAAGCCTGCAGTACTGGGGGTAGCCACCAGAGGGAGCCATAGAGCTAGTTCATATATACCAGTGTTCAGCCACTAGAGTGAGATAAAGTAGGTTCATGAATATCAGGATGCAATAGCAGCCTTTGGCCACCGGAGGGAGACACTGAGCAGGTTCATGAATATCAGGATGCAATAGCAGCCTTTGGCCACCGGAGGGAGACACTGAGCAGGCTCATGAATATCAGGGTGCAATAACAGGCTTTGGCCACCGGAGGGAGACACTGAGCAGGTTCATGAATATCAGGGTGCAATAACAGGCTTTGGCCACCGGAGGGAGACACTGAGCAGGCTCATGAATATCAGGGTGCAATAACAGGCTTTGGCCACCGGAGGGAGACACTGAGCAGGCTCATGAATATCAGGGTGCAATAACAGGCTTTGGCCACCGGAGGGAGACACTGAGCAGGCTCATGTATATCAGGGTGCAATAACAGGCTTTGGCCACCGGAGGGAGACACTGAGCAGGCTCATGAATATCAGGGTGCAATAGCAGCCTTTGGCCACCGGAGAGAGACAGTAGTATTCAGCCTAGTATTCACGAACCAGTTCTTTGTCTCCCTCCGGTGGCCAAAGGCAGCCATTGCAGCCTAGTATTTATGAACCCGCTCTTTGTCTCCCTCCGGTGGCCAAAGGCCGCCATTGCAGCCTAGTATTCATGAACCGGCTCTTTGTCTCCCTCCGGTGGCCAAAGGCCGCCATTGCAGCCTAGTATTCATGAACCGGCTCTTTGTCTCCCTCCGGTGGCCAAACCCCGCCATTGCAGCCTAGTATTCATGAACCGGCTCTTTGTCTCCCTCCGGTGGCCAAACCCCGCCATTGCAGCCTAGTATTTATGAACCCGCTCTTTGTCTCCCTCCGGTGGCCAAAGGCCGCCATTGCAGTCTAGTATTCATGAACCGGCTCTTTGTCTCCCTCCGGTGGCCAAACCCCGCCATTGCAGCCTAGTATTTATGAACCCGCTCTTTGTCTCCCTCCGGTGGCCAAAGGCCGCCATTGCAGTCTAGTATTCATGAACCGGCTCTTTGTCTCCCTCCGGTGGCCAAAGGCCGCCATTGCAGCCTAGTATTCATGAACCGGCTCTTTGTCTCCCTCCGGTGGCCAAAGGCAGCCATTGCAGCCTAGTATTTATGAACCCGCTCTTTGTCTCCCTCCGGTGGCCAAAGGCCGCCATTGCAGTCTAGTATTCATGAACCGGCTCTTTGTCTCCCTCCGGTGGCCAAATCCCGCCATTGCAGCCTAGTATTCATGAACCGGCTCTTTGTCTCCCTCCGGTGGCCAAACCCCGCCATTGCAGCCTAGTATTCATGAACCGGCTCTTTGTCTCCCTCCGGTGGCCAAACCCCGCCATTGCAGCCTAGTATTCATGAACCGGCTCTTTGTCTCCCTCCGGTGGCCAAAGGCCGCCATTGCAGCCTAGTATTCATGAACCGGCTCTTTGTCTCCCTCCGGTGGCCAAAGGCAGCCATTGCAGCCTAGTATTTATGAACCGGCTCTTTGTCTCCCTCCGGTGGCCAAACCCCGCCATTGCAGCCTAGTATTCATGAACCGGCTCTTTGTCTCCCTCCGGTGGCCAAACCCCGCCATTGCAGCCTAGTATTCATGAACCGGCTCTTTGTCTCCCTCCGGTGGCCAAACCCCGCCATTGCAGCCTAGTATTCATGAACCGGCTCTTTGTCTCCCTCCGGTGGCCAAAGGCCGCCATTGCAGCCTAGTATTCATGAACCGGCTCTTTGTCTCCCTCCGGTGGCGAAAGGCCGCCATTGCAGCCTAGTATTCATGAACCGGCTCTTTGTCTCCCTCCGGTGGCCAAAGGCCGCCATTGCAGTCTAGTATTCATGAACCGGCTCTTTGTCTCCCTCCGGTGGCCAAACCCCGCCATTGCAGCCTAGTATTTATGAACCGGCTCTTTGTCTCCCTCCGGTGGCCAAACCCCGCCATTGCAGCCTAGTATTCATGAACCGGCTCTTTGTCTCCCTCCGGTGGCCAAACCCCGCCATTGCAGCCTAGTATTCATGAACCGGCTCTTTGTCTCCCTCCGGTGGCCAAAGGCCGCCATTGCAGCCTAGTATTCATGAACCGGCTCTTTGTCTCCCTCCGGTGGCGAAAGGCCGCCATTGCAGCCTAGTATTCATGAACCGGCTCTTTGTCTCCCTCCGGTGGCCAAAGGCCGCCATTGCAGCCTAGTATTCATGAACCGGCTCTTTGTCTCCCTCCGGTGGCCAAACCCCGCCATTGCAGCCTAGTATTCATGAACCGGCTCTTTGTCTCCCTCCGGTGGCCAAAGGCCGCCATTGCAGCCTAGTATTCATGAACCGGCTCTTTGTCTCCCTCCGGTGGCCAAACCCCGCCATTGCAGCCTAGTATTCATGAACCGGCTCTTTGTCTCCCTCCGGTGGCCAAACCCCGCCATTGCAGCCTAGTATTCATGAACCGGCTCTTTGTCTCCCTCCGGTGGCCAAAGGCTGCCATTGCAGCCTAGTATTCATGAACCGGCTCTTTGTCTCCCTCCGGTGGCGAAAGGCCGCCATTGCAGCCTAGTATTCATGAACCGGCTCTTTGTCTCCCTCCGGTGGCCAAAGGCCGCCATTGCAGTCTAGTATTCATGAACCGGCTCTTTGTCTCCCTCCGGTGGCCAAACCCCGCCATTGCAGCCTAGTATTCATGAACCGGCTCTTTGTCTCCCTCCGGTGGCCAAAGGCCGCCATTGCAGCCTAGTATTCATGAACCGGCTCTTTGTCTCCCTCCGGTGGCCAAACCCCGCCATTGCAGCCTAGTATTCATGAACCGGCTCTTTGTCTCCCTCCGGTGGCCAAACCCCGACATTGCAGCCTAGTATTCATGAACCGGCTCTTTGTCTCCCTCCGGTGGCCAAATCCCGACATTGCAGCCTAGTATTCATGAACCGGCTCTTTGTCTCCCTCCGGTGGCCAAAGGCCGCCATTGCAGCCTAGTATTCATGAACCGGCTCTTTGTCTCCCTCCGGTGGCCAAACCCCGACATTGCAGCCTAGTATTCATGAACCGGCTCTTTGTCTCCCTCCGGTGGCCAAACCCCGCCATTGCAGCCTAGTATTCATGAACCGGCTCTTTGTCTCCCTCCGGTGGCCAAAGGCCGCCATTGCAGCCTAGTATTCATGAACCGGCTCTTTGTCTCCCTCCGGTGGCCAAAGGCCGCCATTGCAGCCTAGTATTCATGAACCGGCTCTTTGTCTCCCTCCGGTGGCCAAAGGCAGCCATTGCAGCCTAGTATTTATGAACCGGCTCTTTGTCTCCCTCCGGTGGCCAAACCCCGCCATTGCAGCCTAGTATTCATGAACCGGCTCTTTGTCTCCCTCCGGTGGCCAAAGGCCGCCATTGCAGCCTAGTATTCATGAACCGGCTCTTTGTCTCCCTCCGGTGGCCAAAGGCAGCCATTGCAGCCTAGTATTTATGAACCGGCTCTTTGTCTCCCTCCGGTGGCCAAACCCCGCCATTGCAGCCTAGTATTCATGAACCGGCTCTTTGTCTCCCTCCGGTGGCCAAACCCCGCCATTGCAGCCTAGTATTCATGAACCGGCTCTTTGTCTCCCTCCGGTGGCCAAACCCCGCCATTGCAGCCTAGTATTCATGAACCGGCTCTTTGTCTCCCTCCGGTGGCCAAAGGCCGCCATTGCAGCCTAGTATTCATGAACCGGCTCTTTGTCTCCCTCCGGTGGCGAAAGGCCGCCATTGCAGCCTAGTATTCATGAACCGGCTCTTTGTCTCCCTCCGGTGGCCAAAGGCCGCCATTGCAGTCTAGTATTCATGAACCGGCTCTTTGTCTCCCTCCGGTGGCCAAACCCCGCCATTGCAGCCTAGTATTTATGAACCGGCTCTTTGTCTCCCTCCGGTGGCCAAACCCCGCCATTGCAGCCTAGTATTCATGAACCGGCTCTTTGTCTCCCTCCGGTGGCCAAACCCCGCCATTGCAGCCTAGTATTCATGAACCGGCTCTTTGTCTCCCTCCGGTGGCCAAAGGCCGCCATTGCAGCCTAGTATTCATGAACCGGCTCTTTGTCTCCCTCCGGTGGCCAAACCCCGCCATTGCAGCCTAGTATTCATGAACCGGCTCTTTGTCTCCCTCCGGTGGCCAAAGGCCGCCATTGCAGCCTAGTATTCATGAACCGGCTCTTTGTCTCCCTCCGGTGGCCAAACCCCGCCATTGCAGCCTAGTATTCATGAACCGGCTCTTTGTCTCCCTCCGGTGGCCAAACCCCGACATTGCAGCCTAGTATTCATGAACCGGCTCTTTGTCTCCCTCCGGTGGCCAAATCCCGACATTGCAGCCTAGTATTCATGAACCGGCTCTTTGTCTCCCTCCGGTGGCCAAAGGCCGCCATTGCAGCCTAGTATTCATGAACCGGCTCTTTGTCTCCCTCCGGTGGCCAAACCCCGACATTGCAGCCTAGTATTCATGAACCGGCTCTTTGTCTCCCTCCGGTGGCCAAACCCCGCCATTGCAGCCTAGTATTCATGAACCGGCTCTTTGTCTCCCTCCGGTGGCCAAAGGCCGCCATTGCAGCCTAGTATTCATGAACCGGCTCTTTGTCTCCCTCCGGTGGCCAAACCCCGCCATTGCAGCCTAGTATTCATGAACCGGCTCTTTGTCTCCCTCCGGTGGCCAAAGGCCGCCATTGCAGCCTAGTATTCATGAACCGGCTCTTTGTCTCCCTCCGGTGGCCAAACCCCGCCATTGCAGCCTAGTATTCATGAACCGGCTCTTTGTCTCCCTCCGGTGGCCAAAGGCCGCCATTGCAGCCTAGTATTCATGAACCGGCTCTTTGTCTCCCTCCGGTGGCCAAAGGCCGCCATTGCAGTCTAGTATTCATGAACCGGCTCTTTGTCTCCCTCCAGTGGCCAAACCCCGCCATTGCAGCCTAGTATTCATGAACCGGCTCTTTGTCTCCCTCCGGTGGCCAAAGGCCGCCATTGCAGCCTAGTATTGATGAACCGGCTCTTTGTCTCCCTCCGGTGGCCAAACCCCGCCATTGCAGCCTAGTATTCATGAACCGGCTCTTTGTCTCCCTCCGGTGGCCAAACCCCGCCATTGCAGCCTAGTATTCATGAACCGGCTCTTTGTCTCCCTCCGGTGGCCAAAGGCCGCCATTGCAGTCTAGTATTCATGAACCGGCTCTTTGTCTCCCTCCAGTGGCCAAAGGCCGCCATTGCAGCCTAGTATTCATGAACCGGCTCTTTGTCTCCCTCCACTGGCTACCTCTGGTACTGCAGGCTACTTTTGAGCCCACTTTGTCTCCCTCTGTTGGCCACCCCCTATTGCACCCTGGTATTTATGAGCTTGCTCTGCCTCCCTCAGGTGACTAGCCCTGGTACTGCAACCTATTTATGAGGCTGCTCTGCCACCCTCTGATGGTCACCCCTGGTACTGCAGCTGATTTATTAACCAGCTCTTTGTCTCTCTCCAGTATCCACCCCTGTATTGCAGCCTATTTATGAGCCTTACTATCTCCCTGTGTTGGTCTCTCCAAGGCACTCCCGCTGCTACCCAGGACCTATGAACTTGCATAGTGTCTGTCTCCAGTGGCCATCCCCTTCCCTTTGGTTTTTCATACTATGGGATAGTGACAGGGAGAATTCCCATAGTGATGTACCCACCTTTGCTACCCCAGCTATTCTGCAATGTAACATTCCACTCAGAATTAACCCTCTTTGTTTCCATGTTACAATCCAGACATTGATGAATGCAAGGTGCTCCCGAACCTGTGTAAAAACGGACAGTGCATCAACAGCATGGGCTCCTTCCGGTGCCTCTGCCAGCTGGGTTACACATCAGACATCACCGGCACAGCTTGCCAGGGTGAGCCCAACCTCCCGACAGCTCAGAAAGAACACATCAGAAATAAGATGTTACATGTGTTTAATTCATTTTGACAAACTTGCCCTTACGATGGCTGCAGAAGGGTAATGGTGGCAATGTCCTTGAGAAGGGGTGATTTTCAGGAATTAAAAGACTTCCTCCTCCTTTCCCACCAGTCATGGGAATTGCATGAAAGCCTTGGAAGCTGCAGGATGGAAAGAGGAGGTCTTTCCTTACCTAGAGTTTGAGGCTGTAACACCTTGACAGAGGGAACACTGACTCTTTTTTTCCTGTTTGCTTCATCTCTTGCTTTTAAATTTCGGCCGTAGACCTGGATGAATGCAACCAGTCCCCCAAGCCTTGCAATTTCATCTGCAAAAACACAGAGGGAAGCTTCCAGTGTTTGTGCCCGAGGGGTTACATCCTGCAAGAAGACGGGAAGACCTGCAAAGGTATTTAGCCATTTGGAAGGGAGAAAGCCTGAAATTTGAGACCCTGGTAGAATTCTGTTTGATTTCTTGGTATCAAACAGCCTCGATCTTTTGGGGTGGATCAGAGACGAGCTGTCTACTGGCTTTTGTGCGTCTGTGAATATTTCAAAGCAAAAGATCTTGAAATCCCCTTGGAAAAAAAAACATTTTGAAAAGGAAAAGGGACTTAAAGCAGTTGCATTTAAAAAGTGGGTTTCCGTGCACAATTTAAAGGTGTTTCAAATATGTATTTTGACAAACAATGCTTGCTCAAAAATGCCTCTAGGAACAGAATTAAGAGTTAATTTCCTTGTACTGTTTTAACAAATTATATGAAATGTTCATTTTGACATAGGTGTTTTTATACAGGTATTAGAGAGTTAATGTCCGTGCATAACAAGCAATACATATAAAATGTGCACCTTTAGAAAATTCAGGTTTAAAAAATGCATTTAGACATATGCTCAGTAATGTATTTCCCAGCATAATTTAAACAAAATATACCAAAGTTTAATTTAAACAAAATATACCGGAATGTGGGCTTGTGTTTTAAAGATGCATATTTCAGAGTGGACTTCTATGCATAATTTAAAAATATCCCCACAAGGGAATTAAAAATAGTTACCCATAAAAACACACCTAGCTACAATTAGGTGTTATTTCTGCATCATCCAACGAGCTAAAGAAGAGTAAAAAATTAAAAAGAACATCACTAAGTTATAGGAAGGTGTGATTTGCATCATACACCAACACCGGGTAGCGTTCTGATATTTTAAAGTAACTATTTTAGTTGTTCCTGAACAGTAGTGAAAAAACACAAAGTTGCTTTGTGAAACAGTAATTACAAGAGGTACAACCTGAAAGCCTTCCAGTTAACAATTCTACGTTGTTACTATTTTAAAAATCAACTCTGTGCTTTCTTAGGAACCCTAGTTGTAACTCACTCCTTTTTTCCAAGTTACTTTCCATTTCCATCTGGGGGGGGAAATAACTCCTGGGTTGTTTTCTGGATGGCGTCTAGACTTGGACGAATGTTCGACCAAACAACACAACTGCCAGTTCCTCTGTGTGAACGTGATCGGCGGATTCAACTGCAAGTGCCCGCCGGGTTTCACTCAGCACCATTCATCCTGTATCGGTGAGTTCCCCAGGCTCGGGACAAATGGAATGGGGAAAACGAGCAACGGCGACTCTGTTGAGCCCAAATGTGACCCACCTCCTGCCTCCCCCCACCCCACAGATAACAACGAATGCACGGCCCAGCCAACCCTGTGCGGAGCCAAAGGCCAGTGTCTGAACACCCCCGGGAGCTACAACTGTGAGTGCCAGAAGGGTTTTACGCTCGACACGTCTGGCAACAGCTGCGAAGGTAGGGAGGGCGCCTCAGAGCATCATGCCGATGGCCAAGCAGGCGCCCCAAAAAGGGAGATGGGGGGGGAACCCAGCTTCTGGCCCCCACTTCCTTTTAAAGCAACTCTGAGTGCTCCTTGTGGCAGTGAGTTCCAGAGATTAACTCTCCAATTTTATATATATATATAAGGTACCTTTTATATATATATAAGGTATAGAAGGTACCTTTACCGTATATATATATATATATATATATATATATATATATATATAAAATACAGTAAAGGTACCTTCTTGATTTGCTTCCTGGGACCAGCTTGATGTTTTGGCTTTGAGACTCAACCCCTAAGACGTTGCTTCCCCCCCCCCCCCCAAAAAACCACAAACCCTTCTTGTCGGCACGCAGATGTGGACGAATGTGACGGAAACCACCGGTGTCAACACGGATGTCAGAACGTGCTGGGGGGCTACCGCTGCGGCTGCCCCCAGGGCTACATCCAGCACTACCAGTGGAACCAGTGCGTGGGTAAGTGGCGGAGCCCAGAAGCCAAAGAGAGCCGAAGTGGCGTGACCGAGCTCATAAGTTACCCATAGGTTTATAGTTAGATGTCGTGAATTACTTTTTTGGGGGGGTTATGGGGAGACCACCGACGACCCCTTACCACTGTCCCGGTTCCTGGTGCGTTTCCTCGCAGACGAGAACGAGTGCTCCAGCCCCACGGCCTGTGGGTCGGCATCCTGCTACAACACCCTGGGGAGCTTCAGGTGCCTCTGCCCCTCCGGCTTCGATTTCGACCAAGCCTTCGGGGGCTGCCAAGACGTCAACGAGTGCGCGGCGGGGAGCAGCCCCTGCAGCTACGGCTGCTCCAACACGGAAGGGGGTTACCTGTGCGGCTGCCCGGGCGGGTATTTCCGTGCGGGACAAGGGTAAGTCCGCCGTCCGGCCTTCCACACGCTTTTGGCCTGAGGGGGGGGCGTTCAGAGCCGTTGGCTTTGCAAAAGACCCGTGTCTCCATCAACAGCTAGCCTTTGGAGGGTGGCACCAAAGTACCGTCAGGGAAGGAAGCATCCCGGCTTGCCACCTTCCTCCTCTCTCTCACACACTCTCCCGTTCTCGGACTTTTCTCTTCCAACGGCAGGCACTGTGTCTCCGGGCTCGGTTTTGGCAAAGAGGCGTACCTCCCCGCTCCACCAGAAGAAGAAGAGGAGAACCTGCTGTCTCCCGAGGCGTGTTACGAGTGCAAGATCAACGGCTACCCAAAGAGAGGGCGTCACCGGCGCAGCACAAACGACACCCAGGAGCGTCGGGTGAGGGCGCCTGATCTCTTTTACGATGTTTGAGAGAGAACAGACAGTGAAGGAACTTCCCTGGTGTAACAGGTGTAACTTTTCAAAGTTACGTTTAGAAGTTTAAAACATGGAGGATCCTTGTGGCCCCCTTGAAGGCTCAGAGGTTTCGTCTCACGGGACTTGCTTCTTCAGAGAGTGCCATCCACGAAAGCGGCTGCCACGGCCACGGGTCGTTTTGAAGACTGTAACAGAGGAGAGAGCTCTGAGTCCCTTTAAAAAAGGAGCTTCCCACAAATTTTCTTCTTCTTTTTCCCTCCAGGAGGAGCCGATCATCAGCCTCGCCAGCATCGATACCGAGGCCCCCTTGGTGGTGGCGCTGAATCTGTCCCAGCTGGGCCACAAAGAGCACATCCTCGAACTCCTGCCCGCCGTGGTCCCCTTGGAGAACCACGTCCGCTACGTGATCGCTCAGGGGAACCCCGAGGGCTTCTTCCACATCCACCAGAAAGAGGGGCTCAGCTACCTCCACGTGGCCCGTAAGCGCGCCACCCCGGGGACTTACCTCCTAGAGATCCTGAGCGTGCCCCACTATCGCAAAGCGGAGCTCCAGAAACTGGAGGCCCTCAAGGATCTTGACTACCTCGCCGGAGAGCTCGGCCAGGCGCTCAAGCTGAGGCTGCAGCTCCGCCTTTTTTAGCCCCGCCGAGGCACGGAGAGACATCCGAGGAAACACCGAGCACGCGGGCTGCACAACGCCCTCCTCCTCGTCAACCCACACTCCCGAACTCAGCACCCTGTTCCTCCGGGATCACCAACCAAACGACGGCCTCGGTGAGGGTGGGGGACAACCACGGGCGAACCACTCCGGATCTGTTTAGTGTTCTTTCTCCCCCCACCCCCTCCAGGTGAGCACAACCACCCCCTGTACCCACACGCACGCACTCTCACACGCCCTGGGGCAGCGTCATCGCTCCCGGTGTAGGAGTCTGGGAATTGACCACAGAAACGACCCGACGAACAAAGCCGTCCGCTCAGCTCCCCCCGTCTTGCTCGCCGGAGAACGACGGTCCCTTTTCCCATGCAGTCCGGACTCTGGGCGCGCTGCCTTTGCTACAGCGCTGGATCAGGCCGACAGCGCTTGGAACGTCCATCCGACAGAATCTTGGGCTGGGCAGATCCGGAGGGCCTTCTGGGTTCCGTCCGGGTTCTCGATCCTAATTCAGGGAGGCCCCCGAGAGTGGGTTTCTGAGCAAAGAATTCCAAGTCCTTCCTCCCCCAATTGCAAACGGTAGGATCCTGGGGTGGCAACAAAGCCGCTGAAGCGGTCTGGATCTCTTAGATCGGTACCGTGTAGACTTCAGATCCAGGGTCTTAGGAGTTTTCTACAGGCCTCACCGAACGACAGCTTTCCATAAAACGGAACCATGGTAGTTAAAATTGGAATCAAACTGTAATAATTGCATAGCGTAGGTCTCCTCTTTAGTAGCCTCGTTCTTCAACTGGGTAGCCCCTTTGCTGCTTCTCTCGTCCAAAGGGAAGCTTCCTTTCTCCGGGGCGTCCTCGCTCAACGTGACACAGCTTTTACAGAATTATTTACGAGCAGACGGAGCCAAATCCTTCATCCGGTTCTCAATCCAAACCGAACTCTCTGCAGAATCAGACGGCACCCAAATCGATCGCCCGGGGTCTATACGGAAGTCCTGGCCTTCTATGTGAGATCATTTCGTCCCGTTTTAATCCGCTCTTGTCCCGGAGCCAGCTCACTCCGTAAGAACTGGTAAGGGAGGGTCCACTCCCAGGCCGACGAGGTGCACCCGGAGAAATACGACGCAACGGAAGAAACTCAGGCATCTACACCACCCACGCGCCCAACGGCGTCCTCATCTCGTGCAGCTATAGATAAATGTATATATTTAATAAGGGTGGATTCCTGGCTTGGCTTGAACCTCTCTTCCACTCCACAGAAAGCTTTCTGGGCCTCTGCTGGGTCGGCAATCCAGTTTACAACACAAACTTTAAAATGTGCATTTCTCCGTTGGGTCTTCGCCTTCTCTGCGGCCTTCTGCTGTCGGACAGAGAGACATTTTAGGGGGAAAACAGGGTTGTTTTTTACATTTGTATTTAAAAAAAAAACCATTGGGAAAGGGGGCTATTATAGTACTGAAGCTAGCTTTAAAAAAAATAATAATCCATTAGACTTTCAAAATTTAGGATTGCTGTCCACTGTTCTTGGTTTTCTTCCAATGCTTCCAAAGGAAAAAAAATATGTGGAACAGCAAATATTTCTCAGTTTTCCGAGAGGGAGCGCAGAGAGGGTTGATCCGGTTTCCGAATCTGTGCCTCCCCTTAAAAAAAAGCAAAAATGGGGGCATTCTCTTGAGATCCCTCTAAAACTTGAAACCTCCAGACTATATACATAATAGACTATCTATCTACCTATCTAGATAGATAGATACCTATATATCTATACAGTCATGTCTGTTCTACTTGTTCTTTCAGGTTTTGCCAAATGGTGCTATTCCTCCCCTGCTGTTTATTAATAATATTAATAATGACAATGATAATAATTATAACCATGTAGCCAAAAGGGGTGTGTGTAGTGAGTGGGAGCGTGCGTGGGGTTTGTGATTTTATTATATGTGCGTGTCGAGGAGGGGAGGGGTGTGGGGCCCTCCCCTTCGGCTCCTCCCGGTGCCACGCCGGTGGCTTTTCTCTCCGTGGCCAGAGTGGGGAGGGTCGGGCCGCGCACGGCACTGAAACCAACCACCGGCCGCCTGGGACCTGTTTTTGAGCTTTGGGGTTTTCTTGTACCACGAGTGGGGGCGGCAGTAATAAAGTTATTTTGGGTTAATGCGGGTGCCAACCTCCTTCTTTCGAAACGTCGAGCGTTCCCGTCTCCCCCGTGGCCGCCGGGAGCCCAAACCCAACCCTCCGCTTTTCCAAAGCGTGGCTTCTGGTCCGAAAGGCGTGTCCGGGGCGGAATAAAGAGGAGACGACCGGGAGGGCAAAGCCCAACATCCAAAGGTGGGTTTATTTGAGGGTAAAAAAAGAGGCAGGTGTTTCTCTTACAGACAAAGCAAAACAAGCACTTCATCGCCACGGTTCTTACCCTCCCGCAGCATCACGGCCACGGAGCTCGGACTCACAAATTAGATTATTATTTTGGTCTCTTCCCAACCTTCAAGGAAGGGTGCGGACCCTGGAACTCCCTGCCACTAGATGACCCCTGTCCTTTCCCCACCGTGGTCCCTTCGGCCACCTTCCGACGGCCACGTTTTGGTGTGCCCCAAATCCTGCACCTTCCAGGCCCGCCCGCCCACCTGCTTTCCCCCCCCCCGAGACCGAAAAAAGGCAGAGACAGGTTGCGTGTTGTCCAACACCACAGATAAAAGCGGAGACCACAGCGCCACGGGTGAGAAATGGGGTGGGAGGCCAATTCTGAACCACGTTCGGCAGCTTTTGTGAGGAAGTCCATTCAGATCGGGATAAGGGTCCAGTGTGGATTTTTTTTAAACCTTCCTCAAAGATGCCAAGAGGGGGCCTGAGCCGTTCTGGATGCAAAGCCCGGGGGGTGGGAGGGAGCGGTGGTCTTTCCCATGAAAACAAAGACTCTAGTCCTCATGGTTCGATAGGCATCGAGTTCCCCCAATAGTCCTACCTGGAGATACCGGCCAAGGAACCCGGGACAAAAGCGGATCCGACGTCCACGCAGGAGACGCCTTTCCTTCAGCTAAGATTCTAGTCCTCAAGGTTGTGGATTGGGACCGGGGAAGGCCCTTGACGTCAAAACCAGATCCCTGATGTTTTAGATTCAGGCGGATTCTACCCCAGCCTGTTTGGAAACACCAAAAAAAAAAAAAAAAAAAACCAGGGTGGAAAAATAATTAATCGCCCTTTTCTTTCTCAAAAACAAAACAACAAAAAAACGGGTCTCCTCGCCGCCCACGTCAGCGTTCGCTTACCTCCCCGACTTCCTTGCAGCGTCCCAGGACTCCGGGCAGCCACTCACGGCAAGATCCGGACACGCCGGTGGCCGGGCCTAGACCAGGGCGTAATCGAACTGGCCTCTCTCCAGCCCTTCCTTGTGGTCGGTCCAGTACGAGGCGGGCATGCGGCTGTAAGGGTCCAGCAGGATCCGGAAGCAGCGGATCATCAGCACCACGAGGAAAACCAGGAGGAAGAGGACGAAGGCGAAGACGGTCTTCTGCTCGGCGTCCATGCCCACGGCCCCGGCGCCTCCGGGCTCGGCCCGGCCCGGGGAGAGCAGCTCGTACTCCAGGGTGGAGGCGTCATCCATCCCGGCGGTGCAACCGGCCAACCGCCTCGCCGGCCGGTCCCGAAACAGTGTTCAGACCCCGGCTGGGGTTTTTTTTCCCGGCGGCCGGGGATGGGCAGCCGACCCACGATCCCCCGGCAGCTCAAAGACCACGGAAAGGGGGGAACAAGCCGAGAGGGTCAGCCGTGAAGTCCAGTCACCTGGGGGGGGGAGAGAGAAAATAAATTAAAATGATAAGAGAAGTTGGCCTGGTTTACATGTCTCCCTCTGAGTTGACTCCGTCTGATGGCAGACTTAACACCGCAGGCGTTAACACCCTCCAGGGGTGTGGACGTCTCTGGCCCCGAGGCCGAATCCAGCCCTCTGAGGGTTCTCCAGAAGGCGTCCCCCACTTTCTAGACCCCCCGCCCACTCTGCCCGACCTTTTATTCTGAAGTTTGTCCCCAAATAAGCCCATGATTTCAGCAGGGGGGAAAAAAAAAGAAAAGGCTACTCGGGGGCCCTTAATTCCAGTTTGTCCCCCAAAAAACAACCACCACACACACGCCAGAGTTTGACCCACTGAATCAATGGGGTTTTTAGGGAAGGGTGGACTCCCCACGGAGCAGCGGGTTCAATGGGCTTCACTCTGAATGCTTTTAGGAAAAGGGACTCCTCACATGTCCGGAAGCTCCGGACAAGTTACTGGACCCATTGAACATCTGCCTGACCCAAGACACACCCAGTGAGAAACCTGACGTTGAGTTTCATAGTGATGAGAATGGGTTTTTTATTTTTAAAGGGTTGGTTGATCCACACACCCCCCACCCTTGGCTTAGATCTCCAGAATGAAGGATCAACTGGATCCGATGAAGCCCCCCGGTGAGGAACTCACCCCGAGACACAACAGCCGGGGGAGGGGGGGGAAGCATCCTTTCCGGCTGGAAAGACCGAAGCCCAGACCGGGAAAGGTAGGGACTGAAGGGGGGGGGGGCAAAAAACACATCTCCCCCCCCCCCCAGATGATTGCTGAACTCCAATTCAGCCTCACGGTTGTTATTAGCATTAAATCATCTCACGAATATTCATTCCCCTTCTCCTTTCCCAAATGAGACGGCAATTTAAAACATCGCCCCTGGCTTGCCCTTAGCCTCCTCTTTTTAAATCTCAGGAGGGGGCGGGGGGTGGGTGCACTATAACTCCCATCGTCCCTGCACCACCGACTCCATGACCCATGTGCAAGGGGAGACCCCTCGCTCCCCATTCCCCGGGTGCAAGGGACCGCCTGTCCCACGGAGTCACGCCAAGACGGACGGACGGAGGGGTGCCTCTCTCCTAAAACTTTAGGACAGGGCGAGGGGGGGGGGCGGGTACCTGTTGGGTCTCTCCGCCGCGTCCCGCCTCGCAGGGAGAAAGCCAGCAACCGAAAGGCGCCTCCGGAGGGGGAAGAAAAAGCGAGAGAGAGAGAAAGAGAGACGGGTCCTCGGATCCGTTTCTATGGAGACATCGGAGCATCAATTACAGCAGCCAAAGGTGGAGATGGAGAAGGGGGGGGGGAATCATATTTGGAAGAAAAAAAAAACACTGGAGGAGGAGGGAAGGAGGACCGGCTCCGAGGCAGGCATGCCGGAAAAATAAGGGGAGGAAGGGGGAGAAAAAAATCTGGGGGGGAAAAAAAGGGAAAAAAGTTCACACTGAGATTGGGAGGGACGGATGATTCGACCGATGCCATCTGTCCATGCTCGAAAGCACGGGGGCCGGGCGCAGGGTGGGGCCGGAGAAACCAATCTGGGAGAAGCCGCCGGCTCAAATTAATCATCCTCCCATCCCATTGAGTGGGTTGAGGGTGGGGTGGGGGGGGTGGGCTGAGATTTATCCCCTCTTCCCAAGAGAGGTGTCTGTCGGTGTGTGTTTGCAAAACTGAGTGTTTGGGGGGGGGGGATATTTTGAATGCCCACCCCCAAAATCCTGGGAAGGGCCCCCCGGAAAAAAGTAGCATCCTGCTAAAATCTCTAATTCTATCTATCTATCTATCTATCTATCTATCTATCTATCTATCTATCTATCTATCTATCTATCTAGGGTTGGCTACAAAATTCAGGGTACCCTGAAGAGGCCAAGTTCGGGGGGGGGTCCTCGTTTCACGGCAGCCGAGGGAAGGAGGGGGGCCATGGGTTAATTGTTTTGCCAAACCCACGCCAGGGAAGGGAGTCCATCTCCAGCGAATCCCCGCAGGGGTGGCGCTAGGAGAGAAGCAGAGGGTGGCCACATGGAAGGGCTAATCGGATCAAAAACCTGGCCTTTCCGTCCGATCCCGAAGGAATGACCTCAGGACGGAGAAGAGAAGAGGGTAAAAACTCCAGGTGCTCCTATTCAAACGCCCCCCCCCCTCCAAAATGCCCCCAAAATTCGCTTTCCAAAGTCATTCTTTGAATGAATGAGCAATTGTTCCTCGTTCCGCCCATAACGGGGCCTGGATTTGGCTCGTGGCTAATCTTCAAGAGCCTCGTTTGAGCCGTGCGGGGTAAGAAAAGAGACCTAAAAAAAAAAAATCTGGAGAAATCAAGAGGGCCGGGTTGAAACCCGGGGCCTAGCGTTGCCGACCCTCCTTGCATGGCTGCTCAATAAACAGAAATCTGACAAGGAAATCTTTGGTGGGCACCCGTTCAAAGCACAGGAGCCTGGCCAAAGAAAGTAGTTGGCAACCTTTCTTGTCCTTTCAGGGAGAGGCGGCCTCTCTGGACCAAGCCATCCACCGAACGACCGAATCCATGCTTCGACGCTGCCACAATTGGTTAACTAGGGCACTCAAGCGATCCGTTTGTGGCTCTTTAATTACAAGCGGGAGGAATTAATTATATCCAGAACGAGCAACTGACTGGGAGGGATGGACCACTCTGTTTCTACAGGACACGTCGAGTGATAAGATTTCGTGGCCCTCCTCCTTTTGGGGTCGGCCAAATGCATTTTTTTGATGCAAAAAAGACCTTCACGTTTCAAGTTTCTAGTCCTTATTGCAGATTTCCGATTTGCCCGGCAGATTCCAGTGTGGGTCAGGAGCTTGCACACAACACTATCAGACACAGACCCCAGTATAACTAGAAAGCTGACTTCATTCCAAACATTTTAAAATGTCACTCAAAACTGTTTGCATCTTTTTAAAATTTGGCTCTACAAATCTCTTAGCTGGGGCCAAAGCATGGGAAACCCACTGCCTTTACACCTTCCCCCCCCCCCAAAATGCCAGGTGAAAGACGCGTCTTCTTCCCCCCCCCCCCAAAAAAAAAAGATCAGAGAAAGACAAACTGCTGGATAGCTCAGTGGTTCCACAGGTTGGGAGTTCGAATCCCCCACGGTGCCGCCCTGACAGGGCTGGATTCAATGATCTAGAGAGGGTCCCTTCCAGCTTTGCTGTTCTAAGATAAAAGGCTAAGTCTGAGAGATGCTCTCGGGTGGCTTGCAAAAAGGGGGGGGGCGGGGTGGCATTTGGGGGGGACAGAAAGGGAGAGTGGGGAGGGATCAGGGGTCCCCCTCCTAGGCCGGGAAAATTTGTGGGGCAAGGGGTCAGGAGCCGCCCCCCCCCCCACGACCCCACCCCTTGCCTGCAGGATGGCGGCTCACGATGCACAAGCTGTATTTCTGGGGAAGGGGGGGGGTCTCTGCCTTCACCCGTAATATCTGGGGGTGCTCCCACTGTCACCCACGCACCCCCCCTTTCCAAACTAAGCCCTGCCAAAGCCACACTTAACCGTTTCTCTTACACCAGAATAGGCACAGAAGCCTTCCAGCCACCCAACGCCATCAGGCTTCGGGGGGGGGGGGGTGTCCTCTAACGCCCCGGTGGTCTATACAGGCCGGGAACACTTCTTTGGGGTTTCGGGCCAGGAGATCTCGCCCAGCCCTCTGGAGAGGAAGGAGCCCCCGAGGGCCACCCAGCCCTGTAAACACCTTGTAAGAACCAAGCGAAGGGGCTAGTCCTCATGGGTCCCGGTGGCCCAAGCGTCTATGCAGGAGGACGTCCCAGCCCTATAAAAAGATCCCAGGGGATCGGTTCAACCTGCAAGCTTCCCTATCCAACATGAGATATGGAAGCATGGCTTCCCCGCAAAAATCAAAGTAAGATTCTAGTCCTCAAGGATCAGCAAAAGTGGTCCAGACTTTCCCAGTTTTGGGGGGGGGGGGGGGATAGAGAGAGACCTTCCTCCTTCCACCCACTATGGGTAGCAGCAATCCCACTGAAGCCATGCTGGCCTTTTAAAAAGAACCAATTAAACCAAGACGCTAGACCTCATACTTTTCTGCAGAAATTCAGTCCCTAAATGACAATCCTCTCTCCCCCCTCCTCCTCCAGCGCTCCTTGGAAGTCAGCTTCTGCCCCTCCAAAGGGGGGGGGTCTCCCCGCATCCACCCTCCCGCAAACCAGCTGCGCCCTTTAAATCCAAAGCAAGCTTCTAGTCCTCGTGAATTCCAGGCACGCAGCCCCTCGGATCGGGCGGCGGCTTGCCCCGGCTTGCCCCCCGCGCTGGGAGAGACCCATTCCAAGGCGCACGCCCGGACGCTGGGGATGGGAGCGGCGGGCGCTGCTTGCGCGCTATCCAAGCCCGCTGCGCCCCTCCTTCCTCGTCGGCCCCCGCCCAGCCCGCCGGCCCCTTCTCTCTCTCCCTCCTTGCGCGCCTGCCTCGTTGCCAAAGCCGGCGCGCCGCGGCTCACCTCGCCAAGCTGCTTCGGAGGAAAGCGCGCAGCGGAGGGCGGCGATCCAGAGGCGGAGGCTGCGCGCATCCCGCCCGGCGGTGAGCCTCTCCTTCCCCCCCCCCCCCAGCCAGCTGCCAGCCTCTCCCCGCCCTCCTCCTCCTCCTCCTCCCCAGGCAGCGCCGGCGCGTAAAAGCCTGCGCGGAGTTTAAATCCCGCTCCGGATTGACTCCGGAGTGGCCAGGGGTGTCCGTGTGTGTGTGTGTAGCGATGGCAAGGGGTTGAGACCCCAGTCCCCGAAGAGTCCTCTTAAACCCCCGCCCCGATTTTCCACCCTGCGCCTTTTTTGGAGAGGGGGGGGGAAAGCGTTTTTCCCCCCACGCCCCGCGGAGATTGCGCGCCCTTGGAGACGCTGCGTAAAGGCGCAGGGCGCTGGTCTCCGGGTGACTTGGCGGGTTTTTTATTATTATTTTTAGCAAGTTACCCCTCCCCCAGAATAACCCAGCCCACACAGCCCTTGGGGCACTCGGTGGGGATCATGGGACTTGTAGTCCTCCGATCTAACCCCCCCCCCTTCCCCTTTTAACTCTTCTTTCTGCTTATGAGCGGTGGTGGTGGTGAATTATTCAGAGCATGGTGACCCCTGGGCACGCCTGTCCGGGGGGGGGGGGGATTTTGGGTCTTGTAGTGACTCCCCCAACAGCGTTGATGGCCACTCTCTCCTTGGCGGGTCTTCCTGGTTAATTCTTTCACAATTCTTTTTTTAAAAAGCTCCTGCAATATTCAGTTTAGAAAGGGGTGGGGAGAAAGGCCAAAGAAGGGGTTAAATCCTCCCCTGATCTCCATCATCCTTAACCCACCGCTGCCCTCTCCCTTCCACCCTGGACCACCTGCCAAAGGATGCTGGTGGAGGGTTGCCACGGCAACAGGGCTCAAGCAGCCAATCACCAGGACCCTGGACCACCACTTAAGAGGCGGCAGCATCAGGGCATGGATGGATGACGCAGGAAGAGAAACCTGACCAAGAGGGTTTGGAAAGGGGTCTTTTTTTAAAAAAAGAGAGAGAGAGAGAGAGAAAATGTGAATTTGTGGTGTCATGCGTTGCAGGGAGAGGAGCTTTGTAAGTGAGTTGCTTTTCACACTCAACGCACACAGAAAATCATGCATTTCACTATATTAATACTTCCCCCCACCCATCCCCCGGCTTTCTTTCTTTTGGAAAAACTCCAGAAAAGAAGAGCGTGTCTCTGTTAAGTTTTTTTCGCCCTTCGTTTTGGGGGAAGAAGAACTTCAGGACCGGTTAAATAATGGTGTAAAAAAAACCACACACTTTCAAAAGTCCCTCTGAAAAAGTCACACTAAAATGTTAACTCCCTACATTCATGAAGTGCTTTCGCTTCTACCTTTTACGGTTTGGTTTGGTTTTTTTTAACGTGGCCTACGCTGTAATTTTAAGACCGTCAATTCACTCCCCGGTTGTTTGATTCCAGCATCGGCGCTGGACTGTGCCCCCAGCTAATAAAGACGCTGGAGAGATTCATAGCTGCTTGAAGCGGATTCCATGAAACTTAATCTGGATTATGGTCCTCGCAAAATCCAGGCGCAAACGAAATTAAATCGATGGGGTTGGACAAAGGGGATTTAAATGAGGCCAGCAGCATTAGAAAGACAGACGCAGAATGCCAGGGAACGCCTGAGAAAGCCTCTAAACAGCCATCGGATATTGTTTGAAAGGAATAAACAGAAAACAGGAGCTTGCCACGGCAGGGCGGACAGATGCTGAGTTTTGGAAGTAACTAGCCCCATGTAACTGACTGCCTCTAATTAGTTACTTTGGAGTGTCCAGCTTATAACAAAGCTACATCTGGAAAATTGCCTCACCACTGGGGTGCCGTTATTTAATCGGCGGAAGGAATGTTTGCTATTTTCCGATGGGAACAAATTACTTCATGTTTTCAACTCTAGGCAGAGCCGAGTCAAAAGAACTCAGGTTTCTAGTCCTCAAGGCTACCTTAAGGCCTCTTGAGTTCAACAGGGTTTTGATCCTCTTTCTTTCAAGTCCGTGCTCAACATTTTAACCTCTATAGCATGCCAGAAAGGTGATTCTGGCAATTGTGGCCCACTGAAAAGTAACCTTCACCAGGTCTGATAAGAGGGACAAATTAAGAATATGATGAGTCTAATTACACAACCTGCTGATTAGACAGGAAACCATAAAACCTGCACACCAGGAAGCTTTTAACTAAAGGTGCATTTGTTCCCAAAGCATTTAACTAAAGGTGCATTTGTTCCCAAAGCATTTAACTAAAGGCTCATTTGTTCCCAAAGCTTTTAACTAAAGGCTCATTTGTTCCCAAAGCTTTTAACTAAAGGTGCATTTGTTCCCAAAGCATTTAACTAAAGGCCCATTTGTTCCCAAAGCATTTAACTAAAGGTGCATTTGTTCCCAAAGCATTTAACTAAAGGCTCATTTGTTCCCAAAGCTTTTAACTAAAGGCGCATTTGTTCCCAAAGCTTTTAACTAAAGGCGCATTTGTTCCCAAAGCTTTTAACTAAAGGCGCATTTGTTCCCAAAGCATTTAACTAAAGGTGCATTTGTTCTCAGACACATCAAAATAGATCCGTTATGCCCGAAGGACGAATCCTGATACTCCAGCTATATTTCTAAGGAGGGAGAGGGGTGGAAATTGGTACAAAAAATTGCTGATCATTTGTCCAAAATAATATGACGGCTAACACAGAAAGCCTCAGAACATCCTGGGAGCATCTTTTCCAGATTACCCAAAGCGAGTCAATGGAAAAGAGGAACGAATTCTAGGAAAAACCGAACTAGCGTGGGAAGCCATTTGGGTGCCCGTTCCAAAATAACCCCCCCCCCTCGCCCTCATTTACCTGTCGTGATAAAAAGACGGGACGGTCCGAAACCAGGAGAGGGCTGGGTGTTCGGAGAACCGGGTTCGTAAAAGGCTGGTTTTCTTTCTCTCTCTCTGCCTTTTCCCTCCGTCCGCATTTGCATTTTTTAAAAGCACCTTTTTATCATCGTCCCTAAATCTGTGAAATAAATGACTGTCAAACGTGTATGATTCATTTCCCTCTGCCCCCACCCTTCTTATTATTTTTTTAATAAACCAGGGTGACTCAGGAATATAATTGCTCATTGTTCACCATGCCCCCATGCTTTTTTTCCCTTCCCCCCCCCCCCCCCCAAGTGTCAAGGCAACCTTTCTATTCCTCTCTTGCGGCATCCATCAGTTGTCTTGACGCGGCCTGCGGAGGGCTCATTACGATGATTATTTTTAATTTTTGCAAAGAAGGCATGAGGAAGCCTGGAGGGAACCGGGGATCAAGTCCCCTCTGGGCGTGTTCTTCTTTATATAGCGAAGTTTTTCTTTGCTCTTCATTTTCCATCCTCTATACAGAAAATGAAGAGCAAGGAAAAACTTGAGGTGGAAAAGCTCGGGGAATAATGAAAATTCAGGGCTCAATAATGTTTATTGTAAAATCTCTAAATCTGAGGTCCACAGATCATTCCTGGGGCCATCAATGTGTAGGCGATTCAAGGGGCCTTCTGAGCAAAACACAAATTTATTTTTGCATAAAATAAAGGGTATAGACCGTATTTGTACTTGTTTCTGTGCATTTCTCTACACAACGGACAGGCCGTTCAGAGTTTCGGCCCAGGCGACCCCTCCGCCTTTATTCTTGCAAATAAAGACACCTTGGGTAGCTCCTTAAACCCGCCGCCACCCCCTCAAGGCGGGCACACAATGCTCAATTAACTGCCGCAACATGAGAGGAGGTTTCCCCGATGGATTTATGGGCA
Source organism: Intellagama lesueurii (assembly GCA_037013535.1). Lineage (NCBI taxonomy): Eukaryota > Metazoa > Chordata > Lepidosauria > Squamata > Agamidae > Intellagama > Intellagama lesueurii. The sequence continues at coordinate 2,550,769 of JBAJHW010000020.1, read as the reverse complement.
TTTGAAGCTAACGAGCAACGAGCAGGGGGAAGGCTGGTGTCACAGGGATGGGGAGAAGGAGGAAACCTGCTTTCATCACGTAAGCCTGTTTGTAAAATTAATTGCTTTTCCCCAAACGAACCAGGAAGGGCGTGAACATCACTAGAACCAGGAGTTTAACGACCAGGATGAACCGGCCCAAGGCATGGTGCGAGAGAGGTCACAAGGAGAATGCCTTTTAGGTGCTAGACTCATCTGGAAGGCTCTTCCAGGTGTGCAAACTACGAGACCCATCGTCCACAGCCGGTGAAACCCAGCCCAGTCTCACCGGTGGCAGATCTTTCCAGCCCTCTGGCTAAATCGATGGGCGAGCCCATTGAACAAATCTGGCTAGGTTTTCAACCCCTATCGCCGAGTTGACCCCACTCCTCGCCAGGATACGGGTGCAAATCCTGATTCGCCCTCTCCTTGCATGCAAAGGTGAGAAACGGTGACCGTCTTCCTGTCCTCTCCTGCAAGATGGCGAGATCTTTTCTGTCAACCTCGGTGAAGTTTCCGCGTCGTTTTCAACCATCAGGGGCTTTCCGAGCAAGGTTTCATGGCGTGCTTAGAAGCGACGCACCCGGACAGGACGAGTCGGCGACACCCATTTAACGGATGGAGGCCGTAGAAGATTGGGTTTCTCGTGTATTTGCTTGTCTCGCTTTATGTTCTGACACCCTCGGAGTATTTGGGGGGGGGAGAGACGGAGTGAAGAGAGTGCCCCGCTCACTGGAAAAGGCGAGCCACCGAAAAACTTTAATGAAGACTCTCCAAATTCATTGCGCTGGAAAATCCACCCCTGCCCGCCAGATTCCTCAGCCGCACCTCTGCTCCCTTCAAAGGCAATCACAACATCCACCTATCCCCCTGACACACACACACACACGCTCGCTCACTCACACCCCTGTGAAAAATGTTTCTCCAGCAGTTCTGGGGAAACACCGGGAAGCGCCGCGCCAAACCAGCCGCAACTCAAAGGCGAGGAGAAGATGAGGGAGAAGAAGCGCGGGGGGGGGGGCGGACGGCGGCCTTCGGTGCGACGCAGGTCTCGGCCCAAGTGGGCTCCAAATCTGGCCGTGGGGGCCAGTCCCTGGAACCGAGGATAGGGGGCTGGCTCCTCGCAAAAATGCCACGAAATATCCTTGGGCGTCCTGGTCTTGCTCACGCCCGCCGTCCGCCCTGAGCTCTCCACGACTCTCCCAAGGTGCTCCGGCATGGAGCCTCTGCCCAAGCCGCTGGCTGTCCTGGCGACGGGTGGCTTCGTCCGAGGTGGAAGAGGAGCCCGGGCCGGGCAGAGGGGGACGACGAGCCTCATAGGATTTGCTCTGTGCTCGAGGCGGAAATGTCCAAGAGCCTCCAGGCCGCGTAGGGGTTGAGTTCATCCGGGTCTCGGCAGAGGGCCCAGACGTACAGCATCCGTAAGACTTTCTCCTGGAATGAGATCCCGGAGAGGCATTCAAAAGCTGCCCGGCGGGATGTCTGAACCACTCCGGCTGAAAGCAAGGGCATGCATGCACCCTATTTCGAGAGCCTGGACCATCAAACGCAAATCAGACCGGCAAAAGCACGGCGCTTCTGGCAAGAATGAACTTCGGATCCTAGTCCTCAAGTTTCCATTCGGACTAGCAGAAAAACCCACCCTGTTCCAGGCAGGGATTGGTTCTCTGACATGGGAATTCTGCATTTTCACGGCTGCACATTTATCGATTAGGTCTAAAACATATTCTCATTGGGTTTGGGAGCTGAACCTGCCTGCCCGTCAGGGGTAACCGAGCAGCCAAACCACAGCATGTTTGGGTGGCTCCCTGAGTTGCAGATAGCTCCTCTCCCCCATTCTAAAACGCCAACATCTCCCTTTTGAGGCTCAGCGGCAGGCAGAAAAAGACTCTTAAGCTAAACGAGGCAGCTGCTTTGCTCAGGAGTAGACCTCTTGAATTGCAGAGAGAAGCTGGCCGGGAGGGAGACAGGCTTAAAGCCGACTCTCGGCCACCGCCTGGCCTAGAAGCCCCTGTTCGAGACCGCGCATCTGCTGACACTGGCGTTGTGATTTATTTAATGCATCTGAAATTTATTTAAGATAAATTAAATGACTTAAGGTCCTTCTGTTGCCACTCTCGAAAATCCATCACCTGCCCAGCAATTAACCCATTTAATTAACTGATTTAATACCACATCATGGATTAGAAATGCTTCCGCTGCTGACGGGCATAATTAGAAACTTTTGTGCCTGGCTCAGAGGGACAAGAAAGAAAAATAATAAAGCAAAAAGCAAAGCGTGCTTCTTATATACCGCCCCATAGCCCTTCAAGCACTCTCTGGGCGGTTTACAAGTTAATTATGCAGGCTACACACTGCCCCGCGTAGCGAGCTGGGTCCTCATTTTACCGACCTTGGAAGGATGGAAGGCTGAGTCAACCTTGAGCCGGCTACCTGGGATTGAACCCCAGGTCGTGAGCACAGTTTTGGCTGCAGTACTGCAGTTTAACCACTGCGCCACGAGGCTCCTAATAATAATAATAACAACAATAATAATAAATATGAGAAAGTGAAGAAGAAGAAAAAAAAAAGAAAGGAGCAAGTCCCTCCAGGTTTTACTTACCGGGTCTCCTTCTACCACCTCTCCTTTCTGGTTTTTAATCACCATGACCAACTGGGCTTGGAATGTGATGATTAACACGGGCCCCTGCTCCATCATCTTCCCCATCGCGAGCTGTAAAAACAAGACAGGACACGTCCAAGCCGCTAGTCCATCATGCTATGATTTTGATTTGACTTTTTTAAGGACAGGCCCTATAGATTTTGTTAACTGAGCCGGTCCAGGAGAAGAGGAAAATAATGATTAGCCTGTTTTGATTCTTTAGTGACTCGAAGTTTCCTATCCAGACAGTGAGAGCTACTTACGTCGATATTATCTATGTCCAGAATCCGGGAGTGAAACTGGAGACCCATCGCTTTGGCTTGTTGAATCGGCTGCGCCAGCTGGCTGTAAGTCTGGGAACAGAAAACGCAACTGTGTTAGCAGAGATTTCTCACGCCTCGTATGCGGTGCTCCGAGGATGAAATGTCATCAGGATGTTCCCTTCCTTTTCGCCTCTAAAAAACCAGTGGCTGCGAAGAGCATCTTGAACCCTATCAACAAATCACGCTTCTAGTCCTCATGAAAGCACGCTGGAAAAACCTGGGAACCCTATTGGCTGAACTCTAGGGAGGAAGAAAGACGTCGGATGAGATCTGGGGGCTCGGAAAAGTTGCTGTTTCTTTTGGAGGCTGGCAAGGTTGACGGGAAGATTCTGGGGGGAAAAGTCTCAAGATGTTGGGGTTCTCTCCTTATAATTTTCCATGACTCTACATTAGAGGAAGCTATAGACTGTATGCAATGTGAGAGAATGTGCTCCCCATAGAGGCTTCACGGGCATCAAAAATTTGTTTTATTTCTGCCTTAAAACTGTACCCCCAAAGAACTTTGGGGTTTCAACCTCTTCGCTTAGGTTGAGCGTCACAGACCTTGGCTACGTGTCTGCTTTTAAGCACTATTCAATGGTTTTAAATCTGCCGCACGGCACCCTAAAACCCCAGGGACACAGGGGGAGAACCTCAATAAATCTAAAACAAAACAAGAGAGATGATAAAAGACTTACTCCTTCGTAGCACCAGTCCTTGAGAATATCCAGGTCTCCGGAAATCATGGCCTGGAAGAAGTGAGAAGGTTGAAGGATTTAAATGAAAAGAAAGAAAGAAAAAAATCCAGAAAACCGCCAGAAGACTTTCATTTTTTAAAGTGTTACTGTGTTTTCCTGTGTATTTAATTTACTTCCGTCTATTTACTTTGTTCAAGGCCATGGATGCAGCTCTCTTCCTTGGTACTGCCTGACTCCGAGAGAAATTTACAAGCTCGGCGGCGGCAAACAGGACACAGCCCCCCCAGAGAGAGCCTCATGAACCGAGGGAGGATTTGAACCCAGGTCTCCTTAGCCCTAGTCTAATGTTTTATAGGGCCCTGTGTCATATTGCAGGAAAGCTGAAGGCAGAAGGAGCCTTCGGTCCTGACACCGGCTTCAGACACAGCCACGCGATTCTCTTTTCCTCCCCGGAGTTGTTGTTGTTGTTTTTAATTAATTGTGGATGGCACACAGAGGGGAGCCCGCCCACCCCCTCGGTTGTAGGACCGACTAAAGAGTCTTCAGAATCTCACAGGATGGTGTGGATCACACCCTAAGACAAACACACACACCCCTCCCACTTCCTCCCGGGAGGCTGACCATCCGCCCTCCCTTCCCAGACTGATGGGCTCCCTCCCTCGCTGGTCTTGCCTCCAGGATGTTGGGAATGACGTCCCCCTCGCACTGCTTCAGGAACCGGTCCCTGTCAAAGTTCGGGTCGACCCGGAGGATCTCCGTCAGAACCTCCGACATCTCCGTCTTGGAGAAGAGCCCGCCTGTCGGGGACAAAGAAAAGGGAGGGCCCCGGTAGGAGAGACGGAAAAGAAGACAGACGCCCACATTGTCCTGTCTCGTGATCCTACAGAACCCAAAAGGGGGGGGGGGGGCGGGCATGCGGAAGGTCGTGCATTCAAACCGGACAGAGAAAAAGTAAGGCTTCTTCCCTCTTTGCAAAGGGCAGCCTGGATTCCCTTAGCCTGCCTTAAGGGAATCCAGGCTGCCCTTTGCAAAGATGGCAGCTGCCGCTTCCCTACCCTAAATGAAGCCGCAGCCGCCATCTTTGCAAAGGGCAGCCAGTCTCCCTTTTTACACGCCGTGGCTGCAAAGGCCTGATGGAGACCTTGGCAGCAGCTATTAAGGTAAGGGGGTGTTCAGTGGGAGTGGGGTGGGGGCTAAGGTAGGGAAAGGAAGCAGGTGGATGGGTAGGCTGTGGGGGTGGCTGGCTGTGGGGGTGGGGGTGGCTGCCTATCGGCTTCTGATCAGCTGATTGGTGGCCGGTAGGCAGAATGGGCTTCTGTGCCGTGTGGTAAACTCTCCTGGGGGGACCCAATTTGTGGGTGAATAACTCGGACGTCCGATATCCAATCTTCACCAAAGTTGGCAGGCGTGTTGGGGAAAGACATAGGAAGCTCCGTTGTGATTCTGGATTCTCTAAGTACCTGGGGGGAGCTTTCCTGGGGGGGTCCTCTTTGTGACTATATAACTCGGGGGTCCGTGATCCAATGTTCACCAAACTTTCAGGAGTTGTAGAAAAGTGTCTGAGGAAGCTTCCCTGCAAATGTGGTGTATCTAGGTGGTTGCGGGCCAGTGTTATAGTCCTTTAAAGTGCAGATGGATCGATTCATTGATGAATATTTGTATAATTGTTGATCCGTTAACCTTGACGAATAACGGATCAAAATGAATCACCATTTTTTTGATTTGTCCCCACCTCTACTCCCAACCTCTGGCTTACGCAGGCAGAGGCCTCAAACCCTGAGCGATTCTGACGGCAGGAGATAAGAGGGAGGACTTTTCCGCAAAGCTCCTAGTTAAACTATGGAACTTCCTGCCACAAGATGGGAGGGCGGTGGAAAAGTGAGGCTAGGCAGAGCGAGGCTGAACTGGGAATAGGGTAACCCGTCTCCCTTCTCAGGTTAAGAAGGGAAAGAGAGAAAAAACAGTGCCCAAAAGAGCCGGGACTCACCTATAAAGTCCGTCACTTTATCCGTCAGGACCCGGGTGGCCCGGATGACGGCGTTGTCACTCTCGTCGTATTTCATCTTCATTTCGAAGAACCCTGGACGGGAAGAGCAGAAGAGCTGTTTTTTCCGGACCCCCGCCATCCACACCTTGCAAGGGCCACCGTTCAAGGCCACCCTGAGAGAATTATATTCTACAGGGGAAGGAGAGAGAGAAGAGGGAGATGGAGGGATGGGGAACAGAGGGGCCCTGCTTACGGTTAAAAACCACGTTGTTGTCCTTGAATTCTTTCCACTGTTGGTACCACTTGGAGTCCTTGTGGATAACAACCCCCATCGCCTCTCTGGAAGAAGAAAAAACACAGGATATTCTGTTCAGAGAGACGCCCCATGTTGTCCCGGAGGTTCTGCAACCTCCCAGAGGCTCTGCTATTTATTTACTTCCGTATTTCTTTGCTTTCTTTATAGGCTGGCCTTTCTCCCTATCAGGGGATCCAAGGCGGCTGGCTCACCATATCAAAAAAAAAAAGAGAACTAAAAACCTCATCAGTGAAACCTTAAAAAACAATGAAACTATACGCTGACTAAAATACAACTGGACAACAGAAAGCGAGTAACCATTACAAAACTACCTTAACTTAAAAAAAAGGCATTCACGGACTCAGCTGTGACTGTTCAAAGCCTGCCTGAAAAGGTGGGTTTTCAGCTGTCAGAGGAAGGAGAAAAGGGACGGGGGCCAGCCTGATCTCCCGAGAGACAGCATACAATACCCACCCCCTCTGGCACCCCAGGCCATGATCTGGAAAGCACCAGGCTGGGAGAGGACCAGAGGTAGGGTCCTTCCTCAGCCACACCTGGAAATCGCTGCCAGAAAGCTGCACCTTCCCCTGCAGAATTAACTAAGGTTCCAGGGAAAACTCTGTTTTAAAGAGAAACCACAGAAGGTGTCTTCAAGTGAAGGGTGGCCACCTTCCTGAGAGGCTGCCTTTCCATCCACCCCGTTATTCTGACAGCCCCAACACTCACTCATTGGCTTCGAAGATCTTCTCTTCCTTCAGCCTCTCTCCGGCAAACTCCGTCCGCTTCCGAAGCCGCTCTGGCCGCTTGTAAGGCCCCATCTGGCTCAAGACGCTCTCATCAATCTCTTTCCGGACCGTCTCTACGCCCTACAAGGGGAACGAGCCTGTTATCCTTCATATTAGAGGGGAAAATAAATTGAAAACCAAGTAGGGAGCAGAAAACCACCATGGAGCAGGAGCGCCGCCTGCTGCTGGCAGGTGTGTATTACAAGGAAAAACCTCCATCAAAGTACGGATAAAGACTGCCGTGAGTTCTCCCTTTAACCCTCCAGCGGTTTTGGCCTTCAGATCCCAGACCCCTGGCTGTGCCAGCTGGAATATTTGGAAGCTGCATTTCCGAACACGGGCCAGCTGCGTCATCCAATTGTCAGGTGGACAATTTTAAGAAGGATGCCAACAAACTGGGGCAAGTTCAGAGGAGGGTAACAAGGATGGTTAGAGGACTGGAAACCAAGCCCTAAGAGGAAAGACTGAAAGAACTGGGCATGTTTAAGCTCAAAAAGAAGACCGAGGGGAAATAAGATTGCACTTTTCAAATACTTGGAAGGCTGTCCTACCGAAGAGGGGCAGGATCTGTCCTCAATCATCTCAGAGTGCAAGACACATAACAACGGGCTCTAGCGACAGGAAGCCATATTTCAGCTGAATATCAGAAAAAACTTCCTAACTGTTACAGCAGTATGACAACGGGACCCATGAGCTCAGGAGGGGGTGAACGCTCCAACACTGGAGGCACTCAAGAGGAAATTGGACCACCTTCTGTCAGATCTGCTTTGACCGGGATTCCTGCCTTGAGCAGGGGGTTGGACGTGATGGCTTTAAAGGCCCCTTCTGACGCCATTATTCTTTGATTCCACAGGATTCTATTCATCTATTTGTTTCAAAGTATTTTCCTAATGTACAATTCATTTAATCTTCCGCAGTGATGAACTGGAAGCAGGAGGGAATACAGCTGCCATCCTTGCTACTAGTGGGAAAGGATTCCCCATGCAGGAAGCTTCCAGGTTTCATCCCTATCGTTTCTGGGCAGGCCCTCAGGAGAGATCCCTGCCCCAAACCCCGGAGAACGGTCGGTGTGGCTCACGCTGAGCTGGAGACGGAAGTACGGCCTGCCTCCGGAGAAGACCAGCAAGGGAGTCCTTACCTGAGAAATGGCCTTAAATGCCGCTGTCCGGCCCAGCTTCTCTCCCCCTTTGGACACTGACTCGGCCGACTGCTTTGCCGTTTTGGCGGCTTCTTCCACGCCTTCCTTGATCTTCCGGCCGAGATCGCTCTTGCTGACTTCATCCAGGCTCTGCAGCCGGAAGGGGAGAGAAGGATCCATGGAACATACGCATGTGCATATTTATTATGATTTATTTGACTCACACCTTGGCACTCTCCCACGGATTCCAGGGTTAAAAAGCATGGGGAAAGGATATTTTTTCAGAGACGTGTTTACCTCCTTGACGGTGCCCGTCAATTCTCCTAATTTCTTTTTAAGGACTTCGGAAGTCTTAACCGTCTCAGACTCGATAGTTTTCTGCAAGGCAGGGAAGAGCAGAACACATTTGGAAAAACCAAACTCTCCAGCACTTGAGATTTTGTGCAAAAAGCAGATAGTGACATTGCTAATAATAACAATCCTATTTTCCTGCCTCTGAATGATCATCCACTTTCAATACACCGTATGTGTGATTAAACCTTGGTGGGTTTATACTCTACTGCGTAAGACCATTCAAAACAATTCAAATGTATTCGCTCCCAATCTGTGCAATTTATTATTTATTTATTTAAAATATGCTCTCCCCCCCTCCCCCTGGTTTCTCCTTAAAAGGCGGTTTACAACATTAAAGGGCAATGTTTAAAGGCTAAAGCCAGTAAATATACAAATGTTTTCAGAGAATCAAACAAGTATTATATTAAAAATGGTAAATAAAATCAATATTAAAACACATTTAAAACACCAAAGCACAACAGTCCATTTTAAGAACCCTCTCCGACCACTAAGGAAAAGTCTGTCTGAAGAATAAGGTTTTTGTCTGCTGGTGGAAGGACAGTAAAAATCGGGCCAGCCTGGCCTCCAGTGGGAGGGAGTTCCAGAGTCTGGGAGCAGCCACAGAGAAGGCCCTCTCCCGGGTCCCCACCAAACAGACCTGTGAAGAACTGAGAGAAAGGCCTCCCCTGACGATCTTAACGCCCGGGCTGACTCATAACGGGAGATATGGTCTTTGAGATAGCTTGGACCCAGGCTGTTTCATGCTTCATAGCTTACAACCAGCACTTTCAGTTGCGCCCAGAAACAACCACCCTGCCAGGTAGGCCAGGACAGTTTATTAGCCCTTCCGCTTAAAACAAGACATTTATTTTTAGAAGAAAGGATCCAAAGCTTACATATTTCCGTCGTGCTTCCTGGAGGGCCTCCGACTCTTCCAGTTTCTTCGCCTCATCTCTGAACTTTTTTATGCTTTCTTTCATCTCTTTATTTTTCGCCAACTCTTGCTTGATGTTGTCCACAAAGCCTCCTATAAAACCTTTCCGCCCTCCGGAGGAATAACATCTAGACTAAAGAAAAGGGGGAACGTTACACTGGGCGGACCTTTTTCTGCCTGGTGGGAAAGTTTTACTGAGTTGTGTTTTTTTTAAAATGTCTTGGATCTTAAAATATTTCTATCTTTTCCACCCAGCTCTGGTTTGAGGATTTGGGGCTTCTCGTTTAATAGGTTTAAATAAAATTTTGCGGCTTTGAATTGTTCTGAGCCTTTTAGGTTAAAAGGGAAAAGTTGTTCCTACTACAGACGCCGCACAAAAGGAAGAATGGACAAGGAGGGAAGAGGAAAACCAAAGATTATAGGAGGATCATTTATTCCGCCTACTTTATGATGTAGTGTTTGTTCCACTCCACTCAAGGCAGAGCATAGATCTCTGTTCTTCTGCACAACAGAAGGCAGGATAAGCTGAGAGGGTGTGTGTGTGTCTAATCAGCCCAGAGCCCATTCAAAGCTCAAGAAGCAGAACCGGGATCCCATGCGCCTGCCCTTACACTATGGGGCGCCTTCATGCCACCTCATCCCGGGGGGGGGAAAGGGAGGCGCTCTCCTCTCTCCCCGGCCCCTCAGGCGACGACGTCTTTTTCTCAAACCATTAAAAACAACATAAACATCCCGAACTCTAGAGTCAGGGCTTTAGAAGGAAATGCCGGCTTCCTTCATCTCCAGCTCCACTGCTTTGTTGTTGTTGTTGTTTAGTCGTGTCCGACTCTTCGTGACCCCATGGACCAGAGCATGCCAGGCCCTCCTGTCTTCCACTGCCAACTCCTAATAATAATAATAATAAAAACAACAATAACAATAATACAGAATCCCTCTCTCTCCTCCCCGCCATAAACACACCTGATATAGCTGTAAGGACGGTCTGTCGATCCGATAGGTAAGGAGGGCGTCCCGAACGGGTCCTGAGCCCTGCCTGGATAGGAGCCACACGTTCCGAAGGCATTTCTAGGGCGGGAAAGAAGGAAGGAGAGAGAGAGAAGTTCTTGTCTGAATGTAACGAAGACCCTTTTTTATTTACCAGGCAGTCTCGCAGACGGTCCGGTGGGAAATAAAAGAACCCGTGGAAAGGCCGCCCAAAGGAAAGGGTGGAGCTTCCCGGAGAGCAGGGCCAGCCGGTAAGGGGAAGAGTGCAGGCAAGCCCTCTGCACATGAGCAGAGGCTGCGTCCTCCTTTTCTCACAGGGCTGGATTTATTCCCAGGGACGTGGAGGGAAGCGCTCTGCTCAGGCTCAGAGGCACCCTCGCCACCCCTTCGGGCTCAAGCCGTTCTCAACGAGAAAAAGGGACACACGTGTGTGTGTGTGTGTGTGTGTGTGTGTGTGTGTGTGTGTGTGGGAGGGAACCCCCCAAGGAGGCGCTCTGCACACGCTCAGGGGGGCCCTTTCTCCTGTGGGGCCAAATTCCTCAAAGGGGGGGGGGAAAGAAAAAAATGGGAAGGCCTAAAACCTTAAATAAAAAAAAGGAGGGCCTCCGTGGTTGGGGGGGGGGGGAAAGCACTCTGCACATGGACAGGGGCGCCCTTCCCCCAAAGGAAGAGGAGGGGGGGAGACTCACAGGCGCACTCTGCCCATGCCCAGGAGACCTTTGCCCTCCTCTCAAGAGAGGGGGTTCAGCCCCCTCCCCTCCTCTCCCCCCCCTCCTGCTCACCCGGCAACCCCACAGCGTGACCGCCGCCATCTTTCCCCCGCGCGACCTTTCCGCCGCCGGAGGAATTATAAAAAAAAAAAAGGGGTGGCGCCTCCTGATGACGTCACACGCCCTGCGCGCGAGGGAGGCGGCGGTGACGCGGAGGCCCCGCCTCTCGGCTTCAAACTGGACTCCTTCCCCTTCCTCCCTCCCGCTGGGTCCTAAAGTCTGCCGGATTTCCCCCCCCCTCCTCCGTGGATGGGAGACAGAAACGAAAACAAATCCATCGTTTGGAAAAGTTACTTTTTCAACCCTTGTTCTTCCATGAGGACTCCCAGAATCCCCTCAGTAGGGCAGTGCTCTCCTCCACGCGGCCCGATTCTTGGGACTGCCAACGCCCTGCTGTACCCACAATGGCTGATGGGATTTGTAGTCTCACACACACAGAGGGTGGAGGAACTGCCCAGGCTTTGGCTGACGGCTGCAAAGGTCTGTCCTTATGAGCTCTAAAGAGGAACCCTGCGGCAAAGCACGAGGCCTCCGAGAAGACCCACCACCGGCCCACTCACGGCCTTGGGCAAGCTCACTCGCACCCAGAACACCACTTTCTGGCAGCTTATTTGTTACACCGGAAGTCGCCTCACCCATGAGCTCCAAAAAGGGGTGCAAGAGGGCCAGTCTCTGCCCCAAGGAGCTTACAGGCCCTACAGGCAGGGGCTGCCTATACGCAGACGATGTCGCCTCCCTCTCCCCCCTTGCCTTCGGCCGCCATGCTCCTCACCTTTGCGGGAGATAAAAAGACTAGTCCGTGGCCGCCTGCCCTCCATGACGGGGCTGAATGGAACCTCCACGTTCAAGGAGTGTCTACCTCCGAGCAGTGGCTCTCGGAACGCATGTGGAGGGAAGTGGCAGACAGAGAGCAGCTCTCTCTCAAGAGCTGAGGAACCGACCTCCCTCACGGGGCTGATGGGTGATGCCGGGAGGACCACCCTCTCCCCCTCCCCACCCTGAAGCCTTGGCACCCAACCGTTCGGTGAGACAACAATTTCACAAGCGAGGAGACGCAATTAAGGAACGCTTGCTTTCAGACCCAAACGAGAGACCTTGAGGGCCCTGAACGAACATTTCTTTCTTCCTGGACCCGGTGACCCTAGAGACCCCCTTATGTGAGACTCCTGCGTCAACGTCACAAGGGAATATAAAAACAAGCAGCAACTTCCACTGTGAAATCCGCAAAATAAAAGTATCGGACGATGCAGAGTAAAGTAAATCACACCGAGGACGCTTTTAACATGGACAAATCCGATCCAAGACGTGTCATTTTTTGGTCTAGCTTGTCCGGCCCTCCTCGTTTTCTCCTTCAGTTCAGAGAAACTCCGGCGCAAATGATGGTTTATCGGCATGGCTTGTTTGCCGTCTAAGAAAGATACTGACCGCCCGGCAAAGAAGAGGCGAGCGGAAGGCTGGACCGCCCCCAAGTTAACTGGCAAAAGTTTTATTTCTCAAAATGTACTGGAATACATCGTTTTCGGTCAACCCGGTGACGACATCTACAAAGAACCAGGACTGCGCACATTTAAACAGTTTCAAGGCGAAAGAACAAAAAGACAGTAAAATGGAAACAGACCCTCAATTTCTTTTTTTAAAAAGGAATTAAAATCACTCCAGGAAGCAACTGAGTTGTTTCACGGTTGTTGTTGTTTTGAGACACTCAAGCAACTTAAAAAAAGTCTCAATGTGACAAAAGTACAAACCAAGTTTTTTTTCTCTCTCTCTCTCTCTCGCATTCGTTCCCTTTTGAATTTTTTAAAAAAAGCGTTTAAGCATTTCGGTCGATCCGCACGTCGATCTCCCGGCCGCACACCTGGACCCCGTTCATCATGCGGCAGGCCCGCTCGGCCACTTCCGGGGAATCAAACCGGACTACGCCACACCCTTTCGATTTCCCGTTCTCCATTTTGATGTCCGCGTACAGAACATGGCCTGTGAGAGAATTCATCCTTAAGAGAACTCCTGCCTGAATTTTTTTTAGCAGTCATCACCACCCACCGTGCGAACCCCGACCGCTGTTGCTCAGGGGTTTTTTTTCTAGCAGACATTTGGAACTGGGATTTCGGACTCCCGGCTCTCCCTACAAAGGACTAAAGCTTCGGGCAAACCCAGAGTTGGGTGGCAAACGCCAGCCCTCCGAGATCGGCCGACAAGCGAAGCTGATGTGAAAAGGTTTGCCCTTTCCCACCTCCAGAGACAATGCGGCATGATGTTGCTTACCACACTCGTTAAATTTGTCTTTCAGCATTTTCCAGGTGAAGTCAAAGGGAAGCTGAGGAAGAAAAAGAGATAAAAAGAAGCCCGCAAGGTCAAGTACAGATGCTCCTTTTTTTAAGGGCAAGAAAATTCCACAAGGACACCCAGGGAATCATTCGGAGAGACCATTTTAACCAAAATGCTGCCGGATTTCTCTTCCGGCAACAGAGGGTTCCACCACCACCATCCTAACGACCGAGTCTGAGCCCCCATGTTGTTTGGCCAACGGGTGGGCTGAATGAAATTTTAAAAGGCAATGTGACTTTGTCTGCTACCAAAGGCACCTAGAATCCCACCCAAAGCCCACCGTGCATATATTTCAGCTTTTTTTCCCCCAAGGGGGTGTTCTCCGGGGGCGTTCGTTTCCAGACTCCCCCACAAAACTGCTGAAGGGCGCCAGGCTGACACATCCCCATTGAGCCTTGAACGGATGGGAAAAACACAGCAACCCTCCAGAAGCCGCCCGGTTCTCCCTGGGCAAATGTCAAACTCATGGGGAGGTTGGAAGGGGGGGGGGGAATGGAAGAAAGGGGTATTTTTGGAGCACCAGACCAGAAGGTGCTGTTTGTCTTATTTCCACACACACACTCCGCACCCTTCCACTTACGTTTCTCACAAAAATCTGGCAGGCCTTCCAGGTTGCCCCAGTGGCAGAGGGGGCGGCGACCGGTCCTCCCGCCCCGAGGCCCCCGGCAAAGCCCCCGGCCGGGAAGTTGCCCCGATCCATCTCCAGGCTCCTATCAAAGGTGCTCCCCATGGCCAGGCCCATCCGGTCCAGCCCGGCCCCCAAGCCCTGCCCCATGGAGGGCCCCATTCTTTCCATGCCGGTGGCAGCGGCCGCGGCGGCCACCGCCACAGCCCCCATGCGCTCCAGCCCCATCCTGTCCATGTTGGTGGCCGCCAGGCGGTCCAGCCCCATCCGGTCGAGGGGGCCGGCCCCGATGCGGTCCAGGCCCGCGGGCATCCTATCCATGACGGGACCCATGCCGGCCGGGACCATGCGGTCCATGCCCAGCCCCATGCGGTCCATGCCCAGCCCCATGCGGTCCATGCCGCCCCCCATGCGGTCAACGCCGGCCCCCATGCGGTCCATGGCGGCCCCCACCCGGTCCATGGCCGAGCCCATGCGGTCGAGGCCAAGGCCGGCCCCCACCCTCTCCATCCCGGTGCCCATCCGGTTGATGCTGGAGGCCAAGTGGTCTATCCCTAAGGGGGCCATCCGCTCCATCCCGGAGCCCATCCTATCCACTCCGGAGCCCATGCGGCCTAGTACCAGCCCCATCCGGTCCATCTCCGAGCCCATCCTTTCCATCCCGTGACCCATCCCCGAGGGGAGTCTCTCTAGCCCGGGGGCCATGCGGTCCAAGCCGGGGGCCATGCGGTCCATGGCGGAGAGGCTGGCTGTGGCGCCGCCACCACCTGGAGGAAAAGACAAGGAACGGCGGTAAGAAGCAGGAAACAAAAGGACGCCCTCCCCGAGTCCTCCAACCGCTGTCTTGAAAAGGTCTGGTGGACTGACTCTAAGAACAGCCCCCTTCTCCGCTCAAACCACCAGCACCACCACCACCCCGCCCAGGACTGCCTCGACTCTCTGCACACTAGCTGCTGAAGCTTTGCTCTTAAAATCCCGTCTTAAGGATGGGCCACGCACCACCTGCCCCAAATGCTCGCTCCGCCAAGATCAGCCCTAAAAGGAAGACCTTGCCTTCCCGGGCTAGACTGAAAGCGATCCTCTATTTTTAAGAACCATTGATTTATTTGCTGGTTTGTTTTCTTTACATGCCGCCTTTCTCCTGAGAAGGGACTCAAGGCGGCCGACAATATTAAAGAAAACCAAAAATGTAGTAAGTTAAAAGATTACAATTACAACTCAACGACATGCTAATTAAAAGGCAACTGAATCGCTAGAAGCAAGTAAACATTTAAAACTATTTTAACTCTAAGAAGGCATTCAGGGATTTAAAGATTGTTCATTACCGATCCCTCTGTCCAGGGCGTCCCCAAAACCACGAGGCATTCCCATCTCATTTCGTGGGAAGTCTCTCTCAAAGCCGCCTCCGAGGGCCCGGTCCATTTCTGGAAAGAAAGAGAGAGACTAGTTTAAGTCTTCTAAAGAGAAACAGGAGGGAAAACACGATGTTTCCTAAGCAAAGAAAACCTTACTCTCTCAGCCCCTTTCCCTGCTGAGAATTTAAGACTTTCTCTGAAGCAAGACAGACTGACATGGCTCGATCCAAAGGAACATTTCACTTCCAAAAGAAGGGTATCGCTCGTCACTCTTTCCCTCAGCGTTACCTCCTCAGAAAAGGCAACCTCTAATTCTTGGGAATGACCGTTTAACAATCCCTGGATCAGCTTTCCCTTCCAGACAAAAAGCCCTGGATATCAGGTTGGCTAGGGGGGAAAAAGGGTGCACTTCTCCCAGGCAGAAAGCCACAGGCAGGTTCACAAACCTTCTTCTCATTCACGCCACAAACGTTAAGAAGACAATCAGAAGCACAGCAGAAAACCCTGAGCAGAAAGCCGTGCGTGAATGACACTTGCCAGTAGGCAGAGAAACAGGAAGCGGGGAGAAATAAGAGTGCCTGACATAACGAGAAGCACGCTAGATCACAGGTGGTCTTCTAGCAAGTAGAAGTGGGAATAAAAGACACGTCACACCTGCTGGAGGACTTAGGGGTGGAAGGAGAGTGTGCTTATCACAAGGACGGTTCAAATTCAGACTGCTTCTGAGTCTCGTGCCACTGGTTTAAGGAGCGCTACGTTATGTATGCTGAAACCTCTTGCGCTCTCTATGTGTTGCCCTAAACCTGCTCCTCCTGTTTACGCTGTAGGGGGAACCCAGGGGAGTGGGTGCGTGCGGGCACGTGTGCCTTCCCCGAGCCATACATTCTTACCACTCATCCTGCTTCCGAGGTTCATACCCGAAGGGAAACGGCCCAGGTTCTCCATGCCAGCGAAAGGGCCCTCCATCCCTGGAGAGGAGAGAAATAAGGAAATAAGAAGCAAAGGCATCGCATTTTGTATCTCGACAATGCATCGTTCAAGTTTTTTACATACCGCGTTTTAATTCACGTTGCTGCTAACTGTATCTATCCACTGCCCTAGCGTCAAATGGTGTTTTTTAAACCTGTTTTAAGGAACTATGTGAAGGGCCCACCCCTTTTCAGTTTCACAGTTGGCCTCAAGGTTACCCCCGGGTCTGCCAGAAAAAGTTTAGGGGTGAGGTGGGGCAGCAGACCTCTCATTTCATAAAAAAACCTGGGATTTGCATACCGAGCCTTGTTTCTAATGCCCGACTGAGGCTTCTGAATGAGCACTGAGGTGCAAAAGTTGTCCAGCCGTGCAGATCAGCAGGCATGGCTTAGCAAGCTAGCTAAAGGAACCCAGCAGGCTGGTGGAGCAAAGGCGGGGGGGGGGGGGGGGAGAGAAGGGGAACCCCCATTTTCCTCTGTGCAAGCACAAAAACCAAGCAGACCAGCGCAGAAAAGACTGTCCCCGTTTGCTCACTCGCCTGTTGGGAATTCCTTGCCAACTTAGACGACCCGTCTGGGTGTCCAACATAAAGTTCAAGTAACAAGCCCTCGTCTCTACCAGTTAAACCATCCCTAGGATCTGTGGATATAAATAGGGAGGGGGATTCCGCCCCCGTTTCCGCTGGACCACTTACCTCCCATTTTGTTCATCCCTAAACCCAAGCCTTTCACACCCATTCCTAGGGAAAGAAAGAAAAGGACGCGGGTTGGAACAAAAACCGGAACGTAAGAACCAGAGACCAAAGGAAAGCTCTCGCCTTTGTACAGAGTTCTGAAGCACAAGGAAACCCAGAAATCTCCCTCCTCTGAGGCAGGCTCAAAGGGTGTGGGGTTCTAAAGTAAAAACTGGAGGGGAAGGAGGGGTCAACACAGGGGGGCGCAAGAAGAGGCCAGACCCACCCACCCCCTGCCTTTGCTCACCTCCGGGGGCCACGTTACCCATGCCCAGTCCCTTGTTCAGGTGGTTGGCGTCAATCGGAATCCCTCCAGGCCCCAACCCCATGCCGATGCCTCCGAGGCCGTCTGGAAAAACACGTTCAGGCGAACTTTTTGAGTTCCATCTCTGGAACCCAACACGGCCGTCTCGGGATGTTCGGATCCCAACCCCCAGCGGCCCTGGACACGGTGGCCGACGAAGAGGGATGGCGATCCAGGGCGTTTGAAAGGGCGCCTCGTCGGGAAACACAGCCCTAACGAGGTCTCGGCACCAGGCCATCCCGATAATTTCATAAGGTGACTTACCGGGAAGCTGCTGGGGCCGCTCGGAAGGGAAGACTTCCCCCTTGGGCAGAGCACGCTCGTCCTAAAAGATCAGAAGGCAAACTGATTTATGATTGTTTTATTTTACTTGATTCTACGCTGCCTTTCTCCCCAAGGTGGCTCGCAACCATTAAAATCATACAATAGACACAGTTTAAAAAGCAAAACCAAACCGTCTATGGAAACACAGACACTAGGCGGGATTCAAAAACATTCTGAAAACATTTTAAAATATCAACATCCCCCCCCCCAAAAAAAACACACAACAGAGCGTGCCCTAGAGGTTTCTTCAACAAGTGGCCCCAGTTTGGGGGAAAGGGGACGGAGCATGAGGCAGGCAAGCAACAGAAGAAACCAGTAAAGGTCCCAGATCCTTACCATCTTCACAAGCATCGGCCGGTCAAAGAGCAGCTGCCCGTTAAACATGGCTGGCGCTCGAGTCAAGGAGAATCATGCACGGGCAAGTCCAACAGAGGAACACACGACGGCAAACTCCCAACAGTGTCGAGACTGTTGCCAATGCCTGGATCTCTGCTGGCAGCTACCAACATGGGTCCTCCCCTTCATGAGCCCCAGTTATTATAAATACACCCCACCCCTTGGCAATTTGTAAACGAGAAAGGATACAGATTGCCTGGACAGCTTCAATGGCCTGCTCGAAAATCACGGTGCCGATGCCTCGGCTTTTGCCGTCTTTGTCTTTCAGGATGTCCGCCCGGACGACCACCCCGGCCATGCTGAACACCTCCTTCAGCTTCTTCCAGGTTACTTCATAAACCAGCTAAATAGAAACAGACGCCATGGCATTTTGTTAAAAAAAAAGAAGCCGGGGGGAAGGGAGGGACACCCAGCTGCAACGTTTTTAAGATGAATACGTAACAAAAACAAAAAACAAAAAAACAAATAAAAAAATAAAGGAACTGCTTTTTCACAGAACTTAATAAAAATAATCTTAGAAGGGCAGCGCTGGAAGGGACCCTCTGGTTCATCCAGTCTAACCCGTCAAGGAGGCCCACTGGGGATTCGAACTCCCAGCCTCCTAAACCCCTGAGCTATTCAGCTGTCCAACTTGCCAGAACTGAACTGAATCTTACAAAGGTTCTACCTAAAAGACAACTCAGCGCTAGCCGCGCGCTCTCTCGACAGGGGAGGTAACACTGAGATTAATGAACGATCGCTGTGTGAGGTGTGTACTGTGCTGGATCAAACAGTCCAGGCTGAACATACTTTGGCACAGTTTGCGCCGGGCGTGGGCCGGACTGTCTGCTCGTAAGGACTGGTTTTCCAATCTCTACAAAGCCTCCTAAATAAATTAAATGGGTTCCTCTCGGAAACGCCGTCCACAACTCAGGGCAGGAGCCGGCTTACGTTGGCCACAAAGACCTTGCTCCCCAGCCGGCCGGCCTGCAAGGCGTGGATGATCTCCTTCGGGATGTTGGGGTTGTTGAGGATGCTCGGGGGGATGCTGACCATGCCAGGCCCCCCTGGGGCTCCCGCTGCTCCGCCCCCCGAAGCAGCGATGGCCTTCTGGACGGCTCTTCGGACGTGCTCCCCGTCAGGGTCCTACAACAGAAGAAAACAGGCGGCTTATTAACAGACCAGGCGGAGAGCCAGTCCATGGGAAGGGAAAGGGCGCTTCCAAAGCCAGCAAGCATACCTTCTAGACAACATATATGCCCCTCGCTACGAATCTCCAACGGTTTTAGGGCAAGGACTACAACGCCCAGCGTGCCTCTGGTGGTGAAAGGGCTAATAGGAATGGGAGGCTGGCAATTTATCTCAAATGCTGTGCCTTGCCTGCCCACCCCAGGTGGAAAGGAAAGACAAGCAACTAGAGCTTTTTCCCGTGCCAAGGAAAAGTGGCCTGAGCGGATAAACCGAAGGTTTTACAGAACTGAATTTCTAATCCCACCTCCGGCAAGAAAACCTCTCTGTGTTCTAGGTTGACGTTCTCCCCCCAATGCTGCTGGTCCAGGGCTGAACGCAGGATGAAGTAAGGGCACCCCAGAGATGCTGTTCCCAATGAGAACAAGGTGACACAGCACTTGGGAGTTCAAGCAAAAAGGAGGGGTCGTACACCTCTCTCCATCATGCTGCCCTGGGGGAAGTGAGCCAAAGAGGGGCGGGGAGAGCCAAGCAGAGCCATGTGCAGAGCGGAAGGCTTACCTCCTTCACCTTCAGAGGCCTGCCGTTGAGCGTGTGCTTATTCAGGACCTCCACGGCCTTCTTCATGCTCTCTTCCATTTGGAACTCAACGATCCTGCGGGCAAACCGCACGAGGCCAGTCAGGTCTCAAAGGGCACCCTAACCTCCCTCCTTCCCCCCCTCGCACAGGCTGAGCCCCAGCGTCTACTTACGCGCATCCCTGGGGTGTGTGGAGATCCCGCGTCGGGCAAGAGGAGCAGAGAGTGGCGGGGCGGCGGCGGAAGTTTAAAAAAAAAAAAAAGCACACAGACACACACACACGTCAGTAAAAGATCAAAACACAAGAGGTTCTTTTCAAAATATATTTAAAAGGGTGGCCATTCGTCGCTCGGTTTGCTGTTTAAACAGCAGCACAATGGGCTTCTCCCTGAACTCCAGACATTACGCCTAACGTGGCCCCGGAGCTGACACAGAAGCAGGTCCCATGCAGTACAGACTCCTCTGAGAGACGCCACCCTTTCGGCGCCTTCTTGACATCAAACCCTTAGGGCACTCCGTCCCAGGAGGAAAAGAAAGAAGAAGGAAAAAAATCACCCTTCCGGGAAGATTCTGACTTGAAAAAAGCACGGATGCCCACAACATCTATTTCTACTTTTAAATTATATATCTATATTATTATTATTACTATTATTTACATTCACATCCAAACACAAAAAGACTGCCATGGAGTTCTGACAGGGTTACAACCTCTGCTCCACACCAAAGCTTACGAAGGTCAGCCACGAGAACCACAGGGAGGGGTGGGAAAAAAGAGTTAAGCTAAGGTTCTGGACATTCAGATACCGGTGGCAAGTACACAAGGACCCATGCTTCAGGCGTACAGCCAAACACCAAAGGAGCACAGCAGAGGGGGCCGACTGGGCCACATCCTCTCCCTCTCTGCATCATCTTCTCCTCTCCCCCCCCCCGGCCCAGCCCACCATCAAGCAGCTCAGGGGCAACACCAACGAGCAAACCGCTGTGCTACATATACGCTAAGGGCTTCCCAAATTCATGGAGTTCCACGCCACGGTCACAGTTACATTTCTCATGTAGTTAAAAAAAAGAAAAGAAAAGAAGAAGAAAAAAAGAAAACTCCACAGGAGGGGGAAAAAAAAAAAGCTCTCAAAGACTTACCCTTGACTTTCCTTCAGCGTCCATTAAGAGCTGCACGTATGTTATCTCACCCACTACAAAAGAGATTCCAGGCGGTACACAGACCCAGGGAGAAAAGCCAAGAAAACAAGGGGAATTTAGAACAAGCGTCAACAACCGTAGACGGAGCCTCTGCCTTATTAGAAAAAGCTCGGGGACACTCCGTGTTTGCTCGTCCACCACAACCGGGGGGGGGGGGGGGGGGGAGATGTGTTTACAGCCGTGCAGTACGTTTGCCGAACCAGAGTTAACCTGCGTCCTTCTGGCCCCCCTCCCTGCCCCCGTGTTAATTGCGCACGTGGCTTCCGCTCCTCTCTGCTCTCCGAGATTCTCCAGCATGTGCCACGCCGATGGAACCACAAGAGAAGCGAAACGGGCAGGGATCACTCCCTTTAGGTCTGGAGCCGAATCCTCAGGATCAAATCGGTCAACGGCGATCAAGGGGGACCCCCAACCTCCTAGAAAGGAGGAGCCCTAATTCCCATCTCTGACTGACACCGTGGGAAGGCTCCCCTAAGCAGGGCGGTGAAATATTCAAGGCTGCCTCTACAGAATAAAGTCCTCTCTGATAACACACACCTTAAAAGCTTTTACGCTCACACAGTTTTATTTTTTTATTACTTCCTTAAAACTTTGGATGTCAGGTTTGGGCTCTTTTTTTTCCCATCCGTCCGTGCTATAGAACAACAAACGTGGATGCTAAATTCAGAATTTTCGTCTGACCTTTGCACCTGCTGTTTTGCTTTGATGCCTGTTTTGCAATAAAGACAGGAAGAGACTGCGAACTGGAAAGCATGCAATCAGGTGTCCTAAAAGTTGAGGACAGGCCACAGCACAGTCCTTGAGATGCTGGACAAACCGGCCAACAGGGAGAAATACCGTGAGTTACAGGAGAGCAATCACATCACCCCAGTTTAAATCCTTAAGACTGAACTCCAGGCCCCAAAAGGGCCTTGAACCGATCAGGCGTAAATGATGTATTCTGGACAGAGCGGCACTCGCGTATAAAGCCTTAAAGATTTCAAACACATGTTATTTTAAATGCATTTTATTTTATTAATTTAATTTATTTTAATTTGGATGAGGTTGGGCGGAAGGACATCAACAACGCTGGCTCTCAAGGTGTGAGTTACAGGGCGGAACATACTGCACGTTTGTAACTTTTTAAGGATCACCAACAAATAATAAAAACGGCAATGACTTCACCGAAGGAGGCCACTATGGGGAATATTTCACAGGGAGTCATCCAAAAAACACCCAGGGGAGAGATCTGAACAGGCCACTAGGCTTAAATCTCCCAAACCATACTTACTGGCACCAAGACACCTCTGGAAGAGTTACTATCATTTAAGGGCTTTACGTAATCCCATGCTTTTGAAGGATGGAAGCTCAGCTTGCCCTCTCAGTTTCATCAAGCTGCTTCCAAACCTGAATCCCAGTTCCTGCTATTTTTAACACATCAAACTCTGAATTCTAACCCTTTTCAGGGCCACGTTCCTGCTCCGTGTAACCATGACAACTTTGCCCTCTAAAATAAAGTCCTCTTAGATGGCTTAACCAATCGTTTGGCAGATGGAGCTGGGGAGCAGGGGGAAGAGAGCAGCTTTTGCAATTTCTCAAAAAAATCGGAGCTGCAATCACAAAGCCCAAGAAGACCTGTACGTAAAAAACACCAAAGCTCTCTGCAAAATTCCTCTTTTTTGTTGTTGTTGCTCCCAGGAGCACCTGCAGAGATGATCGGCTGAGCAGAGAAAACGAGCTCCCCTTCCAGACCACGGGGGGGACTCCTACGCCCGCGTGAACTGGAAGGTCCGGAAAAACCCTCGGTCCACGTTCACTGTGGCAGGAACGATCTAGGAGCACAAACCCTCCTCTTCGCCAATATTTCACACGCAGCGTAAGGTCCAGAACGGCCGCGCTCCAAAAAACAACACCCCATTCGTAATTTAAGGCAACTCGGAGCGTTTGTGCATTTAAATTACGAATGATCCACACACGCCCCGGACGGAGCCGTGCGGTCGTCTCTGCTTCCCTTAGGCTCACCAGCACGTTAAGACTTCATGCTCCGCTTTCAGCCACAGGTACACACTGGACCCTAAGCTTCGAAGCAAGTGGCCCCTCTCATTTTCTTTCCCAGCCGGCATGTTTCAAGAGACCCTCTCCAGGAAGACAGGCGCTATTTACTAATTTCTAGCCAACACGGCTGCCGCAGGGTTCATTATTCCAGGCACAAAAGAGATGGCTCGCTCAGTCCAAATTTGCATATCCACCTCCTGGCCGTTTGGGGGGGGGGGGAGAGAAGGAACAGGCTACTGATGACGGCCAAATTTGAAAACTCTGGGGTCGAGGGACAGACCGGCCTTTTAACAAAGCACGAGAAAGTCACCCCATTGCCGGATCTAAAAAAGGTGGAGGCAAGTTTCAATGCAGCTTGTCTTCCTGGTAAGCTCACTCTCTTAACAGCCTCGGGTTATTCCACAACGAAAGCCCGATTACGTTGGACCAGAAAGGAGACGGCTGCTCTCATTTCTCAGCAGCCACTGGGCAACTCTGAAAAGCTTCAAAAGAGTTTCTAATTAAACGCTGACTAAGATAGGCGTAGCTACACGAAGACGGCTCAAGCCACATCCCTGATGAAAAAAAAGTCTCGCCTCCCCCAAGAGACCAAAAAAGGCGAATTTGATCAGAGATTTGACTGGCCACGGCCACACATCGGCCACCAAGAGAAGCGCTCCTCCACGGGGGAAGAGGCACCGCAGTTCCCACGCAAAACCAGGAGGGCCGAGCCGTGAAAAACCATGGCGGCTTGAACCTCGTGTCTGAAGCTACCCAGAATCGCCTCGAGCCACGTTTCCTGCCTTCTGGGCAGGGGGGAAAAAAATCGGGTCACCGGGAGGGAAGGGCAGGTGCCGCTCGGGGCCTCCCCCAGGCAGGAGGCGTTTACCTTTCTCTTTCACCAGGTCTTTGAGGTACTGCCACTTGACGTCAAAGGGGATGTTGGTGATGAAGGCCCGGTACCGCTTCGAAGGGCTGGCGTAGGGCTCGAAACGGCTCCCTCCTCCACGCTTGGCGTTCTTCTCCTTCCTTTTCTCGTTCTGGCTCGAGCGCTCGCCTTCGCTGCAAAGGAGAGAAGCAGGCGAGAGTCACACCCAGAGCCCTCAAACTCAAAAGATTCCAGCACAGTTCTCTGCAGCGGCTTATACGGTAGGAAAACCAGATACCGAAATCATTGAACTGTAATCTGGTTTCCGGTCTGATTTGTATCTACGGCAAACGCTAGATGTTTTGCTGCTATCTTTTAGTTTTGAGTATCAAACATGGCTGACTTATTGCTGCAATAATAATAGAGTTAATAAACCCCAGATCGATCGATCCATCCTCTGTTAAGCCTGGAAAACCCAGGCCACCAACAATGTAGCCAGTGAGAAACCCAAATTCTGAATGGTCGTCCCCCCCAACAAGCTATTCACTTTGGATCTTTGATTCCCAGTTCTGCAATTTCTATTTATTTATTTATTTATTTCTTACATTTTTATCCTGTATTCTTACATTCTACCCTGTATTCTTCTCCTGCAACAAATGTGAAAAAGGAAAACACCGGCACTGGTGTTTCCCACAAAGCAAACCACCCTCTCCAGCCATTACCAAATGTTTATTTTGCTGTTTATTGACTGCCACTGTTATTTTCTTCACTACTACCAGGCCCATCTCTCATCACGAGGCTCAAAGGTAAAAACTGTCAATATTTCCTACGTTAACGGATGCGGTTCCTTTACTCTCTTCTTTTACACTGTTCCCCCACTTTTGAGCTTTTAACAGTCTTCCCCCTTCCCTCCTCTTCCCCTTCCCTTTTTGCTCATGCCTGTCACCTGTTTTCTGTCTCCCGGAGGAATGTTTACAGCCTAAAAACCCACACAGGCCAGAAATCACCAAATACTCAATTCAGGGGAGGAAAAAAACAACAACTCTTAGAGCTCACGAATATTTAACCTAAAATCCAAATAGGCGATACCTTTATAGACCACCCAAACATTTGTCACACAGTAAACGAGCTTTACACATCACACTGAAGTGGTGTTTAATTCACAAAAGCTCGTTTATTGAGTGATGATTTTTCTTTTTTTAGTGGTCTATAAAAAAATTTTGAATTTGGATATTATTTTGTTATGACCACACGGCTGCCCTTTACTTCAATGGGATATTTAGCATGTTTCACTTGAGTATTATCACTTCATCCAGCATCTCATTGTTTTCCCCCCTACGTCTGACGAAGTGGACTTGTCCACAAAAGCTCACATTAAAGTATAATAGTCTTGAAGGTGCCACCTGTTTCTGTATTTTTTTATTTTGTAGTGTTTCTTTGGATTTTGCCTGATATACCCTCTTTACAGAGAATATACACAGAAATCTTTCCTTCGTGATCCAACCATCTGATATAAGTAAGGCCTGTTTACGATGAGACAGATGGGCTTCCAGAGTAGATAAAAACCAAAGATTTTTCCTTTTTTTAAAAATCAATTTCAATCATGATTTAAATTTTTTTAATTGGTTTTTTTTTTGTTTAAATCATAAAAAAATTGGATTTTAAAATTTTAAATCATGATAGAAATCCCGCCTTGCTTTTCTATGGACAAGCTCGAACTCCAGACCTTGGTGTGTATATTTATGTCTCATTTTCCCCCTTAATCACCTTCCAAAAGATGATACCTTTTCTTGATTTTTATTTTATTTTAAAAAAGGAAATTCACCGGCTATTTCTGGCCAGTTCCTGTTGAATTGCCCGACCCCTCCCATCTAGAAAAGGCTCCCTGGGGCGGAGGAGCCCCTGCTGGTAACGAATTACCATCCAACGAATGAGTTAAAAAAAAAGTAACTTAAAAATGGGCTGCCCAAAGTCATCCAATAACCTTGAATACCTAAATAATTTTTACTAAAAGGGTCGCCCTTCCAAATAAAACGCGTCGTTTCTTTAAAGCAACGCCCACTGAAGTAACGATAACGACTTAAACCCCCTCCAACAGACGAATCCCTTGAAACGCTTCAGATACTAAACCAAACCTCTGGGAACACGTATGTGTCTAAAGGGGAAAGAAACGGGGCCCGTTCTCTCTCTTCAAACGAGTAACGTTAACGAATTACTTTAGTAACGGACCCAACGGGGAAGCGCCCGGGTTCGGAACGCGGGGCCCGACGCCCTCCACGGAGGGAGCCGGGGGGAGAGGCGCGCTCCCGCGGGGGGGAGAGGCGGAGGCGCGCCCCCGTTATCACCCCACCCCCCACGTGAACGCGCCTCCGCGGCCTCACCTCTTGGGGATCCCGTCGCCTCCATTGCCAGCCCCGTTCGGCGCTCCGCCGCCCGCTGCCGCCGCCGCCGCCATCATCATCCCCCCGCCAGGCTCGGCCATTTTGGGCCCGCTCTCCAGACCGGACACGGCGGGCGCCACCGCCGCCACCTCAGCCGCCATTTTGTTCTCCTCCAGGCCCGCCGGAGGTTCTGCGCCTGCGCGCTGGACCCCTTCGCCCCGCCTTCTTCCAACGGCGCCCCTCCCGGCCAATCAGGAGGAAGGAGAGGGAAGTAGCCACGCCCCCAAACCTCGCTCCGAGGCCTCTCTCTCCTTCTCCACCTTCGAGGCTCCCATCCGAGGGAAAGGATAGAGCGGCGCCACCATGCCGACTTCCGCTTCAAAGCGGATGTGACTGTATCCCAGCTTATCCATTCCCCCCGGAAAACGCTGCTCTACCTCTTAGTTCCGCTTACTCTTAGAATTAAATTCGACCGTTCTCAGTAGCTTTGTCTCTTTTATAATTGGTTAAAATTCATTTTCTTTGCTGATAAAAAAAATAGTTTTCGTGCTTTCCTTTGGAAAAGCACAGAATATGTTTAGTTGCTTTTCAATCTACTAAGTTGTTGCAGTTTTAGCAAGTTTTCAATAATTGGCAATCATTTTGGGTCTCGTAACTGGAAGAAATGAAATTTTAAGATATAGATAGAAATAAAATAATAAATAAGGTGAAGGGAATTGCAGAAGGGGACACACACACACCCCAACACCCGTTAACTAAAAGGGAAGTCAATGCTTGACAATCTGTTTCTAAAGAAACGAAAGAAGACAGGATGGGATTGATGCTTGTCATGGACATTTTTCATGTGCTTTATCCCCAGTATTCCTACGGTTCACGGGGCAGGAGCCTCTAGAAAGGAATTTCACTTCTTCTTACCCCTACAATGACCATGCCAGGCCCTGTGAGAAAAAGCCACTCCATCCTGCAAGCTTTTAGTGCATTTCTGATCCTCACCAGTGTTCAGAACAGCAGAGAAAGAAAAGGGTGTGGGGATCAGAGTACGTGAAAGTTGCCTTTTTATTTTTTTAAAGCACAACCCTCAGAATCCCCCAGGGCTGCCTGTAATCCAAAACTAGTCACTTTTTGAAGGTCTTACGCTGGTTAACGGAAGGTGAGAAAACCAAAAGCCACCTCGGGAAGCCTGGCCAAAACAAACAAACAAAACAAAACGACCACGTGGTTACAGCATTTATTTATTTTTAAGAAAACCAAACCTCCAGTTCAACATTACAGGTTTTTTTTTCTTTGTTTTTACTCCTCCTGGGATTATTTATTATACTTCAAACCCATTCTCAAATGCACAGAACCCTCTAAACTGGGGAGAGCAACATCACAGACAAAAACAAAGGACGTGGGGGCCAGGCGGGGGAATGAGGAGGGGAGCCAGACAGCTCCTGGCTCTTCCCACAAAATATTCCATGTAGTGCAAAAACAGGGAAAGGGTTGTGAGGCCTTTGAACAGGGGCGGAAAGAGGATGGGAAGGGGGAGAGTAAACTTTTCCCCGTGCTCCCGAATTCTTTATAAAAGCACCAATTCTGTTCCCAGAATGCAATCAGACAAGGGATAGATCCGTGGGCTGTGTGGAGAGATTAAGGAAATCACAGTGGGATTTTTCTGTATTTTTTTTCCCCTTCCCCCCCCCCCCAACTGCAACTGCCCCACCCGTTTCACAGTTTCCGATGGAAGGCCCTTCCCTCCCTACCACAGCAACCTCGATTTTTCCCGGATGTTAAACGGACACAAGGAAATACGATTAAAGGCAAGAGGTGTAGACACAGCTTGCCTGCCGTCTACCTGGGGAACATCTGGGACCCCCTTCAGGGTCCTGAATGCCAAAAAAGAAAAAAAGAAAAAGAAAAAGCGGGGGGGGGGGGAGATATTGAAAATTAAGAACAAGAATAAAATTATAATTACATCAATAATTAGGATAATATAATATAGAGTTATATGAATATAGAGAGAAAGGCTTTCGTCCCCCCCTTCTTGCTGCGTCTTGTAACTTGAGGTTGGAGCCTTGGCCGACAGCGGACGGTCCCTCGGTGCGCCGTCGCCCGGGCTCATTGCACGCACCCGGGGCTTGGTTGTCTTTCCGTGGTCTTGCCGGACGGAGGGGAGGCACAAGCAGCAAGCGCCCCCTCCCGCCGGCTTGATTGTTTCCAAGAGTCTTTGTGGGTGCCAACGCCGCCTGGGGGGGAAAGAAAAAAGTGCTACCTGGCTCTCCCGGCCCCCTGGCGCCAGGGGGAGGTCCTCCCTCCCTGGCTCATACCGTTGTCTCGTCGGCTTTCTTTTTGAGGAGCTTAGCGGAGAGCAGGGAGTGTGGAACGGGGTGCAGGGAGTGCTTTGCGTCCGGGATCATCAGGCGGACTTTTTGATTGGTCCTTCGCCACTCGGAGTAGAGCTGGCAGTGGTAGCGGAATGACACCTGGGGAAGGAGACAAAGAAGGCGTCAGGCCGTTGCTCTGCGGAACCCGAGACTCTCCTCGTCGTCTCAGTCTTCGCCGCCAGACCCCCTGCTCTGCAAAGCCTCTGAGGAAACATCCCTTTGCAAAGGACAAACTGCTCCCCACCCACAAGGGACAACCCCCCCCCAGCAGAAACGGCCTGAGGCACTCACCAGCGTCCAGAGGACATAGATGGTGAAAAGTGCTATGGTGAGGGCGATCAGCCCAATGGCCTCCAGGCGGCTGTTGAACTGCAGGTGGTCTTGGGCCCCTCGAAGGCAGAGCCAGCCCGAGATGGCGGCCAACGGGGTGATGAAAAGGAAACACACCATGTCGCAGAAAAGGGTCCGCTTCTCGTTGCGTGGGCCCGGGTCCTTCAGCCACTGCAGCGAGAGAATGGGGGCGGGGGGGGGCAGCCGGAGGGCGGGAGCTCGTTTAGAAGAAAGAAAGAAACATCCTTTCCGGCACGACAAAACACAACACTCAATCCTGGCCGTCTGCGTCTGCTTCAGCAGGACTATCAGGGAGTCTCAAGGCGTGGTGGAAGCTTACAAGCTTTTTCTGGCCGGCGTTTTCGTGGAACGGCTCCTTCAGATCGTACCCCCAGACCTCTGACCGAATGGACGGCATTGCGGTCCACAAAAACCA
Source organism: Intellagama lesueurii (assembly GCA_037013535.1). Taxonomy (NCBI): domain Eukaryota; kingdom Metazoa; phylum Chordata; class Lepidosauria; order Squamata; family Agamidae; genus Intellagama; species Intellagama lesueurii. The sequence continues at coordinate 2,521,519 of JBAJHW010000020.1, read as the reverse complement.
CCTCCTTTCTGCCCAAGAAAACCTGCCGATCATTAAAGGGCTGCACGACATCTCGGCTGTTCTGGCTCACTCGTGCTGCTGACCCTACTTTCCTGACGATGCGGTACTTTCCTCCCAAACTCATCACCTCTAGGTGTTTCCCTCCACGTGGGGGAAAAAAAAACACCATCCTTTTTCAACCAGACTTCAGCAAGAAGGCTGGCGAATGGGAGTTGAAGGGAATGAACAGCATTGAACAACCTGGAGAAAATCTCAGAGTGATAGGTTGAACATGGCCCTCCAGCTGGGCTCTGACTGGGCCTCCGTCTGCTCTAGCTCATGGAGCTGGTGGGGCTGGAGACCAGCAATGTGTGGAGAGACCTACAGCGCCAGGCTGCCAACCCCACACCCCATCCTCCTGGGGAGACAGGAGCCCCTCCGAGGTGACAGCAGTGTAGGATCGCATAAACCCCATACCTACGGCGCAGGGTTGCCGAAAGAGCGAAGAACCACGTACATAACACCGCAACTAACCCCAGTGTACAAAATGTGTATTAAAAGGCCTAAGGGAAGCTCCGCAGCAGGGCTGGGAAAGCTGGCTCCTTACTGGATCCGGGTGCCTGCCGCCTCTTCTCCTCCCCTCCCCGCGGGAAGCCGGGCCGCGCAAACACCCACCTCCGTCAAGGGCCGGGGCCGTCGCTCGATGACAAACTCGGTGTGGCAAAGCTCACAGTAGCTCGTGTTGGAGGAGGAGAGCCATTTCTCCAGGCAGCTCTTGTGGACGGCCCCCAAGGTGCCCGTGCAGTCGCAGGGCGAGAGCAGGTCCTCGCCGCTCCCCCCTTCGTGGCAGATACGGCAGATGGGACCGTCGCTGGAAGGGAGAAGGAGGAGGACACGTGAAGGGGCGACCGCTTCCGGGAGAATTGAGCTGAACCGGTGGATTCCGATGGCAAGAAAGGTGGATTTGGACCGAATGTTAGCAATATCACACCAAAGACAGAAGACTTTTAGGGGAGCAACAGAGGAAAGAAGTGGGATTCTCTATCTCAGGGTGAGTCACGGTGGCCCGCCAAATGTGGTTGGGGGGGGGGCCAACTCCCATCAGCCTTAGCAAGAAAGCTAATAAGAAGGAAGGCTGGGAATTGTGGTCCAACCGCTTGGGGGTCCATAGATTGCCCTCCTTGCCGATTCTGGAAAACCTTACAGAGTTTGGGGCCAGGGGCCCGAAGGACCATCTCCCGTCACAAGGGCTTGCCCGCCATCTTCAGCGGAGGAAGCCTCGTCACATGTCCCAGGCTGGGGAGAACATGGGGGGTGGCAGGACTTCTTCTGTAGCAGCTCCTCAGCTCTGTAGCTCCCTCCCAAGAGAGGTCAGGCTGGCTGGGTCCCAGCTGAGATTTGGGTGGGGAGCCAAAATAAAATAGTTCTGGACAGCATCTGTTTGTTTTAAATACTCATTTTAAAGCCTGGCTTTTTAAAAGTTGTTTTCAATAGGTTGTCAAAGAACACTACGCTATTGCAGTTTGCTTTAGGGAAACCCAGGAGGGCGAGAAAATAAATAGCCGCCGCTCCAGACAGCATGGGTGTGGGCTAGCCCCGGAGCCGTCCTCAGTCCGGGGTGGCCACTGCCCCGTCTCCCCACTCACCTCTGCGTCCCCAGGGCTTTGATGACCGTCGAGAGCAGGCGTCCATCCTTGGCGGTGACCTGGGTGACATACTGGGGCCGCCCGAGGTCAGCTTCTTCCACCGACTTGGACAAGGCGGCGCTGCCCGGACAGTCGCACAAGGAACCCGGGAGGTGGCAACAGTCGCCGGTGGTCATGGCGAAGGCGAGAGGGCGCCCGCTGGCCTCAGCGACTCGAAGGCAGAGGCATGGCAAGGCCTGGAAAGGGAGGGGAAAAAAGGACCAGAGAGAGGCTCAAGTCCCGAGGGAGTCTCGGGCGAGCCGGGGTGCAAGAGAGCGGAGTCTTGAGAGGATCGTTCTGAATTGCCAGATAGCTCGGGGGGGGGGGGGGGGTTTAGGTCTCTGGCTGCAGAGCCAGAGGTTGGGAGTTCGATTCCTTCTCTGGGCTCCCATGATCCACAGAGTCCCTTTCCAGCTCTGCCGTTCTAAGAGGATGATAACGATGAGGAATAACATCAAATGAGGAGTGAAACCTAAGCGCCACGGATGGGACCAGTGACGCCAACTTGTCCTCCATGAATTCATGGGCTCCTCCTGCTTGTTGCAGCCTAGCCACCAACTACAACCACCACCCTGTGGCAGTGAGTTCCATAGGGCAACCGCATGCATGCATGATGATGATGATGATGATGATGTCAGAAGGAAACGTAAAATGCCCACCCCTTGTCTACTTGCTCTAGTGGGGCTTTGGGGGGGAATGACAACCTCCCCCCAGAGCCTAAGAGGGTGGGTGGGGATGGTGGGCTTTGTAGTCCCCCGGGGCGGGGCCTTATTTGGGGGCCAGACCCCATCACCACCACCACATACATCCACACCCCAGAAGAGGAGCCCCTCCCTCTCCTCCTCCCCCCCTCCCCCTACCTGCGCCCAGGTGAGCGGCTCAGCCGAAGCCCCGCCCCTCCCCTCGCCCCGCCCCCTCCCGTCGCTTCCTGCAGCGGCTGTCACTCAATCCCCCAGGCCCCGCCCCCTTCTCCCTACCTGCGCCCCGCCCCTTCCGCCAGCGCCCCGCCCTTCCGCCCGTCTGCTTCTCCGCCGTCTCCCTCAGTGCCGGGGCCCGGCCCGCCCCATGCCTCCAGGGTGGTGGGGACGGTGGGAGCGCCGGGATGGAGGCCGCTCCTCCGGCCGCCGCCGCCGCCGCCGCCGCCCGCCTCCTCCTCCTCCTCCTCCTCCGTCGTCCGCGGAAGCTGCGCACCTGACTGGACGCCTCAAGCCCGCCCCTTCGCCCCGCATCTAGCCAATCGGCGCCCGGAGTCCTCTGATTGACTCAGCCTAGGGCCAATGGGTGCCCCTGTTGGGGAGAAGCGCCCGCCCCTGTTTGAAGGGAGGCGGTGGGAGGGGGAAAGAGCGGCGCGTCGGCGCAGGCGCAGAACGGGGAGTGGGCCGTAACGGTCCCCGGCCGGCCGGTTGGCCAATCCGCAGTTTGGACTCCCAGGCGGGGGGGAGGGGGGGAGGGAGGAGTGGGCGGGGTCTCCACGAGCCGAGCCACGCCCCTTTGGGATAAAGAGAAGCAGCAGAGAAAACAGAGCACCTTAGCTTCACATTTCCGGTTCTCTGTCGGCCAAGGGGGGCTTTTAAGAAAATATCCCTTTTTTTTTTTAATATTGGCAACAAAGAAAACACGTATTAAAGAAAATCTCAATGAAAGCCAAGACCCGTTCAGTCTTGCCGAGTTTAAACCCACCTTGCCCAACTTATTTATGTAAAAATAAATTTATTTTTTAAGAAATTATTGTTTAAAATATATATATTTTTAAATGAATCTTGAGTAAATCATGCAGAGAGGTTCAGAACTTTAGCTAGGTTTCAAAATTAGCACACACACAAAAAAAGTACACATTTGATTGCTCTTTTCCGTTCAACCTGCGGCCCTCCAATCCGTTGGGACTACAATGCCCATCTTCCCTGATCATCCTCATCAGCTTTAGAACTGCAAGGCTGGAAGGAACCCTATCGATCACGGAGGCCCAGTGGTGGAATCGAACTCCCAACCTCTGGCTCTGCAGCTAGAGACCAAAACCCCCCTGAGCCATCCAGATGTCTGTGGCTGATGGGAGTTGTAGGAAAAAAAAGGTTTCAGAGCCAGCAGGTTGCCTGTTCCAACCACTGATCAATAGCCACACATGCTTACTGCACCTTACACCAAAGCTGGGCAAACTCGGGGGGCCCTCTGGCAGTGGCTGTGATTCATTCGGGGCTGAAAGGTTGGTTCATCAACAGGGATTTGAGGGCTCAGGGGAATCCCAGCTTGGTTTCAGATCGTACAAACTCCCAACGCCCGGTTCCGTCTTGATCTGGACAGCCGCCTATCTCTGGCTCGTGTCTCTCCACCCTGTTTGCAAAGCTATATAGAAATAATTTAGTCAATACTTTGTCTGAAGGAGAATTGGCAAGGCTTAAGGAAGTGGGGCCCCTCTATTTGGGAGGTTTGGTGCCAGATGATTAAAAACTGTCCAGCTAGCAGAGGTGGCAGGCAACAAGCAGAGTTCCTGTTTTCAAAAACTTATATTTTGTAGGTGTTAAATGGTTCCGGAGGGGAACTTGCCCTTCCATAGTTTTAAAGGAGCTGCAGTTCACCACTTTGTGCCTGGTTAAAAAAAAACACACACACACATGAGGCAGCTCGGAAGATAAAAACCCACCTTTGGAAATCCAGACTTTAGCCGCTCCTCCCTTGGACTAAATCCAGAGTTTTTTCCCTCCCAACTACAGCAGGACCTTCAAAATCCTGGTAATTTGGGGAATTAAGACACCTCCCCCGTTGAGGGCTAAAACTAGATAAAATCCTTCGTGCAGTTTTAATTTAATCTGTTTTTTTTAAAGGCGCACAGGTGTCCAACTGCCCCTCTTCCTGGTGGACCTGCAGCCCGCCCGCCCCCCTCCCCGAGCTCAGTTTCCCCATTTTGGAAAAACCCAGGGGTGCACAGGAACACAAGACAAGGGCTTTTGGTTTGGGCAATCTTTATATAACCATACAATACACCATAACCATGCACAAAACCAAAGTCGAGTATTTACAAGGGGGGGGGGGGGAATTGCACTTAACAGAAGAAGCATTAGCAGGATCGGAATTGATGGGGCAGGTGGGCCTTTCCTCCCCCCCCCCCCAACACACACCTTCCATAGAACAAAAGAAGACAACAGGGCGGCCGACTCAAGAGCCATCCGGCGACCGACCCACATTTGCACTGGAAAGAGAGAAAAGAGAAGCCTGCAGGGAGAGCCTGTGGCTGGGAAGCAGCCTGCCAGGGCTGCCTTGAACCCGCTGTGGGCTTTCACCGAGATAATAAAAAGAGGACACGAGTCCCCCTGGATCTCAAGTCACCCCAAAGGCAAGCAGGGAGGGAGAAACCAGAGACCTTTTTCCTTCATTTCCCCCTAGCCAGATGCTCAGCAAGACAAGCGACCTGCATGGAGTTAAGCAAGAGAAAGGGGGAAGAATCCTAAGACGGAAAAGCCAAGGTCTTGGCCAGACTGCTTGCCCGCAACACTGGGGTTGCGGGGGGAGGAAAACCCCAAACCCAAATAACAGAGTCATGGCTTTAAAAAAAGGAACTTGTAGTGTCTCAACAGGAAGCCTGGTGTCTCTCTTGCAGCTGCTCAGGATTTGAAGGAGGTTTGCCTCCTTCTCCAAAAGCGCTACCCAGATATCCAAAGCGAGGTGAGGGCAAGACACGCCGGCGTTTCGGCTCAAGGTGGAGCTCGGTGTCTCAACGAATACGAACACCTTGAAGGGCTCAACACCCGTCTCTTTGTTCAATGAGGTCTTGAACTCTCCAGGCCGCCGGGAGAGGAGAACCGGAAACCCCAGGTCTTCTGGGTCATCTCGAAACCGCTTGTTGGGGGCGACACTCTCAAGATGGGGTGGGCACTACCCGGTGGATGCCCTCCGCTCGTTAATGCGGAAACTTTCTATCAGGAGGGCTGCGTTGGCAACTAAGGGCAAGAGGAGGCCAGGGGCCCAAAACGTCTGTGCTAGGACTTCCATAAGAGCGATCCGAGGACCGTTTTTCAAAATCGAAACGGGCCACCGCTGATCACGCTGAGGCAAGGCTTAGGAAGGTGTCGGTAGATTGCCAGGGGAAAAAATGCATTCCAATTTTTCACCCAGAGATGAAGCGGGGAGGGGGGGGGGGGAACCAGCTTCAGACAGCGCCCAGCAGTTCTCTCTGGTGGCTCAAAGGCCAGGTCTTTCAGGCGGATGATTTCAAATCCCAGGCAGAGAGGTGGGATCCTGTTCTAGAAAACTCCAGGATAAAAGCAGGGAGGCACCGAGGGGCGCTCCTGACCAGACCTGGCAATGACAGAAAGCACCCTGTTGGACCAACCGTTTCTCGTTTCTGTTTCGATGCACTGGCTGCAAGACCGTCACGTGTACGAGATCCCAGACAAGCATTTAGAGGAGCAAGGGAGAGAACCAACCTTTGAAACATTTTCACCCAGTGAGGACTACAACTGCTACCGCCACCCATAACCGGACGGGGCAGAATCTATGAAACAAGTTTCAGCTTTTCAAACTTAAAAAAATAAAATAAAAATCACAGCATGATCCCAGACCTCGCAATGAAACATTATTTTCCCCACTGCAAGTGAAGAGAATAATGGCCACCAAGACCTTTCCCTCGTGATGATCGGATGGCTTCGGGGACCCAGCCACAAGAACAGCAACCAAAAACCCTAAATCTCTTCCAGACAACCTCGTTAAGTTTTTCATGGTGTTTTAGCCCTGCTGATGATTAGATTTCTGCGACAGAGTTGTAAAAAACAAAAATAATAGCAACCTCACAAGCAGAACAAGAAAAATAAAAGCACCGGGGGGGGGGGGGGGAGGCATAGAGGATTAAGCATAGGAAGCTTGCTTGCATTTAGAGAAGCCAAAATTAAAAGCAAATGACTGATAACGAGGCAAAATAAAAATTTTTAAAAAATCTGAAAAGCGATGGTTATGCTCAAGTGTTACAAAAAGCATCGTCAAGTATCTGGTTGTCTACAATTATTTCATTCAAATAACCTTACCAGTGCGAGTTATGTACAGAGCATGAAAAATATTGCTTTGCACTCACTCCAAGGTGGGGAGAGAGGTTTTTTTTCCCATGGGGGGTAGAGAGACCGGGAGATGAAGCAACATGCAGGGGGCAGAACCCGGGAGGAGTGGGGGAAGAGGGATACCCCCGAGGAAGAAAAATTTCTTTATAGTACAGAAAAGAAGATGGGTGTTTTTTTCTACAGAGCGCAAGAAGCCGTGAAAGTGGCACCTCATTCTATCTTAGTCTGATCGACGGGAAGCCAGAAATAAACCACTAAGAGCCACTTCACGTGGCCCACCTGCAGCTACGCTGGCAGTTTGTGAAGGGTGGAGAACAACACACAACACACACAGACAGGCATACTTCATTGTTCCCAAACTGAAGGAGGGTTTTAAAAAAGAAAAGGAAGGAATAAAGCACTCCCCGGGGAGAAAGGGTTGAGAACAGCCGGGCCAGGCCGACCGTGGATCCCAGGGGAGAAAGAGGCAAATGGACAGAGAAAAAGTTACAAAGGGAAAGTTCTCCTCAACAGATTCCAAACATGCATGGGTGTGAAGGAACGAGAAGCCAGGATCCCAGGGACATGATTCCTATAAGCCCAAAGTGGGGACACATTCTCGGTTTAAAAGATTTCTCCGATGGCCGCAGAATGGCTTGACTTTGGCCTAAACAAAAGCTAAGCTTTTTTCCTGACCTCCCACCCTGGACAGTTGTTTCATCTGCTCTGAGGATTTTAAAAAAACCCTGCCCCTTCCCTGCAAGTGAGACACACAGAAATAGGAACTCAAACCCACCATTAACAAGCCTCTCGGCGCAATTAGCATCCGTTATTCTTCAGGAACACGCCAATAAACAAACAAAAAAGAAAGACAAAAGGAAGACCTGCTGGCTCAAGGCTTGCCTTTTTCCACCGTCAAAAATAACCACGTCCAAAAGGACCCAAGAGGGGAAGGGAGGTCAGCCCTACCGATAATGCTCTAGGATGGAAAGGCAGGGAGGAGGAAGGAGGGAGGGGGAACGAGGAGTGCACACACACGCCCACACACACACAGAGAAGTTTCCAACGGGAAGCAGCACAGGCCAGGAGAGAAGGGGGAAGAGGCGGCCCCCGGTAGGTCACAGGTTCTGGCAACACTGGAGTTTGTTCGATTTCTGTCCGTCGGTGGTGGGGGGAACGCTGATGTCCACCACGTTGTTGCCGGGGGACTCGTCGTGGGCGGACCGGTCTGCGATCTGCTTCTGGGACACGATGCGGTAGATCTCTGCAGGGGGAAGAGAGGCAAGAAGGCGGCTCAGAGTGCGGGCCGTCGATCTGCACCACCGTCAATCAATACAAAGAATCCGTGACTTTTGAAGCCCCTCTGCCATCAATCAATAGTGGTGCAGACCTAGTTATGGCTGGTTCAACAGTTCAGGGGTAGACTTGTAGGGCCCACTTTTTTTCTCCTTTTCATTCCTGAATAAAATTTAATTTTATTCACAAGAGCACACCCCTCCACAGAGCGACAAGCTGCAAATTCACTCGGCTGCTCAAGCAAGCCGCTCTCTCGTGCAGCCTCCGATTCAATCCCCCTGCTAAGTTCGATGGATCAACAGGCAGGTTTCTGACCTCAAATAAGGCTTTCCTGCCGTCCACCCTCTCAGTTTCTTATCTTATCCAAGCAAGCTGCCCCCAGAGCCACTAGCACAAATCAGCGGAAGTGGACTTGACCCACAAAAGCTCACACTACAAGACAGTGGTTCGTCTTTAAAGCGTGCCAGAACAATTTCGCATCTTGCTTGGGGAATTTTCTCTTTGTTTTTTGTCTAAATAGTCTAATTGCCATATTTGGGGAAAGCTAGCCCCTTGCCAAAAAAAAAAAAAGAGAGTAAAAATAATAACAGCACTGGAAACACACCACACAGGTGATGGGATCCACAGCTCACATCCAGGGCGGCTCTTCCGGGCCAAAGAACCAAAACTCAAATCCTTACCAGTAAGGATGTTCTTGAAAGCTTCTTCTACATTTGTGGAGTCCAGGGCTGAGGTTTCAATGAACGACAGGTTGTTTTTTTCTGCAAGGAGCAGAGAAAAAGCAGTGGGAGTCAGCGCAGCTATTTTTAAGGCACTCCAAGGTCTCAAGGCTGAGCAAGGACGATAAATAAAGGCTTCCCTGGGCGGCAGAGGATTCAAAAACAAGGACATAATTAAACCTCAGGGGAGAGAGACCGTGTCCCCGGTGAACACAAGGCTCAACCAGGGCGAGAACAGGCGACATCAAGCAGCCGGTTTGTGCCATCTCGCTCTGGAACCAGGAGCTCATGCCGTTTGCCCTTAATTGATGTCTTTCCTATTCTATCCTGCCTTCCATGATTGTTAGTTCGCCACTCTCCTTTGGAGATTAAATGGTCCAGTCACCACCCTCCAAACAGAGGTTTGAACCCTTTTCTGGTCTGAGACCGATGTTCTCCAGCTACTGGCTCTCCCAGGATCTTGTAAGAATAACTGGGCTACAACCAGTCGCCGCATTTAGCTCCGATGCCACTGAGGCCATTCATGTGCCTGTTTCTATTCAGAGGTCGTTCCGTTCAGGGTGGAACAGGTGTGTTGGGACGGTGACTGCCAGAATGCCCAGCCAGGACTAGGGGAGGTGTGACCCTGACCAATGGGAGGGAGCCTGGCTGGGAGAAGTCAAGTTAACCTCTCCTGGCCTGGTCCTCCTCCACCATCCAGAGGAGCATGGGGCCTACTACGTCTAGCTGTTGGCTCCAGCCAGAGTAGATCCACTTAACAAACAGGGCTTACACGAGCCTTCGATAACACGTTGCATGCATTCAGTAGCTGATGCGGGAATTAACACTAGCATTTAGCCAACACCTCCCTTCCAGACAGCCGTCTGTCCTTGATACGGTGCCACTGGGGCTTCCTAAATATTATAATTATAAATATTATCAGAAACATCCTGCTCCTCCTCATCTTAGAACAGGTGCCACCCCTGTGGATTTTCACGATCCTTTCTTTTCTTCCTCCAGACACTTCATGTGTGAAAAGACCCTCACAAGGTCAGAAAGAGAGGGAGGGAGAGGCCAACCCCGTGGCCGGGGGCTAGAAAGCCAGTCGTCTGCCCAAACCTGCAAAGGCCCGGGCCTCGTCCGTGGGCACCGCCCGGAGGTGGCGCAGGTCGCTCTTGTTCCCCACCAGCATGATGACGATGTTGTTGTCCGCGTGATCCCGCAGCTCTTTCAGCCAGCGCTCCACGTTCTCGTAGGTCAAGTGCTTGGCGATGTCGTAGACCAGGAGGGCCCCGACGGCGCCCCGGTAATAGCTGGAAGAGATAGACGAGGACCACTCAAAGAGGGCGGAAAGCGTCCTATGTCAAGGCCTTTGGCCCCCAAGGAGTGGACTCGGCAGCACAAGGGAATAGAAGGCTGCTTCCCAGGCAGAGGTATCAGGATCAAATCCCAGCACCTCCAGTTAAGGACCAGGGCAGGAGTCCTGCTAGAAAGGATGGAGAGCTGCTGGGCTAAACAGACCCACGGCCTAACTCGGTATAAGACAAGGGTCTTGCCTTGTTGTGGCAATAAGTATTAAACCAAGGCTGGAGTCTTTGGGCCACTCCGCCACTTGGCAGGATCTATTCCACGTCTCCCACAAGAACCCCGGTGGGAAGCATGGAAACCATGCAGGCCCTGCGGGGCAATTTTGCGGAAGCAGGAGCTGCTTTCTGGACCTCCGCTTCTGCAGGATCTCTAGAGTGGAGGAGGATCAACCAGGGTGTGCTGAGCTAAATGCTCTTTGCTAGAACCCCAGAAGCATCTTCAGCCCCCCCCCCCTAAACTGACCACGTCCGCCCCTTTCTGCCGAGAGAGCCCGGCTCATCGCTGAAAGTTTCACAAGCCAACTTTATCAGCCGCTTCCGAGCCTTACGCTGAGGTGATGGCCCGGTACCGCTCCTGGCCAGCCGTGTCCCAGATCTGCGCCTTTATCGTCTTCCCGTCCACCTGGATGCTCCGGGTGGCGAACTCCACCCCGATGGTGCTCTTGCTCTCCAGGTTGAACTCGTTGCGCGTGAAACGGGACAAGAGGTTGCTCTTCCCCACACCGGAGTCTCCGATCAGCACCACTGGGAGGGCAGAGAGAGGGGAGGGCAAACGGACAACCCAGCGTCATCAGCATTTATGCCTAAATCGCTCTGAGGTTTGCAAACAGACACACACACACATAGAACAGGGTGAAGGCAGGTGAGCGGGCAGGGCAGAGAGGGGAAGCCCTGCTGTGCCTGGGAAGGTCCCCTCCCTCAAGACTCCTTGGGGGGGGGGCAGCAGGCAGACCCTTCGGCTAGGCAAATAAAAGGTTAGGCTGTTTGCCCCACAGCCTTCTTTCCCTGTCCTCCACAACATGGGGGCTAAAACAGACGATCAAAAGTCCCACCAAAGAGGCACAAAGCGGAAATGTCGCTTAAAAAACCCGCAGAACATTTGCACCCTAAATCCACGACTAAAAAAAAATCTGGTCTCTGTGGCTGCCAAGTTATTCGTCCCTCCTCACACACACAGGAAGCTACCCTCTTTCAGAGCATTAAAGGCACCAAAAGCAACAGGATGTGAGGCAAGGAAGATCGGGCCTCGGGGGGGGGGGGGGTCAAGCAAACCCAGTCCTAGAGGGTCGTCAGCTGATTCATGACAGTCCAGCTTTCTGGGTGTGACTCTCTCAGCGGTACCGGACACCCTGTGTGCGTCGATTCCCTACATGGCCAGGCGGAAAAAGATTACCCTCCCTCGGGAAACCTGGTTCCTAACAGACGTGGAAGCTGAATACTTTGGCTCTTACAAATCATGGACACAAGCTTCCCTTTCACATAATTCTTCTGTTTTTCCATAGCTCCCTGGCAGCCTGCTGTTTTTCTTTGTCCATAACAGGGAGAAGCCGTAACACACTTACACGCCCAGACGCACTTTCACCAACAGGCCTTCTAAAAACAGAGGGGAAAAACCAAAACCCACCATTCTTTCCTTTAAAGAAATTTTAATTCTACACCCAGGATCGCATCCTGCCTGCTTTTCCTGCGCGCCTGTAAAAACCCCTACGCAGGTCGTACTAACTTCAGAGCTTGATCCAAAGTGCCGGCCATGATCAAGAAAGCCTAAGAGGTGCCTTCAGCTCACCGGCTCTGTCGGGACCTTTAGAGCAGATGGAAAAGGTCCCCTTAAGCACGCTGTCCGTATAGGATGCCCCTGTGTGCGCGCGCACGCATATGCCCACTTCGTCTGCAAAGGGCTTTCTGAGGCTGACTTTGCTACCGGTCGTTATTACACCTATTTAATGGGTGCGGAGTCTGGAGAGCCATTCATTTTCCTAACTGGTCTACTGCCCATAAACCATGTTTCCCCCCCCCCCTTCCCGGGGAGTTGCCCTAAAGCAGGAGTGGGCCGAGCACAGCGCTCCAAGATGGCCCTGGACTACAACCCCCATCAGCCCCAGCCAGAATAAGCAATCAAGGATGGTTAAGCAAACAAGCTTGACGAGGGGGTTCAAACGAATGCCAAGGTCCCGTGCCGGCTCCAGAAACTGCATCCTCCTGTTTCAAGCAAGTTGGTACAATTAAAAAAAACAAAAACCCCACCCTCTAACCAGGGGGTCCCCATTAAAGCTCTCTCTAAAGAGGGGGCCCCCCTCCCCAGGGGGTTTCTCCCAAATCATCTCCAAAGGGCAGGTCCCAAATGGCTGCCCCCTCCTCCACCTGGGAGGGGGGGGTCCCCCCACTTCCCACATAAGCCCCTCCTTTCCAAGGAAGGGCGGTCCTCAAATAAGCCCCTCCCCTTGTGAAAGGAGGCGGGGCATTCCCAGAATAAGCCCCTCCCTCTCTTAAACAGGGGGGGGTCCCTGACTCAGCCCTGGGGAGGCGTCTCCAGATAAGCCCCGCCCCTCCGTCTGAGAAGCTCCTCCCCCTGATCTGAAGAGGCTTGACCCTTCCTCGCAAGGGGAGGGGCTACCGAATAAGCCCCTCCCTCACCTGGGATAGGTGGGGGGGCCTTAATACGCCCCACCTTGTTTTAAGAGGGCCCCAAATTTCTCAGACAAGCCCCTCCCCTCCAGAAAGGGGGCGTGGTCTCCGTGAAGCCCTCCCCTCCAGCCCAGGGGGGCTCCCCGAGATAAGCCCCGCCCATCTGGCCGGAGGGGGCGGTCCCTCGTTAAGCCCCTCCCTCCTACCTTTGAAGAGATAGTCGTACTCGTCGTCGCGGGTTCCCATGGCGACGGCGCTCGTTCGCTCGGCCCCTCCCTCCCTCGCGCGCTCGGCGGGTCCCTTCCCGGCTTCCGTCCCGCTCGAAGGCCGCGAAGGACGAGGCTAGACTAGGCCAGGCCGAGCCGAGCCAAGCCGGGCCGGGCCTCTCCGCTCGCTGACAGCGGCTCTGAGGCAGGCGGAGGGCGGGGCCCGCTCCCAGGAGCATGCGCAGTCGCGCGGAGGGTGCGGATTGGTGGGTGGGGCCGAGCGCGGAGGGAGACGGGCGGGGCGCTCCGCTTATCGGCGGCCCGCTCTCCAAAACCTCGGGGCGACCAATGAGAGGAGGCAGGAATGGGCGGGAGCAAGGGCGAGGGCCAATGAGGAGGAGACCCAAGCGGACCGGCTCGGGAGGAGGCGGGGCGATGGCGGCGGCCGTTGGGATTCTGGGGGCGGGGCTTAACGTTTGAAAAAAAAAAAAAGGACGCTGAGGATGGGGGAGGGGCGGTCCCGAGGCGATTTGTTTTCCTTCTTTGTTTCCCGAGGGGAAAACATAAACATATATATATAGATACACGAGTCATATTCCACATACACGTGTACACGGATGCGTAGATGCGGATAAACGGATCATGAGAACTCAAGAGCACGAGTATTTTCTGGGTCCATTTGACGGTCGCAGACAAATCACTAAATAAATTTTATATATATAATTTTATATATATATATATATATATAATTATATATATATATATATATATATATATATATATATATATATATATATATATATATATAATTTATTTATAATATATATATATATATATATATATATATATAATTTACAGTATATATATATAATTTATAATTACTGTAAATGAATGCATGTATACACAACACACACATGCATTTGATTTATTTATAAATTATATAAATAATAATATATATAAAAATTATATACATTAAGCAAAATCCAGACACAAAATGAATCAGAAAAGACAAATCAATACATGTATATGTATGCATATATGCACACACACACACACACATATATACATACATACATATGTGTGTATATATATGTATACGTATATGTATCTTTAGGCCACACCTCTGGGGTATATATGTATACAGTATCCACATACACACATATGCATACACACACACACACGTGTGTGTATATATATGTATATGTATGTATATATGTATCTATATGGGTGGGTGGGTGGTTGTGTATATGTGCCGTGAGGCGGACCGTTGACACCTCGCCTTTCTCCTCCACTGGACAAATAAAAAATTAAAAAAACCGAAATAAATCCGCTTTGATTTCCGTGGCGGGTTCGAAAGGTGCTAAGAGAGTCCGTCTGGCTTGTGACGGCCGGCACCGCCTGCCCCCGTTCCCCCCCCCACAGGTCCCATACTGGTCTTCCCCCCCCCCCCCCCGCCCACCCCAGTCCTACTGGGAAACGCTGGTGAAATCCGACCTGGGAATCCTCAGTGCCAGCCCTGTTTGCTAAAGAAGGGGGAACGCTCCACCGGCTGGCCATCCGCCTGTCTTTCGGGCAGGCCTGCCTTACAGGGTCGTTGCCGAGCCAGGGGCGGCGGCGAAACTCAACCCGTGGCTTCTTCCCCGTGAAACTTTTCTCGCCTGCCTTCGATGAATTCTCGTCTGGAAACTGCTTCCCATGACAGGTTTGGGAGGTTTTTTGTGTGTGTTTTTTAATCCGGAGTGCTCCTGAGCATGTGAAGAGTGTTTCCCAACAAGCAGACTGTTTTTCAACATTCTGGGCGCACAGACATTCCGATGGCGGGTCAGAAACTCAACGCAAAACAGAAATTCAATTTTTTTATTCCATTAAAAAAAGAAGACATCTCGTTGACCTAAGAGACCTATTGAACACGAGACAAGATCGGAGGCCACATTTATAAGTTATAACCACAACATTTATTAATGCGCTTTAAAAATTTTTTTTTAAAAAAGTGACACTCAACTTTTTAAAAAAACACGCAAGAGGAAAAACTCTTTAAACAGCACAACGATTATGTACAAAAACAAACACTGGAGTAGATGGAGTCAATATGACTTAAAAAGCAGAGGATAAAACGGAATAACGAGGTGAAGAGGCCGAGCATGGAAATTAGGCTTGGCGTGTGATGATCTCTGGTTGCCACCCCAGTCCATCCTCTACCATTTTGTGGCAGGGGGACCCCCCCCCCCCCGGTTGTAGGGAGAAGGGGCACCACAGACCACATCACCCTCCATGTAACCATCCCAAACCGAGCATCATCGCCCTAAGAAATCTCCCCTTCCGGGTGCGTGGAGGTGACTGTACCACATCACAGGGAAGCCTTTTCGAGAGGCCTAAACACTCAGCGACGAGATGCTTTCTGACCTCGAAAAGCAGTTTTGGGGGGGGGGGGGTCACGGTCACAAATGCCCCGAGCCCTGCATCCTGGTGGAACTACGTTAGAAATTGTCCAAACGGTCACATTCTCCCTCCCGTGATGTCCTCTACAGATCAATTTTAACCTCCGGGCAAGCTGACCGGGTGTCTCTCTTTGGAAAAAAAAAAAAAAAAAAAGAGCGATCCGGTCTGGATTTACAGATACGGAAGTCCCTAAAGAAGGGAAATCCAGGCTCGTGTGACACTACCCATCATCCACAGGGGTGTGTGTGTGGAACATGGGACAGCAACCTGGCCAACAAGCACAGAGGTATCCTAGCATCTTCCTCCCTCGGAGGAGATGGTCTCCCTGTCTCTTTGACCCTCTCCACAAGAAAAGTCCCCAAAATGGCATATTTACACCTAAATTACTTTACATCTTTTTCGGTGATGCACCATCTTTTTTTCTCTAATTTTGGTGAAACTCCCTCCCCCCCCCCTTTCAGTCATCTCCGTCGGACACCCACCAAAACCCCCCACGCTCAATGCTGAGATCTGTTCTGTTCCCACGGATCCTTGTGCCGTTCCCATCCACGGAGACGCCGGCTGTCTGGGTGTACCCTTCTGCCAACTCAAGGACTACCCCGTTGCCGGGAGAAAAAACAAGGTGGTCCTTTTATCGAGTGCAATCGGATGCCCAGCAGAGACAGCCTGCTGGAAACCCCCTCTCGGTCACACACACCCTGAAAATAAGAAAACAGACGCCCATCTGCGCCTCGACCGAAAAAAAGCAGGAACTGGAGGGGACCTCCGTGGTGCTTTACGACCCCTGGCCCAGCTCCACCGGCCGGATCTTCATGACGGTCGACCGCAAGGGGTAGTAGCGCCCCCGCCAGGTTTTCCAAAAAATGCCCTGCTTCCGGTCGTGCCGCTGGCGAGGGATGGAGCGGAAGTACCTCCCGTTGAGGTTGACGTGGCCGCAGGTGCTAAACCACCATCCCCCTGGGGAAGAGAGAAGATAGCGAGGTCGATTAATGGGAATTAAGAATTCTTCGAGATGCTCTGGATCTGTTGCACTACAACCCCCATCATCCTCAGCATGGACCGCTCACCCGAGAGATGCTTGGCGCAGTTGGCGTCTCCCTTGAGGTCGTGGTCCCGGTCCCGAGTCGAGAACGGCAGCTGGGGGAAGTCCCCCATGGCGTTCTCCAGCTCCCCGAGGATGGGGCCAAGGAGGCCAAGCGTGTAAGCCGTCTCTTCCCCGCCCAAGCTGAACAAGAACTGGACCGTCTGCGCGTTCCCTTCCCAGTCCTGCAGCTCGATCAAGAGGCGGAACCGCCCGTCCCGCACGATCTGGTGGGTTTTCTCCAAGCCCAGCCAGAAATCCCCTGGAGAGGACGACAAAGAGACAAAACCAAGGGTGAAATTGCAGCCTGGTGGGGCAGTGCGGTGCAGTGGTTAAAACACAGGATTAGCCGTTGCACAAAAAAATCTATTTTGAGGTCCCTGCTTAGGCGTGAAATTCTTCCAATGAATTTCAGACCAGACTCTTTCTAAGCCTGGCCTGCCTTGCAGGATCGTCGGGGGATAAGAATACATACCACTCATATTTCCAAAACCGGTCTTATAAGCTTCCCATAGCTGGTCAAAATCAACGGAGCCGTCCTGGCGCTTCTGAATCACCGTCCAGCCGCCGCCACCTGCCATCAGAGATATTCTTATTTTTCCTTTTTTTAAAAAAAATGCTGTTTCTTCGGCGATTCCCCCCTCAGCCAGGTTATGTCACAAAACCAGCTTGCCCTCTGCAAGCCCAGTGGACATTCGAACCCGGAACCTCCAGGCCGTCAAAAACCACACACACGGAGAGGCTTTTTTAAAAAAAAAATACCTGGGGTCGCGTCGCACAAGACGTCAAACGGCTCGGCCCCCAGGGGCCGGATCCTGACAACCCCGTTGCTTGGCGACCCGTCCAGAAAAAGCTGATGACAGCCAAGCGGGAACCCTGAAGAGGAAAGAAGAAAAAAGTTCCTTTAAATAAAATAAAAAAATTCAACCCCAGGGCATCACGTATTATGTTTTGACATTCTTCTGCAACATATCTTTATTTATTTTTCATGAGTTACAATGATACCCCCTTCTGTGAGTTCCAGCAGCTGTAAACAGTGATGTAAAAAACGTAAAGCCATTAGCGTTAGATTAATGGACCCGCCTAATGTTATATTAATGCATCTGCATGTCTAATGCACGATTATACCCTACAGATTCCCCCTTTTTTTCCTCCTCTCCACCCCTCCCTTCTTTTTTATACCCTCTGCAACTTATCTTTTAAGCTACCCGAAAACCAAACCAAAATCAGAGACGCAGGAACCATAAAACTGCTGAATCTGCACAAATGTAGACGCCTAACGTTTTATGAAGAGGCATGCACACATTTTCATAAAATATTAGGCATGTACATTAGGGTAGGGTAATCACGCACACACATATCTATCTCGTACTATACATATTTCACATTTTCTCTGTGTCTCTCCCTATTTTTATCCATTTCCCCTTGTGGGTGCATGCGTTTGCAATTAAAATTTTAATTTAAGCCAGCTCAATGCAACCGATCTTCCCTGGGTACTCTGGTATTTAAAAAAATAAGAAGAAAAACCAGATAAACAAAGCCGATCTTTTGAAAATAATCGGGTCTTCTTTCTTTTTTTCTGCTCTAGTTTAAGCTCCAATCAATTCGAACAGGCCAGTTAACCAAAGAGGGTCCCTTTCGTGGTATTGATTTTCTCCCTTTCCAGATGGGTTGATCGATTTGATTGTATCCGTTATATTCCTGGCCTGCCTTTTCTTCCTCGAAGGATTGAACGACAGAAAGGTCCAAAGTCAGAAAGAACCAGACGGGCCAGCCAGGGAAGAAAGCAGGTTTAGAAAAGTAACTCATCAATTTAAAAAAAAAAAAAACTTATTCAAAGGTGAGCGTGGCCTGGAGAAAACACCAGCTCCGTGTCCCCGTGGCACCTCGGTTTGCAAAGGAAAACAGGACTTTGCCCGAGGTCCACGTGCCGAGTGCCAGCACGCTGGTATTTCAACAGCGCGCTCAAGGTCCGTTTGCAACCCGGCCGGACAAAGGGGGCCGAGCCGAAAGGGGCAGGAAAGACGTGGCCGGAGACCTGAGGACTTTACCCTGAAGCTTAAAATATCCAGGCAAAGGAGACGCCACACATCCACCCACTCACGGCTCAAACGGGGTTACGGCTGGGTTTCAGGAAGCAGACCTCGAAGGAGAAGAGAGGAAGGGGGTACCCCCCAAAAAATATTCAGACCCATCACCATATCCGGCCGGGACTGTCTGATTAACGCATTTTGATGGCCCGGCCGTTCTAGGTGGCTGTGCCGGGCATTTATCTGAAACTACCTTATACCATTGATCTTAGAAAAGTGTAGCCGTTTCCCTTGTCCCGGTTTTTTTAAAAAAGCATATATTCGCGCGTGTGTGTCTCTTGTGTAGAAATATATACACCTATATAGCGAGATCTGTGTATTTCAATATTGCGCTTTTTCACGATGTAAGCCGCCTTGGGTTCTTTCTTAGGAGAAAGGCGGGGTAAAAAATATTTGAATTCAATAAAATAAAGACATATTTGTACAGCGCAGAGGCAACGGGGTTGACCCAGAAACAATTTCCACATCAAGGGGATCAGATCATCTTCTTCATCATCATTCCTGCATTGAAAAGACCTGATGGCCTTGTAGGCCCCTTCCAACGCCATTATTCTACGATCATTGTAAGTCGGTTTAATAAAGGTTATCCGCCACCCTGTTTTCCGTAATGTGAATTTTGCAATTTTTTTTTTAAATTGGCGTAACCTGTGCGGGATCGTTTAAAGTGCTTGTTAGGAAGCTATTCTGGAATAAATAAAATTTTTATTCCCCCACTCCTTGCTTCTCGGACGAAAGCCGAACCCTGATTGCAATCTTGCGCCTGTCTGTTCAAAGGCACAAACGTTTGCCAAGACAAAGGGGAAGAAAAAATAAAAGCCTTCCCTTCTTCTTTGTGCTCGGTTTGGGATAAATTTAGCCTGGATTTGCCCAGCAGCCGCCAGGCGGGGGAAACTGGAGTGATGATGATTCAATGTAAACATGAACTTTCCCCTAGTTTCTGGCTCCGAGGGAGGGGGATGGCGGCGTGCCGGTTGCCTGCAGCCCCATCATCCATGCATCATATGGCCGGCTGCATCTGTTCCGGGCAGGAGGGAGGGAGACGTGACCCCTTTCTCGTACACCAGGTCCAGTTACTGAGAAGGGTTTTTTCTCTTGCTCCGGTGGGTGTTTTCACACGCGACCCAGAGCTGGGAAGCAACCAGCCAACCTCGCTCCGGTAAAATCCTAGGTCCAAGTTGCTAGTCCTCAAGCCTAGAGGAATGTGGGGGGGGACCCCAAAAGACGATCAGATCTTAAGATTTATCGAGCATGGTGGTGTGGGCGAATGAGTGAGGAATTCCTCTCCAGCAGCCCAGCCACCTCCCTGCGAGGTAGGCCAGTGTCGTCACGTATACTGGAAATCGGGAGAAAAGGCGGAGACGGCATTGCTCAGCCACAGGCCGTTCCGCATGAGATCAGAACCGGCGACTTCTCCAAAATCTCTAGCTAAGCGTTGAAGCATCCTCCGGCCGTCCCCCCCATGACTCACCTCTCCGGGAAACAGAGCATCATTTTGCAAACTGAACACAGTTAAATATTCCAGTTAAAAAGTGGGGGGGGGGGGGACTCGCCCCGACCCCACATCGTCAGGGATATGCAACGAAACAGACTCCCCACGGATGCCCTTTTGGGGTTCGGCCCCCAAAGTCCTGGAAAAGCCACACGGGATTCCCTCTCACACAAAAGCAGATTTTCCCGGCTCGGGATTAAATCCACCAAAAGGGCCGTGGGGTGAGAATAAATCCTGCCTTTTTTGCTAACCTCGACATAAAGACACGGACAAAGGAAGAAAGATAATAAAAGTAAGATAAATAAAACGGGCAAGAAAAGCTGACGGCAAGGGCGGCCTGAGTATAGCGTAAGGGACGCCGGTTCCCGACCCCTGTACCAAGAGAAGCCCAGATTTCCTCCGGATTTTAAGGAAGGATGGAAGACCGAGTCCAGAGAGGAGGGAACAGCCGTGGTTTGAGATGATTCTCTCTAGCTCCTGCTGGATTTACGGGTTGGAATTTCGCTGCACAGGGGGGGGGGGGGGGGGAACCAGTGGGTTTCTTTCTTTTTTTGGAAAACCCCACTCGGAAAGGGGGAGCGCTGCCTTTCACCTACTTGGAGAGGGGCCAGCCGGAGGATGCAAGAAAAATCCCACCCCTGCAACCTCTCTCTCTCGTTCTCAATTTTCTTCCCGGCTGGAAGGCACGCCGTTAACCCCTTCGCTCCTGGAAATGCCCTCCCCGGGGCGGCTTCACCTCTCGCACACTTGGCTGTGAGCCACGGTTGTGACACACACACAAACACATCCTTGTTCTCCTCCGTGGTTCCTTTGGAGATGCCGACACTTTCTGGCTTTCGCTACCTGGACCTGCCAGGGATTGAAGGGGGATCCCTTCGTACAGAACCCCCGGGGGCTACATCCACGCTCTGAGCTAGGAGATTTTCCTTCCAAACCAAGTGAAGACGCTAGTCCTCAAGGTCCCAAACTAAGAACCACGGACGCCATGAGCTCTAACTAGCGAGCAAACCGGCCGACCCACTTACTCGGAGCCTCTGGGAGCGTGGACCCTGCATCGTGGCTGCGGTTGGCGGCCGAATCGGGGCTCCGCTGGGCGTCCATTTTCTGCTTGGGGTTTTTCTCCATTTCATTCCCTTTGGCGTACAAAGGAAGCATCATGTTGACCTGAAGGAGGCGGGAGGAAAGGGAGAAAAGGAATTTAATTTCAAATTTAATTCTTCCTTTGTCTCTCATCTTAGGAACACAGCTACGAGGAAATCACAATTCAAAATGAGTGCCGGGCCTCTGGGCATGTACAAAGTGCCTTGAGGGCACTTACTTTGCTCTGAAGGCTTTTGATCTGCAAATTCTGTTTGTCCATCCTGTACTGTTGTTGTTTGACTTTCTGGAACAGCTCCTCAATTTTCGAGTTCTGGAGACCCACCAGGTTCTGAAATGAACAAGGAAAAGCCCTAGCAATTAGCCCTTTTTTATAATAATAATAATAATAATAATAATAATAATAATAATAATAATAATAATAATAATAATAAAAAAAGCAGGGCTGCACCTAAGCTAAAGGGAAAAACAATAGAACAGCGGACTGAGAATCTAAATCAAGTTACGGACTTGTCTTCCTTCCTTAACATCATGAGGGATCCCTCTCCCAGCCCATTCAGAGGTGAACCTCGAAGCGTGCAAGAATTTGGTGTTTTTCTAGACTACAACACCCACAATCCCCAGGATTCCGGGAGTTGTAATCCCGACGCCCCCCTTTTTGGCACCCCTTTAACGTCAATCCAGGGTGGGCCCGAAGCGGCCCTCCTGAGCCGGCGGTCACTCCCGTCAACCCAGGACCGCAGCCTGGCCAAGGGGTGAGGAAGGATGGGCGTCGTAGTCCAGCTGAAGGCAAATCCACCCACACCCAGAATCTGGAGGAGAAGGAAGACTTTTCAATTTTCACTTTTGGTTTTGTCTGTCCGGGAAGAAACCACCCACAGGAGATTCCAGCTGCTGGATGGTGCCAACCAGCAGGCAGCTGGAGGGGGGGGGGGGCAGATGGTTTGTGCAACCGAACGACATGTAAGCAACGAACGCCCACGGCCCGAAGCCAAGAGCGGGCACGTGAAACTCTCCTGAATCTGTTTTTCTCTGTGACTTTGCCTCTTTTTTGGTTTCTGCCTGAGCCAAAGTCCAGATTTCCACATTTTCGTGGGGGGGGGGGGGGACGGACGGAGGCCCTTACACCCTGCAAAGGCCCCCCTCCCTGCTAGGATCGGCCTCACATCATTAAATTTAATTAATATTAACTAGTAACGTTGTCAATAAGACACCAAATCCCAAACAGGAGTCACAGCAAATAAAGGCCGTGACTGGAGGATTGGGGAGCAAGAAAACACGCCCATCTGCTGCCTCCTGGGGAGCCAGAATAACATCCCTTGCTGCCTGGCTGGGGATAATGGGAATTGTAGTGCAACACCCACCCACCCTTTCTCTTTTTTTTTTCCTAATGTTCCAGGTGGAAGCAATTCAAGGCGGGGGCTGCCGGCATGGGTGGGGGAACCTCATCCGCAAAGGGGGCGTCTGAGGACGTGCAGAGTGCAGACAGGAGGAGGCCCACCTCTCCTTAAGGGATCAGAAGACTCTGAAGTGTTTGGGGCAGGACAGATCGGCCCATCTAACCCCCCCAAAAAAAAAAAACCGAAGTCAAGGGCGCCTCGGGGGGTGTGCAGAGTGCTTTCACCAAGCCCAGATCGGGGGACCTCTAACCCCCAAAGACTGCCCGCGGGGGGGCCCCCTGAGCGCGGGCAGAGTGCTTTTCCTCCAGCGCGCAAGGGAGCGCGCGGTGCCCACCCGCCTCGCCCGTGGCCGGGGACGCACCTGCAGCGCAGCCAAGTCCTCCGGGGCTCCGCGGCTGGCGTTCCCGGCGGCGACGGCGCGTCCCTCGGGGCTGCCGGCCGGGGCCTCCCGCTCCTCGGGCCCGGCGTCCAGGCGGGCCAGGGCGGCCTCGTGGGCGGCCAGGCGGGCGCGCAAGTCGCGCACCTGCCCGCCGGTGCGGTCGACGTGCTCCTTCAGGCCGTGGCCCAGCTGGAGCACGGCGTGCGCCAGGAGGTTCACCTCGTCCCAAGACGCCGCCTTGGCGGAGGAGGCGGCGGGCGGCGCGGCAGCGGCGGCGGCGGCCCATGCGCGCTCCTTGGGCGGCCGCGCAAGCGACGGGGAGGCGCGGGCGGGGGCGCAGGCGGCGGCCAGGGCCAGCAGCAAGGCGGCGAGGCGCGGCATCCCGTCCTGGCGCTCCTCCGCGGCCGGCCTCGGCGTGCGCAAAGACGAGCTCGCCAAGAGCGCACCGGTTGGAGAGCTGGCGCGCCCGCCGCGGCCCCTTTTATAGACGCCGCCTCGGGGGCCCGGGCCTGGCCTGGCCTCGCCTCCGCCCCCCCGTCCCTCCCCGACACACATACACACACACACACACACACAGAGAGAGAGAGGCTTGCTTGCTTGCTTGCTTTCTTTCCAGGGAAGAAACCAGAGGAGGGATCCCTGCGCGCACAGAAACCAGCCTCGGGGCTGGGGGTGGAAGGAGGCGAGTGGGGAGGATGGGTGCAGGAGGAGGAGGAAGATGGTCCCCCGGGGGCCACCTTCAACAGCGGGGAGCCTGGCTCTGCAGTTTCTCTAGGCTGCCTCCAATCCCCCACCCACCCAGGAAGCTAAAACCCGGCATCCCCAGAAAAAAATATATATCCCTCCGGCTCAGTAAAGGCCACCCGGACATGTGGCATCTAGGTTTCCTGTGGCTTTCGTGGATCTTCGCGGCCTGTGCCAAGCTCAACCCCTGTAGCCTTTCAGGCGTGCCACCCGGACCCTACCCAAGCGTCCGGTGGCATCTCAGAGGCTTATAATAATAATAGTAATCGAAGAACGGCAGAGCTGGAAAGGGGACCCCGATGGATCATCCAGTCCAGCCCCGGTCAAGGAGGCTCGGTGGGGGATTCGAACTCCCGACCTCGGGCGCCGCAGCCCGGAGACCTCAACCCCTTGAGCTGTCCATTATATATTTTGCATGGCTCGCCTTTGATCGACAGCCTCCCCCGTTCCTGGGATACAGAGCGGGGCTGCGGAGGTCCGTGGGAAGCTTCGGACAAACCCAACGGGTCTGTCTTGTAAGGCTCGGGGGGTGTCGGCGGCCACCCAGGGACCCCCTTGAAAACCAGTCCGTTTCTCAGCCTCTGGTTCTCGAGGCCTACTTTGCTGGGGCGTTGTGATCGCTGGGAGGCAAAACCCACCAAACCAGAGGCACCCTGTGCTTTTCGGAAGGCGGGGGCCTAAAGATAACCGGCCTGGTTGGGAAAGCGAAATAATCCAAATTAGGGGACGAGCCGAACAAGAGGCAACCTGGGTTCGGAGGAGGAAGGCCGACTTCCCTGACGGCATAAGCGCTTCTTTGTTCTCTGGTTCTTGCAGGGGGTGGATGTTACACAAGCCATCATCTTCCCTGCCTCCCTTGTGAGGTTACTGTGCGAAAGGTCACCAGCAGCTGCCGCTAACTGGGCGAACTGGAGGCCTCCAGCAGGCACTGCGCTGGGGTGGGTGGGAGGCTGAGAATATAAGCCTTTGTTTAGATGGTGGGGGGAGAGAGAGAGAGAGAAAGGAATAATGTATCTGGGTTTTGTGATTGGAAACATGTGCGGCCACAAAACGGCAAGTTTGGACCCGTCAAGCACCAGACGGAAAAATCAGACACTGTGGTTTTGTGTTTTTTTTAGAGTTAAAGGAGAATTACAAGTCACCAAGCAGGGCAAAACGGAGGCTGCCGGTGTTTGAGTCCTTTTATACTTTTCGACCCCGTATCGGAGGTACCACACAGCCGCCCCGAGACCTTAAGAAAGAGGACTCCCAGGGATTGAGCGGAGGGGCCTGTGTGGCCACTCCCAGCCAGGAGAGGATGAACGTTGACAGGCCGTCAAGGCAGCAGACGTGGGTTTGACTTCGCCACCGCCCTTTGAGGTAGGCCAGGCGGTGAGAGGGTGAGACCGGGCGACGGAGATTGGGGGAATCGGAACCCAGATCTCTCCCATCGCGGCTCACTTTTGTCCTCGGTCTCGGAAGCCGGAACCCGGCCCGGCTCTCGCTGCCCAGCTGCTTCCCTGGCCTTGACGCCCTCCTCTTTCCCCCCCCCCGTCACATCTGGAAAAGCCGTGTGGGAGGCAGATGGGACGCCAAGTCGGGGAAAGGGCAAAGCATCGCGCGGAGGACTGTGTGCACGCGGGAGATATTTCTGGGAGCTGGAAAAAAGCCGAGAAACGTCAGGCCCCGTGGGTCCAACTGGAGACAAGATCCAAGCCTCTTCGGTGAACCCCTTCCTTCAGGTTGGGGGGTCTTGCCTATTTATTATTATTTATTTAGCTCCCTTCTGTTCTCTGGCGAGTCCCAGGTGGCCCCCCCTTCCCTGGATTCGTTTCGCCTGCGCCTTTATCGTCACAACAAGCCAGCGAGGTAGGCCAAGCTAAGTGAAAAAGGGGAACGCTCGAGAACCAAATTGAGAGCCAAGCAAGACGGGAAGCTAGGAAGGTTAGAAATAAAGATGCTAAGGAAGAGTGCAATGCATCGGTGGGTGGGTGTGAAGTTTGGCACACATCTGGGCCCGTGGGCCCCACACCAATGTCCCCGTTGTCTTCCAAGCCAACAAACACAGAGTGCTGTGTTTTCCTGGCAAGGCCTGAGGGTCATCCTGACATGTCGGAGTGCCCGTTGCATTGACCCGGGTCAGATTTCTGGGAAATTGAATTCTTAGATGCAACCTCTCGCGCCAGCCCTGTGGGAAACCTCGGGGTGGGTGGGTGTGTGTCTCTTGTGGTCTCAGAGGCAGCGTGTCGCAACGGTTAGAGCGCTGGTCCTGGGGAATGTTTCGGGAGCGCGTGTCATCCCGGAGAACACGGCCAAGCTTACAAAAACCCGAAACCCTTCCAGAAGTGATGTTTAAACCACGCCGTGAAAGCCGTAAGGGGAGGGAAGCGGACGGGCGTTCTAATCTGCTGAGTGTTTGCATTGTGTTTTAATTTGAAATCTATACCTATATATATCTATAGGGGAATAAATAGAATATTTCCTGATTTATTTATTTATTTTTAGTGTCGAGGTCATGGCTCGGTTGATTTCTAGAACGCCAAAAAAGGAGACCGAACGGATGTCGGCAAACCAGCTCCGAAGAGTTACCGGAGATGGGCTGGAATCAGGTCACTGGGCATTTAGCGTCTGTCAGAGAAAATTGGCTTTTGATGGAGATGAAATGCAAAAACACCCGAACCCCACCCGGTGGCTGGAATTAGGTGGCGGCAGCCCCTCCCTGCCCCCGTTTTCTCGCAAACAAACCCAAGGGGAATTAATTTCAAGAAAAACAAGCTTATTTTTTAAATAAAATAAAATAAAATAAAGCACGCGGGGAAGAAAGGAGGGGTAAAGTCGTCTCGCTTCGACTTTCCGTCTTCCAGATGGGAGGGACTACAAGTCCCATCATCCCCAGCCACTGGAGGGGGGGGCTTGGGTGAGGATGGAGAAAGCCAGGATGTGGGAGATCCGGGTTCAAATCCCTGCTAGATCCTGGGTGGCGCTCTCTCTTTTTTTCCTGAACTACCTCGCAGGTCTGTTGTGAGGGGGGCGGGGGAAAGGGGAGCCTCTGGCTGGGGATGGTGGGGCTTGTAGTCCGACGTGTCTTGGAGGGTGACAGGTTGAGGGGAGGCTGCAGGGCTGGAGCACCGGGCACCTGGGTTCGAATTCCCAGGCAGCCATAAAGGCCGTTTTCCCCCTGCGACTCTTCCTGCCTTTCTGCCCGCCCTACCTGGCAGCGCCGTCGTGAACACCCATGGTCAGGGAGCAGGAGGAATGGCTCAGTCCCTTACTCTCCGAGGGCTTCGCACCCGGGCCTCATCCAGGCTCTTCCTCAACACCGTCCAGGGCACGTGATTCGCACTCGCTTCTTTGGCACCGCGGTGGCTTTCCAGCCTGCGGGCTCCGCGGCCTGTCAGCCCAAATGATTTCTCCGTTAATTGCTGGGTTAATTAAAGCAGCGGAATGAGAGCAAGCCCGGAGCCTCGAACGGCGGCCTTGATCCGGGGCGACAGCTGCCAACAACGTCATGCGGGCCTCAAGGAGACCGGCCGGGAGCCCTTCACCTGCTCCTTCCTCAAGATTCGGGCTCTCGTTCCCTCCAGCCATCGGCTGGTTTCCAGAAACAGCATCAAAAACCAACCAGGCTCAAAGGCCCCCCCCCAAAAAAACACCACCCCTTGGAAATTAAATTAAATTTTAGCCCCCGAATCTCACTTCCATCCCTTAGATCATTTCGCCGGCGATGCATCAACCCCAATGTCCAAATCTGAATTATTTTGAATTTCTGCCAGTGGCCTTTGACCCCCCCCCCCTCCCCGGGCCAACCCCTCCCGAGAAGCACTAGCATTTTTCGCACCCGAGCCCCATCCCACAGAGACCTCGCCATCCGTTTCACCCGGTTCTCTTCAAAAACAAGAATGTTTGGGGAGCTTAATTTAGCTTTTCCTCCCAAGGCTCCAGCCGGCGATAAAACAGCTTGTTTATGCCTCTTTGGTGGCTGCCCTGATTTCTCCAGGAAACAGAATGGGTAGAACTTTTAATCTTATTTTGTTCTTGACTTCTCCCCTATTTCCCAGCCCTGGGGTAGAGCATCTTTAATCGAAAAAGATAAGGACGCCCTCTGTTTTTCACCCAGTGTGGGCGATAACCCCATAGAGGCGGCTCCTCAAGGCCGGTTGGAGACTCCCTGGAAAATAAAAGGATAAATAGCAATTTTTAGGGAGGAAAAAACTCCAGTGCGGAAAAATAGAGGACCCCTGGTTTGTTTAGAATACAAGATATTTTCCAGCATCTGCTCTGGGTCCTTCGAGTAGGGAAATATCCTATGGATTTAGGGGTATTTCGCACCACCTCTGGCATAAAAGGGATGCATCCCTTTTCATGGCAGCTTTCAAGGGGCAGTGAGTTCCAGAGGCAAACAGGTCAGGAAAATCCGTGGCTCCGTTTCGGGTTCGGATTTAGTAGAGGCAATATTAGGGCACCAAACGCTGGCTTTCCAGCCCTCAAGAGAGCTGGGCTGCCTGAAACGGATGTGGCTCTGCCGGAGTTTGGGAGCCAAGCAGGGTCCGTGAGGCCACGGGGGCAGAAACAGGAGGCCACGGAGCAAGGCCACGGCAGAGAAACAGCACCTCGCCTGGCCCCCCTCACCTTCCCGAGTCCTGATTTTAATGCCAGGTGGCGGCTCCTTGAAGCGGAGGCATCGAGCGATCGACCACCCTTCCTGAAAGCATCTTCCAGGGTCTGGCTGGCCGGGGATCAATGCCTGGGCCGCTTCGGACCGCAACCCGGAGCGGATCTGTCGAGACGGGAGCAACCCGAGAGTGCCGTGCCAAACGCCTCTGGCCTCTCCGTTCGAAATGTATGAATACGGCACCCGCCACCAGGCCTTTCAGCTCCGTTTCGCCTCCTGGAGAGGCCCGATCCGGCTGATCCCCTCCGGCGTTTCGCTCCCGTCCCCGGCGCTGAATTATTTACCACCCACTCCATTATTGCTTTAACTTCTACCCACTCTATTGAACGCCAACTGGCAGAAGCACCTCTCCGGGCTCTCCACAAAACTCAAAGCAGCCAAATGAGTGAACAGCGTCCATTCCCCCCCACCCCGGGAAACCCATTTCCCCTGCACTCTGGCTTTCTTCTCCCCTATTTCCCCCTCGGACCCGAGTTCAAGTCTTTCCAAAACCGGTCCAAGCCAGAGACGCCAACTCCGAACTGCAAACCTGGCAGGCTTACGCGTCACGCTTTTCTTCACCGAATCTGAAAAGCGGAGGTGGGAGAGTTTCTCTTAGAGGTCAAGAGTTTGGAAATATTACCTAATTTTTGAGCTCTCCCTCTCGCCAACCTCGTAATCGCTTAACCTTGGAAAAACTCTGATGTAATCGTGAGTAAAGTCATTGACAAATAGGTGATGAAATTTTTTTCTATTTTAGGCTCGCCCCCGACCAGAAGGATATTGCAAATTTCGTTTCATCTGAGACCGCTCGTTGGGCTGGTTCCAAATTCTGGGGTTGCCTGCCTTCTCCGATCCAGGCCCCCCCCGATTTCTCCCACCCCCCCGAGATCATCCGCTTCGAAGGGGGTCTTCTCCCTGGCCACACTTGACTGGACCACTGCCAGCCACCCGGCTTCCATCGGTGCCTTTAAATAAATAATTAGCAGCCCTCTAACGAAGGCTGTAATTTGGTGCTTGAAAGCACCATGAAAAATTAACACCCTTAAATGAGAGGCAGCCTTGTGCTTTTCGAAGTGCCGCATTTCAGTAATTATGTGTGGGTTCCCCCCCCCGGGAGGGGGGGTGATATTTCTCATGCTTGGAAAAGGCAGAGCTGGCTCATTGCGTGCTATTTTTCAAAGCAATGGTGGTTTTAAAAAATATATAGGGACTACAAGTCCCATCAGCCTTCAACTAACGGCAAGGGACGATGGGAGTCCAAAACCCACAGAGACACGTGAAATGCTGTCAGCACCCTCCAGCTGTTTTCAGGCCACTCACCATCATCCTCGGCCCTCAAATGTGCAGGCTGGGGGGGGCCCATGGGTGTTGTAGTACAAAACCACCCAAAGGCTTTCCAACACGCCCCAGGCGTTTTGCCGCCTGAGGAAACGGTTTGTAAAACCCAGAATTTTTTGCTACTCGTGAGGAAGGACCACCTGCCCCTATACACTATTTAGCGCACAGAAATCCTTGCTTTTTAAACGGCCCCTGTGCTAGGCTTGGAAATAAAGCAAGATCCTAGTCCTCATTGCTCTGAGCTGATCATTGCACTGGGCGCCAGCAAGAACCACTCATTAAATGCTTCTAATAAGTCACAACTAGGAAAATGATCCAAGTAGAATTTCAGATCTTTTTCTTGGCCAGCAAGCTTATCTTTCCGCTCCTTCCAGCTTTTCTAGATCAACATTCCTCCAGCTGGAGGTGTAAAATTACAGGCGGACCCAATAGCCCAGTTTCCCCGAAGATGAACGCTCTCTTCCATCAGAAGAAGAAATTAATCCGCTTTTATAGCCTTAAAATGGGATCACCACCACCCTCTTGTGGCCAACCTACAGAGCACACCTCATACCATCCGCCGGACCCCCCTCCCCTTTTAAAAAGTTGGCAACCAAGAGCCCCTTTCCCCCCAAAAAAAGGGTTTTGTAAAACCCTTTTTTTTTGTAAAACCCCTTGGTTTTGTAAAAGCGGGAAAGAACGTGCGCGGCACCACCCGGTTACAGAGCGCCGGAACCAGAATCTCCAAAATCCCTCCTTTTCCGGATGGCCTACCTTGTAGGGTCGTGGTGAAAATAAAAAAATACGAGGACAGAGCCACAAAAGGCTTTCCGGCGTTGGGCGGGCAGGTGGATTTGGTTCAGGCTCAACCTCCGGTGAGTCTCGGCTTCCAGAAGTTTCTTTAAAACGAAAAACGGGACCCTCCCGTCCTGCTGATAAACCCAAAGTCATGAACCGGTTGCGAAGTTCTGATTCCCAGGATCAAAACGGACCTCGTTTATTAAAAGCTTTTTATTCCAATTTCTTAACAAACAAACAAAAAAAGGAGATTTATATATAAAAGGACCTCTCTCCCTCCCGTCGACAACCAAAGTAAAACAAACTGAAACAAGGGGATCCTTTTAAATGGGATGAAGTCATGACCAAATCCACGCTTCGGTTTTTCTTTTAAAAATTCGGGCTAAACACACACCAAAAAAACCACACAAACCCCCACACGATCCGTCCCAGGCAGCGTCGCAGAAGGGGCAAGGAAAGGCTAGGTGGAAATATTTTTAAATTATTCCAGGAAGTTTTCCATTTGGGGGATTCTGGGATGATTTTTTTTTAACCCCCCCCCCCCTCCAGAAACCTTACATGGCTGGATGTATTCTTATTTTGAAACAGGCTCTCTAAGACAGACCTAAAGATGGTGGAAACTAGTCTTTAAAATTAGGGGGGGGGGGAATCCTGGGATTTTTGGGGAGTCCCTTTGATGTGGACTTTAGAAGTTCTCATTTTCACACGGGGGGTGTATTTTTTGGAAAAGCCGCTGCCCTCTTTAGCCGAGGAACGAAATAACTATTACCTTCTAAACCTGGGCCGAGTGACCTACAACAGCCATCATCCCCCCCTCAACCCCAGGCGATGCTGATAAGACTGACAAGCTAAGAACAAGAGCCCAAAGGCTCAACTACAAAACCCATCATGAGTTGCGGGGTGTAAAAGTTTACTCCTGGGGGCCCAAACCCCATAAAGCAGCTTTGAGGAACCCGATTTTATCTTCAGGCATCTTTTGAGACCATCCCGTCCTTCCCCCCGAAACCTCCATCAAACGGGGAGGGCCCCCAAATCCAACGCACTGGGTGCCACGCCACGTGGCCTATAAAGGACCGCCTTTCCTCTGCTTCCTAAAGCCACCCCAAAACTGGAGGCACAAAAAGAGGAGTTCCACGCAGGTTTAGGTGGGAAACGTGGCCGCGCGTGGTCCAAGCCAGCGAGATGGCCACGGATCAGTCATCGATTACCTGCGGCAACTCAAAAGGCAAAACTTAAAAAAAGAGAACAAAACGACCCAGATAACGGCCATAAATGACAATAATTCGGCCAGTTGGGAGAAAGAAAGGATGCCACAGAACGAGCCACCCCCCGTGGGCTGGAGGTCTACACTGGGTTTCCACGGAATTGGCCACGTTTCCCAGAATTGGGTTTTCCTTCTCCAGATCCACAAGTTTGGCCCCACAAACCCCAGACTGAGAGGCGCTCTTAAAGGCACCCCCTTTTCCGTGGCCAAGAGTAGCGGGGGGGGAATATTTTTCTTTTTTTGCCCGAAGAAACAAGACACGGATTTTCTCTTCTCTTGGGGGGGGGGGGGGAACACACCAGAAAAAGAAGTATTGATGCCGGAAACGGGGCGGAGAGAAAAGAGTGAAGCCGACATGCAAGCACATTTTTCTAAAAAAAACCTTTGGTCACCGAATAAAATAAAATAAAAAATTGTCCCAAAATGAAGATTCGTTGGGGGGGGGGGGGCGATGAAACACGTGAGCATTTTGTGGAAGGGGAGAAAAAGGCGGGGGGGGGGGGGAGAAAGCCACGCACAGACAATTATCTCCTGAAACGTCTACGGTATTCTACATCTTAAAAAAATATACTGTGGGGGGGGAGCGTGTGGCGGAAATCGGGGAAAATCATTGGGTGGATTTGTTCAGGGTGGGCTGGGGGGGGGGAAAGTCACGGGGATTCTTTTCAGAGTCTCACGGGAGAGATCAGGAGGGGGAACAGCGGACATTAGAGAAATCAGTCCATCAAACGCAGGGCGGGTGGGGGGGCGGCAGGACCCGTCAATCATCTTCCTCATCCTCTTCTTCGTCGGGGTCATCCTCTCCCTCGTCTTCCAGTTCCCGTTTCCTCTTCTCGCCTTGTTGAAGGTCTGGGGAGGAACAGGGTGAGTGGAATTGTACTAATCAAATAATAAATAAATTTATAGCCATTGTAAGTATATACATAGTATATCCATACAACGAAAATTGTAATTAAAATAAGCGGACCAATAAAGGCCCGGGAAGAGGAAAACCGTCTTGTCTGAACAAACAACCCGTCTTGTCTCTCTTTGGGAGAGAGAGAGAGAGAGAGAGAGAGACGGGTAGTGGTTAGAGCTGCCCTGTCTACAGAAATCCTCGTGGACTCGCCCTAGGCGACTCGGAAGTGCCTTCCAGGCGAACGTTTAAGCCGTCGCGAAGGTCGCCTGCGCTACCACTAGGATTCCCAACCGAAATCGTCTGGGAAAATATAGGGACAGGCATTCAAATGTCCGGAAAAACTTCCCAAGAGTGTGTGCTTATACACGTAAAACCCGGACAACGGCCCTTGCAGGCGGGACAGCCCTATCGCCCCCTGCAGGAGCAAGGGCGCACTGGGGGATTAGAAAAAATACAGCGCCGGCCGGGCCATGAAGTCAGATCCGCATTCAAAAACCGCCCCGACCCTCCGCTAAAAGGATCCACCCTTCTGGTGTCACCCCCCTCTCTTTCAAAAATGTACACTCAGGAAAAACAGGATTATGAGCGTCATGATCACCATCACTGATCTATCTCATGGGATACACCCACCTTCCTCGTCGTCTTCGTCTTCGCCCTCTTCCTCGTCTTCATCATCCTGAAAAAAACAACACCCCGGATTTAACATCAAAACAATGGATTCCTTCCTCAACCGCCTTTTGCCTCCCGCCTTCGAGGGCTGAGGTCAGAGTTAAGGTTTTTTCCTCCTCGCAGCTTGGTTTTTGATCTTGATTATTAAACCGGCAACAAGAATCTCACAAAATTCCGTTGTCATCCATAGATAGATAGATTCCCCCCGGTCTCACCTCATCGTCAACCCCGTCTTCCTCTTCCTCGCCGTCCAGTTCATCCTCATCCTCTTCCTCGTCCAGTTCCTCCTCTTCGTCGTCTTCGTCTTCCTCTCCTTCTAAACCGGGAAAGCCAAAAAACAAAGGGATTTGGGGTCGGGGAGAGTCAAGAGAGAAAAATCCCATTCATAAAACAGATCTCCGTCGGCCCAGAACAGCCAACGGCATGGATCCCGGGACTACTCTTGCGATTCCTTCCCAGCCCAATTTGGAGCCCGCGGGGGGACTCCTCCATACACGCCAAGACAGAATGAGGAAGTGCTTCTATGGGTTCCTTTTTTAAAAGTCAAGTTTCTGGTCCTCGTGGGATCAGCTCCGTAGAGGGTCTGCCCTGAGCGCCAGCCCTTCCCGTAGGAATAGAGCAAAACTCGAGCGAGCGCCGGACCTCGTTTCTCAGGTCCAGAGATGCAACGGGAAACCACATGCATCCAATCTGCTTTTGCATGCTGCCAGGGGCAGAGACCCTAGAAACCTACACCGAACCGCATTGCGCAGGGATCTTCCGACGGCTTAGGGCCCCAACTTCGACGCAACACCACGAACTCTCCAGAACGCCAAGGCACACACGCCTGCGTCTGGGTCCTACCTTCTCCGTTCTCGTCGTATTCGTCTTCCATCCCTTCCCCTTCGGGATCCGAATCCGGGGCCTCCTTATCGTTGGTGTCGAAGCCGTCCAGGTACGTCAGCTGCGGGAGGAGAGCGAAGATGCTCTCGCGGTAGTTAATCAGCGTCGTCACCTCGCAGTTGAACAGATCCAGGCTCCGTAAGTGGGGGAGCTTTTTCTGTGGAGGCACCGCCGGAGAATTAGAACTCGCTTCCCACCCCCATTAAAAAAATAAATTAAATAAATCATGAGATTTCGATGCAGCCAACAGGCTGTGACTCGGGTGGATTTAGCTCCAGAAATCACATTTCAGATATCTACCAGCATACCTATAAAAGCAGCCTAGCTTACAGGAAGGAGATTGGAACAAACTGGTCTTGTCTTGTTCCCTCGTTATCTCTCGTTTAAAATTTAATTCCCCCCCACCCAAAAAAGAGAAAGCAGCTGTTTGGATCTGCATGAACAAAACCCCAAGGGCCAACCCTTCACGACGATGAGCTAGAAGTCCATAAAACACGCAAGCTTCTGACCTCCACGGAGCTCTTAATCAGGCGAGATAGCAAAAAGATTCTGGGAGCCTATGTCGCCAGGCAAAGAACTCTGTGGGATGCAGAAGCTTGCAAGCTTTAACCCGAAGCCTCTTCTGGAGCAACGATCCTTCCCTTTTGACGTCTGCGGGCCAAAACGCGTCATACCAGCGCTTGGAACACATAAAGGCAGAAAGTCTGAAATATTTTTCGCCGTCCGGTTCTCCTTTCTGAGAAATCCAAATCCCATCCCCTCTCGGCCACCCTCGGCTCTGGACAAAAAAAACACACCGCCCCGGCTCCTCACCAGAGGTTCCAGCGTGTTGATATCTTTGATTTTGTTCCCGCTGAGGTTCAAGTGTGTCAGGTTCGAGGTTTTCTCCGCCAGGACCTCCAACCCGCCCGAGATACGATTGTCGCTCAGCTCCAGCTGCAGAAGAAAAACAGAAACCCCTGTTCAAAGATGGCGAGGTTTTCCTCCCTCCCTTCCCCAGCCGTCATGCCCGAGACGGACGGACAAAAGGAGGAAAAGAGAAAAATCCCGAATCTCGGCAGCGCTTCGGAGGGTTCAAAAACACCGCCCGCCTCCGAAGAAAACCTTACGACACCCGGACAAGGTTGGCCTGTAGCCAAAAGCGCCCTCGAGCCGCTCACCTTCCGAAGTTTGGTGAGTTTTGGAAGGTTCGAGACGGAGAGGAGGTTGACGTTGATCATGCTGAGGAATTCAAGGTTTTCGAAGTCCGACGAGAGACCCACCACCTTTCCATCGTCCGAGCGGCAATTATCCAGAACCAGCTCCTTAACCTAGAAAGGGGCCAGAAAGGAGTCAGCTCTGGAAAGCCCTTTCGCGCGGAAGCAAAAAACACTGAGAACAAGACATTTCGGGGAGACCAAGACCAGAAAACCCAAACACCGCCAGAGGCCGGTCTGTCCCCCAAATGTGGAGCCTAGACACGTCTCCAGGGAGCTGCTGGACCGTAATTTCCCTCTCTCCGCTGGTTCTATCCCTTTTCTTATTTGCAACCAGTTTTTAAAGATTTTTCTTCAAAACGACGAATTCTATGTCAAACCAACCCACCCAAGTGTTAACCCTGATTTTAGATTTCAGATCCACACATCTCAAGACGTCCGACGGCCCAGTTTTGAAACTTATTCGATCTGGTTGTCGTCGTTACGTGCTGTCAAGTCGCCTCCGACTTATGGCAACTCAATAAATGAGCGATCTCCAAAATGCCCTTTACCCCGGGGGTCTCATCTTCCAGCACTATCCCTTGTTTCATGTCTGCACTGCCCCAGCCATCTAGTCGCCTCCAATTCACGGCAACCCTGTGAATGAGCGTTTTTCACAAGATCCTGTTCTTAAGCTGCCCAGCTTGGCTCTTGCAAACTCAACCCTGGGGGCTTTCTTTCCTGTTGGAAAGTGGCCTGGATAACAGCAAATAATCCAGGCCCATTTTTAAAGAACAGAAAAGGGATGTTTTGGCGGGTTTCTGGCCTACAACTCACCGAAACCCCAAACCACCTTATCTTTGCTTACAAAAAGAGCATCCAACCCGCACACAGATCAGGTGAGCACCACAGAGCGTGGCCTAATCCAGCCCGTGGCAACAAAAAATGTGGCCGAACCGGCTGCTCCGCTTGGAGACATCAGGGTGAGCAGAAAGGAGGGTTGAATCCTGACGCAGGCCAGCTAAAACGTCCTCCCCCCAAAGCAAGCCTAAACACTGTAAATAAATACTATTTATTCTCCCCAGTTCTGTGGTCGAATAAAGCAGGTGTTTCAAATGTAAAAACCAGCTTGGAATTTGGGTTTCCTGCTTTACTAACCATTTCACTATTTTAAACCTGGTTTGGAAACAGGCCCCAAACGGGTTTTGGAAAGCCACGTTTGCAAATTCCAAGTTCTTCCATGCAAACGTTGCAGTAAAGAAGGAGCAAATAAAGTTACACTTGTAATCTGTTTTCCTCTCCGTCCTGATTCGAGCAAGCTGAGAGGGAGAAACCCATGGAAAAATATTTCCACGCTAGGCGCCCACCACCACGAGGTGCCTCCACGGGTTTTACGGCCGAGTAAATGCGCCGAGCATTGTAGCGTGTATTAAAGGCATCTGCCTGAGTTCTGTCTGGCAGGCCTGTCTTTTTATTTTATTTATTTATTTATAGGATCTGTAGATCGTACTGTTCGCGCAATGCAGTACACTATAGACATAAATCAAATAAAATAAGGAAACAACCCTTTCACACACACAAACAGAGTACAAGGCTTCTAAGTTGGACCATTCTTGCTTCCCATGAATTTTTTTAAAACGCAGAATAAAACTAGCAGCATTTAGAGCAGTAATTTAAAAAAAATCAAAAAAGATGTCACGAGACTTTTCTCTTGAAATTTTGTCGCTTCCCCCAGCTAAATACACACACACACAAAAAAACTCCGGCTTTCTATAAATCTGGCATTCTGTCAATATATTCTGTATCTATTATGGAAAAGGCTTTGGAGGGTTTGACTGATTTGTTTTGGAGGAGGGAAGGCCAACAAAGAAGGCATTAAAAAGAGGAGGCGACTCTTTGAGTACTCTTGGGATCACAACTCCCATCGTCCTCAAGCAAGCCAGGGCTGATGGGACTCGGAGTCCAGTCGGAGCCAAAAAGGTCGTGAGTTTTACAATCGGGATTTAATACTGTACAACCCTCCCACCCACCCCCCAAAAAAATCCACTTTCTCAGCAGCGCATATGCGCTGGACGTTTGGGGAGTGGGAGAGTTGCACAGTATATATATATTTAAGAGGAAAGGAAAGGGTCTCAGGGGTTCCCCAGCCAGCTGGCCCCAACCCACAACCTGCCGCCCACCCCTGCGGTGCGGGACCCCACCTCGGCTTCCGGAAAACATTGCTTCAAATCCCCCAGCTTGGCAGGTCGAATTTAGCTACCAGAGCCTCCGTTTCTAATTTTGACTTGGTCTCTTTTTTTCCCCCATTCCCCATGCGTCAGATGCCTGGGTAAGGCAGGCAGGGTGGAAGAGAGAAAAGGTCAAGATCCACGCAACAAGAGAGAGATATTTTTGGCAAAAGCCTTTCTCCGGGAACTACACGTCCCAGAATTCTTTGCCAGGAGGAGACGCCATGATGGCTTCCCAAAGTGGCCGGAGGTGGTGGAGGCAGTGGTGGTGACGCTTGGCGTGTGAGACTCTTTCAGGGTCACACCAGACTCCTGTTTTGAGTCGGGGCCTTCTCCCGCAACCCCTCCAGTCTCCTGGCCCCACGCTGGGCCCCCATTTCCCCATCTGCTCGGATACCCCAGGACTCTGCGCCTGTCTTGTTCCGACTCCCCAGGCACCAAAACATGGCAGCAGAGAAGGAGAGAGAGAGAGAACACAGCCGTCTCCACCAGGGACACGTGGACGCTAGCAAACTTGGGGGTTTCACTGGAGAGCAGTCACACAAACACACAAGCACATGCCAAAAAAAGGGGGCCTGTGGGTCACCAAAACATTAATCAGAAAGATTCCCCTTTCCAATTAAAACAAACAACCCCCACACATAACATGGCTGACCGGATCCCTGACTCTCCCCACATGGCACTTCCAAAGAGATGAAACCAGGAGATCCCCCCCCCCAAAAAAATCAACCACCCCACTTTCTCAAACAGCACTGTTATAGGGAATATTTTTTGGGGAGGGGGGCTTTTTTTTTAAAGAGGGGGGAACGCAAGGCCCCGGGATTGTCTTCAGCAGCCTGAGACATGTTCCCCACTTCCGAGGCACTGACCCAAGCGGGCGACCCACAATAAATTAAACCCCACACAAGTGAACATCGCAACCCTCTTCTGGGCTGCTTAATTATTATTTTTTTGGAGTGGGGAAATTTATTTGCGGCGCGGCGGAATCATTTCCCGACCTTTGGAAATTTTGAAACGGAGGGGGCTGTTCACATTTCTAAGGGCAAAGTTTGGGTCTCCAGACACACACACACACCCCCGGGGAAAAATCCAGGGGGGGGGGTGGCTGTCTTTGCCACACGGCCACGCCAACGGGTGTGTGTGTGGGGGGTCCCTCTTCCTCCCCCAAACTTCTGTTCTACCCAAGCCACGCGGCCCCCCTGCTGTTCAGACCAGCTTGGAAATGAACCCTTTAAAAATAAAAATAATAATAATAATAGAGTGAATCCTAAAGGGAAGGTGGAAGGGCCCCCCCCCCCAGACTCTCCTGATTTGGGGGAAGAAGGCTGAGCCAGCCCAAAGTACCCCAGCCTCGATTTTTAAAATTTCCTCCCAAATCTTAAAAACCTCAACACGTGGGTTCAGATCTTCATGCAGTTACACACACACACACAGAGAAGCACCCCCTTGGCTTTTTCTCACTCCCCCCTCCCCAAATCAAGGGAACAGCTCTAAATTTCTGTTCTTGCAAAGTTTATCACTGGGGGGGGCAAAGGGGTGCCTGGCCCCGTGGAAAGCATGAAAGGTCAATTTCTTTACATGTTTTTATTTAAAAGTAACCCCCCCCCCGCCACGATCCTGGAGTAATTGGGGGGGGGGAGGAATCAGGAAGGGGGTGGAAGAGACGCTTTCCTGCCTGACTCCTCTTTCAGGCGGAAAATGGCCAGAGAGGCCTTTTACATCTTCCCCCCCCCCTCTTTCCTTGCCTCTCCACGTGCGTTTGATGGTGTGGGGGGGAAACAGGGGCGGGGGGATGAGTTTGGGGGCGTAAAGCAGAAAGAGAAACACCTCGGGGGGGGGATTTTTTTTTTAAATCAAGGGGGGGATTTCCCCGCCGTTCTCCGCGTTCAAAAAAAAAAAGAGAAAAAAAAAGCAGAAGCGCACCATGTGCGCCTTAGTTACGCGTGGTCTCAAGGCGCGGAGAGAGCGCTCCCGCGGAGGGCCCCCCCTTTCCGCCCCACTTTCTTTGTTGGGGGGCAGGGGAAGAGGGAGGGAGAAGCCTGACCTATATAGGCCATCTTGTCCTCCTTTGAAAGAGGGAGTGGAGAGAAAAGCTGGTCGTCGTCCCCCTCGCCGGGCTTGTCGGCCTTCAACTTGGGGGGCCAGCCTGAGAAGACCCCCTCTCTTTTGAATCACCCGGCTTTACCCCCCCCTCGTAGAAAATAAAGCCAGCTCTCCCCCCAAAGCGCCCTCGGGGGGGGGATCTAGGGCGTGGAGAGGCCTCCATGAGGTCCCCAAACAGGGGAGGCGAGGATGCGCGGGAGGCGAGGGCGAAGTCCTGCGCCTTCTCTCCAGCCCCCCATCTGGGGGGTTGAGGGGCCCCAAAAGAGGCAGGGGAGGGGGAACCCCCTCCCCAGAGGCCCCCTCCCGAGGCGGGATCTGGGGAGGGCGAAAAGCCGCCGAGGCCACCACGCCGCCGAGAACTCGCCTCGCCAAGCTGGTGCGTAAAAACGCACGGGGGGCGGGAAGGGCGGAAAAAAGGGGAGCCCCGGGGGAAAAAAGGGGGGGCTCTTTGGGGGGCGAAGCGTAGGTGGGGGGAAGGTCGAAGGTCCCCCCCCCAAGAGGGGGAAGGAAAGGGGGGGGGAGGAGGGAAGGCAGGCAGCGAGCTCCGTGCGTCTTGGAGCGCCAAGGCAAGCAAGGCGAGCCTCGCCAACGCGTGGACCCGGGCGCACGTGGGGAAGGACGCCGGGCCGGGCCGGGGAAAGGCGGCCCCCTCCTGCCCGCCGCCGGCTCACCTCGCCG
This sequence comes from Intellagama lesueurii, assembly GCA_037013535.1. NCBI lineage: Eukaryota > Metazoa > Chordata > Lepidosauria > Squamata > Agamidae > Intellagama > Intellagama lesueurii. The sequence goes on along the minus strand of JBAJHW010000020.1, from coordinate 2,481,277 downwards.
GGCTTCTTGTTCCGCAGTTCCAGCGTCAGCCGCTTCTTCATCTCCATGGCGCCGCCGCCGCCGGTGCTGGTTGCTGCTGGTGCTGCTCCTCTTTCGCCAAAGCGCGCCGTCGGAGCCTCGCCTGCCCGCCCGCCTGCCTGCCTGCCCGGTACGCCTCGCCTCCAAAGGAACCCCGCAGAGCGCAGCTCCGGATGATGAGGGCCTTCCTCCTCCTCCTCCTCTTCCTCCGCACCCCCGGCAACACAAAAGAGGCCAGGCGGCGGCGGCGGCGGTGGCGAGGCCGGCGGGGCGCGCTGGAGCGGCGGTTATACAACGCGGCCCGGGCGCGGCGCCCCCTGCCGGACGCGACCCGCCCCGCCGCCGCGCCCGCCTCGCCGCCCCACGCCCGGCAGCGACCCCTGGCGAGCGAGGAGGGCGCCGCCACGTGGAACCGCCTTCGGAGGGAACCGACGGGGCAGGGAGGAGAGATGGGACCCCGGGGGATCATCCAGTCCAGCCCTTCCCAGAGAGGCTCCGGGGGGGGGATTCGAACTCCCAACCTCGGGCTCCGCAGCCAGATGCACTAAACCACTGAGCGAGATAGATAGATAGATAGATAGATAGATAGATAGATAGATAGATAGATAGATAGATAGATAGATGGATGGATGGATGGATGGATGGATGGATGGATGGATAGATAGATAGATAGATAGATAGATAGATAGATAGATAGATAGATAGATAGATAGAGAATTATGGGACATGGCAATTAATGATAAACTGACATGTGATATGAAAATAAGAAGAGGCCAATTGAAAAATAATGATTTTAAGAAAACATGGAATGTATTTTTGGAATATGTATTTCGGAGAGGGAAGGGGTATACAGTACACCAAGGGAAGAAACAATGAAATTTTGGAGAGAAAATGGATTGAACGAAGTTTAATGCTAGTCCTGAAGGTGATGGGGGCACGTGTGAAATTGTATCTTATTGTTTGTTATTGGTTTTGTAATTTTTTTTTTATTATAGTTTTATTTGTGTGGTAGGAGGTTTATGTTTAAAAATGAAAAAATTATTTTAAAAAATAGATAGATAGATAGATAGATAGATAGGATGATGGACGAGCAGATAGATAGAATGATGGTGGATGGATAGATAGAAAAGATGATGGACAGATAGATGGACGGACGGACGGATAGACAGATAATTTATTCATTTACTGATGTAAGCCGCCTAAGGTTCTTTTTAAGGAGAAAGGCGGAGTAAAAATATTTTAAATTGATTTCTTTGTCTGCTTATTCATTCACACCCTGTCTTTGTTAATATGCGGAGGTAACACGGCCCCCTCTCGTGACGCTGCGGCAGCATTATCAAAATACATAATTGACTCTGGTATCTGAATAACGCCCCCCCCCCGCTGCCCAAATACTTCTGATATTTTTCCCCCCATTTATTTCTGTTTTATTGAATCCCTTACGTACCACTTAGGCATTCTGATGGGCGGTCAACCCACATCCAAGTTCTGGAGGCTTTGAATATGTAAACCGATTAAAGCGGTTTGCAAAGGCGGCTTGAAATGGCGACGCTGTTCGTAAACACCAGGCTTTTTTGGATTCCTCCGGATTACAACTCCCATCGTCCCCTCCTGACCTTTTAGCTCTGCTGGCTGGGGATAATGGGAACGGGAGTTGCGGCCTTACAGCTGTATGGACACCTCTCGTCGCTCCTTTTTGGCTTTGTTTCTCTCTCCTGCTGGCTCTTGCACCCAGGGCTCTATGGTCTTTTTCTGCCCATGTTAAGAGTGATATTCGTTCCACTCAGGAGAAAAAAGAGAAAAAAAACAGTCCAGTAATCCTGTTTTTCCCCCCCGATTCTGTCTGGAATGATCAGTAGAGGGAGCTCCCAGCCAAAGGATGATTTTGGAAGCAGAAGGAAGGAGATTTTTTTTTTTTCCTTTTGCAATTCACGGCTGGGCTCAAGAAATCTCCCAATCGATCGCTCAGCCCCAGACCAACCCTGGGCCAGTACCCTAAATCCGCACCTGATGAAAAGGAAATAAAATCAGTTTCCATGATTTCCAATCATTTTAGACTCCGGACCTTATTGCGGTGAGAAGTTCATTCAGATGTTCATGTATATTTCTCAAAAAGAAGAAGCCGTTAAGAGGCTCATGATTCTTGATTTTTTAAAAAAGTTCTTCTTCTTATTATTATTATTACCAGTCGATAGGCGCTGTGCCTCAGATGACAGCAAATGGACCATCAACCCTGCCGCCCTTTTCCACGGGGAGACGCAATGGGAAAAGTGGAAGACAGTAGGAAAAGAGGAAGTCTGAGTGTGAGATGGATTGACCCTGTCAAAGAAACCACGACCCTGAGTTTGCAAGACCCCGAGCAGGGCTGTTGAAGACAGGGCATTTCGGAAGCCTCTCATCCACAGGGCTGGCGTGAGTCGGAAATGGCTGATGGACCCCTTTCGCCTGCTGAAACAGCCAGATGTTTGAGTTTCGTGGGACAAGACCCGTTGTCGAGAGCGGAGAGGGGACAGCTGCTTTTGAAATGGGATGAGTTCTATAGGGCCAAGCCTTCTGACCGAGAGAAGGCGCTCTTAACCTATACGCCAGGGGATTGTTTCAAGTTGCTTTCTAAAAGCCCGGATGGTTTTTAAAAGATAAAACGTTTGGGTGTCGGCTGATGGGCATTGTAGTCCGCAGGGTCTGGAGGACCAACACATTCCCTAGGCCTGTTTCTGAGGCTACCTACGAAAACCAGCTCTTTAACTGAAGACATGCCCAAGCCGGATCTGGTGGGTCCCGAGGATAAGGCCCTTTCATCCGGGTTTCCACTTCCGAGATGATGGGAAACTTCTGCTTTTCTTAATCCAGTGTCTCTAGGCCGCCCGGCGGCTAGCAAGTCTGCTCATCCTCTTTCTGCATCTCCTCCAAAATCTCATCACAGCCCCCCCGGGATGAGCCAAATTTCGCTTTTGTAACCCGCTGGGAATTGTCTGGTTGGTTCCAGCCGGAGGTGTTCCTGGAGATTCACTTCCACGTGAACAGGAGACTTGTGTTACCCACGCGGTGGGCCGGCACTCCGATTTCCACACACATCTTTGGGGATCTGGGACGCCCATTTCCCAACACCGGGAGAGACAAGCTGATCAGGCAGTGGTTCTACGAGATTTAAAGCCATGCCCGGTCGCCTTGCGTGGCGTCTCACCTGTTGCGTGCGATTTCAACGCCCCGCCAAGGAACAATAACGAAAACACACATACGCACAATAGCAGGAGAAGGAACATCAAGCCATAAAGTCAAAGTACGACGCTCACACCCTGCTCTTCCCCTTTGGGCAAACTTCTGATTCGGGCGGGATGGCATGACGAAACCACCACCTGGGAGACGGGGAAGGTGCAAACCGCTTCGGGGAGGAGTCCGAGCAAACCCTGATGAATAAAAAAGATAACCGGTTTCTTGTATGTTAAGGCGCGTTTCTCGATGCAAAGCATCTTGAGTGCGAGCATCAAGTCAAAACGGTGGCAACCGGTGCTCTCCCTCCGGTGTCGGCCGTCTCCCGTGGATGCAGTTAAATGTTCTGGGCTGGGCGCTTTGCACAGTCGAAGATAGCCAGTGGATTGCGTTTAATTTTGGAGAAAACCAAGGATCTTCCCACCATCTCCCCTTTGACCTACCCCAGGGAGAAGGCTGTTCTCTGGACGATTTTCTTCCCTCTCCGTCGAAGGTGGCAAGAAGGCAGAGAAGTGGCCCCCAGGGGGACCGGTTTGCAGCCACATCTTTCCTGCTCCCGTAAGGCTTCTGCAGAGGACCATCAAACGTGGAACAGGTAGGGAGAGAAAAATATATACATAAATATATGTATATGGGAGGTGCACAGAACCCAGAAAAACGGTGGCTCCCCCACAGCTTCGCAAAGTGACTTTCCCCAAAATCGGACAGGCTGATTTCGCCGCGGGGGCCCAAACAGAAACCGATCTACGCTCTGCCTTCATGCCAGGGGCAAAGCTGATCGCAACCGGCAAAGAGACCTGTGTTGCCCTGAAGGCAAACGAACCGACACAGCTCCATCGCTGTAGTTCTCAAAGGCCGACAGCCATCATAAAATTTAGGGGGTTTTTTTTGGGGGGGGGGTGCCGTGGACGTCCTTTGGAAAGGGCTAGCTGGGTGAAGCTGTGGCGGTAACAGCAACCAAGAGACCAGTGATGCCCGGAGGTGGTTTGAGTTGGCCTACGCCTTCGTGGGCTGCACCTGGAGACGCCGGCCGGAGTCCAGCTTTTTGGGGAGCCAACGTTTTCAGTCTTTTCAAGGCCCCCCCTCAAGACGCTTGGTTATTTTGTTAGGGTTCTTCGCCAGCCAAGCGGCTTTCTTCTGTGGCACTCCGCACATGCCCCGCGGCATGCTTTTTTGCAGCTGAGATGGAAAACAGAGCCCGGGATCGGAGGCCCCGACAGCTTTTTGGGTGACAACGGAGTGCCTGAAGAACAGAAAGCAACTCAATCTTACATTGCTTATATAAATAACATATTATACATATCTTAAGTTATTTATGTATGCAAAGCCAGTTTTAATGCCTTCCTGTTTTACATTTTACAATGTAAAACATTGTGCTGCCACTCCCCTCAATATTTCAATTGTTACGATCCTGACAATACCGGCAGGTTTCCAGCAGAATGAGGGCTGATCTCTGCCCCAAGGCACTTACAATTTGTAAATCGGTGCAAACAAAGATCACCAAGGGGTGGGGGGTGGGGGGAAGGCTGGAAGAAAGAGCGAGGGTCGGGTGGCCGAGGAGAGAAAACATGGATTTATTTCCATCAGAATCTCTCTTTTTTTTTTTAAGAGCTGAAAGCTGATCTGGAGCCAAGGATGATGATGTACAATATTTAAAGAAACGATAAATAGACATTTTAAAAGGGGGGAAAAAAACTCTTAGCGCAGAGGTCTTTGACTATCCGTGAATGCAAGAGGGTAGAAGGAGGACTGGAATTGCATGCATTTACGCAGGAGTACACTCCCATGAACTTAGAGGGACTTTCTCCAGAGTCAAAGGTGCCCATTCTTAGCCACCCAGGTGCAGAAAATCAAGCGATGGGGTGGAATCGCCCTCTATCCACCCACGATCACACTGTTCCCAAAACAGGTAAGGTCTTCCGGCAGTAGTCGAACCCACAGCCAGGGGGGTGGAGTGACCTGAGATCCTCCCCAGAGCCACGAGGAGTTCCCTGTTTGGATAATCTCTCTCCCAGGATCATAACAAGTAAACAAGCAACCACGTTTTCCTACCACGATGCGCTTTGCGGGAGCAATTCCACGCCTAAGAGCCCAGTGTGTGCCGTTCTGTGCCTGGAATTTAGCAAACTTGGGAGTCAACACCAGTCTCTTCATCAGTCATATTCATTCTCAGTAGGGTTTGATAAAGCCGGAGAGGCCGGCCGGCTAACTCCCCCCAACTCTCTATTCCAGAAGGCCTGCTCCCACGATGCCAAGCATCTTTTCCTACCAGAGCGCCGCAGTGGACTGGTGCGAAGGCAACTTTGAGCACTCGGAGTACATCGCCGAATACTACAACACGGTAAACCTCGGCGCAGCGCTGTAGCGCCACAGCGCTGGAGAAACCTGGCAAACGGCGCTCCAGAAGCCCAGCGCTCTTGGCACCGGGTGCACCGATGCCAACGAAAGGGCTCAAGCGGGCGAACGGGACCCATCCTTTCGAAACAACGGACGGCAAACATAATTAGCACCCACCACCACCACCAAGTTGGGGGGATCATGTCGTTTTAAGGCAAATACTCCCCAGAGCTCTGTTGTGGGTGGCTCGGATTGACCCACGTTGTGCACCGGGTGGGATTCAGTTTGCCCTCTCGGCATGGGGATTTGGGGGAAAAGAATGCAAAAACTTGTGGGGACCCCCCCCCCCGAGGATTTGCCATTTATCTGTCTGCTTCTCGGTAAGGTTCCCACAGGTTCTGCTTCCCACGGAGCGGCGCGGGTGAAACCGGTTTTACCAGCCTGCTTCTGCTGTTCAAAATTGCCTCTGCCTCCTGGGGGTGCTCAGTAGGTGGGGAAAAGTCACAGGAACACACCTTTCCAGAGCCGGAGCCCTCCCCGCAGGGGACCTGGACTACAAATCCCATCTGCAGCAGGTGTTTTCTGCAGCTACAAATCCCATCTGCAGCAGGTTCCCACACTCTGGGGCCAATTGTGTCCGCGTTAGACATCCCAGCCTGTTTCCCTGGCTATCATGGGCAGAGCCGGCCCTATTGTGAGGCGTCTGGGGGGCCCAGATACTGGGGTGGGAGGAGGCGAACCACATCAGCAGGGGACGATGGGAGTTGTTTTCCAGTCCTGCTGCAGGCTAGCTAGAAGTACCTTCATTTGGAAGGGAGCGTGGTTGCCTTTCAGCACAGCTGGCTCCTGAGTAAGCACATGTAAGGTGACCTCTCGGTCCAACGATGAGAAGCACATTCTGAAAATAATATTAATAATATCCACAACACCCATAGATCGCAATTTAAGGCCATGTTTTCAGCTCACCCCTCTCTCGCCTTATCCTTTAGATCAGCAATATAAGTTTTTTCATCTTGGCGCCCTTAATACTGTGGCTCAATTCGCCATACATGTATTTCCGTCCCTTTCCGGTCCGAGGCCTCGCCATCATGGAGATTTGCATCGGTGAGTAACTAACTGCGGGGGGTGGGGGGGTGGGAAAAAAATCTGAATTATATCATCTTTTCAGACCCTGCCAGAGTTTTGGGCTTTGTCCTCAAAGCCCGGCTTCTCAGCTTGCATTCCTCGGAGGCTGCATTTTTGGGAATGATGTGGAAAGGGCATGACCCCTCTATCCACAGAGACTGGTTCCAAGCCCTCTTGTGAATACTGAATACTGCGGATAATAGCAAACACAATACGTAGCATGGTAAAAGGGAGGAGGAACCCAGAAAAAAAAAGTATTTCTAGTTTTTGTTCTTCTTCTTCTAATATTTTTAATATTTTCAGACCGCGGATAAGTGAAACTGTGGATCCTGATCCCGCAGATACGAGGGTAGATCTGCGGGATCTCCTGCAGTCTGAGAATGCTTGGCTGAAGGTTGTGGGGCTTTTAAGATAGAAAGGAAAGGGAGTGAATGAGGTGGCATCGGGTCTCTTTGAAGGGGTTCTGCAGAGATGCTTCGGCGATGGCTCCCCTCCATCAAAAAAGGGGGTGAGGCTAGATGACCCCTGGGTTGCCCGTTCTGTTCGACCACCCTGTGTGGGGTCTGCCGTTCTCTTGCAGGCGTCTTCTCGGCTTATTTCCACATGACCCTGAGCTATGCCGGCCAGCTGCTGGACGAACTCTCCATCCTTTGGGGCATGGGGATGTGTTATGCTTTCTGGTTCCCCACCCGATATTTCCCGGGGTTCATCAAAAACAGGTAAGGAGGACCGGGGAAACCAACCGAGGAGGAGATGTTTGGAGAACTGAAATGGGTGGAAATGGTTTCCCTGGAAGTGAAATGTCATTTTAGGGCCAATGATCGGATCGGATCTGGCTAAACAGGTCAGACAGGTTTTGGAGGCTTTCCGGATAACCTCCCGGACCTGTTTAACCGGGAAATGGGAGCAGTAGAGCGATCCACGCAGGACGTTTTCTTTCATTCCCCACTCCTTTCATGCACAAATATCTGTCTTTTATTCACGTACCTCGTTATCCACGAGGAACGTCAACCCTCTTTCCTTCCCCCTTCGACAGGGACCAGTTTGTGCGGATTGTCCTTCTCGTGACCCTCCTCAGCACCTTGATGTCCTTCGTGAAACCGGTCCTGAACGCCTACGCGCTCAACTGTGTCGCCTTCCACCTCCTCTACTTGACCACTCAGGAACTGAAACAGTACGGGGTTCTGTAAAACAAACTTTTATTTTAATTTTTTTGCACCCGGGATTGACCCCCAGTTACAACACCCTCACCTCTCCGAGAGACCAGTCGTCCCCTTGGCCAAGAGCTCCCCGTCTTTCCCTCTTTATTTTATTTCTATTCTCTTGACTTTGCCCCGTGTAAAAAAATCACCTAAGGATTAGCCCCCGTGCCGGCTCGCCTACGGCGACTCGGGCACTCTATGCAGGCGAGCAAAGGGCCTGGAAATTTCTGGGCCAAGGCTGGATAGCTGGTGCAAAGGCGAAAAGCCCTCATCGTCCCAAACCTTGGCCTTTTCCTCAGGTGTAACAACACCCGGGTTCACCATCTGGCTGCCGTGATGGTGATTTGGTGGGTCATCTCCATCGGCTGTTGGCTGGCGGACAAGTTTCTCTGCAGCTGGTGCCAACAACTGAACTTCTGCTACCTTCACAGCCTCTGGTAAGCGCGGAAATCGGGGTGTGGATGGGAAACGCCCTCAGATACGGGAGCGGACCCTCCATGCTTCGGGTCACGCATTGCTTTTAAACCCGTGGCCTCTAAAACCAGCTCCCTGAAACTCAGTGAAAGGACTTGAGAATAGTCGGCAACTGGCGGCCCTCCGGCCCAAGCGCTGTGGAAAGAGATGGAAGGGAGGAATCCTTCCTCTCCCGCAGAGCTTGGAAACCCGAGTTTGCTTATTGAACGGAATCAACACAGCTATTTAAAAAAAAAAAAAACAACCATTAGGACAAATATTACCATTTAAAAACTGGAAAGGGTGTGTAGGTGAGAGAATCTAGATTTAAGTTTGAAGGATCAGATTTGCCCAACTTCTCACAGCCACGAAGTCTTGTGTCTCTAAGGCGGGGCGACGGGGACTTTGTTCCAGGGCGGTGGCGCTCCGGGTGAATAAAATAAACGGAAACCTCTCTCTCGGACTTATTTAACTTCTCTCCCCCCGCAACCCTTGAAACGGTCAATGTTCTTGGTGTTTTTTTTCCAATGGTCGGGGTGGAAAGGCGCTTTTGCGAGGGAGATCCACGCCCAGGCTTGCCGAATGTTTGGGGAAGTCGCGGTCCCGAAGCCGATCTCGTTTTGGGGGGGGAGAGAGCTGGTCCCCTGGGCACCTCTCCGGACACCCGCGTGACCTTGTCGGTTTTTCCTCACAGGCACGTTTTCATCAACGTCACCCTCCTCTACTGCGCCACCCTGATCATCTACTTCGACGTCCTCTACGAATCACCCGCCTCCGAGCCCCAGTTGATGTACTGGCCCAGCGACACGAGCCCTCTGGCCCTCCCGTACGTCGCCATCCTGAAGCCCCAGAAATGGTGTTAGGCGTCAACCCTCGGACGCCCGGTTCTCCCGGCATCACACCCTGTCCGCCTTCCATTTGAACTATCTGTTTCCTATTTATGGAGGTCACGGCGGTGACCTTTGGCGCAGGACGCGCCGCGCCAACGATGGACATTTATAGTGCTCTTTGTGGTGCCGAACACCGGGGGTCCTCTCCCCCCCGTTCGCGGCCTTTTCCTGTGCTGTCCTGCAAATTTATTTATTTGTTACGGTGTCGGCACAAAAAAACACACACAAAAAAAACACCAAATCCCATCAGAAATACGACTCCCGCTTTCCAGACTTCTTATTTCGCTCCCATTATAAGCCTCTGAATGTGGCTTCTCTTCCCACCGTGGGTTTGTCGATGGAAACCCAGAACAGGGCGACCCTGCCTTCCGCCGGGGTTGCCCGTGGGTTTCGGAGGTGCCGACGAGGCCGGACGGCTTCAAGAAACGGGCAAAGGGTTAGATTTTTTGCAAACGCTCCCAACTCGCTTGGCAGGATGGATCCCGATGGGAGTTAAAAACTGGAGAGGTTAAGATGATTTCTGTGCAGCCAGAATTCTGGGTTGGAGGCGTCCTTAATGGGACCGCTTGAAACCTACAAGTGAGGCGAGCTTTTGAGGCCCCACAGATCACTTCTTCAGGCTGGGCTGATGCAAAAAAATGAGGATATTCTACTACCTAACTGGAACAGGATTAACTGTCCATGTTCCTTCCACATGGGATTAAAAAAATAATAATAACATTGGTGGGTTTTGTTTGCTTGCTTTGGGTCCCATTTGCCTGCCTAGAGCAATTTTGGATTTTTGTTTTTTTATTTGCGATCAAGTCAATTCTGACTTACAGTGACCCTTTCCAGGGTTTCCGAGGTACAGAATATATTCAGAAGTGGTTTCCCCTTCCCTTATTTTTTTTTTTGGGGGGGGGATTTCTGGGACGGTGCAGCTTGCCCATGGCCACCCAGGCTGGCTCTACTCCCAGGAGGCGCAGCGGAGGATTCGAACTCCCAACCAAACTACGGAGTTATCTGGCCAGCTAACAACAGCCTAAGAACAGCCCAAAGAAATGCTCCCTGCAGCTACTTCAGGACATAAAGGGGCTTTTTATAATAGGTTTAAAAAGAAATGACAGGGGACAGCGATTGGAAAGGGGGGGGGGGGTCCCAGGAAGGCCCAAGGAGACCAATTCTGGAAATTGAGCGCCTTTGGTTTAAACTGTGGACAAAAGCCCCATAACTCTTGGAAATTTGGGCACCTTTGGTTTAAACTGTGGACAAAAGCAACAAAACTCTTGGAAATTTGGGTGCCTTTGGTTTAAACTGTTGATAAAAGCACCACAACTCTTGGAAATTTGGGCACCTTTGGTTTAAACTGTTGATAAAAGCACCACAACTCTTGGAACTCATTCTGACTTTTGGCAAACTTTTTCATGGTTTCCTATGTAGAAAATTTACTCAGACGTGGTTTCCTCTTCCCTTTTTCTGGCTCTGTGCAGCTTGCCCAAGGTCACCCAGGCTGGCTCTTCTCCCAGGAGGCACTGTGGGGGGGACTCGAACTCCCAACCTCCGGCTCGGCAGCCAGAGACCTCTAACCACTGAGCCATCCAGCCAGCTGGATACTGAAAAAGACTCAGGTCTTTTAAATTCGGATTTGAAAACCTGGGATCCGGAAACCTGACCTAGATGGCACTCTGAACGGGGGCAAGCTCGTGCCAATCATGATGCCAAAGAGCGTGGGTTAATTTCCCTTTTAATGAGCTGCCTGATTTCGCAAGGTTGTGGTTGTCTGTTGTGAAAGTTTTAACTTTTTACAGAGGCCAGGGGGGTTCCCTGTTCCCAGTGTGGGAGCAAAACGAACAGGAAGCCATTTCCCCCAAAGGAAATCAGCGCTCACAGTCTCTGTGAACGGCACAGCAATTGCCATTTATATTGCCTCCTGTTAATGTTTTGCAATTAAAAATTATATAAAAAAAGCTTTGTTTCAGAGAGGCAGGGGGTTGGATAACATCGCCCTAAAAGCAGACTCTGTCTTTTCAATTTTACTTACCTGGTTCATGTCCAGATCTGTCCTTCTGGCGCCGGGAAGAGCCGGCTTGGGGATATCTTTCAGCACGCGAGAGATAAAATAATAGTTTGACATTTCACAACGGTTGTATTCTTCCACGCACCTGTGCCTCCCCGGTGGCGTAAATGGCACTCCTTCTCTCCCTCTCGTTTTCACGACACCCCTATGAGGTTGGAAAAAGATGATGGGCGACTGAAGCCATCCACTGAATTTAAAGTCATAGTGGGAACCTGGCTTCTTGGGAGGGGGGGCACTACAAATCCCAGAATCCCCATTGGAGAGGCTCAGATGGGCAGCGAGACTTACGGTCCTGAAAGAAAAGCCAGCATCATCATCATTAATTGGGCCTCTGATGAGAAGGCCTTCCATGGTTTAGGAATTCAAGATAATAGAGCGCTAGATTGACCGTCTAGTTTTGTATTCAGAAGGTTTTTATATACCCCGAGAAAGACAGATGGTCTATGCTCACTCAGAGGCCTTTTTCCCCAAAATGAATGATTTTCTTTGCCGCAAGGGCCCCCCTCTGTGTATGCTCAGAGTAACGGAGTCGCAAACTTTTGTCCGAGAAGCGAAGCAACGTCGAAAACGGCCTAGACGCTCACTTCGCCAGAGAGCTTTCCATCTTTCTCCACTCTTATTTGGAAAAGAAAACGCATGCTCTGTGTACATTTCCCCCCCTCTCTCATGCTCTCTTGCATCTATAAGCGGCTCAGAACTTCAGCGGGTCATCCTGGAACCCTTTCCCCCGAGTAACCATCCAAACAGAACTTTAATGGCAACCGTCTCCCAGAAACCGTAACTCCTGGTTACGCACAGCCCGCCCTGCGAGGTGGTCCGCATGGGAAGGCTGACCCTCAGCGTCACGACGGGATTATGCAGCAGTCCAAAATCTTTTACCCCCAGCCGGAGACGTACGCGCCTCGGCCTCTAGACCGACCGGACGCCCAGCCGAACCGACCTTTCCCGGCATTTGTCCTGCCGGAAAACTTTGCTTCCATAGGTAGGAGAGGTTTAAGCTGGGAGCTGTGTTTTTTTTTTTATTGCCCAAACTTATCCCTGGAGAGGGGGAACAGCCAACGCTAAAAATATCCCCCCTTATCAGCTGAACAGGTCTCATCTCCTTTCTGTGTTAAGATCCCTGCCTTAAATACATCCAAATTTGATGTAGCGGTGTAGCGCTAAATCGCATGAGCGCTAAGACGTCCCCTCGGGCCAAGTTGGGGTCCAGAATTTTTGGATGGCTGGGGCCGGGGTTTCAAGAAGGGAGCCAAATTTCAAAAACTTTAATCAGAGAAAACAAGACTCTGCATTAAAGGGCCTCTGCTCTCTGCCATCCAAAACCAGAAACCATTTTTTTTTTTTTAAAGGCCTTTCGAGAGAATCATGATCCATCTCCCCCAAGCGGGAATATCGGGGACCTTACGTTACCACCACCAATGAAATTAAAACGGAACCAAAGCAGGGCACAGGGCACCACAACCACACCATATTGGCACACACGGCATAATGCGCTGCCCGCTTTTCTAAACCGATCTCTTTCTGAGCAGAAAGTCGTCCGCTCCTAAATAAGAAACACACACACACACACCCAAATGGTTGTCTCTTAGTTGGGTTAAATCCCTCTTCATCCCGTACTAAATCCACACTGTAATATTGGCGTGGCCCAAATGGCGTGTGCATGCAGGTCACGGGTGAGAGGCGGTGGAGATGGAAAGATATAAGAAATAATTGGGTTTTGCATTGCAAAACCAACCTGTAAGGCCCACGCAGAGCCCACGGAGCCAGACACGAAGGCGCACGAGACCTTGGCTGAGGATCAAAATCGTTGCAAACTCCATGTGCAACACAAGGGCCGTCTCACAACGAGAGCACCCAATGAGTGATGGAAAGGAGGTTTATTGCCAGGATCTTTTCTCCTCTGAAAATATCTCATTTGTGCTTTTCGGGCCTGGAAAGCAGCAAAGCGCTGCTTGCCCAAGACATCCCGGTGTTTCGGGATTGGCATTTGACATTTTCACAGGGAAAGTGGCCCACGTTACGCACGCATTTCAAAAACACGAAGATTGGGAGGAGGGGAATGTGCAAGGACCCCCCCCCTTGAGATCAAAGGGGGAATGGTGCCAAAAACGGATCTCGAGGGACACCCCCCCCCCCTGAATTTGGGCAAAGATTTTTGTTCGGTTTGTTCCCGAAGAATTCTGCCCAAATTTGCAAATGGGGGTGGGTGGGTTTTGCAAGAAATGCCATTCAAAACGAGCAAGCAAAGTAAATTGAAAAATAGTCTCACGAATCGAAGAGGTTTGGTTTCGCCCGCGAATTCGGGCTCAGCCGCACCTCTCGGGTCAACGTGTTCTCGGTGCAGAAAACAGGGGGGCAAGCATGGATTCTGTTGTGCTCGTCTTCCAGGGACACCCAGTTTGTACCATCCCGGCAACCAAGAGAAAGAGCTTTTTGCGACGCCCCCGGCAGGTAACACAGACGATGTGCGTAGACTGTCAACACAACAAAGGGGTTTGGGGGGGGGGTGGCATTTCTGAGAGGGACAGGAAGGGCCAAAATGGAGGGAAATCCTGATTTGGGAACAGTGCAGGGGAACACCCGGCTGGAGGGAAATGCTTTGAAAATCCACTCATCCGTATAAACTAAACAAAGTTAAAGTATGATTTAGTTCCCTCTATCTACCAATCGATGCTCTACAGCAATGTCGGCCTCTCTCCAAATACAATTTGATGTAGATCTTTTAGGCAATATAAATTGATTCTATGCTTTCTATATAAATACAGGATTAACAGGGGGAAATGGACTCTGCTTTTCGATTGTTGGTATTTGTGGAAGGTTGGTTTGATGGATCGCCCCGAATTGCGGCTATCCCAGCCAGGCGCCAGGGTCCCTCTCGGTCCTGTGGATGGTTATTTGAGGAGATCTCCTAAAATCTCCCAACCAGCATGTTTCCCCAAGGCGGGTTGTGAGGTTCGGTCCCTGACAGGACTCCTACCCGCATGTGGGACATCCCACCCGATGAGGGAGCATTTAATCCCGAATGGGAAGGGAGGGCGAGAGGGCAGGTCGATGTTGGCTGGTGTCCCTTCTAACACGGATTTTACCCTCTGCTTCTTCCTAGGCTTCCACATGGCTCCGTGCGGCTGTTTTTTCGACCCCCGGATCTACCGCATCGAGTGGGCGACGGCCAACTTTGTCCAGCCTCCGGTGTACAAACTGTCCGGTGGGCCGACTCCCCAAAACCCATACCTCCTGGATGGCCAGAAATACCTCAAGAACCCCATCCAGCCCGGGCCCTATCCGGCTTACCCAGGGATCGGCAGCAACCCCCCTTTCGTTCTGCCTTTCTTCAAGGCCGAGGCCCCCACGGCTCCTGGGATGGATGGCTTTGTTGGCCCCCCAGACCCTGGACCCCGGTTTGCGGATCCGGTCCATTTCCACAGCGAGGGCCTGGCACCCAGCGGAGAGCACAAACTCCCCGGGGTGGCCCCCGAGTCCCATCGAAAGGAGCCGTCTACCGAGCCCCCCGGTGCTTACGAGCCTCTCGAGGGGCAGCCAGAGTTTGGCCAGGATTTGACCTTCCAAGCAGAAGAGGAAGGACAGTCGAAAGAGTGCGAGGCGGTCCAGGATTTGATCCGGAACGTGGCGATGGCCGTGGTCCGGTCCGAAGACCCGTCTCCTCTTGGTGAGCCTGGAGCAGACATAACGGCAGATGCGGAAGGCTCTTTGGACTTAGAAAGAGCTATGCCCGATGGAGACACAGCCCTGGATGAGCAGGGCGAGTCCTTCACGCTCCCCGACGAGGTTCTCCTGGAGGTCGCCATGAAACTCTTCGATTGCTCTCCGGCCAACTCAGACACGGAGGTATCGCTAGACAGCCTGACCGACGGCGGACGGAGCCGTTCCTTTGGGGAAGACAGCCCGAAGGACGGGGGCTTCTCGGGGGAAGATTCGCCCAGCGACATCCGCTCCCTCAACCTCCCCAACGAGCTCTTATCCTTTGACTACAGCGTGCCCGAAATCCTCAGTACCGTCACTAGCTTGGATTACCTCTACGACATGAATGCCTTTCGGGAGGAAACCCAGTGGGACTCCAGGCCCCTCTCCCTGCCTTTTGCCCCCAAATCTTTGGAGCCCAGCACAGGATTCGAGGAGAAACTCAAGAAAAACAAGCCCGCGGCTGGCAAACCAAAACCGGCACTCACGCAGGGGGGCATCGGAGAGTGCCAAGAGTAGAAGCCGCTGCACTGGCCATCTGACCACCAAAACGGACTTAAACTGGACCTGGCGTTCTAACCCTTGATCACGTTTGGGGGCCTGCTAAATCTAGAAGTCTTTGCCATTTTCTCTATTAAAAAGAGAGAGCGCTTTTTAGAAACCCAAACCACACACCTCTGTATTAAGTCAATGACCACGAGGCCCGTTTTAACTACAATTTGGAAGGGACGTGGTATGCGCAACACCATGGCCTATCTACTTTTTGGGTGTTAACGAGGGCGTAACAAAGCCGGGGGGGGGGGGGGGAGACATGCGCCAAGTTTACTAGTTATTTCCAGAATCTAGTTATCTTAATGCCGTTCTCTTATCATGCCCAACCTTTTGGCTGTTTCTAAAAGGAAAAAAAAAATGACGAGCAATTCAATAGATTCGTTTTTAACCTTCCAGTTATCCCGAAACACCATTGGAACAAGTTACAGAAACCAATGCCTAAGAGGAATGGAACTTCTCGAGCTTTGATTTTTGACTCTTTTTCGCTGAGCACGTCCCGCTGTCTAGAACAGACGGCAGGGGGAGCTGCGGCTGCAACTGGAGGGTTCAACGGTGGGGATTTCCGCCCCCCCCCCCCCAAGCTCAGTTCACTCTTCCGAGCTGAAATCCTGGGCCAACCGACACCAGTGCTAGTAAATCGTTAAAATAGTGAATTTACTAGTAAATCGTGAAAATAATGAATTCGAACAGGGCTTTCTCTAAACATGCTTCTCCTTTAGAAAGGGGGCAACGGGTTGCAAATGGGATGTAGGTCACAAACCCCCCCCCCCTTTTAAAAAATCCTACCCATCTCTTCCTGGAAAAGAAGAAGGGGGTCTATTAGGAACGGGTTTCTTAAGTTTTCCCATAAAACAAGGGTGTTCCTGGCAGCCGGGTGGTTCCTAAGCATCGACAACTCACCATCCAAAGTCGATGCGCCTGGAGATGGGATTTTATTCCCCTCTTCCAAAATTGCTACGGGCATGGACCATCGGGTTGTGCATTCAGGGCAAAAAAGGCTCTCACTGGGAGAAACGGCTTTTCTAAGGTCCCGGAAAGACTTCGGGCCGAGTAGCCATCTTTTAAAACAAATGCAGGCGCCATGGCATTAAAACTGCCATGACAGCGGCCACCCCATCCGGCGTGGTTATACTTTCATTACCACGGCACCCTCTGAATCGGGCAAGGAAGTTACACTGGTCCACGGCGGGCCAAAGAAGGGCCCTTACCGCTCCTAAACGGAGGGTTTTTAAGGGTCTTTTTCCAAATTACAAAGCCCACGATTTCACGGGACGGAAGCCTGGCTGTTCAGCCGGGACCGAACTACTATAAAACAGCTTTAAGGGGGTCGTCTGGCCAGGTCAGATCCATTCCACCAGAGAAACTGGGCAGGACGGGTCACCGTGTCCAAGAATGATGGGACCCGGAGTCTAGAAACATGGGGTGAAGGTTCTTCACCCCGACTGAAAACCAAACCTCTCTTTAGCGTGGCTAGAGATAATTTTGTTGGTTTCCTGTGTGTCTTTGTGTGTGCTGAACAACCAACAGTTTTACTCCGGTTTACGTTCGGGGGAAACTGCTGCACCCCCAAACCAAAGACATCACCCCAAACGACACCTCTGCCTGCCAGGAAATGTCAAGAAAGCATTCACGCACCTTTTTAATTTTTTTTGTTTTGGCCACAGTGTAGATTTATTTGGCACATCTGGGGTTCGAAGGTGCGCCCACCCTTTTTCCGCCCAACCCCTAAAGAGGCAAAAATCAAGGTGGGGGGGGGACCGGGTTTACGGGAGCCGAGTGGATCTGTGTCACAGTGGAAAGAAAGAGAGGGAATTCGGGGGAAGCTGCTCTCAAAGGCTCCCCAACCACCCCCCCTAAAACCCCTTCACCCCCTTTGTAAAAACAGTTCTACAATTGATCCAGAGTCCATTAAGGCTACGAGAGAGAGAATCGGAGGCAGACAGAACTTTGGCGGCTGCGCAGAAAAGCGTCTGGCATTCCCTCCAAAGAGGAGAGTTTACTCGTGCGTAGGGGCTGCGTGGGATTCGGCTTGCCCCAGTCGGCCGGCAGGCCACCAGCCGCAGCCCTCCGGCCGCGATCCGGTTCTGGTCTTTCTGTGAAGACTCGTCAAAGCAGGAAAAAAATAATAATAATAATTAGAGGCACTCATTTTCACGGCGAAATTGGAAACCCCAGCTGTCGGGATTCCGGAAAGCTTTGGAGGCCGGGCGTCTTGCTTCCCTTTCGCTGTCAGGAGAACGGATTTAGATTTCTTGCAACGAGGGCCCCGGGTCGCTGCGTTCGCGCTTCACGAGGGGCTCGCCGGCGCACCGGGAATCAACGTCCACTTCGCTTCCTAAGTCGCTCATGTCGTCTGCAGGGACGGAGAGCAAAGCAAAAAAAATTAAAAATAAAAAAATAAGGGGGGGACACACATAGTCTGAACCTCCCAAATTGAATCATAAAACCCAAATCCAGAGCTTGGAAAGCTCCTTTTAAAAAAGACTACGAATCCCAGAATCCCCCAACCCACATTCTGTATCTCACGGGTACAGATGCTGACTAAAGAGTATTGAACGCTACAGATTGCATGGTCTCTGGCTCCCTCCAGTGACCAGTTCCAATAAATACACTCTGGAAATACATATAAACACATATTTCTGGGTGTGGGGGAATTATTTCATCTTTTCAGGCAGTGGATACGTGAATCAGTGGATACTGATCCCACGGACAGAGCGTGGTCCTACTGTATATGTATCTTCAGTTAATGACAAAAGCTGAACTGGGGGGGGCAGGAAAAGTATATTAAAATTAATAAAAAATTATTAATAAAAAAATTAACAAAACCTTCTAAAATGGGAAGGTTTCGAGGGAATACGTCGGTTTCAGCCACGAGTTCGCAATGGTTCGCCATATTGGGAGAAATATTATGGCACTTAATTTTACTCAGGGAGCGGGCCGTTTTAAGACTCTGATCACGAACGTAAAACCAGCCATTAAGACCTTGTTTATGCTACGCCCAGCTTAAATCGCTCAAGCCAGCCAAGAAAGCTACAGGCAAGAGGGTTACGGGTACGAAGCTCGGGACATAAATACCTTTTTCCAGGAGGGCGGGGGACATGGACGCCAGATCACTTAACTGGAAAAGAGAGAAAGACAGAGGTTAGGTGGCCTACGGTTCTGGGAAAGGATTCAGGACCTAACCATCCCGGCTGGCTCTCCGTTTCCCTTCTAAGCCTGTTCCTGTTTAGCGCTATATCACCCATCCTTCTTGGCTTTCAACCAGGCCCAACACCAAAGGCATTCTCTCCTTAAAAACTTGAATCCTCTGGCCGAGAGAGCTTCCCGCCCTCGCACCCAAACAGCAAACCAGCCAGGCCACCAGCTTCAAAGGAAGCAACTTATTTTGGTGCTGCGTTGCTTGGGCGCCACGTCTCGAGAAAGGTCAGGAGAGCCAACCAGAAAAATTTCCCGGGCGATTTCTCGCCGCAGGCAGGGGGCTTACCTCTCCCATCACGGCAATGGGTGTCTCTCCGGTTGCGTGGGCGACGCGGTGCTCCACCAGGTAGAACATGTACTCGTCGTAGAGAAGGCGGATCAGGTGGAAGGAGCCGAAGCTGGCGGCGCTGCGGAGCGTTAGGTCTCGGATCACCATGGAGCTGTCCGGGGTGGAGTTGAGCAGGAGGGAGAGAACGTGAGACATTTCGTACGACACGGAGTGACGTGGCAGAACTCACGGACTGTTCTTAGAAGCATGGAGAAACAACCCTGAAGGTCATTTAGTCCACCCTCTGCTAAGGCCAGACGTCCCACCTCTGTTGTGAATCTACCAACAATGGAAAGCCCCCCACCCTCTCAAGGGACTCTGCCCCACTGCTGCACGGCTCTCCCCTTAAGAAAGTCCGTCCCGATTTTGAGCTGAACTTTTCCATGCAATTCCAACCCCCCCTTGCTCCGTCTTCCCCCTGACACGTCTCTGAACATTTGGCTCTCCCATCGTCTCTTCCCCGGCCTCAACGGCCCTCCGTCATTCCTTGCTAGGGTTGGTCTGGATGGTTTTAGACGGAGATTGGACCAATTCATTGTCTGGAGGATCTCCCCGCCGAGAGAAAAGTAGGATCTCAGGGAGAAAGCCCGAGCGCCACTTCTTTTCCTTGACCTGCTAGCTTTCTCATCGGCGGGGGGGAAAGGTTCACACAGAGGGGTGTGTGGATGATCACCACCCATCCGACACAAATCCAGTTGCGGAGAAAAGGTGCTGGCTTAGATGGAGGTTTCGCTGGGGCGCCGGCCCAGGACTTACCTGTAGAAGGACCACTTGAGCAGGAACTGCCGCGCCGCCTTTGGGAAGCCGGGGCCTCCCTCGTGCGGCTTCAGGACCTGGGTGACAACGTTGTCCAGCCAACCGGCCCACTGGTCCAGGGAGCTTTGCTGCTGGAGGGTCAGCTTGAAATCCTGCTCCAGTTTCTGCACCAGCCCCTCTTCGCACTGGCAGACCCACGAGGCTTGCTCCTGTCGGAGACGGGAGGGAAGCCCAGAAACCAAACGCTTACATCCCAACGTTTGGGTTTTTTTTTCCACCAGAGGAGGCAGTGGCCAGCCTCCGGACCCTCTTTGTTCTGGATTTATCCCCCCCCCCCTAAAACTTATCTCTCTGAATGCACGCTCAAACCGGCCAGGGATCCAAGTTCGCTCGGGCAGGGCACGGCCGGTTAAAAAAAATTTAAAAACGCTTCCAAAACTACCACGAGGAATGAGTTCGGCCGGGAGGGAAGTTCCTCGGGTATAAAGCCAGCTGAAAAGCTGAGTTTCCAGCATGCCAGTGCAAAATAAATAAATAAATAAACACACACACACACATATCAAATCAAAGCACCAGGATAAAAGATGGAAGGGTGTAACAGCACGAGAAGATTTTTTTTTAAATACCTGGGAGAGTCAAAAGACCTTTAACACGGGAAAGATTGTATGACAAGCAGTGCACAAGCCTCAAAATTAATGGTTTTGTTGCCAATGCGTTGTTATGTGTTATTATGAAACTGATCCGGCTTTTCCCCTTTTGATATAGATGAGAGGAAGAATAATATAATAGCCTGTTATGGTGGTGCTTATTATGATTGTGGTCTTGCTTTGTTGTGAAATAGGTGGAATGCCCTTGTACGGGGGGAAAGCGGCACAGGCCTGTCCGTTCGGGCCTCCGTCGGACTACAATGCCCAGCGTCCCCCTTCCTGGCGGTCCTAGCCATGCGGAGCAGGGATGAGTCTCACCTGGACGTTGGCGAAATCCACTCGGTTGAGGTCGCTGAGCATCTGGTTGATCTGGGAGGTGTTCTGGAGCACAGCGCGGGCCGCCTGGGCCAGGTGGTTGAGCGAGGTGTAGCGCCGGAGCGTCTGGGCGAAGGCGCTCACCACGGTCACCTGCGGGAGGAGAGAAGGGAAGCGGCCCCAAGAAGCAAGGGGGGACTCTCCGACCCGGATGGCTTTCAAAGGCCCGTTCGGGGAGTCACGGGCCAGCTAGCGGCCAGGATGGGCATGAGCCACCTCCACTTTCTAAGTGGGGGGGAAGGAGGGTCAGTGTCTGGGCTTGTGGGTTTTCTGGAGGCACCTGGTTGCCCACTGGGGAGGGGGGGGGTCAAGAACAGGAAGGTGGACTAAAGGATCCCAGGGCTTCTCTTGCCAAAAGCATCAGCAACAGGGAGGCTGAACTGAAAATGCTCGATTCTTGACCTGGGATACAGGATTAGCGGTTCCTCTCCCGGACGGCCCGTAACTTACCTTGGCCTGGATGACCGGCTGGGGGAACTCGCTCATGGCGTTGGTCAGCCAGCCTTCCAAACCCTTGGCAAAATTGCGGATGGCCTGTGTCAGCGTGCCTGCGAGGGGGGGGGGAACGTGTGAGAGCAACCCAAGGAAGCCCGTTAAAACGAGCAGGCGCGCAATCGAAAGTCAAAAAGGTCTAAAGGGCGTCTACGAAACACAGAGGACTGGGAACTTGAGAGGGAAAGCGAGACACAGAGGGTAAGACTGAGCGGCCTGTCCTCACCGGGAACCGGCCGGAGAACGTCCGGGATGAGGATCTCCACCAGCGTCTGGTACAGGATGTGGTCACAGCTTCGCATCCAGGTCAAGACGGCGTCGTATTTGCACAAGGTGACCAGCGTGTGTCTCGGGAGGGTGGCTTCGCACGATTCCTCACTGCCAGGAGAGGGAGAACGGCAAAGGTCAAGCGAGGTGGTTCCTCCTCGGGACCAAACAAAGGGCCGCGTTCCCGGAGATTTTACCCCAAAGATTTGCTGACCCCTTCAGCCAGCGTCAGACTCGTGTGAGCCACGGGGAGGCAGGCATTTCCAGAAAGCCAGCCCCCCCCCCCCCCCCCGGCTTAGCTTCTTTCTTTCTTTACTTGTTTATTTATCATTTCAACTTGTTTAGTGCAAACACACTCCGGGTGGTTCTCCACGCGTCAATCCCTTCCAACCAACAATGGACAATTGCAATACACAATAAAGACCATCCGGTAAAATAAAACTCTTTTGTTGTTGTTGTTCATGCAGTGCTGATGGACTTTCTCTGGCTAGATAGGCTGAACAGCGTGCCTCCCGTGGGCAGAAATTTCCCTGGGGGACAACCTTGTTGTAGCAAAAATTAAGAATAAATAAAAATATCACCTCTCTGACGTTTGTAAGAACCATCAGTGGCCATTCAAAAACCCATCATTTTTATTCAGGATAAGCTTTTTTTCCGACGCATCAAGCAAATCTTGTACGTCAAATAAAAACAGATCCCTCCGGACTCGGGCTGAGCCCAGACTCGCTCAAGGCGAGGTTTCTTAAGGCGTTGATTCGGCCCCGATGCAGGACGGTTCACGGGGGGGAAAATCAGCAGCAAATTTAAGTTCTCGGAGGTGGGTGGGAAGACCAGCTTGTCCGGGGACTCGTTTTACCTGGAAGCGATGGTGGAAGGAGTCTCCCCGGAGCCAGGCTCGGCGTTCCAAAACGACCGCCAGAGCTTCTCGATGTAAGGAAACTGCAGGTTCATGACCACGTCGACGTTGGCCTGAGAGAGGGAGAGAGGCGGTCACCAACGATCGTTTATCGCCTTACCGTCTCCTCGTAAACGCTGGGGATGAGGGTCCCCTGGTGGAAAGCCAAGCCAAGCCACACCGGCAGCTCGTGGGGGGACCCGCCGATCCGGTCCCTCGGCCCCCCCCCCCCGGATCCGATCCCCGACTCACTTTACAGTGCCGCCAGTAGAGCAGCTGAAGGGTTTTGACGTTGTCGGCCTCAATCCCGTCCTGAGGCAGGATGTGGTTGAGGTCCAGGGCCGGGAATTCGGGCAGGATCCGGGTGACGTCTGTGAGGTGGAGGGTGGGAGAGAAAAATTTGGGCGGGGGGGGGAGGAGGAGGAGGAAACGGGGTGGTGAAAACCAGGCAAGACTTTGGGTAACTTTCAAGAGAGCCAGTGAAGAGTAGTGGACACAGGAGGATATATTTGGGTCCCCTCGGCCCCGTTTCTGTCTCTGCTGCTTATCCCATCCATATGGAGGCCGGGTGCGGTGGAGTGACTACAGCGTGGGACTGGGATGGGGAAGATCCAAGTTCGAATCCCCACCAGGCCATCAACCTCACTGGTTGACCTTTAGCCAGTTGTGGTGTGTGTGTGTGTGTCTCTCTCTCTACCTCTGCGCCTGGCCTACCTCGCAAGGTGGTTGTGTGAATCAAAGAGCAGGGGAAGAGGAGAGAGTCACACCCACCCTCACGGAGCAAAGGGTGTGTGTGTGTTTGCAAATGCAAGCTGGTCATAAATGAGGAATACGTCGGATAATAATTGCCTACAGCCAAGCTCTACTTTCGACACAAGAAGACTCCTTGAATCTAGGCATCCCCATCAACCCGTAGGGAAGTGCTCTTGCTGATTCATGGGCACTGCGCAACTCACGAGTAACAACTGCCTTGAGCCCCTGAAGAGTTGCTTTTCACCCTGGTCGGCGCTCAGGGGGGAAAGCATCCGGCTGGGATCCGTGCCTCCCGGCGGGCCACCTCATTTCCTTGCAGTTTTTAATATATATATTAAAAAATGGGAATATTCTCGTTCTCCTCACCAATGAACTGCTGGTGATGTTGGCTCTGGGCAGCCACCGACTGCTCCGGGGTGGCGTGGAGGCTGCTGCTGCTGCCGGCTCCGCTCTCGGAGGCCTCCTCCGATTTCTGGGAAGGTCGGTACCTGCCAAAGAGGAGGGAAAGACCCAAGGCTCCTGAATGAGACAGAAGCTCCTTCGGCTTCAGGGAAACCTCACCTGCACGATGAGCCCAACACACCCGCCAGGGGTTTTGTCAACGTGGCTCGGAGGCGGCGCAGAAGAGAGCTTGGACATTTTTTAAAAATTTAAATTGATTTTAGGGGTTCCAGGAAACTCAGGTCCCCCGCGGCCCAAGGCTTCCTACCTCTGTTTCTGGTAGACCGGCTGCTGCCGCATGGCCATGTACTGAGGATCTTCCTGCAGGCGGTTGAGGGGCGAATCCGGCTTGAGACGGATGCCGTAATAATGGTACTTCGAGTTCCCCCTGGAAGTTTTAAAGGGGAAGAAAAGATCAAGGCGGGGAGGAAGCTCAGCTCCCGGGTCCCGGCGTGAGTCTCCTGGCACGCACCCCTCTCCTCCTCCTCCTCCGACCGGGGGACGGGGGGCAAACCTGGTGCCCAGACGGCGGGTCCTCAGCCCCATGAAGACCGAGCGGATGAGCTTCCCGAAGGAGGCGGCGTTGACGGGGTCCAGCTTGTGCTCCTGGCAGTGGCGGAGGTAGTGGTTGTAAAGGGAGCTGCGCGGCAGGCTCACCCCTTCGGCCGTCTCGTAGTTGTCCAGCAGCCACTGCAGCTGCGGAGGAAAGGAGGCAGTGGAGGGAAGAGGAAAACGTCAGAGGCAGCCGGGGCCAGCTCTTCAACCCGGGTCGCCCTTGGCTCTTAAAAACTGGAGTGAATCTATAACAAGGACAGCACCCATCATCCCCCAGTCTGCAGGGCCCCTGAATTCCAGGGGTCATCTTTGCCAGAAGGAGGGGGGAAAGGACCGTTTCGGAACGCCAAATAAATCAGAAAAACTCATCGAATGTTTCCTTAAGGAACTAACACCCAGGGCCGGAGAGGAAAGCAAGAAGGAAAGAGCACAGAAGCAGAGGAGTTATGATGAGATTAAAGACGGGAAAGGTGCGGAGGATGGGATACGGAGCCGGGAGAAGAAGCCGCAGCTACCAAGCCAGCAATGAAATGCACACAAACGGACATGACGTGCAATTTTAGCCTGTAGTGTGAAAGTGAGAAGAATCATCACAGCAAGCGTGGCCAGGGTTTCCTGCACGGGCAGAAGGGGGTCGGTCTAGATGACCCTTAGGAAACCCCTTCCAACTTTATCGTTCCGGGCTTTGGGGGCCCAAAAAAAACACCCCCCGACCATCCAGGGTGGCGGGGAAGGGAAAAACTTACATGGCTGTTCAGCAAGCTGGTTTTGTGCGACGTTATGCCTTCATTTTTTTGGAGGTTTTCAATAGCCATTTCCAGCTGAGAAGGGCAGAAGCCGAGACACAAGAGAAAGAGAGAGAGAACAGAGATCAGATCCTTTGCGAGAGGCCAAGGGGACTTGGCAGGGGGTGTTAATTCGTGCCCGAGTGAACGGCGGAAGCCCCTTCCCGCAAACGAGCCAGGCGAAAACCTCAGCTGGAAAGAGAGAGAGGCCAGAAAGCAGGAACGTTGACTCCAAGGGGGGATGGATGGCAGAGGAAAGCGTTCAAAACCAGCCATGCGAGGTAGGCTCGAAGGAAGAGGAGGGGGATGCAAAGCAGGGGGAGACGAGAGAGAAACAACCCTCTGCATTTCTATCCCTCCTGGACTTTGCGTTTAAGGATCAAGTTTCTGTCCCTCAATAAACCAGGAAAGCCGAGCCTGCCCACGGGTTCAGGATGCCGGGAAACGGCAGAAGCGTCCCATAGACAGAAATTCTCATGGGTTTCTTTGTCATATTTCACAACTGTCTTTCTCTTTTTTTCCCCAAGCGCCATTGGGCCGCTCTCGAATGTCTCCCTTGATTGTGATTGCTTTAAGCTCTGCGTGCGAAATCAGGCAAGGCCCCTTTTGCACTGATCCTGACTGAGCGTCCAGCTCCAATTTTTCTTTTCGGGAAGGGGAGCCGTTTCCAATTCGATGGCGGTTTCTGTCCTAACTTATCGCTGGTTGTATTTTTTTATATAGGTTTTAAGAGGTCTGTAAACCACCTGGAATAGTGCGTCGGCGGTAAATAAATCCAAGGAACAAAATAAATAAATCACAGTCATCAATAAATGCATGCCAGCCTCTTAGAAACAAGAGACCGGTCAGCGTCGGAAACTTGTTTAGTCGGTTCAGAAGCTAGAAACCCTCTCGGGGGGGGGGGGGGGCTGTCTGCCAAAGTTGGGGTCCCACCGCCCCTCTTGAGGTTCCCTAGCTCTCCCCGCGGGGACGCACCGTGGCTGGAGAGGACCGCGAAGTCTGCAGGACGGCGTGCCGGGCGTTCTCCATCCCGCCATGGACCAGGTAGGCCCCCGAGCCGGAGACGATCTGGCTCCCGCCGAGGTCCATGGCCAGACCCACCATCCCGTGGGAGGGCACAGCCGTAGGGGAAGAGGCCCCGGGGCTGCTGACCTGCGCGCTGGCCCCCTGGGGCTCAAAGTAGGAGGCGCTGGTGGCGCTGCTGGGGGCATAGATCTGGGCTTCGGAGTTGTAGGAGTAGGTGGTCCGGCTGCCGAAAGATTGCAGGAGGGGTGGAGAAAAACAAGAGGGGGACGAGAGTTATCATCCGGGTTCGGTCTTTGGAAATAAGGCGGGAGGGGCTGAGGACGGACGGAGAGAAGAAAATCTGCCTGATACACTGCCAACGGTGGAACTCCCAGCCACAAGCTTGTCGTGAGAGGCTGCCAACCTGCTCAGCTTCAAAATAAGGCCATTTCATCGACCAGGGGGCTGATCTGTGGCGTCTAATCCCAAGGGCTCGGCATTTATTCTCCCCCCTCTCAGGCGAGCTGGAAGAATGTGTTGTGGCTGCGATGCGTTCCTGGTGGGCTTCCCAGGAGCACCATAGGCCAGAGAGAGAGAGAGAGAAACCCAAACTTACATGGTCCCATTGGTGTAGATGGCTTCCCCGCCTTCCACGTACTGGACCTGAGCCGGGTATACGTGCTGGATCGTTTGTACCTAGAAGGAAAGATCAGGTGCCTGGATTCAACCCAAACCAAAGGGATACAGAGGAGATCCGGTCCCCTGCGGCTTTTCCTGCCACAGACCAACACAGCTACCCCAGAGAGAACAGAGGAAAGAATCAGAAGGCAGCAGCAGCAGGAGAGGAGGAAGGCTGAACATGAGATGGAACAACTCCAGAAGGGAAGCCACAGCCTTGAGCTTAAAGGCCTATTCAAGGGCCGTGCATGGCCAAAACCCTTAAATAGGAAATTTCAGGGTTTTTGTGTGTTACAATCGGCCTTCCTCAGATCCATGGAGTGGAATATCACGCCATGACCCCACGCCAACAATAGATGCTTCTATATAGATCGGTGGCCACCTCTTTCGCTCCGCGGGCCTGAGGAAGGCGGATCGTAACTCACAAACACTCCCACAGAAATGCCTCGCTTCGTCTTTAAAAGGTGCCACTGAATTCACTTTTCGAATTTTTTTGCTTTCCCCTCCTCTATGCTGAAAGATGTATTTCTTTGCAAATTGAAGAGGCACTAAGGATGGCCAGCGGTCATCCAGGCGGCCTGCAAACCCCTAGAAATAACAGCTATTTTCAAATCCGTCTTATGGATCAAACCCAGGGCATTTTAAAGGCAGCCCCACCGTGTTTCAGTAGGAATTTTAAATATGTTGAAGTCCAGACACCCAAAACACGAATGATCGTGCAAAACAATCCGTCGCCTTCTGTTTTGCCGGCTCGGATGCTGAGCCGGGTTCGAATGAAGCCAAGGACAGCCGCGAGCGCGGCTGGGCAGAGGCCGTGAACCTTCTCCCCGTGGAAAGGCATCGGTGATGCTATTTCTAATCCCTCCCCCTTTCCCTGATCAATTGTTTCTGGGAAGCAGCAAAACACAGGCTGGAAAATTAAAGACAGGGTGCCTGGACTCTCCCGCCCACCCCAACCCGGACTTCTGCAAAGCGAGCATCATAAAGACCCTGTTTTTAAAAAAGCCACCCCTGGAAGTGCTCCCGGTCGGTTCCCACGTTACCTGCTGGACACGAGGGATGCTGAGTGACTGCATCTGTGCACCTTTCGGAGCTGAGCCTGTGGTTTGGACCAAAACCCTCTGGAAGCCGGGAAAGGAAGAGAGAATCATTGCTTGGCGCCTTTGTAATGCCCCAAACTGCCTGTTCCCCCCCCCCCCCCAGACCCGTGGGATCTTTATTTTGCTTTTTTCGGGACCCACGGGGGATCAAAACCGGTGGGCCTTTCCTCTGTTGGCCGGAGGAACTGTACCTGTTGGGATGCGGGGACCGGCTGAACCACGGGCGCCTGGACTGCGGCTACCGTCCGCAGGGCCACCGGGGTGACGGGCTCGGAGCTGCTCTCTGAAGCCTGCATGCTTCTCTCTGGAAGGAAGAGAGAGAAAACTAGAATGCGTGAGAGGGAGGGGGAAAATAGATCTTAATTATAAGGTTAATTCCATCATCCGTCGCAGGAAGGAAGCCGGGGAGCGGCCACATGGCCGGGGAAGGGGGCTGCCCTCGCCCGCAAGACAAACGGACAAAATCAAAGGCCGCTGGACGGAGGGTAGGCTGGGTTTCAGAGGCAAGAAACGGGACGCTTCAGATCTGGATCAGAACCTCCAAAAGGACACGGGGACTTGTCGTACCCGAAAGGGGACCACGTTTCATTTGGCACGTGGTTTCGTGGCTCCCGCACACACACCCCCAGCCTGCTCCGACGGGTGCGTCGGAAGAAACGAAAGCTGGCGCTACTTAAATGAGGTTTTTTTGCAGTTAAAAACCGACAGCCCAAGAGCCACCTTGCCCAGGGGAATTTTCAGGGGGGGGGGGGAAATCAGGAAATCGGCTTCCCAAAAATATTTGACGGCAAAACTTTTCGGAAGCTGGAGGTGCGAAAGACTGCCTTACCCATGTGCCTTGTCCGATCTGCAAAAGTCCAGACACCTGGGACTGCAAACCCCAACCCTCCCCAGGCGGCAGGGCTGCTGACCCTCCTGGCTGGGGAGCATGGGCTTTACAGTCCTCAGCCTCCATCTCTTGCTACTTTGGTCCTGCATTCAAATTTGCAAAGATGAGACAGACCGGGTTTTTAACCTCCAGATGCGTCGGGGTTGTGACAGCAGAGTGGGGTGGCCAGCCTGAGGATGATGATGATGATGATACTTGTAGGCCAACACTTCTGCAGCGTGGGGGCAGCTACGGACTTGGAATAACCCACCCGTGGCTCGTGGCTGCCTCAAAACCACGGCACCTTAGAGGGAATAATGTCCCGTTAGCAAACTTGCACCGTTCGGTGGGGAATGAAGGGGCGATCCTCAAGCCAGCCATCATCCTCTTGGCCTGCAGCAGCTGGAGGTGGGGGGGGAGGGAAACAGAGTCGCAAATAGACCCCCTTTTTGTGTGTGTGTCAGGCCACGGAGCAAACTTGCGCCTGGTGAGCCAGCGAGGCAGACGTTAAAGACAGATGGAGTCCTTAGAAACCGTCTCTGTTTACCCCGAGCGGACTCGGTATCTATGCAGAGAGCATGCGAGAGGAAAATGAACCATTTAAAAAAAAAAACCAAAACAAACCACAGAAATAGAAGAAGAAAAATGTGAGGAGGGGGGGATTTTGAGTGATTAAAAAAAAAGCCGGGCAGTCCTTTTTCTGGCCTTGCCGATTTCTGAAAAGGAACTGCGCAGCGTTTGAAATAAACTTTCAAATAAACTTTGGCACTGCTGCTAAAAAAATTCGGGCTTAACCCCAGTTCTGGTTTTCTCCTCCTCCCGTCCTTTCCCTCCTCGCTCCTTCTCCGAGGGACACCCCCGGGGGGGAGAAAAAGGCACCCCCCCTTGTGCTGTCCTGTCAGGCAGGAAGATTCGGGGCCGCCTCTGGCTAACAAACCAAGATTCTAGTCCTCATGACTTGGAATCAAAGCCCGGTGGGAATAAAGAACGAGGGGGCTGTTTTGGACCGAGTCAAACCTTCTGGGCAGCTGGTTCCCTTTAGAGTGTCATCCTGGTCTCTTTCCCAGCAGCCCCAGGGGGATGGCAGGAATTGAACTCGAGACTTTGTGCAGCTGAAAGCACAACAGGAGAGCAAAGGCGCCAGTCCTTAAGCTGGCTTGCCAGGGAGCAAAGCCCCAATGAACGCCGGGGGATTTTGGCAAAAGAACACCCCAGAACTGCCCTGCAAATATTTTTCGGCTATTATCCTTATTTCCGTGTTATTATTCCTGCTTCCACTCAACGCAACTCGGGTGCGAACCGACTCTTCCGCAGCCCCGGCCGAGCCGGAAAAGGACGGACGGATTTTTGCTAAGTGCACAAAAAACGTTCCCACGGGGGGGAAAAAAAGCAGAGAAGGGGAAAAGCAAAACTCTACGGGCCCAGCGAATATTTCCTTTGGTGCAGAATAAACCGCATTTTTTTTTTTAAAGTGCATGTGCGAGAAACACAGATTTATTTTTAATTTTTTTCAGAGCGGGGAAACCGCGATCGCCTTTCCTTCCTGCCTGCCACAATTTTTGCAATCCTGGCCTTGCAAAGGCCGGCTTTTTTGGGGACATATTTTGGGTATTTTTCGAGCTGCTTGCAGGCGAGAGAAGTCCAGAGAAGTGGAGAGGGTTTTTTTGGGGGGGGGGAGGGTGGGAGACAGAATGAGAGACAGAGAGAGATGCCATTGTTTAGTTTATGAAGCTTTCCCTCCGTTGCCGGGCAACCGGCCCCTGGAAACGGGAGTGGACCGCCGTCGCCCGGGGCAACCGTTGTGACTCCGTAAACAATGCCCAGGACCAGGGCAAACACAAGCCAAAGCGCCCGGTTATTAATTGAACATCTGCAAGCAGCTTTTCTCCTTTTTATATTTCTCTCCCACTGCCACGTCAAAAGCCCGGCGGGCGAGAGATAGACTCGTTCAAAGCTGGATTTTTTAGGATGATGACGATGATTTTTATTATTATTATTATTCAGGGTGCGATTATCTTCCCGCCCAAACGGCTGGATCCGAACGATAATATTGTCAGATCCCGGAATAAATCAAAGTTGCATTTGTTTGGGGTTTTTTTCCTTCTTTTTAAGCACTTGATAATCCCGGGAAACGCGGTGTGTGTGTGTGTAATTGGGGGGGGGGGGCAAAGGACGCGATCCAAAACTTTTAGCGAAGGAGATCATGCTGTCTCCTCAAAGGGGGTGATGGTTTTGCAACCGGAAATTTGGGCTCGGCTTTGCAGCTCCCCGGATCTCCCCTGGTCCCCTAAAAGAGGGGGGGAAACCAACCCACCCTCCCACCCACCCACCCACCCACATATCCGGGATCTAATAACCTCTGACAGTGAATAATAATATGAATGATTATTCTAACTGCTGGACAACTCGGTGGTTTAGGTCTCTGGGCTGCGGAGCCCGAGGTTGGGAGTTCGAATCCCCCACCAAGCCTCCTTGACAGGGGCTGGACTGGATGATCTTTAGAGGCCCCTTCTAGCTCCAAGCTAACAATAGCCATAATAATACAATAAAAATGAATGTTTCGAGGTAACCATCAAGGGAATTTAGATTATGATTTTCACATGCAAGGCACAGTCCGAGTTGAAAGCGCTTTGTGGGGAACCATATTCAAAGCCCTCCCCGATGTTTCTTGGGGATGGTGGCCCCCTTTTAAACTGGTCTGTCAGCCCCCCAAGTTATGGATTTTAATGGGAACCCAAATGCAGCTACGGAACTGCGGAGTCGGTGCCTCTGAGCATGGGCAGACAGACCCTTTGCCAGAACCAGGCCGCGCGGCTGATTGTCCCTGGGACCGTCTGAACGTCGGGTTCGAAGAGCGACACCCCCCCCCCCAAAAGTCTCAGACCCACTGAGATGCAGCCCTCGTTGCAACCCAGAGGAACCCAGAGCGAAACGGATCCACCGGGGAAACGGCTCCTGCCAGTTCGATTTGGGAGCCCCCCTTTTTATGAAAAAGGAGGGCGAATGGTTTTATGCTCGGGCCCCCACCAACCCGCTGGCCTTCTCCTAAGAGCTCACGACCATGACCGGCCCGGCCCGAAACACAAACCATCTAGAAACCTTCCAGCCGACGACCCATTTCCATCCACCGGGCAAAATCCAGTGGGATCTATTTAGCAGGTCTACTTGCAAAACCTTAGATCTGATCTATGCAGCCGATCTCCTTGCAAAACCTTAGATCCGAGCTGTTGAGCAGGTCATTGCAAAACCTTAGCTGCTCCGGAGGCCAAGTGACCGTGGTGAGCTTGACGCCTGCTGTGCTTCTCCCCTCTGGGCCATAAAGAAACCTAGGCCTGGTCCTCCAGGACTGCAAACCCCATCATCCCTCTCACCGCTGGCTGATGGGAAACGTAGCCCGCCGACATCCAGAAAGCTACACCCTCCCTGCCCAAACTTATCAGGGAAAGAAGGTGGCTTATAAATAAACAAACAAATAAATAAATAAATATGATGCACTGAGCATCCCGCTCTGTGTTTCACACGGAACCATCGCAGAATAATCTAGAGCTCTGAAAATTACTTGTTTTTGGATTACTGCTCCCAGCGGCCACGTCCCCAAGGGGATAATGGGACTTGTGATCCAAGATCTTTTTTTATTATTATTTAAACCAAGCTCTGCTCTGAAGTCAAGGTGGGAAAAAATGTATCCGGGCCATTAAAAAGCAGACCCCAAAGCATGGCAGAATGAGGGTTTGGAAAGGGGGCCGGGCCGGGGGGGAAAAAGAAGCCGTGGCTTCAGGGATTGGAAATAATATTTTCAAATCCAGTATCAAAAGCTGAAACGAGCCACAGCTTTGGCGGGGCAGCAAGTCCTGGCATGCCAGACAGACAGAAGCGTTGAAGAATGCGAGGAGGGCTCGAACCGTGCCGACATTTGGCTCTCGTTTCTCTGGAGAGGGGAGGGAATGCTTTAATTATATCTCAGCAAGTCTCCGGGAAAATAAAAATTGCACCACAAACTTTCGCTGAAGAGGAAGAGAGAGACACCTCCCGGGATCTGGGCCTCCAAACTCCCTCTGCCGCCCACCAGACGCTTGCCAAAAGGCCCATTATTGTGTTCTGAGGATATTTTTTAAAGTATTTCATTTATTAAAAAATATTTAAAATGTTATTGAGGATATTTTAAAACAGATTTTACCCAGGAGAAAACGGCACGGGGGAAGTTTGTAGGCGATGCACACGCAGAGAGAGCCATCCGGCACTTTGAAGAATTGCAATAAATTTTTAAAAAGAGTGGAATTTTAGATTTTAGAGGACTCCTGCACAAACTTGGCAATTAGACTCCGCACTCAAGTCGTGCCAAAAAAAGGAGCTTTTCGGCTCGGCTCCAGCTGTCCGGTTTCAGACTTCTTAGCAGGGCCGACTGTTTGGTTAGCAACGGTCCTTGGGTTTCTGGTGGTAAATAAGACCAGATTCAAGCCCTCCTACTATGTCAGGTTGGACTCGGGTTCCCATCATCCCCAGGCCGGCATGCCCCCCCCCAAGACAGGAAGGATGGGACGTGTAGTCCACAAAGTTCTTGGAAAGGCCAAAAGCCGCTCGGTTGCTTGTGTTCACGGGACCTTTGACTGCGGGTTTATTAATTGATTTATTACCCATCCATCGCAGACATCAGATAACGATCGTTGGGTATTTAATGCAATCGGGGTAATTGGATCGCCATGGAAACAACCCAGGCTGCAAAAAAGGTTTTAAAAAGGGACGCTAACCAGGAATTTATCTCTGTCTCTTCTCTCTTCCTGGCATTAAATGGGTCGCCGGGTTTGGAGAAAACAGGAATCTAACTTGCCAATTTTTTTTTTTTTTCAAAACAAGTAAACAGTGGAAGCTGGAGTGAAGGATGAGCGGGGAGATGATTAACTGGTTCCACTGGACGTTGTTAGCTGCCTCCCCTTCCTTTTAACGAGCTATTTTAAATATGTAAATAAAAGGCCACAGATTGAATCGGCCACTAATTAGTCACCCCCCCCCCCAAATCTACATTTCCGCCCAGGTTTGGTTTAAAATTTAGCCCAAGAAAGCAGGATGAACCGAGATGAGATCGCTCGAGGTAAGCGAGCCAAGTTGCGTGGAACAGGGATATATTATGTTTTGCTTATTAAATTTCCAACATCATGCAGACAAAAATCAAGAGAACAGCCTGTGCATGTTCCGCTCTGCATTTTGAGAAAACGGGAGAGGTTTTTGTGCAGAAAAAATTGAAAAGACTCGGAGTAAAAAGCACAGGTCTTTCCATTCTGAGGCAGAAGGGGGGGAAAATCTCACAATAATTGGGGATTTTTTTTCCTACCGTGAACGGGTTGAGGTACGCCTTTTTAAAAGGGGTGAATAAGTTTGCAGATCTGTGTTAAACCCCCCCCCAAAGATAGAAGTACCCCCTTTTTTTTTTTTGCTGGATTTACTCAAGAGAAAACAAAATGTGTCAAAAGTTGTTTTAGGCCTGGAAGTTTACAAATCTAGTGTTTATTTTTATTTTTTTTAAAAAAGATACATTCCTGCAGGGATTGAACCGTTTTTAAGGATGCTTACAAATAAAATACTTACAAAGTAGACTTTGTCTAAAAGGGCGGGATAGAAATCGAATACATAAATAAATAAATAAACCAGCAGAAAATTTGCAAAGGAAAAAAATAATATATATATGAGGCTACAAGTTTACTTAAAATAAAGTTATTATGTTAAACATTGGGGTTTTCCAAAATGGTTTCATGGCCTACTGAGCTATTTTAGGATGCTTAAAATAAATAAATAAATAAATAAATACAGGGCTTACTCCAGAGTATACACGGAGAGGCAGACGCACGCGCTCCTTTTGCCCGGCAGTGGCCTGGGGCCACGAAAAGAGGAGTTATAAATGGGTGGGGAGATATATATATATAATATGTGGAATATATAATCCAACTTGCGCTGCAAAATTGCAAGCGGCTCCCTGCAAATTTGATTCTGAGGGAGGCCAAGAACCAGCTGCTCCAGGCTCCACTTCTCCAGCAAAAACTCCACCAAAAAGGGACCAGGTCTCAATCCGGATTATTATTGCATTCATAGTGTATCTGTCTACCATGTAAACGTCTTCTCACTCACTCCGGCCTAGCGAAAAATAATATTTTAATTGAGAGCAAGTTTGAACTCCCAGAGAGAGAGAGAGAGAGAGAGAGAGAGCTCTCTCCCCTTTCCCCAATCTGGAGCCTGGGGGGGCTGAAGGGGAGTCACTCCGGTTTAAGCACCCCAGCTTTAAAGGGGAGTCACTTCCAAGTTTCTTGCAGGCTTTCCCCAAAATCAATACACACACAGAGAGAGAGAGACACACACACACACTGCATCCCAGGCTCCCACCCATCTGGATCTGGAGTGACTCCAGGTTCATCAGTTAACTCTCAGTTCTCCCTTTCCAAGTGTGACACCGATTTTCCACCCTCTGGAAACCACTCCGGTTTCTCTGCCCCCCCCAAAAAAACACACCCACACACCCCTTCCCTTCTTCCCGATTCGCTTCTCTGCCCCCCCCCCCCGACCTCTCAGGCCATCATCATCCTCAGGCTCCCACCTCCTGCGCTGGGAGGTGTCACTCCGGATCGCTTCGCTAAATCCTACCAAAAAAACCCTATATATAGGGTTTTTTTTTTTATACACACACACATATATATATTACTCTAAAGAATTCCTCCGACTTCCAGCCGCTCCCCCAAACCCGAATCGCAATCCGGAGCCACTCCGGATTGACACACTCGACGGGAGACCCTCCCTCGCTCCTTTCTGAACTTCCTCTCTGCAGCAGCAGGGCGCCTTCCGGGTCCGGGTCCGGGTCCCCCTAATGCGGAGCCACTCCGGATTACAACCCCCACCCCCACTTCTCTTCCAAACGCCCTTCTCCTCCCGCCTCTCTCTCTCTTACTTCGCTTTCCAACCAGTTCTCCCTCGCTCCGGTTTAGGCAAGCGGGGAAGGGAGGGAGAGACCCTCTCCCCCCGCTAATCCGGAGTGACTCCGGTTCCGGAAGCGGAGTGACTCCGGTTCCTCCTCCTGCTCCGGCGGGCTTACCTGCCGCCCTCTCCGGGCTGCCCTCCTCCGAGGGGCTCCGCTGGGCTCGGGCGGCGTTGGGGGGCGGCGGCGGCTCCCGTTGGCAAGTAACCGTCTCCAGGGCTACCGTCACTATGGCGCCTCCTCGCGCGGGGGTTTCGAGGCAACTGTTGCTATAGCTCTCCCCCGTGATGACGTCACGCGCCCCGGCCACGCCCTCCTCCTCCTCGGTGCCCGGAGAAGAACCCGCCTCGCCGCGGATTGGCCACAAGCGGGGGCGGAGGCGGAGTCTCGAGGAGGAGCTCTGGGACGGCGGCGGCCAATCGCGTTTCTCCGGGGGCGTGGCCGGGCTGGGTTAACGCCCCGGAGCCCCCGTAGGGCGGGGAAGGGGCGGGGCCGCAGCGCCTCCTTTTTTTTCTGATTTAAGGCGCGGTGCTCCTGAGCATGTGCAGAGGGCGGCGGGCTGTAGGGCTTTTTCTGAGCCTTTCTATGTCAACCCTCATGGGGAGGGTCAGGATAGAAACGAAAACGAACCATCAATACTATTTTAATTTCCTGTATTAATTTTTTTAAAGAGGCAAAAGCAAATATTGACCTTTTCGGGGTGACAAATGTTGCCAAAGCAGGCAATAAATCTTATTTCTTCGCTGGCACGGGGGGGGGGGGCAGAATTCCCTGCCACCAAGGCGTCCGTGACGGGATCCATTCCTTCTCCTAAAACTCTGCAACTCTGAGAATAATTTTTCTATTTTTAAAAAAAATAAATAAGTAAATAAAAGCATTATTTTCAATATCCAGCCACCCGAGCACGTCCAGTTGCTCTTGGAGGGGAAAAGCACTCTGCACATGCTCATGAGACTCAGTCATTTTATTTTAATTTTTTTGAGAGGGAGGCCATAGGCACCAATCCTGTATCCTTTCCTCCAGGCCGGCCGAAGCGCGAAGAGCGCTCCCCCTCTGCTGTCAGAGAGAGGGAAAAGCAGGCGGAGAGGATTCAGACTTTTCCAGGCATTAAAATCTTCATTTTCCCCCACCTCACTCTCTCTTGCCACAACTAACGAACTGGGCTTCCGAGCTCCCTGCCCCGTGTCTCGCACTCAGACCCTCATTTTCTCTAGGAAAGCTATTCTGTAATTTTTAAATAAGTCTTCCCACCTCCGCAGGTCCCCCAAACGAGCTCATCTCCGGCTTCCTTCCGCCTCATTTTATCACCGCCACCCCTGTGAGGTCGGCCAGGCCGAGTGTGTTTAAATGACCCGGTAAAAAACCCTCTTTGAGTTTCAGGGCCGAACGTGGATTTGAACCCAGGTCTCTCAACTCCTACCTGCCTCCATCTGCTAAGCGAGATGGACTCACTCAAGCTTACAAGCCGCTCCGAGGCATTTTTGGACTACACCTTCCATCACTATTTTCTCATTAGGAAGGGGCTGATGGGGCTTGTAGTCCACATTAGCTGCAGGAAGAAAGGTGCCACCTGAACCATCTACAACGACCCCTGCTCCCCACCCTTAGCCCGGCTGGACTACGACTCCTATCATCTCCACCCCTATAGTGGCTGGGGATGATGGGAACCGTAGCGACTTGAGACCAAGCTCAGCTCTCATGTTTAACTCAACCATCCAAAAAAATTTCCCTTTCTCCCCTCGTGAACTCCAAAAACATGGCGCAAAACAATATTTTTGTCCTATATTTAAGGATGGCAACTTCACGGCTTCGAAGTTTGCAGATCGAATATTTAGCGAGACTCACAAATAAATAGAGTATGTTTTGCGGACGGGGGGGGGGGGAGGTGGAAGAGATTCGAGGCCGAATCGAGAAGTAGGAAGAGGAAAAACGGAGAGCAAGTGGCCACCAGCTATTCAGATATTTATTTAAGACACTTTCCAGCAAAGCAGAATTGAGGCATAGAAAACACATTCCAGATCAAACAGGGGCTGCAGGTTATTTTTTTTTTCTATTGGTACAACAGATTCACAAGGATTTTTAAGATTATTCTTGAGTCCAGTTTCCCACCTGAAAAATTACCCTGCCTTGATTTCGCCGGACCCACAATCCTCCCCCCCCCCGATTGTCCAGAAGGGTGACACTCTTTTATTTTCTATTTTTCCCCCCCACTGTGTGGTTTCTCCACTGACACCTTATTGTGTCTTCCCCCCTTCCGCGCACCCATGATTTCTGGCTATTTCCGTCCACACGATCCCAAATCCCTCTGCCTCTCTCCCAAACCTCCCCCCGTCAAAACCATCCGTGCAAATCTTTTCAATTGTGCAAAAGTGCCCACGTCGGCACGCCTGTGGGTTCGGCTGTCGTGGACACAGAAAGGGGTGGGTGGGATTAAAACCGGGGAACCCAACCAAGCTTCTCCCAGAAAGACTCCCCAAAGGTGGGACTTCGTTACGAGTGCAAGCTCATCATCAATGCAGGTAAAGCTCAGACAGCGACCGAAGGTGCGCAGAGGGTCTCCGTCTACGGGTGTGCAACTTTGGATTCCATGTGCCGTTTCTCGTGTAAACGGGGCTGTGCTCCGCAGAAGTGCAGGGGGGAAAAATGTACCACGGATCCAGTCTGTCCTGTGCCTTTTTCCAGGCCTGCTCTCGTGTCTCCCCCTTTCCCGGCATCAATTTTGGGACAAAATTAGAGGCCACCAGCAGTCGGAACAAGCTTTGGGAAACAGTCACGCATGCCCACACCCCAAAAAGTGGACACTCGTGGTGGAGAAACACAGACAATAAACCCCAAAAGATGGCCGAGCGAGGCAGAGATTCTCGGGGTCCCGCAGTTGTTCCGGCACACGTCCAGTGTTGACCGAGAGACGTTCACCTGTGGCTTTACGGGGTGCAGAGAGAGAGAAAGGGTCACATCCATCCAACGGAGGAAACGATAATCTAAAATATCGGCTGACACGCAGAGGACGAGTCAAACTTGTTCGCAAAGCCGTCCAAGCCTAGAAGCACAAAACGTGGTGGCCACGTGTCCCCCGCCCCCCCCCGGTTTGGGTATGTCACCACCACACCTTGTGCCGTGCAAGGGTGTTGAGTTTGTGTGCATGTCTGTCCACCTACGAAGGAACAATATTCTCCACCGGTCAGTTTCTGAAGAAGCCAGAGAGGGGGAAAAAAACCCGTAAGTTTTGCTGAATATCGCAAGTTCTTTCTGGCTCCCAGAGAGGCAGAAATTGGCCCGAGGTGCAAAAATAAACAACAACCCACAAGCGAGCGGATCCAGACCAGATGCCCAAAGGAGCCCAGAAGAGATCAGGAAAAGAGCAAGAAAAAGACCGATACAGGAAGGTGATCAAGGGTCTAAAAGAGCTGGAAACGAGGAAAAGAAAGGAAACATATAGAGAGAGATATAAATATCTCTCTGGCTAGGTTCGTGGAGGTGCCCTTTATTGAAACCTCGTTTATCAAAGGGGTGAAAAAGACGCTTCTCTCTGGAACAGGAAGATCCGTAGACAAACGGGGTTCCCGTCGGCCCGGGCAGCCGCGGATTGCAAAGTCTGGATGTTTGAAATAAGAGCCAGCCCGGAGGGTCGCCGGTTCCGTCGCTTGTAGGGGTTTGTGGGGCCCGGTGGCGGAGGTCCGTGGGGGGGTGCTTCATGTTTCCGAGTACATCTGAGCAATCTGGAGCTGATACGTCTCGAGGACCACCGGCCGCTTCAGCTTCATCGTGGGGCCTGCGGAGAAAAACCAACCACGGTGTGAAGGAAAGCTTTGGGATCTCAGCCGAAAGGGGGGCTCCAGATTTAAGGGGCACCCGCTCACCTAGCTCTCCGCTGACGATGGAGAAATCTTTGTCCAGAAGGACCCACTTCTGAATCTTCTGGGCGTTGGAGGTGGCCCGCTCGTTGACCGCGTTGACCCCCTTCTGGATGGCGGCGTAGACGGCCGGATCGCGGGTGCTGACGATGTCGGAAACTTTGGTGGCCCGGCTGCCCACCTTGCGGCAAAATTCGATGACGTCGGGGGTGAGGTCATCCTCAGGGTCCCCCGAGTCTGGGTTCACGTTGCACTGCAGGGGGAAGAGGGCTCAGTGTATTCCAACACCACCGCAATCTGATTTATGATGACCATTTTTTTAAAAAAGACAACGGCCGGGTGAAAGATCCGGCCGGGTGAATAGCCCCACAACACGGGAATAAACATTTTTTTTAAAGTGTCTGCCTCTTCCCAAAGGTGGATGTAAGGCTATTGAATCCACCCCAAAAAGAAGTTTTTGAAAACAGCGCGGGCCATTTTAGAGGCTCCACTTCTTATTTCGTCCTCCGAGCTGGAAAGTAAATTCATGAGGAACTAAACACCAATTCCTGTTTTTCCCCAGCTATGAACTTAAAGGCCTGGATCTGGTTTCAACTGGAGTAGTTCTACGGAACGAAAGAGATTTATATCCCAGCTGACTGACTGGTTTAGCAAGCTAGGAAATAATTAGGTTTGGGGGGGTCACGTTTCTTATTTCAGCGGCTCAAACGCCCAGGACGGTTATTTCCACTTTTTTTCTTTCCTTAAGGCAAGGCTAAGTGTTCGATCATCTTGGAGAGTTTCAAACCATTGACAGAGGGAAGAAATTAAACTTCTCGGGCACGAAATGTCTTGACTGGTTAAGATCCAGAAACAGAACGGTCGAATGTTCGCACAGGGTGACTGTCGTTTG
The DNA here is from genome assembly GCA_037013535.1 of Intellagama lesueurii. NCBI lineage: Eukaryota > Metazoa > Chordata > Lepidosauria > Squamata > Agamidae > Intellagama > Intellagama lesueurii. The sequence goes on along the minus strand of JBAJHW010000020.1, from coordinate 2,440,888 downwards.
CCGAATCTGCCCCCCCCCCCCCCCAATCTTTAGGTCTACTGCATTTCGGGGTGTCTGGAGGGAAGAGCGGTCACCCGTGGCCCACAATGTCACAAAGCCCACTGAGAAAAACAGTGTGGCACAGACACTCTCCCTGGGTTTGGCGAAGGATGGGACCCACCCCGATGGTTCAAAGTACATTGGTTTGCCAACGAATTTGGGGGGGGGGCTTACCTTTAGGGTCATGAGCATGCTCAGAAACTTGGCTTTGTCACCCACCAGCATGACGTTGCTGAGGATGGGGACCGCCTCTTTCACTGCATCCTCAATCGGGACCGGGGGAATGTTCTCTCCTCCGGCGGTGATGATCAGCTCTGGAACAAGAAAGGCACAAATCAAAACGAACAGCAAAACACCCATTTTCGCTTCTGGTTTTGGAAAGACGAGGCCGGGACGCAGCACGGGGGCAAGAGCAAGAAAGGGGTTCCGTGATTTCTAGTGAACCCCGAGACCCACAAATGAACCGTGCCTGGAAAAAGGGTAAGGGGACAAAGGGGGAAGCCCCCCCCCCCGGGTACCTTTGATTCTCCCTGTAATGTAAAGGAAGCCGTCGGCGTCGTGCTTGCCCAGATCCCCCGAATGCAGCCAGCCTTCGTCGTCAATGGCCTCTTTGGTTTTGTCCTCCATGTTTAGGTAGCCCATGAAAACGTGCCGCCCGAAGAAGCACACCTCGCCGGTGCCATCTGGGTCGGGCCGGAACAGCATGGTCTTGCAGCCGGTGATTTCCTTCCCGCAGCTGGGAGGATAAAAAGGAACAGAGGTTTTTGAGACACACACACACACACACCCAGAACGGTTATCAAGTTTTATCGGGTGTCGGCTTCCGTGGCCGGCTCTTTGGAGACGTGGAAAGCCACGGGACCGGCCACTCAACCTTTTTAAGGGGTCACCCAAACCCGACGAAGGCACGCCTTGCAAAATCGCGGAGAAAACAAGTCGGTAAGTCTGGCCCCAGCGCTTCCTTAAGCCACCGGCCACTGGAGGAACGGGGGGAGGGAATACAACTCCCATCATCGGACAACAGAACAAGCAGAATGGGAGGCGGTGTCCGTGCGACCTTTAGAACTGGACATCAGCCTCCCCGTCCTGAGGACTAGAAACCTGTTCTAACAAAATCAACGACTCCCTTCCGGACACTGAATCCGAGACGCGGCCGGAGGGGGGCTCCTCCCGGGGGCTCAGGGGTCCCGTCCCCCCCCCCCCGTCCCAACCACCCACCTGGCCAACCGATAGGCCTTCGGGTGTGACACCGTGTGGGGCCCCGAGCTCTCGCTCATGCCGTAGAGTTCGTAAATGGGGATGTCCAGGCTCAGGAAGTACTCCAGGGTGTCTCTGGTGATGGGGGCCGCCCCCGTGTAGCACTTGGTGCAGCGGTCCAGCCCCAGCGCCTTCTGGACTTTTTTATACACCAGCGAGCGGGCCAGGCGGTAGTTGAACGGGAGGTCGGTGGACCTGCGGAGAAGACGGGTGGGCACGTTAGGTGGAAGAGTTCCCCGGAGGGGGACCCCCCACACACTTAAGAGGCGGCAGGTCGGATCCCTTCTTTCTCCGCGGGCAGGGATGTGTCTTTAAAGCCAGTGCCTTGGGCTTACCCTTTCAGGCGCTTCAGGTTGGTCTCCAGCCCCACCACCTTGGCCCAGGTGCCGATCCGGCGCTTCAGGGCCGAGGATTTGGCCCCCACCGCCTTCATCCGCTCCTGCATCTTCTCCCAGACCCGGGGGACCCCCATGAAGGCCGTCGGCCTCACCTCCCGCATGGTCTCCACCAGAGAGCCCTAGCAGAAGAGAGGGAGAGAAAAAAAATCCCAGTTAAACCCAGAGGAGCCCCATTAAAACCTGGGGGAAGAGGGTTCGGGGGGGGGGGGCAGGAGAAGCCGAGTTCGGTTCCCGACCAATCCAGGAAAAAAATAAAGACTCAAGGGTGAAACCCCAAGGAGAGAGAGAGACACACACAATATCCGCCAGGATCAAACCCTGAGGACTAGACTCTTTATAGTACAAGTGACATGCGGGTGCTGAATTCCAATGTTTTAGTTCTGAGCTTCTTCTAGTCCGGATGGGGAGATGCCCCCACCAAAATCTGAAATCAGGGTGAGCCATCGCTGCCGGAACCTAGCTGGCCAGAGGGGGCCACGACGGTTCTGGCAACTTTCAAAATAACGTCCGAGCCCATGCAGCTCAGGTCTTGCATAGCAGCTTCGGGGGAAATTCCATTTTACCCAATGGAAAAGGAATAAAAATAATAATAACAACTTCCGAGCTCACTCTTTAAACTTAGAAGATGTACCCGGGGATTTGGAGATGGGGTGGAGGGGGTCCCCCCCACTGAGCCACGAAACCCAGCCAACAACCTTGGGCCAGTCTCCGTTTTGTAATGGGGTCTCCCTCTTGCCAGGACCATTAAGGAGGGAACCCCGTCTGCTGCCTCCGTGGAGTAAAAGCAAGGTGTCAGCTAGTCAATTCAAAACATTAAAAAAAAATTTAAGAAATGATTTTGTGTGTGTGTTGGACCAAATTTAACAGGCCCCCTTAACTGGGACAGACTCACTCCCTCACGCTGTGCCGTGAGCAAAAATCCGTATTAATGTTCTAGTTTTATTTCCGGTGTGGCCGGCGGGTAGATTGACGGCCGAAAGTTCCCTTAATATTACCTTGAGGGCGTCAGGCTGCGCGAAGCAGGTCTGGACCCCGAAGGTGATGGGGAGCCAGATGTCAATCATTTGTGCGGCCACGTGGCTGAGGGGCAGGTAGCTGACCACCACTTCCTGCCGCTCTGTGGCCTTCGAGAGGCCGACAAACTCCGCCCCGGCCCGAGCCGTCCACGTGATCTGGAAGGCCGAAAGCGAGAAATCGGGGAGAAAGGATTATTTGGGGAACCAAGAACCGGGCCAGCATCTGGGGTTGGGTTTGTTTGTTTTTTGGATGGTGGCCGAAAAAAGTAGTGGCTTACGTTGTCGTGGCTGAGCATGACCCCTTTGGGCTTCCCGGTGGTCCCGGAGGTGTAGATGAGCGTACAGCACTGATTCGGTTTCTGGGACTGAATGACCTTATCCAGGAGATCATCCGGTACTTGGCTTCCCAGCGCCATGAAGTCATTCCACTGGGAAAGACGAGAAAAAGAGAAAAAGGGGGTGACGGAGATGCCTGGCGGCAAACCGCTGCTTCCCAGCCCGACCCGACCTCGCAGGGTCGTTAGGAGGATTAAAAAAAGGAGGCTGGCAAAACACACATTTTGGAAAGTGGGAATACACAGAGAGAGGGAGGGAGGAAGGTGGCGCCAAACGGTGGCATCTTTTCAGGTTTCTAGACCTCATGGGTGGCCGAGAAAAAGCGCCACAGGAGAGCAAGAGGGTTCAAACCGTTTATGAATGGACAAGAAGGTAGCCCCTTCCCTCGAACCCCGAAATACCTCAATATATTGGGAAAGTACCTAAGAGAGCTAAGCCAAGAAAGGAATTAAACATTTAAAAGGGCGCTCACCGAATAGAGGTTGGGCCTTTTCTCTTTGACTTCTTCTCCGTATAAGATGATGGCTTTCAGGAGCGGCAGCTTGCTTTCGATCTGGAGCAGAAAGCGGAGAGAGAAAAAGAAGGGGAAGGGGAATAAACAAGAAGCCTTCGCAAAAAAACATATCTATCTATCTACCTCCTCGTTCCATTCGGTTGAAGAGGTCTAGAAAAAGTTCAACCACGTGGCTGGCCCGGTGGATCCAAAACCAGCAGCCTGGAGCATCTCTTGTGCGATACTCAAAAAAAAACCTGTTGCGCCTGTTGAGCCAGAGTCGGAAACCAGCCGCACCTATTGAGCCTGAGTCCATACACCCCAAAGCAGTGAGAAAGGACACCCCCTTTCCAAGCCTGTCCAGTCGCCCTCAGGGTTTCGGCCAAGGACGAACTCAGCATCAGAGGCGCTTCCTTCCATTCCTCACCTCCAAGATTTTCTGGAGCTGTTTATCATTTTCCACCACGATGATGTTGGCGCCGCAGTTTTCCGCCACGTACTGGCACGCCTCCGGGGAGTTGGTGGTGTAGATGCCGACGGCGAAACCCCTGAAGTCAAAAGAAGGAAAAAACGGGGTCACGCCGTGGGAAAATCTCTTTTTCCCCCCCCTTGGGCCACCTCCTGTCTGCCTATTTATTTAAGAACACCTTGGTGTCCGATTCTCTCTTTTAAAAAGACGTGTGCAAAGAGAGCTAAGCCGATGGATTTGGACGGGGACCGTGCAATCCGACGCCATCGGATGGATTTCATCGGACTCGCAACGAGAGGGGGGAAAAAGACCCAATCGGCGAGTTTAAGGTCTGCGTCGTTCTGCAGATTCCTGACACTTAAAAACGAAGGGTTCCCGTGGCCCCTCGAGCCAGGGGGCCACGGATTTTTCCTTTTTCGTCCGCCGACCGACACAACGAGCCGGTTCGGCCCTATTTGGGGAGATGCGGAGGGGATTTTTCTGTCTTTCTCGACCCTCCCCGCCCCCTGCGTCTGGGATCTCCCCAGAAAAGACCCACGTACCCGGCCAGGATGGCCCCGATGTCCGAGATGAACCACTCCGCCGAGTTGAAGCCCAAGATGCACACGCCGTGAAAACGCTCCAGACCCAGCTGCAGAAAGGAAGGGCCAGGAGAGATGAGCCCCCCCCAGTCTTCTCCGGACTCAGCCCTCCATCGCTCCGGGGCCGAATCGGTCCCCGCGGAGATTGTTTGGGTGGGGTACCCTTCTTTTGGGGAGATCCGGGGACCTCCGGTTCCCCTCGCCCGCCACGGACCTTTAAGAAACTCTTGGCCGCCACCCGACACTCCTCGTAGTATTGCTTGAAGGTCAGCCGCGTCCAGCGGCCGTGCTTCTTGGATGCCAGGGCGGAGAAGTCCCCGTACTGCTCCACCGCCTTCAGGAAGAGGTCGTGCACCGTGAGGGGGGGCTCGCACCCGACCCCGCTCTGGTCCAGACGCAGCTTGACCTCGCCGTCCCGCTTGGTGGTCCAGAGTCCCGAAGACGGGGGGGCCACGGCTGGACGCCGGCGAAAGGGGAAGAGGAGGAGGAGGGAAAGAGGAGAGAGAGAGAGAGACGTTGACTTATAAAGCCGCCAGGGTTCTGGGTCCCTCAAGTCTCCTCCAACTTAGGGCAACCCAACGAAGGAGCCGCCTGCCAAAAGGGCCCGCCTCGAGCAGCCCTGCAGGTCAGGGCTTGCAAAGTCACACCGGTGGCTTCCTTCATTTCATTGCTCCATCTCACATGCACTTATAAATATGTTTGGGGTGATGCCGCTCAGGTCTTGCAAAGCTTCTCTCTGTCTGTCTCTCTCTCTTTGGGGTGATGCACTCAGATCTTGCAAAGTCAAAACCATGGCTTGTTTTATTGCATTGATCCATCTCACATGCACTTATAAATACACCTGCTGGCATATTTGTAAGTGTTTGGGGTGATCCAGCTCAGGTCTTGCAAAGCTTCTCTCTCTCTGCATATATGTATGAGTGTGAGAGAGTTAAGTGCGTATATATCAGTCAATCTATCACAGGCAGGTGTATTAGCTTCAGTCTCTGGAAACCCCTACCTCGTTAGGGAGAATTAGGTGAGACACTTTTAAGATTTGGGGTGGGGGGGGGGGAATGTCTAGCCTTTCCAGATGTGGGTCCACTATCACTCATCATCCCCCACCATTAGAGAGGCTGGGTCAAAACAAACGTGCCCAGCCTGGCCTACCTAACAAGGCTGTTAGGAAGATGGGGAGGGGGAACGTTCATTTAAATTCATTCATTTAAAGCCCCCACCCCGGAGCCGAGAAGCCACCCCCCCCCCCGAGTCCTACCTCTGGATCGGAACATCTCCGGAGTGGACTTCTCGGTTTTCCCCGGGGTCTCCGCCTGGTGGTTTTCGACGCTGCAGAAAGAAGTGAGAGAGAGAGATGGCGGCTTTTGTGTTGACTCAGAAAAGATGAAACACATACCCATCGGCCATTCGGGGTGGGGGGCGCTTCCCACCTTCCCCTCCCAACCGGCCAAAAAAAACCTAAAAATAAAAAAGATTTCCGGAAGCAGGATTAATGGCACCGCTAGCCACGGATTAAAGGCCGCCCTTCGCGAACGAGGGATTAGATTTTTCTCATTGAACTCTCTAATACGGGGGTGGTGGGGAGAGAGAGCAGACGTTTCTCCCTCCACCCCTCACCAGAAGCAAAACACTACGAAGGATGCTCATCCTGGCAGAGTAGAGAAGCTAAGATCCTTCTGGGTTTTATGTGTGTGGTGGGTTTTTTTTTTTTTTTGGGATGATGCAGCTCAGGTCTTGCAAAGCTGCTATGCAAGACCTGAGCTGCCATTTCCCAAAGCACTACCTTTTGCATGGCTAAAAACTCCGGGAAATGCAAAGGAGGAGCTAACCCCGTTCCTCCCGTGTTTCAATCCCTGAAACCTGGTTTGGCAGCTACCGTCGCTTTGTGCCGGGCGAATCCCAGAGATCGTTTCATGCATTAAAAGGTCTTCTTTCTCCCCCGACAACGGGGCATCGCGGTTCAGCGCTGGGAAGGGAGTGCCGTGGGCGAGATGTTTCTTCCCGGCTCGTCCCCCTGTCCGTGGGCAGGCCCTGGATTTTAAAAAGCCATGCCCCCCCCTCTTCCCCGGGCCCACGGCACCCCAAACAGGAGGGTGGTGACTCCGCAGTGGTGGCCTTCCCACTGACGGGCTGGCCCAAGAGGGCTGCGTTCTAGAACCCGGGGCTGGCTTGTGACGTCGCCCTTGCCCGGGGGTTCCACCTTCCCCGGCACTCACGTCAAAGGAGAAAGCTGAAACCGGGGCCCAGAATCCGGCAAAGGCACAGTACAGGGGAAAAAAGGAAAAAAACAATGAAAATCCAGATTATTTGGGTCACATTACGGGAATACCCAGCGGGTAAGGAAAAAGACAGAGGCGGTGGCGTGGAAGGGAACCCACCTGGGAAGGACGGTCACCGATATCTTATCCAGCGAGATCTCGCACGGTTCCTGCAGGGGAGCTGGCACGGGGGGCTCGGGGACAAGAGAACTCACCAGCACAGCCGGACTCGCCATCGGGTTCTGCCGGTCGCTGAAAAAAACAGAGCCATCCTTTATGAGAGCTAGTCACGTTTGAGACGGGAGGAGGGCTGGTGACGGGGAGAGCCCGACGGCGCTCTTCAAAAGGTCCCTGTAGAAACGGGGCCAGACCGGTTGATCCAGAGGGCCGGACTAGGTAGGAATGGCGGATTTCGCCTGGACATTATATATATTAAAAAAATCTTCCTGGCAGCGAGAGCCTGTGGAGCACGGAGGCAATAGGTTCTCTCCCTTGCAGGTGGATAAAATCAGGCTAGAAAAGCCCACCTGTTTGGGGGTGCTGTAGGTGACCCTGGGAAGGGGGTTGGTCTAGATGACCTCGTGGGTCCCATCCAACTCCTTTGACTATGGAGATGTGTCATTTTTTTCCTGTCCATATTATTGCCCCAGGGATTTATCTCTTATAGGATCAGGCGACTACTCATACAGTTCACCACCCTAGAATGGCAGGGGGAGAGTAGCAGACCCATGAAATTCCGCCCTCTGGGTCAGAACATTAAGTGGGACCCACAAACACACACAGTCAAGACTTGCACAACACTCCCACCTAGCCACGCTGTTCTGGCGCGGGACGCCAAAATTAAGTACAGAAACAAACCCCGGAAGCACTTTTCCCTCTGCAACCCAGGCAGCAAAATATAAAACAACTCACAATTTACTTTTCCTCTTACCACCCTGAGAACCGGCTTCATCTCACCCTGGGGCCCTCCAAAAGGGCTGGGGGACTTCAGCTCCCAGGACTTCCGCCCCCTCAGCCTGGTGGGCTGGGGCTGATGGGATCTGGAGTCCGGGAGCCTCAAAGGTGGGGAACCCCCCCCCTGCATGCATGCACGTCCACACGCGCCCCGAGTGTTCCTCTTAAGGGCTTTGAAACAGACGCAGGGGAAGCAGGCATGCGCTGACCCACTTCCGACCGTTTTAATCTGCCGCTTGCAAAAGTGGGACCGCCCTGCGCCTCTTCTCCGCCCGCCTCCGCCTCGGAGAAACACGGTCACCCCCACACGCCTCTCGGCCTGTCCCGTGAGCGCACGAGGCTCCTTCTTCTTCCTCCCCCCCCCTTCCTCCCCGTCTGCCTCAAGCCGCCCATGATCTCACCGGGCGCGCATGGGTTTGGCCGCATGAACGACAGCTGCAGGAAATGCCGGCCGTTTCCCCCCGCGCACGCACGCCCTCCCCTCCCCGCCTCGGAGCCGTTTCCTCTGCAAAGACCGGCCGCAAAAGATATTAAGAGCAAGGGGGGGAAAGCAGACACACAGAGAGAGTGAAAATCCGCAGGCATCAGGATTTTGCATGGAAGACACCAAGCCCCCTAACCCTCAGAAAAGGGCCGCTGGGACTCCAGATCCCATCAGCCCCAGACAGCATGGGTGAGGGATGGTGGGAGTTGTAGTCACATCCAATCCTTATGGGGACTTGCGCTTCCTCTTCCCTCTGCTCTATCCTTCCTCGGGAACAAGCCCTGCTGAACCAAAAGGATTTGCTTCCGAGTGTTCTCGTAAGGAGGGTCTCTTGCCCGTAATTAGGTCGTTGAGAATCTCCCCGCTAATGAGACGGAAGGGTCCTCTAACTCTTCATATAGGTCTTTCCATCCTTGTTTGATTGCTGGATGCTGCCTCCTGCATATTCAAAGCAGTAATTCGTTGCCTTCGTTTTCCTTTTCTTTTTTCTCCAGCCACTGTCCAGATACACTGCCCCTGCCTGGGGAGGTTCTATTAAACAGCTCTGGGAAAGGAACCCTCTCCGGATGGCAAGGCCCCAAAATCTGCCCGGCCCGTCGGACCAACAGGCAGTGGAAGGGGACGGGGGGGCGAAAATTCTGGGAGGTGTCGTCCGGCGGGGTAGCAGGAACATGGGAGCTGGAGTCCCCCAAGGGACATCCCCGAGGCTGGAGCTGGGTGCGGAGACCCTGCCGGTTGTGCAAGACACGATGAGGGCGAGGTGCAAGGTTAACCCCGAGGCGCCGAGCTTAAGGCAACCGTGAGCAAACAGCTTATCTTTGCAGCCCCCAATTCGGGGGGAGAATGCGCTACGGTGACTTTGCTCTCTCTGGGTTCGAGTTCCCCTGACCCCCAGCCGGGGAGGAGGGGGTCTCAACCCACACCGCTGGAGGCTGAGGAAACACCCTTCCCCTCGGCTTGACCGACATCCAACATTTATTGACTTTTTTTTTTTAAGGGCAAGACTTCGGACCAGCTCCGGGACGGATTCGCCCTCTTTCCCCTGGACTCGCACCCAGCACGGTTAGCCCGCGGGTCCGTGGACGTCTCCATTCGGACCCTCCCTTCCTCGTGGCCGGTCCGGATCTCAAGACCCGAGCATTTGGGGGATCTTTTTTTTGACCCTCCCTTCCAAATATATATATATAGATATGTCCAGATACACTGCCCCTGCCTACGGAGGTTCTATTAAACAGCTCTGGGAAAGGAACCCTCTCCGGATGGCAAGGCCCCAAAATCTGCCCGGCCCGTCGGACCAACAGGCAGCGGAAGGGGACGGGGGGGCGAAAATTCTGGGAGGTGTCGTCCGGCGGGGAGCAGGAACATGGGAGCTGGAGTCCCCCAAGGGACATCCCCGAGGCAGGGAAATATATATATATTTCCCTGGCAGGGGCTGCTGCTCTCTCTCTCCCCTCCTCCTCCTCCTTCTTGAGGAAGGCTGCTAGGTGGAGAATCATCATCACGCCGGCTTGCTCAAGAGGAGGAGGGACGGATGGGGCTGCACCTGCTCCCAGCCGCCGCCCCAGAATCACCCAAGCCGGTCTCCGCCAATGGGCAAGCCACCAAGCGTCGTCCTGGCATCCCTCGCACGCGGGGCCGGTCCCCAGATGACGTGGAGGCGCACGGCGCTGTGGGGCTGGCCATGGGGTTACTGCAGGGCATGGAGCGCCTCAGGCCCTCCCCTTCGGTCGGCCACCAAGCCAAAACAAAGAGGAGGGGAGGGAAGGGAACAGAACCCACGTGGAGCCACGCCAAGAAAGACGTGGCCACCCGGGATCGCCACGGGTGCAAAACCTGCCTCCGGATCCCCGAATCCCCCCATCTCTCTCTCTCTTGCTCTCTTTCTCTGCACCAAAATAAATAAATCAGCGTGGCTGCAAATGTTCGACACCCTCTCCAGTTTGCAAAAAGTCACCTTTTTTTTCCCCCTCGGACTACGACACCCACCATTCCCCCAAGCTTGCTGGTGGGGAGGGGATTCTGGGACACGGAGTCCCCCCCTTCACCAAAATAAAAATTGATTATTTTTAATTGCCAAATTCCTCATCTCAACCGCGTGTGTGTGTGTGTGTGTGTGTGTGTGTGTGTGTGTGTGTGTGTGTGTGTGTGTGTGTGTGTGTGTGTGTGTGTGTGTGTGTCCAAACCACAGCCGCTGGGGCTTTCCTCGTTCAGTGACCCTTTGCCCCCCCCCCCCCCCGCACGCAGTTATTTGCACAAGGAAGCCGTCGGACAGGAAGCAGATCGAATGTCCCACCTGTGTTTGTCTTAGGAAAGCCCCAAACAAGCAGCTGCGATTAAAAATAAAATAAAATCAATATTGCATTTCTCCCCTGCTCAAAGACCAGCTGTTTCCTCTCCCCAGACGTGCTTTTGAGGGGGGGGGGTCTAAACTTTGCCCCCCCCCCCCATCATCCGTTCAATAGGATGGAGCAAAAAAATAAAATAAAAATCAGAATTGTGATCCTCATGTGATCAAGGTGGAATGAAAGGCACCTCCGGCTGGCTGGAGGCGAACCTGTTATTTTTGGTGGAAAGGAAAAACACCCGGGGGGGGGGGGAGAGTGTGTTTGGGTTGATTTTGGTCCCGTTTGGGAAATACGAAGAATAATTCTTTTCTGAAACGCAGGCAGAGGCGCTGCAGGGAGACGGAGCACCCAGCCATTTATTTATGGTCCTGCTTTATTGATTTTTTTAAAGAAAGCCACATCGGAGATAAAGAGCCATTCGACGTAGGGAAGGCTATAAAAATAGATAAAACTGCTTCCCGGAGAGGCCGGGAAAAGAGCGACGAAGGGGAAGGTGGCGGGAGAGCAAAGGGCACGAGTTCGAGTTCCCACAGAGCCCTTAAGGCCTTGGCTCTCTCTCTCCCTGGCCTACCTCACAGGGCTGTTGGGTAAGGATATATATCCAGGTGGGGCAGACCCACGCAGGACCGCCTCACACTCCTTAAAGGAAAGGTAAGAGATAAACATAAAATATAACAAATAAATGCCGGACACACCGATCTCTCCGTCTGTCTCAGCTAAACTGCAGTGTACGCTGGACTACAACTCCCACCATCCACCAACCCACCTGCCCCTTGGAGGGGGAACGATGGGAATGGTTGCCCAGCCCCTTTGCGCCAGATTGCAGGCCGTTGGCTTGAGCCAGGGGCTTCGACATGTAGATGTTCTTGGACAACACGTCCCATGTGTCTTGACATCGGCTGTGTCGGCTACAGCTTCTGGGAGTTGTAGTCCCACGGCGCTGCGGGCGGGGGCAGAGTTACACACGCAAACACAAAGTTCCACTCTACCGACCTTCAGCTCACCCGGGAACCCTCCACCCCCCCCGGAGGGCTGTGTGGAGCAGTGGTTAGAGCACTCCGCAACCTGGGTTCAAATCTCGCCACGGAGCCCTCGAACACCCTGGGTCGCCTTCGGGACCCTGTCCTTTCTCTCTTTTAGCCCCAAACCTCCCTCGCAGGGGTGTCGGTGGGATTTTTTTATTATTTTGACAAGTTTTCTTGGGAGAAAAGGCAGGAACCAAGAAAACCAAGCCGCCTTGAGGCGAGCCAAGGGGGGCCCCAACCCGCAAGCCTCAGTTTCCCCATCGTTTTCTGGGCGCTGACCCCCCAACTTTTACACAGCTCCCCATCTCATTCACTTCAATGCCTTTTAAAGGGCTTGAGCCCTTTAAAAAAAATTAAAACACCTTTTGAAAGCCACCCACCTGCCCCAAACCAGGCACCCTATAAAAAGCTTACATATTGCAGATTTTAATCAATTAATTGATTAGGCTTCTATAACCACCACCACCCAAATCTGCCTTTTGTTTAGGAGAAAGGCGAGTTTCAAAAGATTTTAAAGAATAAAGACAGAGAGTAAATAAGTACATCAATCAATCAATAACAAATCCCACCCACCCAAAAAAAAGCAGATTTCCTCGGGGTGTTTCTTCCCTCCCAAATATGCCTTTTCATTCATAAAAATTAATAAAAATTCAGGCATTTCCGCACTTTCCCCCCCCACCACCTGATTTTCAATGGGGGGGGGAGAAAAAAAAATCCCAGGTGCGAAAAAGCCCACGTTTTTCGCCCCAAGACCTTCTGTAAAATGAACCCCCCCCCCCAAAAAAATTAGGATAAATAACAATGAAAACCTGGCGCCGCCCCGTTACCTGTCTCCGCAGCGGGAGAACATCAGCAAATGAAACCAGCGGGCGCCGCATGGCGAAGCCTTGCCCTTTTAAGAGCAGGGAGGGGCCCGGCGGGAGAGGGGAGCGAGGGGCGGGGCCGGCCCCCCCACCCGGCTCCGCGGATTGGCCGGAGGAGTTGGGGAAGGCGTGCCCCGCGGCGGATTCCCAACGCGGACGTTCGGAGCGGAGGCGGAGGCCACGCCCTTGCCCATTCATCAGCTGAGACGAGGCCACGCCCCTCCCCAGGAACCTCCGGTCATTGATCCCGCCGGCCAGCCCCCATTCATAGGGAAAAAAAATATATAGACGGCGGGAACCGGGCCGCGGTTGGGATGGTTTAATGAGGTTTCCATAAATGAGATTAATTAATTAATTAAACTAATTAATTAATTAAACTAATTAATTAATTAGGATTTAGCGGCCCCAGTGCCTCGGTGAAGTGCCCAGTATGAAAACTGCAATGGGAAGGGCTGGTGGGTGGGGACAGAAAGGGGTGCAAAGCGAGGGAAGGACCAGCAGGAGGCGCCAATGAGAGGCAGCATAAGGCAAGCCGGTGGAACTCCTCGCCACAGGATGCAAAGTTTGGGGGCGACGGGCAGATCTGTGGAAAAGCTTGGACTTAATGGGGTTTTCATGAGCCCTACAAGACCAACCCCATGCAGGGCAGGGTAGGAAGAAAAACTGGGAGGAACAGGGAGCATCCTCTCCAAAAAGGACTTCACGCTGCAACATTTAGCTGCAGAGCCACGTTAAGAGGGTTACCTGGAACAGGAGGCTGTGTGCTAGGGCTGACAAGATGTGGGGCAGTATGTGGGTGTTTTTTTTTGCAAGAGGGGGGAGGGAGGCTGGCAAGATCCCTCCACCCCCTCCCTAGCCGGCCTTGCCAGGATGATGGGCGTTGGAGTCACAAGACACCGCCGACCCTCGCAAGAGGAGAAGACAGATCCGGCTCACAAAGAGGGCAGATTAAGCAACCCAATTTTTTGGGGGGGGGGACCCACTCCTTACACCCCCCCCCCCCGACCCTTTCCTGAAACTGAACTGGACAAGGTTCCCCCTTGATCGGAGGTAGTCCAAAGCTGAGTCGGGGGGGGGGGGGGGAGAGGGAAGCAGGGCTGAAAACGGGTCAGGATCGGGGCCCCCAGATGAAGGGAAGAAAACCACCACACTGCAACGCACACACCCAGTTGTGACTCTCGCGGCTTTTATTTAATGTTTTCTTTTTTCCTTTTTTTCCTATAAAACTCCTCCATAAATCTCACAAGTTCAACCAAAAAAAAAAAAAAAAGGAGCATAAAACTCAGGACAGAAAAAACGAGCCCATAACTTATTACAAACATGTAAACCCCCCCTTTCCTCCCCTAGTCCCCCCCCTTTTTTTTTCTTTAGGCTTCCTCTTTTTTTTTTAAACCACAGGCCCGGGGAGAGGCAAGGAGGGGGGCCCCCCCAACTTTCGCAAACCCCCCTCCCCCCCTCGAAATGGCGTCGAACATCTTTCTAATACATTGGCCAGGTATTTAATACCTTTGCTTCCGGCGGAACGGAGCCGGCACCAAAAGGACGAAAACCGTCCCACCCCGCGCGAGAGACGATTTTAAAGTATTCAGTCGCCACCTCCTAAGAGTGCAAACTTTTTTTCTTCAAGGCCTAAAAGCGCTCCAGGACCGCCGGCCGACCGCCCCTCCTTCCAATCAACACATACTGAAACTTAATGACTCGTCTCCATCCGTTACGAGACTCACATCATGCATACGGTACTTATTTTTTGTTTAAAAAGGGGCGTTTCCCGAAATACTGCAACCTGTACACGCCATAATACACACATTAAAAACATGGGCGAAACTCTGGAGCTGCTCACAACGGCCGTTTTGTGAGGACTCGGACTAACCTCTTTGGGTTTAACGTCTCGCCAGGTCATCCCCACCCACCGGCAACGTTAAGGACTAGCAACCTGGCTTAGTTTTAAAAGAAGGGGGGGGGGGGAAGTTTCGAGACACTCAGAAAAAGACAGGGAAGGGCAGTCCCCCTCGTTTGTGGATGGATGAAATGCTGGACCCAAAGAATGGAAGCAAAAGAGGAACCGGCTGTTTTTGTGTGTTTTTTTAACCGCGCATGAGATTTTTATGGCAGGTCTGGCCAAAACCCATTCAAATCCTATTACAAATCGGCCACCTTAGGCATCTCTTCTCCCGCTGGGCCGCGCACGGAGTCGGGTTGAAAGACACGGAACTGGAAACGGAGTGGAAAATAACTTTTGAGGGTCCGGGAAAGAAGCAGGGCTTGGTTTAAAGTCTAGGAGAAAAAAAGTGGGTTTTTCCCGGACAGTTCCCCCAACGCAGCCAAGCCCCGATGGCGAAAGATGGGGCAGAGGAGCTTGGAGGGTGCTGCTCCGTTTGGCTCGTTAATGCCCTTCCTGGAATCCGTGGCCGCGAAGGCAGCCGCATCCCCTGCTTCCCACCGGAGGCCAAAAAGACAGGTGATGTGGCCGGGAAATTCCAGCAAAATGAAGGTAAAAGCCGGGAGAAAGGGGAATCAGGGGTGGCTGGCTGGAGGAATACGGGAGAAGTTAAAAAATAAAAAATCCCCCTACACAGTACCGACTTTCGGGTAATATTTTCCTCTCGGCAACTGGGGAAAATGATGTTCGCTGGCCCAAGTGGCCGACCCCTCTGGTGCTTCCCCACGAGGCAGCCCCGGTTCCTCCCAGGTCCTAGTTTTTAACTCTGCCCTGTCTATTCCGACGGCGTTGTGGGTTTGGGATTTTATTTTACTGGTCCTGGACGAGAGCTGGAAAAAAGGGTGATGTATAGGGTGCCCCTTAGCAAACGAAGCCCCTTTCGTTGCCAGGCTCGGTTTGGGCCGGCCTCGGTTGCCCGAGGCCAAGAGTAGTGGAAAGTCCTGTCTGGCAGAAGGAAGGGGGTGTCTTGGCCACCGTAGCTTATGGGGCTACTTGCCCCATAAGGGAGGAAATCACCTCCCTTCCAAGTGGCACTTGCCAAACTAAAAGAGAGGCTCACCCCTATAAGCTGCTAGTCCACGGTTCTTTTTAACCTGCCCCCCCCCCCCATCTGTATACTGCTTGGTTAAATCTTTAGCGTCGCACAGACGGCTGGAAAATCACCAGGGATTGTAACGGACGGCTCAGGCGGGAGCCCCTGCTCGCCTCTTGCCTCTGTGCGCACGTAAAACGGAAAGAACGCAGGGCGGATGCCAAACGGCATTCCACTTTCTATGCCAACTTCTTCCACTTTCTTAAAACGACATTATTGCATTTTTTTTTTTAGAAATCCCCCCCCTCCTGCCCCGCAATTTCCCCTTTCTAAAAACACCACCAGCATCCAAAACCCCGAGGCGGGAGGAGACGGTGCTGGGGTTTCCAAAATGTCACAAGTATTCAAGAGGCATCGGTTTCCTCCCGGATTCGCACCCCTTTCTTCCTCTTGGGCCCGAATCCTCTCTCCCCCCCCCACCCCTTGGTAGAACTAACTTCACAGCTACTGAACAGCACGGCGTCAAGATATACAAGGAAGGGGAGAGAACGCAAGAGAAAAGAGAGGACGGCCATCGTGTCTGCCAAGTTCTAAACCCCGGCGGGCATGTGTGAGGAGAGAAAAACACACAACGGCTCTAGGCGGAAGATAAACCTGGACCGGCCCAACCGATTCCCGCAAAACAGAATTACACAGCCTCTCTTCGGAGATCCCGGGAGGACCAACGACGAGGAGGACTCACGAGCACGGCATCGAACCGAGGAAAGGCTCTACGGCCGGAAGAGAGAAGACAAGACCTCACGGAAGGCGGAGGGATAATTTTTTTTGGGGGGGGGGGGAGCGTGATCAAAGGGGTCCCAGCCCCACCAGGAAGCCTCTGACGCTTTCGTGATATGCAAAGTTGAACACATAACAGAAAAGTGGGGGGGGGACCAGAAGCTGGGGGTTCGGTGGCCAGGAAGGGATGTGTGTGTGTTGCCATATTGGCTTTCAAAATCCGCAAGGGTACACCCTTCCCGACCCCTTGGGTTCGGTCCCCCACCCCAAAAAAGAAAAGGGTGGGGGTACAGAAGGGGACAGGACCGGGACGTGGCCGCTTCCAGGGTTGTCTTTAGAGAGCACGCCCCCGAGACCTGCACTCGGCACAGGGGGAAAAGTGGCCACAGGCCAGCCAGACCAAACAAGTGCCAGGAAAAGGCTGCCCAGCAGCCTCAAGGACGCTCTGCCCCATACTTTCCCCCCGCTGGGGTGGCGTGGTCTCCCCTTGAAGGTTTCACCGTCCCGAAGCGTCGGGGCCGAGCGATAAGAGCTCTGGGTGTCGCAAGAGGTGGGCCCAGGAAATTGGCACTGCGGGCGGAGAGAGAGACCCAAGGCAAACAACCTCTGGACAGGTGGGGAGTTGGGTTGGGGCCGGGGAGGGGGGTCAGGAGGGGGAAGAGGGCTCAGGAGGGAATTCTGAGATCAACCTGACCCCAACCGGGACAAGCCGATTGCCACACGGGTCTCTCTTTCGTCATAACACTGGCAGGATCAAATCAGAGGGAAGGGATCCAGAACCCCGTGCTTCCTATTGCTAAAATAAAATCTCCCAAACAAGACCCCGGAGAAGTCAGAGAGCTCGCCTCTGAGCCCCTGGCTTTGGGGGATCCCGAGAAAACACCATCAAAACCCAAACCATGCCACCACCCCTAAAACACACAAACACAACCCAGCAGTCCGGGAATATTTCACAAGGGTTTCTCCAAACAACCCTGCTGAACACTGGTATTTTTTTTTCCTTTAGCTTTTTTTTTTAACAAATGTGAAAGGACTGGATTAAAAACACCACAAAAAATACTAAAACCGGGGAACGGGAAGGTGGGAAGACTTTCTACTTATATTAAATTAAACTTTCGGGCCTTCCCTTCCCCATAATCACCTGCTCAAATGCACCCAAGACATCAAGACAAGCACGGAATATTGACAAATATTCCAATAAGTGTCGCTGAGAAACAACCACCTTGGGAGTTTGTGTTTCTCTTACCGGGTTTTTCTTTTTTTTTTTCTTTTGTTCCTTTCTCCTTTATAAACAAAAAGACGACGAAAAAGCCACGACACAAAATAACTCTCCGTGATTTAGCCGGTCTGTTCCCCGCTAAGCTGCTATGACTAGAGCAAAGCAAAGCGAATTTTTTTTGGGGGGGGGGGTTAGGGAGGTTCTCAGCAAGAACGTCAAGACGGTCCTGCGATTTGGCAAAAAGGAGGATCTGAACACTGACGGTGGAAGAGATTTTTGTAAAAAAAAAAAAAGACAGCCACTACAGACCAGTCCATTATCGGAGGATACTGACCCAGCTTTCAAGAGCTAAAAAACTGTCCCAAGAATATTTTGAACAACAACAACAAAAAAACAAGTCAAAACCTTCTAACCCTTTCCATTCAGCCACTTTTGCTATTTCCCCCCCTTTTAAAATACTAACACCCCGTTCCCACCTCCCCAAAACACAAGACACCCCTCTGAGACTTCGAGACCCAATGAGGCCCTTCTTACACCATACATATATATAATATATATAGATAGATATAAAATAGACAGCGTAGAACGATGTAGTCCTTACAGTTAGAGTAGAATTTTTTTTAAAAAATGAGAAAAGGAAGCCATGGCTTTTGGGGGACCAGATCCAAGGGTGCAAGTGCCAGAAAGCCAGGGAGGCTCCTTTGGAGAAGAGCGCAAAAGTTCCCGGAAAACCTCTCCAGCCCCCGAAGGAGCAGGTTCGAGTCTCGCGTGGCGCCCCTGGCTGAAATGTAGAAGGTTCGGGGCCTGGAAAGGTTCAGAGACCACACGACCAACCCCCATGCAAAGGGGCACTCGGAGGCGCGTCTGAACCACGGCGCCGCTCAAATCAGGGCTGATGTCTCTGGGTCAGTTCCGGGATTCGGCTGCCCTGATTTGGAGCAGGGGGGGGGGGAAACGTCTCTTCCCGTAGCCGTCGGGGTGCAAAGGGGAAGGAGCTGGGAGAAACACCGAGGGTCCAAGCGGTCGGGTCGCAAGTCGGGCGGGGAAACGGATGGTCGGATTCAGCCTATGCTGAAATGTCTCAAAACATCCACAGGGAAAAGTCTGGTGCTGAAAATTTTAGCTGATGTAAAAAAAAGACGAAGACAAGACCCACGAAGGGCATGCCGGGGGGAAACGAGGATCCGGGGGGCCCCACGGCGGCTCTACCAGTTCCGAGCGAGCTTTAGGACGCGAGGACAGGAGCCGACGAGGACCGGGGCTCAGCCGGGGACCGAGAAAAGAAGTGCAGCCGGCCGGCGTGTGGTGTGGGGTCCCTAGAACGTAGCCGTGACCCCTAAGGCAGTGCTTCAGGCAAGTCGGGGGGGGGGGGCGGGGGTAAGGCAGAGGCCGAGGTCCGTTTTCCTGGTACCAAACAGACTGGGATCATGGGAATTTTTATTGACTTTCCTCCTCTTTTTTTTTTTCCTTCTTCCTAAAACCAAAAAAAAAAAAAAAAAGAGAGAGAGAGAGAGAGAGAGAGAAAGAGAGAGAAAGAGAGAGAGAGAGAGAGAGAAGGGTTCTCCATCCCGAGGGCCCGAGGTCACGTGGCCACAGCTTCCAGATAACTCTGCAGCTTACGGACGGTAGTCTCGTCCAAGGAGAAGAGGTCGAAGTCAAAGGTGGTGTTGGTGACATTGAAATGGCCGGTTTCCTCAATGAGGTTGACGATCTAGGCCAGGGGAGAGGGGGAAGACCAGCCTGAGACAGGAGTCCCTCGGTGTGGACTGCCAGACCATCCCACAGCAGCAGGCTGACATGGTTGGTTCCTTCCTTCCTTCCTTAATTAATTACTTCCTTCCTTTCTTCTACCCATCAGCAGATCCTTCCTTCCTTCCATCATTAATTCCTTCCATTGTTCCTTCCTTCCTTCCTTCCACCCATCATCAGCTCCTTCCTTCCTTCCTTCCTCCCATCATCAGCTCCTTCCTTCCTTCCTTCCTCCCATCATCAGCTCCTTCCTTCCTTCCACCCATCAGCAGATCCTTCCTTGCTTCCATCATCAGATTCTTCCTTTCATCAACAGCTCTTTCCTTCCTTCCTAAATCTGGGCTGCCAGTTCCCTGGGGCAGAATCTTGTCCTCGTACTCTTTCTGAGGAACCTTCTCCCAAGTCCGACCCTTTGCCAATTTCTGCCTGCCAGCCTCTGGCCCTCCAGGATTTGGGCCAAGGTTAATCCCTAGCTCAGCCTGGAGATGATGAGCACAGAAACAGCAACCTCCTCCGTGGGGCCTCAGACCTTCCACAGATCCGACACAAGCCAATGGGGTCCCCCCGCCCCCCACAGAAGTCCTACAAAGATCTGAATAAGGCCTGAGGCTTTTATAAACATCCTACTCGCCACTCGGCAGCAGTGCGTTACCAATAACGCCGTAATTTCCAACAAAGGAAGGTGTTTGCTTGGTATCGCAACCCATGTTTCCAAGCTACCGAGCTCTAACAACATTAACGGAACTCTACCGAAAGGGAACAAACTGCTCTATAAAAATAGCCTTATTTTATAAACAATCCGGTAAATGCATAAACAAACTTCCTTATTTCTGACTGCCCTGGGTCAAGAATGCAGAAGTGCATGTTTGGGGCAAGGCGGAGCTTCCCTTTGATTTCCACATACACACACGCACCCAAAGATACCAAGCGACCCCTTGTTTTACCTGCTGAAGCACGTTGCGTTCCCTTAAAGCCATCAGCCTCCGGTGGAGTTCCACTAGCTCATCGGTGTAGGCCTTGGGGAAGAACGGGAAGAAACCGGTGAAGAGCCAACCCTTCTGCCTTGAGGCTTATGAAACTGGGAACAGCAAAGGATGGAGGGGGCTCCGCGGGGAGAGGGGACCCCCGGGGGCCTGCGACGGAGGCTGACAAACAGGCTAGCAGGGCGAGGAGGGCCAGAAAGACGGCAGAGAAGCTCTGGCTAACTCAGAGCTTGAGGAAGGGGGTGGAGGCCAGGGGTTGCCCGCCGGGCACCTCTCCTCGGCTCACGGGCGCGAGAGAGAACAGGCAACCCCCAAGGGGGAGGGCGTGGATTCCTGGCCCGGGGAGCGAAACGTCACAGCCGAAAATCAAAAATCAAAAGTGGAAATGCCGGCTTTAAGAAAATGCAGCGGGGTCTGGGCCTCGGGCTGGCTCCAGATTCTGGCCTCGGGGAAGGGCAAGACCAGGGAGCGGGTCCTGGTTGGAAGAGGCCGTCCAGGAGGCGAGGCGCTCATCCAGGTAGGTTTTCCCTGGGCTCCCCGAAAGGCCATTCCTGTCTGTCTGTCTGTCCCTGCCTCCCTCGTGACGCCTGAACAGCTCGCCCACCACGGAGGTACCTTATCGTAGGTTCCTTTCTTCAGAATCTTTTCCGGCTTGGTGCACACCTCGGGACTCTTCCGCCCTGGGACCTGGAAGGAGGTGGAAAGGGTCTCTTCACACACACATCCCAAACCGGTTCAAAGGGAGGGAGGGAACGAAAACCCTCCAGGCCAAGGTGGAAGGGGATGAATGGCCACCCCAGAGAGTCCTCCACGAGAAACCACAGGAGGAAGCAAAAGAAACTGCTCATGGAGAGCCTCTCCGGGCCTGAAATTACGGTTTTTTTGAAACCACCTTTCATGGAGTCCCTCAACTCAAGGAGGTTTGACCACAAGAGACCTTTCCTTTTTCAACAGGAAGGCATTCCTGAAAAGTCTCAACCGCTCGTCCCGGCTTGTTTGAGAGGTTTCTAGCCTGTGGAAGGAGCCTGCCCCATCCAGAGTACCGGGAAACCCACACAACCATTTACCTTGTTGTTAGGAAGGGACAGTTTCTGGCTGGGAGGAGTCTCACGACTCGGAAGGCAGGAGTCGGTGCTGTTATCACTGTCGCTGTCGCTGTGGCTGAGCCTGACGGGGCAGAGAATCAGGAGGGTAAACGAGGAAAGGGATCTTAAGACCCAGGCTCCCCGAAGCGTTAAGCCCTGGGCCAGGAGGAAAGAATCTCTGTCTAACGGAGAAGCCGGGAAAGAATGTCTAAGGGAAAGGATCTCTAAGGGAGAGAACCAGGGCTGCCCTCACCTGGCGTCTCGGCTGACAGGGGTGGCCTTGATGGCCGTTTCCTCCCCGGAGGAGCTGTCGTCGTCGTCCGACTCTTCCGACTGCAGGTCCTCCACCATGGAACGCAGGGGCCCTGAAAAGTCAAGACCCGGGGAAAGGCAGGTTTTAAAAACGGGCTGGTGACCGAGACGATTTAGGTACGGCCACAAGCAGGGCAGAGCCAGGACAGTCCCCTGCCCAGTTTCTCTCCGGCCCCCGCCTCTGTACGTGTCATGTGCCCCACGGTCCAGAGAGGGGATGGGTTAACATAAGAGAAGGAGCAGAACATCTCAAGGCTCAACAAGCCAAGAACAAGAAAAACCAACAGCCTACAGCCGGCTTGGAAAACCATGTTTCGGGGGCTTCTAAATCTCACACCCGAGAAGGGAGACATCTCGCTGGGATAACAACGGTGAACGGCTTCCCGAAGCCTGAACAGTTGGTGCCTGAGGGTCGCTCTGCTCTGTCCTGAACCCCTGAGCTCCCTTGAACATTTAGATCGAGAAAGGGAATTCCCACAGAGTCCGGTGAGACCGTATTGCCCTCCTCGGTTCCCCCAGGAGGCTTTCTAGACTCGGAAACGGCAACGTGAGGGGGCCGCCACCCACCCACCGATCCCCGCTGACTACAGACTAACCCCGAGAGGGTTGTGGGCCGAAGGGACGCCAAGACTCACGTGGGGGTCTCCAAACAGCAACGCACCTTGGCTGTGGTTCTGGGACGGCTCGAAATCAGAGTCGGAGCTGGAGTCGGAGGTGGAGCTGGAGTTAGAGGGGCTGGACGGGGCGGACTTCAGGCCCCACAGAAAAGGGGGGTGGGAGAAAGAAAGGGAGAGAGAGAGAGAGAGAGAGAGAACATTCATTGCCATGGTATGTATGTCAGAGAGAGAGAGAGAGACTTTGGTTCCTGCTCTTCTCCTCTTCTGAATCTGCACAGGCAGCGCTTTCTTTTACAAGAGAGCAGCTCAACGGATTATTTCAGAGCAGGGGGGGGGGGCTGAAAGACTTCCTGCTGCAAACCCCACCCCCGGCAGCCTCCAAAGCAGGTGGCTATCCTTTCAGTCCCTTTTGACTTTGAAAACAAGCCCCAAAGCCAAAATCAAGTCGGTGTGATGGGAAGGGCGGGGGGTGGGGTGGGGGGAGAACGACGACGTAGGGGAACTCTCCTACCCCTTTGGCGCCCACACCCAACCCAGAAGGGAGCTGGCCCCTCACCTCTGATTTCAGAGAGGCTTCTTCTTCCGAATTGGACTCCTCCGCCACAGACACCTCCAGAGGCTTCTTGATGGCCTTGGCTTCGGGTTCCGGCTTCACCTTCTCGGCTTTGGGGCCGAGCTTTTCCTTGGCCGGCTTCTTCTCGGCGTACGAGGCGGTCCGGGGGGAGGTGGCCGGGAGGCCCCCACTCACCTTGGCCGCCTTCGAGCTGCTCTTCTTGGGCTTCTTGGCGCTCAGCTTGGGAGACTCCACAGCCGGTGGCCTCTTGCTGGCCGGCTTCCCTTCCGGCACTGGGGGGCCACCGCCTTTCGGGGACATGTTCTCCACCTTGGGCTCCTTGACGGCCAGCTTCGGCTCTTTGAAGGCGGCCTTCGGGAGCGGCTTCTCCTCTTTGGGTGGCTTGTTCTCTGCGGGTTTCCTGGAGGAGTCCTTGGCGGGCTTACCTGGCTCTCGCTCGAGGTCTCGGGAAGAGGCTTTGCTCTCAGAGTCCTTCCTGGGTCGCTCGCGATGCTCCCGGGTGACCTTGTGCGGCTTGGAGGCCTTGCTTCCATCCTTGCCGGCCTCCTACATGAAAACAAAAAGGGGGACATGAGCAACAGCCATCTCGCGTTATTGTTATTTTACGTCCGTCCGACTCTCTGTAACAGTTTGATCTTGCCGCAGTCTCTGGCGGGTGCAATAAACAAAACGGATATAGGCTTTGAGCAAACTTTTTATTTCTTCGTTTCTTTCTTTCAAACGCGAAGACACAAGGTAGGACAGAACACCACTGAAAACGGCCCGCTAAAACCAGCACCAACTGTAGTATTTAAACCACAACGAACCCAATGGCTGCTTTAATACAACCACTCAATTGAGAATTTTAGAAACCCATTAAAAAAACCGTGAATCAAAGGAAAACAGCACACGCACAACGCCACGCTCCGCGCTTAAAAGCTTCTTCCTTGTTGCCAATCGTTTAAATAAATTAGTTAAATACATCAAGTCCTGTAGAGAGGTCAAACCACTAGTACGGGAACATCAAAGGAAAGCTGGCAGACCTCAATGGGAAACGGCAGCTTCTACAGCCCCCCCACACCCTATCCAGGGGACTTACCTTTGACCCGTGTGATGGTTTGGTCTTCTTGGGATCCGAAAAGGCGGAGAGTGGGATTGTGGGTAGCATGGGGTAGTCGGGACTGGGCCTAGAAACGGTCTCTGCGCCTTCCGGCATCACCATCACCTAGGAAGGAGTGTGGCGTTAGCAGTGGAACCGAGGAGAACTCGGCCAGGTTATAGTCCTGGTCGCCCCCCCCCCCCCCCCTGCTCAGCTTGTTCGGGGTGGTCTGGCCGAGACCTCTGTCTGAGCCTTGTTTTGTTTTTCTGATCACCTCCTGATTTTTTTCGCTGATCACCACAATCACCCAATCTCCTGAAAAGGACAAAAGCTGATCCCACAGCTATAAATACTCAACTATCCAAACAAACTGAACCAGAGCACAGACAGAGTTCTGACTCCTGCCCTCTGAAGATGCCGGCCACAGAGACTGGCGAAACGTTAGGAAGAACAACCTTCAGAACACGGCCAAAGAGCCTGAAAAACCCACAACCACTATCAGATCCCGGCCGTGAAAGCCTTTGAGAATACAAAGGAAGAGTTCTTTTTAAAAATCTTAATCTTAGCACAGCAGAGCTGGAAGGGACCCTCTGGATTATGGAGTTCAGCGCCTCTCAAGGAGGCCCAGAGGGGAATCGAACTCCCAACCTTTGGCTCTGCAGCCAGAGAGACCTCCACCCCTGAGCTATCCCTCGCCTTTTCCTGTTTTTGATTCAGTCTCCGTCTAGTGTCTTACACATTTCGTTAACTAGCACTTATCCCTCTTAAGCTTTAAGAAATCCAGGAAATTGAAGTATCTCTTAATCGGGGTGTGTGTGTGTGTGTGTTTTACCGTAGAAGTAAGAGCGAGAACCGAACGTCCTTGCAGAATTTCTTAGCACGGCCACCACATTTTCCATGAAAGGCACGGGGAGCCGGGTGTCTTGGCCACTTACCCCTCCCGCCTTGATGAGTTTCCGCCGGAAATCCTTGGTGGGATTGTTAAAAGTAAGCTTCTCACAGCGCAGGTGGTTGACGGGCGGGTTTCCCTCCAGGTTTAGGAAGAGGTCGTAAGTAAAGCAGACTCTCTTGGGCTCCTCCTGAAGAGCAAAGAAGGGGCAAAGTGGTAAAGGTTTTCCCTGGGCTCCCCAAAAGGCAATTCCTGTCTGTCTGTCTGTCTGTCCCTGCCTTTGGCAGGACACCCTCATTGGAATGGAATTGGGGGGCAGGCGGGTGGGGAATGAACCGTACCTTGTTTTTGAAGTGGACTTCAATGGGCATAATGAAGCCAGCGTACCCAGACTCCTCCACTTTATAGGGAGGCTCCTTGCAGACTTCGGGGGGGGGGGGGGGAATGGAAAGAAAAGCAGAAAACAGAAACGGCATTAAATTCTAAGCCTTAAGCAGCACTTTTGGACCACGTCAGAAACAGACCTACAAGCAAGAGAGAACCAAGAAAGAGACTGGATAGTCCCTCGCTCTTTCTATCTGGCTCTGAAGTTTTTTTAACAGCACTGTGGGGAAAAGAGGGGGCTAGATCCAGCACCCGGCTTCTCCTCATGTTTTCACGGCGAGGAGTCACCTATTTTCCCACAGAGGAGCCCAGGGGTTATCCTGTTCTGCGCCCGGCGCATCCGCTTGGGCTCACCTCGCTTCGGTTTCGGGAAACTCTGGTGCAGCCGAAACACCACCCTCTCCACGAAGTGCTGGATCTCAAACTGCTCGGGGCCTCGCACAAACACCATCCAGTCGTGGGTGAAGCCCTCGGTGGTGGGCTTCTTGCGCAGCTGGGCCCGGTGCCCCAGTTCCAGCTTCACCTGGACGATGCACTAAGGGGTGGGGTGGGTTGGTGGGAGAAAGGAGGCGATGGAGCAGGGAGAGACAAGGGGAGAAAATGAGCCTTAAAAGGCACACATCGGGGGGATGAGACAGCCCTCCTGACGCAGTAAACCCAGTCGGGTCCACTCGGCTTGCATATTTAGCTTGATCCCCTCGGTTTACATCCAGATGGGTGTGAGAAAGCCACGGGCTCCCAGGGGTGCTCCAGAGGTCGCTGATTTGGGTCTCTCTCTTCCTTCTTGACTCCTAGGACCAGCGTGGTTAGAGGTCAGGAAGGGTGAGAGAGACCCAAAGAGCCACTGGTGGGTGACCCACCTGTGGCTTTTCAGCCGTGGCTCAGGACCCTTTACGGAGCCAACACAGAACCGCCCCAAGAGAAGCACGCAGCCAAGAACAATAAACAGAAAAATCCATGGACGTGTTTGTGTGCTTCTCTCAGAGAGAGAGAGAGACAGAGACAGACACACACGGCCTGAAGCCTCCTCGTGCTACGATGCAGCCTTAACACCCAGCAGGATGGCAAATTACTACATGCTATCCACCAGATATAAAAGATCCAGGCAGATGGGCACTGTAGTCGCAAGCTGGTGCGGTTCATAATCCAGGCAGATGGGCATTGTAGTCACGAGCGGGTGTGGTTCGTGATCCAGGCAGATGGGCATTGTAGTCACAAGCTGGTGCAGTTCATGATCCTGGCAGATGGGCATTGTAGTCGCAAGCCTCTGGAAGGCATCAAGTCACCTCCTCCTCTCAGAAGGCCCCGCCCACTGCCTGGAAGCTCCTCCCCTCTTCAAGACGCACCCCTGGCAAAAGGGACACGCCCCCTTTTTCCTCAATGGAAGGGGAGAAAGCAACTCCTCACCCCCACCTTCCAAGGCTGGGAAGAAGACCCCTCCCCACAGAAAGGGGGCGTGGAGAGCAGAAAGAGTCACATGTTAAGCCCGCCCACTATTTAAATCAGGGGGAGGGGCCAGAGGCATAAGGGACAGCGAAGTTAGGAAGATCCAGGCCCCACCCCCCTGCAGGAAGCCCCGCCCCCGCCACGAACTGGGCGTGCCCCTTTCCTAAAACCCCGCCCCCTGGCCGCGAGAGAGGGGCGTGGCCCTCCCATCCTCCTCCAACAGGATTCGAAGCCCCCCCCCGCCCGGACACTCAGGCCACGCCCCCTCTGGCAGGCGGGTGGGCGTGGCTCGGCGCCGCGTTCCAAGAGAGCCAAGCCCCGCCCCCCTCGGCGGGAAGCCCCGCCCCGCCCTCCTCCTCCTCCTCCTCCCCCTCCCCTCACCTGGTTGTCCATGGCTGGGCCCGCCCGCCTCGTTTTTTCCCCCGCTCTCGCTCTGGCGGGCCCTGCTCGCCCTCAGGCCGCGGAGGAGTTTCGGGCCTGCTCGGGCCTGGCCGGGCTCCCCCTCAGGGCCGCCCAGGGGGCCGCTGGTGCTGCTTCTCCTGCGGCCGCCGCCCCCGCCCCCTCATGGCTCGGGGCCCGCCTGGCTCCTCCGCGGAGGCGACCCGGCCCCCCTCCGAGTCTCCCTTTCGCTTCGCCGCCTCACCGGAAGCGGAAGTGGGGCCCCTCCTTCCCCTCCTCTCGGTCGCCCTCTCGTCGTCCGAACGGGAGGGAGGCAGGGAGGCCGGCGGTCGGACGGACGGGCGGGCGGGGCGTCCAATAGGGACGCCCCAGGCGGCGGCGGCTCCGCCAATGGCTGCGGCGGGCGGGCGGGACGGGTGCTGCGGCTGGTGGATGGAGAGGAAGGGCCAATGGGGAAGGAGAGAAGGCTGGACGGGGCCGCGTTGCCGGGGTGACGGAGTGCGCGCGAGGGAGCCGGCGCGCCTGCGCGGGTCGCCCGCTCACCGTCGCTCAAAGGGAACGAAGGGGGGGGGGGGAAATGGGCGCGCTAGTCCTCAGTGAGGCGCGAATTGCCTTTCTGGACTAGAACTCCCAGAATGCACCCCCGAACTTGCCTAGTAATACATCCTGTTTATTTATTTAATACAATTTGTTGGCCGCTTTTCTCATCTCAAAATAAAATAAAATAAAATAAAATACATCCATCCAGATATGCTCAGAGGCACTGTTGTTGTTTTAAATTACAGTAACTGTTAATGGAAGAGTTTCATTCCATGTCACCCACTGCAAATGCAGGACATCATGCAGGGAAAAGGTTCTAGAATAAAAGTTCCCAGAGACCTCTGCGTGTATGTGTATGATAAACTACAATTCCCATTCTCCACATCTTTCCCAAACTTACATTGACACCAGGGGGTGGAAACTGCAAGGCTTATCGGACACCCTCATTATTTTAATAATAATCCAAGTAAACTCAGGCCCGTGAGTTTTTTCCACACAGCGGGTCTTTCCTGTCCCACTCCGATAACCATCATGCACAGAAACCCACACCATGAGTATCTGCAGCCAATGCATCTCCCCAAAAAGTGCATTTTAAACCCATGAGACCTCATGCCAAATAGGAAACAAATGTTATTAGCGTCATGGAGCCTTGTGTGTTACGTTTTCAGGCTTAAAAACCTATTATCATTATTCTTATTAGTATTCGTATTATTGGCATGGAGGAAGACTTAAACAAGGCATATCAAGTCTGAATGCAGCCCAAATGTTGCAGAAGAAGGTTCTAATCCCGGTGGGGGGGAATAGAGGTACTCCCCTGAGATGCTTGATTTCTAAATACAAGGAGCTCCTCCGGTTTGGCTTGGCTTTCTTAAAGACCAAGGCCCGAACTGGCAAACACGACCCCAACCTTCTCAAACTACAGAATCAACTTGATTTCCTTAGTTCGGTGACAAAAATCCCCCTTAAATGCCAAAAAGCCATCTTCTGGGGCACATGGGCCAGCAAGAACCCAAAGGCAGAAGGGAGGGGGGGGGAATTATGTTTTGGACTTTGCTTGAGGGATTTTTGGTTCCCAGTGGCACAAAAAGAAATAATCTGGACTTCGGTTCCCTTGCGGCCGGGTGCAGGGAGCTGCCTTCTCTCTCTCACTCTGTAAGGCACATATTTTCAAAAAGTTCCTTTCTGGGGGACTAAAAGTTTCCTGAATCTGGGAGCTGTGGTCTAAAATCAGAACAGTAAAGCAACTGGAAGACCACTTTCAATAAGAAACTTCGCGAGGCTGAGAATTTCTTGGCTGGAGAGGCTGGCCGAGAAAGAAATGCTAAAGCCAACGAATAAAAACCAAGAAATCACACAGCTAATGGAACGCAGGAAGCATCAAAATAACTTCCGGCGTACAGACGGCAGCCGCCGAATATTCGGGGCAGAATTAATAAGGAAGGAAAGGCATGAAAACAGAGGGAACTTTTTGCCGGGAGGGAAAACAGCCTCACGGATCAAGCGGATGCTGTGCTGGTCTTGGGCAGGACAGACGGAAGCAGAGAAGGGGAAAACTTCAAAAACCTCTCGGCCGCGGAAATCCCAGAACATTTCAGATTGGGTGAGAGAACGGGACTTTGCAGGCGGCGATCCACGGAGGAGGAGGAAGCCGGCCAACCTCCTGGAAATGTTTAAGAGAAGTGGGATCCATTACAGAGCCAGCCAACTTAAAAATAGATATTTTTTTATTATTGTTGTTATGGTGTTAGAAAGCCAAAGAGCTAGGATGCGTCCGTGAACCTCCCAAGCAGACGGCAGCGCTTCCTCGCAGCCCGTTGTCCGTGACGGCCGGGTGGGCAGGGAGGTCCTACTTGTACGAATTTGCTTTGTGTTTTGGCAGGAAGGTAAAGTTGGCCGGGACTGGACCCAGAAGCATCTCGCTGGAGGGTGGAAGGGAAAGAGAGAGAAAGCCATTTTCAGTGAAAAAAAAGAGCCAAGATGGAGTTTTGATTCTTTTTTTTTTTTAGTACCTGAGAACTCGGCCATTGAGAAACCACGGATTTTTCCTTTACAGGCTGAGGAACCCGCATGGGGAAAAAAAAAACCCCACAAAGTTCGTTATAAACAAGGAAGGATCTTACGACACCGTGAAGATCCACAGAGCACTCTTTTATTAATTACTGCGAATACGGGTTTGGGGGAGATGAAAACCCTTTAAAATGCAAAGATATGTCCCTAAGTGTTTTGGGGACACGGTTAGTTCAGTCCCGGGCTCTGCAGGACAAGGCTGGAGGAAATGGGCCGGACTACAAGACCCATCAGCCATGGATAAACCTTGCCGAAGGCTGCACGCTCTCCAGTGTGAGATGTCAAGGATTTCCCGTTTCCCGAAATGTCTCACAGCGAGCTGAGCCCCCTTTTTGTACCTAATCTTGATCCAGTCCCCCACATTCTGGCTAGCCATCAGAGTCTCCAGGTAGTCTCGGCCCACGTAGTAAGGGGGTCGCTCGTTGATCTTCTGGGGCAGGCGCTCCAGTAAGCCGGACGGGATGTACCTGGAGATCAAGGGGGGGAAAGAGCAGGACCGGTTTCTCTCGGGGCAGCCGTTTTTTAAAATTTATTTATGAGCGTTGATAAAGGGCTGAGGTCGAGACGCGTCAAAGCGCAAGGTATCCAATATAACGTGCTCCCTACACAAATATCTATGTGGCCCAAGAGAAAAAGCTGTAATATACAAGGGAAGCTGTGATTCTGTGAAGGGATGCTTAAGCACGGATGTAAAGCCTTAAAAGTGGAATGGAGCAATCCGGCTGCCTGTGTGTTTACAAAGCCCATCAGCCTTTGCCATGGACAGGATAATGGGGGTCATTTATGCACCCTTGAAAGCATCTGGAAGTCCAAAGGCACCTGCATCGACTTGAACACGCCCCAGACTTCCAGAAGCTTTTAGGATGTGTGATCAAAAGCACAAGTGATATTCCTGGGGCAGGGAGTTCCACCGTCCAGCTGGGACCCTGTGCAGAGGAGCGAAGAGGAGCGCCGGGGAGAGGCTTACCTGCACAGGAACGAGAGCCACTCTAGCAGAAACCTTCTGGTCCTCTCCACGCCCAGCGTGTCCGAACCCCAGTGCTCCAGACCGTACCGGGTATAATCTTTAAGGATCTCCAGCCTCTCGGCCGAGGAGATATCCCAATGCTGCTGCTGTTTGATTTCGGTGAAGATCCAGGGTTTGATTAGGGCCCCCCTGTGGCCGGAGGGGGAAAGCAGAATGACCACCAGGACAGAAAAAAAACAAAAACAGAACCGTGAATTGGGGGGTGGGGGGGTGTCAAAGCTCAGAACATCTGGAGGTGGACACCTGCCCCCCCCCATCACGCCAGGAGGAAAAGCCACTTGCCTGGCGATCATAATGCCCGAAACTCCGGTCTCTGTGGCACGATGGGCGTCTTGGAAAGAGAAGATGTCGCCGTTTCCTAGGTGGGAATAAAGACATGTGTGTGTCATACTCTCAGCTGAATTGTCACAAAAGGGAACGCAAGAGGGAAACGGATCCACAGATCCCTTGGGATTCTTCTCATGCCTTTTGAGAGCAAACTGGTTTAAGGAGCCCCCCGAAAAAAGGGCCAGGGAGGCGCCCCAGCCGCCAAGGAGTGGGGACATCACGGCCGAAGGCGGTGACGGTCTTTCTTAGACCCGTCCTGCGCCAAAGCCCACAGAGGAAGTCGAAAAGGGGGGGCCCTCGCGTCCCAACGGAAGGCGCTGTCTTGGGGGGCCTCGTTCAGCGCAAAGGAAAGCCAGGGGACGGAGGGAAACCCACGCCCGTGAGCCGGGGACATGGGTGGATCCCAAAACACCCACCGAAAAGAGGCATCGGGTTGGCGATTTTGGCACACTCGGCGATGTAGTTCCAGTCCGCCACCTTGGTGTACCTCTGCTCTCTCGACCGGCCGTGTAGCTGCAGAGAGAGAGAGAGAAACGCTTTCAGGCTCCCCGGGGATCGCAAAACGGCACCGTATTCTGGGGAGGTTTTAACCTGGGGAAAGTGGGCAGCCCAGCCATGGGCGCTGGGAAATTTCGGGAGGTATGGTCGGTCAAAGGAGTTTCTAACCCCTGCCCGTCTCTGGTGACAGAGGGGTGTGTGTGTCGTGGCTAGACCAGGACTCGGGAGACCCAAGTTCAAATCTCCACTTTGCCCAGAAGACCTAGTGAAGACGGAAGAAGTCCCAAATAACCGTTCCCCCCCCCCCATGTTCTAAGTGGAAGCAGCGCAGAAACAACAACAACAACCCAGGCTTCACAACCAAGAGCGTACCGTGACTAAAGACGCTCCCCAGTCCCGGAGGCTCGGGATGATTTTGTGAGCCAGGTTGGTCTTCTCATGCACACCGGTCCGGATTTTGACAGTCAAAGGAACATCTAATACCTGGAGAAGGGATCCGTTGTAGTCATTCCTAGGAGGGATCCATTCCCTACCGTGCGAGGTTGCAGGATCCGTTCCCGGGTATGGCTGGGGAGGGACCCTGCCCAAAGACCCGGGCAGCCACGGGCAGCCTGGAACCATGAGGACTAGGAACCTTAAAGAGTTTGAGAGGAAGGACCAACATCCTAGTGGGAGGACTCCTGTTCCTATGTTCCCTACAGAACTGACCGAACCCTCTTTGGGGGTAAAGGCAGCTGCACATGCCGAGAGAAACCCGCGTCCCGCCCCCACCCACCCGCTGTCGAACTTACGTAGTTCATGCCTCGGACGATAGCTTCTAATTTATTCACCCGGTTCATTAAGGCACAGCCTCCGCCCTGGAAAAAGACAGGGAGGGAAGAAATCAACCATCCCCCTCTGGAGAAACACAACCCAAGGGGTTCTTTCCCAAAAGATCCTGAAACGCCTGGAGCCCGACCGAGACTTGGCTATTCCTGTTCCCGGGTGTCTCTTTCCAGGCCACAAGACCACAGAGTTTGGGGTGGGTGGGTGGGTTTTTCTTTTTGTACAGGGGGATGATGACATTCTATCCATACAGGCGGCTTGGCGCTCGGGAGGCTCCGAGCCAGCTACCTTGTTGTAGACGAGGTCAATTGGGCAGCCCACGTTGATGTCTACAAAGTCCACCTCGACTGTCTTGTTCAGAAGCTCCGCGCATCTGGTCATCGTATCCGGAAAGGCTCCTTCCAGCTGCAAAGGGGGGGAGGGGACAGGACGGTCGGGGGGGGTCAAGAGAGGCACGGGCTCACAACTCACCAAGCGCACGGCTCGATAAAGCCTTGGCTTTCGTCCGTTGAGTCTGACCCTCCCGACGACACCCCGGGGGCCCGTTACCTGAACACCAAAGAGGTCCTCCGTGTGGTGGCGTTTCAGCAGGGCCCACTCCGACGACTGGCCCTGGAGGAGGTTGGTGCACATGGCCATCTCCCCGCAGGTGACGTCCGCCCCATAGCGCTTGCAGATCCTCCGGAAAGGAAGGTTGCCACACTGATAGGCCAGAAGAAGAGAGACGGAGATGGAAGCAGGACAGAAACCCCAAAGCACCACCAGCGTCACCGCCTCCCTCCCTCCCCCCCTCTCTCTCTCTCCCTCCCTGGCGTGAATCTTTCCAGCATGCGAGATCAGATTCCATAGCAGCAAAAAAAAAAAAAAACCAAACCAGGCTGCTCCTGGCTAGGCTGGCTGGGAGATTCTGGGAATTAAGACCCAGAAAGTAACTCGTCTTAAGCTGGGGGAGTATTTTGACCATCTGATTTTGTTC
Organism: Intellagama lesueurii; assembly: GCA_037013535.1. Classification (NCBI taxonomy): domain Eukaryota; kingdom Metazoa; phylum Chordata; class Lepidosauria; order Squamata; family Agamidae; genus Intellagama; species Intellagama lesueurii. Next base: position 2,407,629 of record JBAJHW010000020.1, on the reverse strand, counting down.
AATGCAGAGAAGGGCAAGTTTTCTTTGTTCAATCAAACCTGGAGTACCTGATCGCTCGTACTCTGCTGACGAGGGTACACAGAACACAGGTTGGAGTGGTGCTCTTTTCTTTTGGGAAAAAAAAAGGGGGGGGAGCAGCTACCTGATTTTTGCAAACCATGGAGGCTCCAGAATAAAAGACAATGAAGAAGAGCCGAGTGTCACTCCCGGACTTTGCCACCTCCCATTTCTGTGGCTTCCTTCAAGATCCACCGAACAACCAGGCTGCTATTCGGAATTTCTCTCCAGCTTAGAAAAAAAAAAAGCGCACTCTGGTGACGTGCAGGGCAAAGAACTTACGGTGGTCAAAGGCGCCAAGTAAAGCTTGCCGTTGAGGTCCAACTGGAAGAGGGAAACAGAAAGAGAAAAAAGATGAGGAACGGATTAATTTCGGGTGCCGTAAAAGACCGTCTGCTTTTCCTCTCCAGCGACGGGGAGCAGGAAAGACCCGGTCTGACCGAGGAGGCTGCAGCGAGCTGGAGACCAAACCGTCGGACTCGCCGTCCAGCCACTTCAGTTCCATCCTGAGCCTCTGAAATCCAGAAATGTTTTTAGGAAGGATTCTCTTGCCCGCTCCCCAACACAACCCTTCCCTCCATCTCACCTTCCGCTTCTCACACGGTCTCAGCCTCACGAGGTCTTCGTCCGTCACGGCACCGACACGTTTGGGAATCGGCTGCAACGGCGCCGCCACCGAGCTTGGGCTCTCTGCGGCTCCCAACGCGGGATCTCCATCTTGGGATAAGCGGGCGACATCTAGGACCTCCTTGGTGGCACTGTCGAGATCCGCCCTTCCTGCCGAGTCTGCGGTCTCCGCCTCTCCCCCTCCTCGGCTCCCGGTCCCCTTGGCGTGGTTGGGCTTGGCGAGGCGGCTAAGATACTCCTGGGAGGCCTCAAAAGAGAATTTCTTTTTCCGCAGTTCCCGCTGAAGGTCTTTGCTCAGGTGGTTCTTCACCAACGTTTTCCCTTCCCACTGTTTCAAAAGATCAGGGTTAACCAGGTTCTTGAAGTCCTCTCCCAGGTGGGCGCCCGCAAAGCGGCAGGTGGCCCCGTAGCTGCAGCGGGCCGAACGTCTCGTAAAGCACACACCTCTCGCCGAGGTCCGGCGGCTTGGTAGCCAGGTACTCCTTGACGTCATGGAGGAAGCGGCACCGGGGACCGACGAAACATTTCTCTCCACGTTCCTTCAAGGGAAGAGAAAGACAAGCAGGGATGACCCGGTCGATTCGGCGGCTCGTCCCCTCCAAGAACCCACAAGGTGGCCCCGAAAAGCATCCCAAGAGATTCTCAAGCAGGTTCACACAAAGGAGAGGAACTCCCAGACGAGCATCAGAAGGGCACACGCTCAACCTGTCGAAATCTGGATTCACACCCACCCACCCTTTTACCTGGACGACGGAGACACACAAGCGGTGCTTCTCGTAGTCCGTCGGCTTCACGCGCGGACGGCCCTTGTTCTGCCCGCGGGCCCTCTTCCGTTCCGGCCCGGCCGCTTCTTTGTCAGGCGCTTCGGGAGGCGCTTGGTCCTGGTCCTCTTCCAGCTTCTGGAGCTTGGCAGGAGGTTCAGATGGGTCTCCGGCCACATCCGTCTCAGCGTCCTCATTCTCGTCACCGTCTTCGTTAGGCAGTGGCCCTCCTTCCCGGTCGAGGTAGGCGTGGAATTCCTCTTTGGTAGAAAGATACCTGGAAGGAAGGCAGGTTGTTTTTTTAAACTTGCGGAAAGGAGCTGTCAAGGATCTGGGTGGGTGTCACCGTCACAGACAACCAGATTTTTCTTTTTCCAGAGCACCACTGCACCTAAGGGAATCAGTTGCAAGCCTTTTCAGGGGTTGTTTGATGCGCAGAGTCACAGAACAGAGTTGCAAGAGAAGATCCCAAGAGTCCAAGGAAAACACCCCTGATAGGTGGGCATCCGAGCATCACAACAAGCAGATTCTGCCTCCTGTTCCTCTCCTCTTGGCGCTCGATGGGTCTGATTTGAGCCGTCGGTTGGGACCAGCTTCCCACTGATTTAAACCATCGCCTTCCCCTTGATGGCTCTTTACCCGCTCGGTCTCTGGAGGTTGTAGAATCTCTTGCTATAAGAAATCTAAGGCACTTCCTGCCCGTGGAGGACATTTTGCTAGCCCTATGTTATTTAACTTATTTAATTTATAACTTATAATCTATTTAATTCATAATTTAATCTGTAAATTATAATTTAATTTATCTCATTTGCCATTGAATTTATTTCATTTCTAATTTAATTTATTTAAAGGGCGTTATGGGGGAAGGGGCTCCTTCTTGGAGGGGGGAGAATAAGGGGGGGGTTCCTCTGAGTGGGCATGTGGGTGAGGAGGGGGGTTGACAGGCATGGGGGGGTCCATGGTGGGGGGGGTTGGCCTTTAGGGGGGCAGACTTTTATTTGGGGAGGGGGCTCCTTGTGGGAGGAGGGGGACTTCAAAGGACTGCTGGGGGGGATCTGTAGCAAAAGGGGGGGCGGGGGGGGGTCTTTGGGGCCCCAAAACGGGAAGAGAGGAGGGGGTGGGGGAGGGGCTCTGGAGGAGGAGGAAGAGCCCCCCCCCAAATACTCACTGGGCTCGGATCGGGGCCACCCCCGCAGCCTCCATTGCAAGCCTGGGGAGGACAAGCAGCCGGAAACCATAGACTCCCGGCGGCCAGAGCGGCCCAACGTGTCCGCTGGGGCAGCACGCGTCCAGGCTCCCTCTTCCGGGGGAAATCCCTCGCTTCCGCTCGCCACCGGAAGTGCGGCGCCCGATCGTTCGTCCCAAAGGGTGGCCACGGAGAGTGGGAGGGCTAGAGCGTCCCCACCCAACCCGGAAGTGCCGAACCATGCGCTAATCTCTCCTCCATGTCTGCGTCTCTATGAGCCATTCTGGGGCGGAGAAAGAGAGACGGAAGTTGCTTTAGGAGGGACTACAACTCCCCTCATCCCCCTCCCACGCACCTGTGGATTATGGGAGTTGTAGTCCCCAGGAACCTTTTTTCCCCTCATTTCAAACGGGGTGGGGGTGGGTTTGTATTTGGGAGCCCAAGCCAAACATTTCATTAATATTTGAATAATTTACCATCTTTAGCTTTTAATCTTGCGGGGTTTTAAATCATGTAAGCCGGTCTCTTTTTGTTTGTTTGTTTTTTGTTTTGTTTAGGACAAAGCCGGGATAAACATATTTTATATACATACATAATAAAATAATTGAGCTAACATTGTTTATAAATAAATAAATAAATAAGGGGCGACCTAACAAGTCCGTTGTTGTGACCCTTGAGGGTCAAATTTGAGGCAGAGCGTTTTTTGGGGGGGGGGGGGGTGTGCGCGAAATCTCCCTTTTTTTTCCCCGGCACACCATGTGGCATTTACCAAAATAGGTCTCCTAATTCATCAAGGTACCCACCAGCTGAGGGTGGCTTTGGGAGGATTTCTTGCAAACCAGCATGGCCTGCCTTGCTTTCCCCGAATGATGATGCTGCGGACGGACAGGGCCCAGAGGCCCAGATGTGCGCCCACGCGCCCTGGTGGCGCGGGAGAGCCTTCCTCTCCGTTGCACCAGCTGATGTCATGGAAGGGCTTCGGCGGAAGAGGGCACCAGATGATTTTCCAGCCACAGGCTTTGGGTTTTCAGGAGGCGTATATGAGGGATGGTGAACACCAAAGGATTGCACTCGTTAGAGCTAATTTTTATATGTCACTATATGCACACACACCACTCTACGGTGCAAATTTGCTCTCCCTTCGAAAGGGGCAGAAACCCTTCAAACGCTTTTAATTGAGCAATAAACCTCAGTTCCTCCGGTTCATTTCCAGCAGACACGGCTTCGGCTCTTGGTCACACACATCCCGAATTCTGACTTAACGAGCCGATTAAAAACAGGAAGATAAGAAGCTGCCGTGCTTGGGCCGGTCTCGCTCAAAACCTCGTCTACACCGCGTCTTCCCTGGACTGACGCGCGCCAGACGGGTGTGGGACTACCACCCCCATCGCCTCCAGCCAAGCTGGCGAACGTCCAGCAGCCCCTCTGCAAATAACCCCCAAATGGCGTTGTACCCCTGAAAAAGCTGGGGTGGGCACCGGAAGGACAGGGCGTCCCCCGTTCCTGGGCAAAAAAAATGTGCCGGTGGAGTCGGTTGGCAAACGTTTGCCCTTTCTCGTCTATTTTATTCTGCAGAAAGGAGGGCGGGCAAGCGGGATAAAAAAACCAGGCCGTTATCTACGCCAGCCCACCAAAGTGGTGGTTGGCACATAGCCGGGGGTGGAAAGTCCTTTAAAAAGCCGGCGCTTGTCTGGCTGCAAGTGCTTCCCATCATTCACACTGTTTTCATCTTTTCCGGCATGCCAACGCCGGCCGATAAGGGCTTCGTGCCCGGCCGACCCCCTCCTGCGTCTTCCCTTTCGCTCCTCACATCATCCCCGCTCTGGCTCCTGGGTCTATCGCTCTGCCACCTTGTAAATGTCATCGACTGGCCCGGGCCGGCGTTCAAGGATGCTTTTCTCGTTCCCTTCTATCTCTCCGTGCGGGCTCTGGCGTCCCAAAATAGGCCTGTGGGCCGCGGAGAAAGAGAGAGAGAGAGAGAGATGCGCCCAGGAGCAACCTTGGAAGGCCGATGAGAAGACTTTTGGTGGGTGGCCAAATGCCAAAAATAAAAACCAAAACAAACCACAAACATCTCACATGCACTGAGCCAAGGGCATCCTTTCCACCTTGGAGATGTGAAGGACAACGGGTCCCATCATCCCCCGCAGGCCACATGTGTTTGGAGTTGCTTTCTAACCTATCTCAAAGGTACCCGTCGGAGTCCGGGACGTAATGAGACGAAACAGAGCAGGTCATCAATTATAATCTTGTTCAATTCCCCACTTGGTCTCCTGGACTCCTCTGCAGTTAAAACAGTTTTAAGATGGTGATGATGATGATGATTCTTCATGGACTACTGAATAGCTCAGTAGGCAGTTCGAATCCCCCACTAGCCTCCTTAACAAGGGCTAGACTTGATGACCCATAGGGTCCCTTCCGGTTCTAAGACATTATGATGATGATGATTCAACCCAGTTTATCTCCCCCAGTTACATTTCTTATCCCCAGAGAACTGGAGTTTCCCTTTTTAAAAAAAAGCACTCTTCCTTAAGGGACGTGGTGGCGCTGTGGGTTAAACTGGACTGGACAAATTGTCAAGGGGGGAAACTTTACCTTTCACTCTTCCTTAAGAAAGCCATAGTACTCTCTTTAATTGTCGTGACAAATATAAGTACATTACTCATGTCGCTGGAAACACGGTTATTTTTATGGGGTGGATGGGAAATCCTACAGCATGGCAACCCCAAAACAGGCCATCGGGATTTCATAAGGAAGGGTGGTAGACAGGAGGGGAAAAAAAACCCTCTTTATTATCTCCAAAGGCTTCAAAACGTGGAGAGATTGGGGTTTTTCACTGCGGAAATGGTGAGCATGCAATGCTAGAGAAGGATTTTGCCTGAGAATCTGGAGAGAATTTTGTCATCTTGAAAAAGTTATATTTTGGGGTATGAGCCCTGTAATCTCAGGCCGAAGGAATCGGGGTTAATCCCCCTGAAAAAAATTAACTTTGGAAGCTCAAAGGACAGAGAAGTCTGAGCTAAAGGAAGAAGGAGTCTAGCTTGGGATAATGCTTCTGCCGGTCAGAGCTGGGAATACCAGCCTAGGTTGATCATGGTTCTAATTCAGTATAAGATACAAAGGCCCATCATTTATCCTAGAAGCAGGATTTGGCCTCGATCTCTTCAAACGGCCCTCTGAGAAAGCCCTTTCCATCAGCCGGCTGGATGAACCCTGGCCTTCGTTTGCTAATGGGGTTCATGATTGTGGGTTCGAGGCTGAGAACGCCAGGCGGGGAAAGCCTTATATATTTTTTTTCAGCCCACAAACGGCCTGCATCCGTTTTGACTCGGGGTCAACGCCGCTGGCCGAAGACCGCGGAAAAGACCGATCAATCTTGTCTGGGTTTTGGATGGTCAAGAGGAACCCAAAGTGGTGGGACTCTTAAGAATCAAAGAGACCTCCTTCCCATGGGGTTATTTCCGTGGGATTAGAGGGGAAAAGAAATATGGACTCAGCCAAAGGATGGGTAAACAGATCAGTGGGTCAAAGATTTCCATTAAGGTGCTCCGGGACGGTTTTATCTCCAGCTTCTTACCGTCTCTCTCTCTCTTGACGGGGAACAGATGGCAAACGGGAAATCTGCCTCTTGTAGGGCTTGGCCCCCCCTCTCCCCGAGGGACCTCTAAGGCTTACAGGGGTCAAGGTGATGACTAAAATTGAGATTTGGGGGCTTTAGAGATGAAGGGGGATAAAGTCGGAAAAGGATGGCCAGCCTCCGTGTTGTCCTCCCCCCCCCCAACACAACCGGTTGCTCCAAAGTGGCGGTGTGGGTGGCCTCCTCGCCAGCACAGCAGTACCCATGTTTGACAAGGGGACTAATTGCAGGACGTGTCAACATAAGAAGAAAGCAATCTTCCCTGAACGAGGAGCAGAAAGGCAGAGCGGAAAGGGGAGGGGGGGAAAATCAGGATCAAAGGAGCTGGTTTAAGGAACGACAAGCAACGGAGAAGTTTTGGGGGATCCCTAATCTGTAGAAGCAGCGGCCTTGCGTCAGTTTATGGAGAGAACTGGCTTATTCGACCAGGTTGTAAGAACGGAGTTTCAAGATGGTTTCTTAGCCTGCTCTGGAGCAAACACAACCTGGCGAAGCAGGTGACTTGACCATGTCCGAATCTGAACATCGGTGGCACAGACGGCTCTAGGGAGTTTTAAACCGGGGAAATGTGGATTTTGCAGAAAGCGTTTTGTGGGAAAAGCACTGAGTGGCCTTCCTTCGGGAAGCAGGCAATGGTTAGGGATGGGATTTTTTCGATTCCTTGGACTACAAACCCCATCACTCTCTATTCTGGGAGTTCTACCTGGCAGAGAGGCACATCTTACAGACACTTTGATGGGGCTACTGGATTTCTTAACCGGAGTTTGGAAGTAATGGGGCACAAATAATGTCATTACCTGGAAGAGGTTACCTCTCCTTTTACCGTGATAAATCCACATTTAAGAAGTAACACAAGGAGCAGGAACCAAATTAGTTCGGTGAGGCGATATTTTCTAGGTTTTTTTTTTCCTTTCAAAAAGTTACTTTTAAAGGAGGCGTTTTGATGGCGATTTTTTGTGGTTTCACGCAAACCCTGTCTGCATTTCCAAAGGGCACGTTGACGGGGGCCCGCGCTGCACGGTGTTGCCTCCATGTTCGACCCGCGGATCCGGATGAGAGAGCCGCACGGTAGCACAAACGAAAGACCTTGCCGATGGGTTTTGGGGCAAGGTCCCTGTTTCCCTCTGAAGCCTCTTTTCTCCGGTCTGGTTTCTTTCTCTCCGGCTGCAAAAATCCACCCGATTAGGGGGAAAATAAACACACGATTAGAGCTATTCCACGCTCACTGGCCCGCAGCTGGCTTTCGTCTGCGCGCAATCTAAACAGTGGCTTGGGGATCAACCCATGAATGCACCAGGGCTTCTTCTGAGGACTCGTGCTCCTCGTCAGGCCTACCCCGCAGGAGTCCCAATTAAGGCGCCGACGTATATACGGCGCAAAAAGCCGAAATGCAAACGAAACGCTAGCCCTCCCCAGACTAGACCCATGGCAAGAAAACCTTCCGGGAACCCCAAGGATCCACGGCACGGCCGATTCCGTCCCTGCCGTTCCCCGAAAGGCAGGGCAACGGGTTCGTTCGGACCACTTTCCCCGCAGATCGGGGTCGGCAAGGGGGAGCCCCACGGATTTCGTATCAAAACACAGAGGGGCAACGGCCGGTGATGAGCGAAGCGACAGAGGTGCAGGAGAGGGGGGGGGGAAGGAGAAAAACCCAACGCAAACAGGATTAAAGTGGGCAGGAAGAAAAACGAGCATTGTTTAATTGCCAAGTAATTAAAAAATGTTTCCTGAACACTTTTTTTTGGCTCATCGTGAAAGCTGCCGAGGCGTCACGAAACCCGTCGGCGGTGGGGGCTGATGTCACCGTTTTGGCAGGCCCCGGGGCACCTGAAAAGCCACGACAAGTCCAGATCACACACACACAATGCTGACCCAAGACATCCTGCCGCCTGAGGCAATGATGCTTTTTGGCAGGTATGTCGGCTCCCAAATCCTGGCAGTAAAACCGCAAAAAATAGCACACCCCGTGGCTATCCATCGCCTCTGTGGCTCCGAATCCGCCTCCCGAAGCAGCTGCTTCGCTCTGGTTCGGAGCAGAGCCGGCCCGTCCTTCGCCGGGGCAGCGGGGTAAAGCGTTTGGCTCCTGTTTTCTGCCGAAGCTTGGCCTCGGGCAGCTTTTTTTCTTGTGGCGATCCGGGCAGTGGCTGCTCCCCAAAACCGCAGAGCCCCGCTCAAGGGGGGGGGTTGTTTCCCCGCCGCTCACCACAAATCTCAACTGTTTATTTGTATAGTGGTAATAAGATATAATTATGTAAAGAAACACACGCCACTGGGCTCCTGGGCTCACTCAAACGCACGAACGCTCTTGCCAAGAGCAATTCGGAGAACGAGTGCCTTATTTATTTTTTTGGGGGGTGCAGACATGAAGCAGGGGGGGGAAACCGCCCAGCAAAAAAAATAAAAGGAGTTCGGCTCTACCACCGAGAGGAATCGCTCTCAGATCAAAGTCTGCTGCAAAACAGTATTTGGTATTTCTCTTTCTCTGAGGGTCGCCTTGGGAAGGGGGGAACGACAAAGCCCATGATTCTCGGCCAGCCGGCATGGGTGGAGATCTTGGAAACTGGGTTTCCAAATAGGAACATGCACACGCACGCACAAACGCACACACGCCACAAATCACGGAGCCCCTTATTGTGTGCCCTTCCCCCTGTCAATGCCACACGCTCTGTTAAAAGACTACAAGGCCCATAATCCCCCAACAATTCCCCGCCGTGAGGAGACCTCGGGGCGAGGTCCGGGTGCCCATCATCACACCTTGGCGGAGGCGAGGGAGGGGAGCAAGATCGCGAGGAAGGAAAGCTTTCCTGAATTTCCACCTGTGGCACATTTGTGGATTCATGCTAAGTTGAACCGTCATTGGATCCGAAAAGAAAAACTCAGATCAGCTCATGCACCAGAAAAACGCGTTTTGATAGCCCCAAACCTCCTACGGTACGATCCCTGTATCCACGGGGAATCTATTCCAAGAGCCTCCGTGGATACCGAAAAAAGCAGATGATAGCAAACGCTATCTTAATAGTGAAAGCTACACATAGTGTGGTCTCTGGCTCCCTCTCATGGCCAGTTCTGGTAACTTCATCTTTAAAAAAAAATCTACTTCCGGGATTTTTCTTTTAATATTTTTAACATTTTCAGACAGTAGATAAGTGAATCAGCAGATAGTGATCCCGTGGATAAGGGGGTCCTACTGTATATGTATATAGACATGCATGCAAATTTTCATTTATTTTATTTACAGGGGTGCAGCGTCCGGGTATAACAACCTAGGCCACGCCGTTTGCTGAATCACCCTCGGAGAGAAAAAAAAACCGCTTGCCCCCGTGAACCACAAACCTGGCCAACGAATCCTCGAGGGACAGCGCTCTGCCGGCGAAAAGTCGCTAAGTGTGCCCGGTTCCCCTTCCAAACCTCGATCCTTCCCGCCTCTCTAGGATTATTTTATACGCCTTGAGCATGGGTCCCTTCGTCCAAGAATTTTTATTGCTCCCCGATGTGTATATAAACGAGATTGTCCTGGAACGGGCGAAAGATTAATCGCGGGAGGCCCCGTTTGTTAGCTTTTCAGGGGATTTTTCTAATGCTTTCGCTTTGATTCATCCTCCGTGTCAGGCCGTGGAGTCTGCCGGCCGCCGGGCCGTTGTGGGAGGCTTCATGGCTTCGTCCTATATTTATGGGCGCTCGTTTGCCGACGGCTCCGAGCGAGAAACATCGTGTCCTGAGGTTTCCTTCGTTCCCAGAAGAAATTCGGGTCGCTCAGCAACCATGCAAACCCCCTAGTAGAGTTGCAAGGTCCTTTCTTGGACTAGAAAGCTCATCATTCCCCGGCTGCAGGACCAAAGACGAGGTGCTCACAGGAGCCCCGGCCGCCATGAGCCCAGAGTTCATTTTGGGCTGCCGAAAATGTCTTCTTGGCCAAGATTTTCCCACTAACCCGTCCAGTGTCCGGTTCCCATCCTCCCCTTCTCTCAGCGGAAGAGCACGGGGTCAAGGAGAAGCCAAAAGTAAAGGAAGAAAGGCTTCGGATTTCTCACGGGATCTAAAATTTGGATTTTTCCGCCTGCTCTCCCTTTTCTTTTTTGCCCAGAATTCTGGGATTCTGCCTAAATGGCTTCCAGCATTATCCCTATTTTTAGGGGAGTCTAATTTCACCAAATTTCAAATGTCAAGGTTGTCCGGCCTCCAAGAAGCCGGATTGCAGTGCCGGGTTGCGAGCCCTTTAAAATTTCTGTCTAATTTTCCACCTGTACTTAGAAATTAACGTTTCACGCTGCTCAGCATCCTCTTCTTGGGGATGAAACTGAGTCCAGAATGAACACAATAACCATTTCTTGGTTCCCTTGCTGCTGAGCCTCGGCTGAACGATAATTCACAGAGAGCCCATTGTTGGAAGTTGAAATACTGAGTCCGAAAAGCTTCATTCAGGGGGATCATCAGGGGAGAGCAATCAGACTGGGAAGGAAAGCCTGAGATTATCTCCCAAAAGATCAATTGCAAACCAAAGTTGTTTGTTTGTGTTTTGCAAACTAACTTATGTGTGTTAGTTTGTGACAAATCAGATGTCGTCAGCATTTAAGGAATTCCTCCTTCTAATGAAGGCTCATCTATAATGTGTTATTTGTTCCTGTATCTTGTTCTGTTCTTATATTCCATTTTTTTCCCTAGCCTGTAGAAAGTAAATAGAAATTTTGGGCAGAGAGGGAGAGGACAGGAGAGAGATGTATTTGGGCTGGGGGTGGCTCGGCTGTCACGCTCATGAACGGGAAAACACGTTCTGAAGTACGGCATTTTCTATATTTAACATGATCCCCTCATCCCTACGTTGAGAAGGGGCCAGGAGAACGTGACTTTTGGGGGACCCTGTCCTGGCATGCCTCAAAGACGCTGATGGGAAGAACCCTCCATGTGAGGAACTCAGCGCCAAATGGTTCCATGGGGTGCATATCACACAAAAATGTGTGGGAAACAGGCCTCAGGTCTCTCCGAGAACTGCATGGCGGTCGATCGACCTCTTTCCCAGTGTTTAAACAAAACAAAAAAAACCCAAAAACTCACAAAACTTCTCCAAGGCCAAACCTGGGAAACAAGAAAGTGACGTTCAAGAATCGGTTGAGCGGAAAGTTTGCCGGAGCAGCCGCCCCCAAGGGGAAGATGGGGGGGGGGGAAAATGAACGGCATGAGATAAGATGAAGGGTCCGGATTGCAAACAGTGATGCCTTAATGCTCCGGGGTTTGGGGGAGGAAAGGGTTAACTTTTTGAACAAAAAGTCCTATAATCCACCAATAAATAATTGCCGTCTGTATTTTTTTGCGGCCGCTGGATTGAACACAAAGGTCCGTCCCATTCACAACACCTGCCCCGAGGCATCGGGGAAATCGGTCTGCCTGCCGACAGGCGCGATGGGAGGCTATGGGTTGATGTGGTTCAGGTTTCCTGGCCGCACGACCTGCGGTAATATAAAAAATAGGTGCGGACAGAAATCTGCTGTTAACCTCCGGCTTGCGCGGCTGCGCTAATACAGAGGAGATATTCCGGGGCAGATGATAATGATTTGATGTATCGCAGCTTCCTGTTGAAATCAGCCTTCTGCCAAGAACCATGATGACTAGCACCTCGGTTGATAGTGAAATAGAACACATTCTCCTTGCAAATGGCTGGAGATTCAGTCCGTCGCCCTTACAGATGCTTTCGATGTCAATTCCCATTCGCCCCAGCCAGACTGGCCAGGGGCGAGGAATTGTGGGCCCGCAAAGTCTGTGGAAGGTCGGAGTCTGCCTTGAGATAACGCAGGTGTGTTGTTCCTATCCGAACCACCCTTTTAATCAAAACACTGAGGACTAGAATCTTAAGACGTTGGGAGGTTTAGCACGACAAGGCGCAGCCCATAGCAGGAGGTCCCAGACAATTCCAGGTAAGCATCGGGAGGCCCCTGGCCCTAAACCCTGCCTCGGTGGACAACAGTGCCCAGAATCCTCTCAGCCACTGGCCATGCTGCGTGGGGGGATGATGGGTTTCTATGTCACGTCTCTACGAAAGACATTCCCTCTCCCTCAAGAACTGGGGAGAGAGAGAGACGGTCCTTTCTGGTGCTGCCAAAACTTCAGTTAATTTGTGCTCATGTTCCATTTAACAAGACAGCCTAAATATTTAAAATAGATTTGCGAGGGTGGGGGCCAGGGAGATGTAAGCCTATGCCTCCTACACAAGCTCCCCCGGACGATCGAGTTACGGCGAGCCACAGATGGAACTTATTAGGGCTCCTGGAGAAAAAAAATCGGGCCAAGAGAGAAAAAAAGAAGGGGGGGAAACACATCGGGTTTGCCCCCCCTTTTAATGCGCTGGTGTGACAACACCACCACCAACAAGAGCATCAAACCGTGGCAGCTGTCTTAATCCCGATAATTCAATTCCGCCTCACAAAGAAACATTAATGGGAAACAGGTGGGCCGGCCGGAGGCTCGGATCTCCATTAGCAAACGACAGGCGTTGGATAAACAGCGCTTGGATCATCGTTCGATCTCGGGGCCGCCCTCGGATCGTGCTTTTCTCGGAAATTAGGTGCGTTCGTCCGCAAAGGAGGCGGCAGTGGCCATGGGGTCCCTCCGAAGCCAAGGAAATTTCTGTGCAAACATTTCTGCCCTGAACCCTCCCTTATGATGCTCCGTTGATCTCACTGCCGTGTTACGGAGCCGTTATCCTTTTTGGGCCCGTAGCCAAGGGCAGCCCCAAGCAGAGCACATGGCAGTAGCCAAGCCTGGCGCTGGGGAACTTGGCGATGCCTCCACCTACAATTCCCTAACCAGCCTGGCCGGGGGCTCATACCAGCTGGGTGACCTTAAGAGGCCCGGGGAGATAACCTTTCCGAGATATCGCGGCAGATTGAAGGGTCGTTCCGGTAAAGCGGGGCTCGTGCGGAGTGGAGTCCAAAGCAACACAGAGGGAAATCTAAGATGCTGCAAAAGTTTGCTTTGCTGTACCTGCCGTCCTGTTTTGTCTGTCGCGCCGCTGGCTCCGGCGTGACCGGTTTGGGACAGTTTGGCCGCGTGGGTTTGCCGGTGGGGATACCACGGAGGGCTGGCTGCGTGCCTTTGTCTGGGGGTACACCCCACCTCAGGTCTATCCTCAGCCACCCCAAATAAACTCATCATCTGATTCTAAGAGGAGGTAGACCTTTCTCCCTGGTGGCCCAAAGATTCGGGGCCTCCCCCCCCTCTTTCGCACATCGGCACATGGCGCCCTCATCCATCATCTCCGGCCCTACCCACCCTCACCGGGGTTCAGCCAGTCTTTCTCCTTCCTTCTTCCAAAATCCTGGGTTCCCCCTTCTCTACCACCCCCTCCGTCTCCACTTCCATCCCATCCTAGTAATTTTAAAGGAAATGCCGAGCCGGCTTTCAAGTCGCTGTTGCTAGGGGCGACCGTGTTTATGGGCCTCGCCACATGTTGGACACATGTGTGAGAAGGCGTGACGCGGCTCGGCAAGGGGCCTGCGCGCTCGAGTGGGATCGGAACGCCAGAGGGGGGACCCCTTGAGGTCATCTCCTCTCTTCCAACCCCGGGGCTGATCGGCACCAGTATCTTCTGCGTCTCACGTTTCCGAGCGAGGGCTCTCCGGATTCCTGCCGCTGGCGAAGGCCAGCTCGCTCCTGGCTCAGCAGCTCTCGAAATTAAGATGTTTCTTCTAAATCTGGTGCTGTGCAATGCGAGTCACTCCATTTTGATCCTTTTGATCCCTTAAGGCTGGCCTGGCTAATTTATAATTATATTCTTATCAGGGAAGGGGATTCCCCCTTTTAATCATCTCTGCATCATTTTTATATGCTCAAAAGTTCCCTAACTTGAAGGAGCAGAGTTTTTCTCCTGCTCTGATCCTTGATTTTATTTTTATTATTATTATTTTTATTATTATTATTATTATTATTATTAGTTATTAGTTGTTGTTGTTGTTGTTGTTAAGTCGTGTCCGACTCTTCGTGACCCCATGGACCAGAGCACGCCATTATTAGGTTCATTCTATTGGGGAGGTAGCGTTCAGTAATCATCATTATCATCATCTTAGAACTACAGAGCTGGAAGGGACCCTCTAGATTAAATGATCATCAAGTCCAGCCCCTGCCAAGGAAGCCCCGTGGGGGATTCGAACTCCCAACCTCTGGCTCCGCAGCCAGAGACCTCAACCCCTGAGGGATCCAACCCTTCATCTTCCCCAGCTGATGATGGCAATGCCCCAAATCACAAGCCACTTCCGCCTGCCCGTTAGAATAAGAGAACACTCATAATAATAGGGGGAAACATATTAATTAAGGCATCGAGGGCTTTACAACGCTTTCAGCGACAGAAAACTGCATTCAGCAGGGTGGCGAGATTGCTTTCATTTCCCTCGGCTCTAAAGCCGACGAGGGCTCCTAGAACTGTATAATTGTGATTTAGTTCGGTGACGGGTCTTCCAGATCACTTTCCTTCGGAAGGCCGGCAGGTCTCCAGACGCAAAACACTGCCTGAATGATGTCTCTCCAACACTAACTATAGCCTTAATCTTTCCCAAGGTCTGGAAGAGAGAAAGAAAGAGAATAAATCCCAATTTTGGTTCGTGGCCAGTGTTATTCCTGGTCTCGGCTGGGCTGTGGCCGATAGGAGATTTTAAGCCCCCACTAGGATAGATAGAAAACTTTGGCCCATGTTTTTCTGAACTTCAGAGAAACTTTTCTCCCTATTATTATTATTATTATTTTTCCCCCCAGACAGAATCAAAGGTTGTCAGCTAAGCTGTTCAGCCTTGTTCTGGAATCAATTCAGTCCTGGCACGGGTGGGAAAAGACGGTCCCATCTTGTGATGATTTTGCAGACTCACAAAGTGGGCTGAAAGAAGTTAAGCAGGCCGACTTAGCCTTGGATCCCCA
The DNA here is from genome assembly GCA_037013535.1 of Intellagama lesueurii. Taxonomy (NCBI): domain Eukaryota; kingdom Metazoa; phylum Chordata; class Lepidosauria; order Squamata; family Agamidae; genus Intellagama; species Intellagama lesueurii. The sequence goes on along the minus strand of JBAJHW010000020.1, from coordinate 2,392,463 downwards.
CCCCGTGTTTTTTTTTTTAACCAAAGTTGCTGGTCCATTTTCGAAGCTGTGGGGCTGACAGCTCTCCCCAAATCCTAACCCTTGTAACAAAACCGAAACGCCGAAACTCTAAAGTGGCCAAGGCCTTCCTTTTAGGAGAAACTGCAAGTGCACAAACTGTGCCACGTTTAGAGTTTGACAGAGCTCCTCATCAGGCTAAAGGTGTGGGGGGGGAAAGGTGGAGAGGGAGGGAGGGAGATAAATATTCGGCTACGGGTCTCAAAGCCTGGAGATCTGCAACGTGGAGGCAACGCCACCTCTAAGGAACAAGTTGTGAGCGCAGAAAGGGGGCCTTTGTGCCAGACATGCACTGAGTTGCTGGATTTCTGCTTGCGGGGAACGCCTTGGGGTCCTTTGGAGGAGAAAGTTGCTAGATTTCTGCTTGCAGGGAACGCCTTGGGGTCCTTTGGAGGAGAAAGGCCGGGTTTTATATATATATATAAAAGACCACCGTTTTCCCTCCCGCCTCTCCCACATCTGGAAGCCGTCCTTTCCTGGAAGGGGGGCAGCTGGAACCCTTTAGCGGGCAACATCTGGACCGGCACTGCTGGCAGAGGGAAGGGCGCGGGTCTCGATGAGACGCCATGTCTCACCCCTTTGGTACAAGGAGAGGAATCAAAGCCCGGGTGTGTGTGTGTGTGTCACGGAAACCTCATTTTGACCCATGAAAAAACCCACATTTTTAATGGGAAGGGAGATGTATGTGAAAAAGTTCCAATTTTGGGGCTCCTGACCCCAAAGCCGTCACAGGCTTTTCTCTGCCCCATCACCCAGAGCACCCGGCAGTGCCCTGTGGGGTAAAACACGAGTGCCCCCTGCTGGTGATGAAAACCACAGCGCTTGCATTCGGAGAAGAGAAATCCCCGCACGATGCATGTCAATGCACTTTGTTGGTGCACAACAACCTCTAATGCAGTGAAGCGTTAGAGGCGGCGAGGAGGAGGACGATAAAAACGGAGCTATGACACAGAGTTGGAGAGATGGATCGCCGTTTCGTGGCGATGCATCGCAGCGATTCGGAAGGCCCGATGCTGTCTCGTAGATGGATAGATGACAATGAACTCATGTGTGGGAAAATGAGAGGGGGGAAAAATAATATATATATTTTTTAAATAAAGTTCTCCCTGCCGCTTGGCTTTCCAAAAAAAAAAAAAACCCCAGAAGGCGCTTTAAATGGGCAAAGCCGTCTCCGCCTGGGATAACGTGCCCGTATTAATCATAATAACTCTAAATCCAGGTCAGCTTTATATAGTTGAATGTCAAGGAATTTAAATTCCACGGAAAATATACACGCAATCAATGGGTCGGCTTCGAGTCGCCCAAATAAAGCACTCGGATTTTTTTTGTGGGGGGGGGGAATGGCTCCTTGCCCCGAAGATCCCCAGGGAGGTCAAGTGGCAGGTGAGCTATTTTGGGGGGCCTGAAATCCAGGACACGCTTAACCCTTTCCTTGCCGCCCCTTTGAGCAGGTATTGAGGCCTCTCTCGCAAAAACACCAGTTATGGCTTGAGAGGAATCTTAAGATTAACTTTTTCCCCCCATAACAGAAACACTGGAGGCCTCCGTTGAGTCTAAAAGAGGCTCCACCCGCTCTCCGACTTGAATCACAGAGCTGTAGGGTTGGAAGGGACCCGGGAGGTCATCTAGTCCAGCCCCACATTTTCAAAACACCCCTGAGAGGCAGCCTCGCACCTTCTGTCTAAAAGCTTCCCCTTCGGCTCGTCTCCTGCATTTTATCCCGAAAAGAAAGAGAAGAGGAAGAGAGAGAGACGGATGGAGAGCTGGAAAAGTAGCTGGATTTGAACTGTATGTTCCTAGAAGGCAGAGAGTCTTCGTTCTATTTTTTTGCTGGGAAACATAACTGGGGGGGGGGGGACCCAGACAAAAAAAAAGGGGTGCAGACTCCCTCCCATGCGAACAGCAAATAAAGCGATCAGGTCTCAGGAAGGCGGGGAAAAGCAGAGGTCGACGGATCGTCTCCTGGAGCGGGTTCGAATCCACATCCTTCATCTGGTATTTTAATATAGAACGACTCGGCTGCTCCGAAACTGGAACCCTGGCCTGCATCTCCGTTTACACACACACACACAAACTTTAGATTTCCCTTCTGGTGTCTTTAGAGTGCTTTCTCCTCTTATTAAGGAAAGACAGACGTAACCTTGAGGATTTTGGAGGGGCCCCCCGAAATTTGACTCCCTCGGTCTTGAAGGGGGAGGCGCTTTGGGGATCCCCACCCTCTCGTGTCTCTTCAGTTTCGTGGGGTTTTGCCTCTTCTCTCCACACCCCCAAATCCTCGCATCTCACCTTCCCCCCCCCCCAAAAAAAGCTGGAAGACAAAAATATCAAATATATGTGCACACACACAAACACACACCTGCTGTTTTATTCCAACCCCCCCCCCCCTTTGAAAGTTCCAGACTCAATGGGTGAAAAACAGGCTGTGAAAATGGCTTAGAAAAAGACAATTGTAGAGGACGGGGGGGGGGGGGGGAAATATTAGAATTTGCTGGAGATCCTCTTGCAAAGGGACAGATCCCCAAACGTCGCTGCTGCTTTCCCCAGCACCAGAAATAATATTTTGGGTTTTTTTTTCCCCCCTGTTGCTTTTCTGCATTGCTTCGCTTTGCTCCCTCCCCTTCCAGCCTCTCCGAAGGATTGCAGAGCTGAGAAGCTGGCAGCTGGCGAAGAAGAAGCGCCGGGAGAAGGCGGTTGAGCGTCTGTGGAAGAGGCTCCAGCCGAGGCGGAGAAGGCTCCGGACGCCTTTTGCAGAATTTTCTGGGGTGGCAAGAACGCTCGGTGAAATCCCCGGGGCCTGAGAATCTTTTGGAAGGGAAAGAAAGAAAGAAAGAAAGAAAGAAAGAAAGAAAGAAAGAAAGAAAGAAAGACCAATTCTTTTGGATTTGTCCAAAGTGGCAAAGATCCGCACGTGGCTAAGGAAGAGAGAAAGTGACACTCTCCGTGGGCCAGTGTGGCTCAGGATCCACCACTGAATCCACCTCAAGGAAGTCACCTGCGTGGCCCAGAAAGGTGGCTGGGCCTTCAGGCTGGAGGAGAGAAGACAGAAGACCAAAAAAGAGAGAGAAAGTTTGACCCCAGAATTCCTGCAAGGATCACATAATTTTGGAGCCCACGTTTGGGTACCGCTCGTGGCCAGTTTTGGGTTTTGTTAAAACAGGGGGGGGGGGGGGGAGACGACCATGTTGCGCTTTAGCGCTATGCCACTGAGGGCTGGCCTCGTCCGGGATGTTTCGTCGTAGCGGCCCGGCAGGTTTGGGTTGGTCCAGGAGGAGAGGAGAGACCGGAATCGGTTCCCCTCGGCGCGGGCATCCGAAGGAGGATTAAACCGGACGGGGGTGGGCATTTGGAGTTCCCGTGGCCGGCTGGGTGTCTTGCATTTTGGGGTTTTCTGACTTCCCAGGAAGAACATGGATGGTCCTTCGAGGTGGTTTATTTTTTTTTTGCTTCTCCTTGGCAAGCCGCTTTGATTTCTGATTAGTTTGGGTTTGGATTGCCCCGGGGACTTAGCCTGGGGAATTTCTCATGGCTCCGGATTTGGGAAAGGAGCACTTTCACCCCGGGAGTGCTTTTTGACGGATGACTTTGGAGAGCGAGAGACGAGGGCTGAAAGGTAAGGAAGGACTTTCAGGGGAGGAAACGAGGGGGTCGAAGGGGAGGCGTGCAAAGTGGGGGGAAAGGGGGGGAGAGAGACACCTGTGTTTATACACTTTCCCATGCCAATTTAAGGACAAGGAGTTTAGGTTTAACTTTTTTGTTTTTGTTTTAAAGCAACATTTAATAGCCAGGGAGGATGAAGAGAAGCTAGCGAGAAGAAGGGGAAAAAGAGACAACCTGCCCTTTCCATGTCATTGCAAACCATTAAAGGATGAGCTGGTGAAATGATGAACTGGAAGAATGGATTGTGTCCTTTAGGGGGGGTGTGTGTGTGTCACAGTCTTGAATGCTCTGCCCTTTAAAATCAAAAACAGACACAGAACTCTCCAAAAGCAGAAATCTACCTGGGCAGGTGGAAGTTGCAGGGTGCTGATGTTTTTTTCCTTGAGGTGCTACTTTTCCTCTGGCAGGGAGTTTGTTTTGCATTATGCATGGCTAGGGGATGGTAGAGGGTGAGACCAACATGCCCAGATCTATCCATGCTATGGAATAAGGTCGCCAAGTCCTGAACTGGTTATATCCCTTCCAGCGGCAAAAGAAACCCCCCCTTTTTTTGTGTGCATTTTTCAGTGCTCAAAACCGAAGCCTTGCAAGGAGAAATCTAGCAGAAAGTTTTCCTTGGGGTGCTGGTTTGTCTTCCAGCAGGGAACTTTGCTTCTCTGCTTTTCTTAAAGCTTTAGAAATTGTGGTTTCTCTTTTTTTGGGGGGGGGGAACCCGGCAATTCCGATTTGACCCCAGGTTGGAAAAGCGCGAGGTTCGTCTTCGTTTCGCTCCCATCCTTCCAGCTTTGAGTCATGAGCCGAAGCATACTTCTGTCGGTTAAAGGTTAGCAACGGAAGCGCCTCCTCTCCCGGTGCCAAAACTGTCCTATTCATGGAGTGTTTTGACAAAGGGCTTGGAGGAGAGAGATCGGGACACGGGTGGGAATTCAGCTCCCTCTAGCCAGTTCCTTCTAAAAGGGCTTGGACTCCGAATCCCATCACTCTTAGCCACCAGGAGATAGGAGAGAAGGCAAGTCTTTCATTTACAAAGCCCTGGTGACTATGGTTTGCCCGGCACAGCCCTAGCGAGTTTCAATCAAGGCCAAAACAAATAACAACCAAAGTTCATAGAAGTTGTTGTCATCCTGTGCCGCGGAGTCACGTCCCTCCGAATCCATGACCTTTCAAAAGTCCTGCTATTTACAGCCCTGCTGAGGTCTCGCAAACTCAAGGCCATGGCTTCCTTTACTGAGTGGATCCATCTCATCTTGGGTCTTCCTCTTTCCCTACTTTTCCCCAGCATTCTGTTTTGGGGAGTCATTTCTGTGTTCGTAACGTGTCCGCCTGCGGTTCCTCCAGCTCCCTCACGAGCACAGCTCTTCCCACTGGATTCTCACAACCTTCAGCCCTCTGAGGTAGGACGGGGCCGAGAAGCTCCGTGGAGACCCGAACCCAGGACCGCTTGACCCTCTGAAGGCCAGAGGAACTCCCTTGCCTTCTTCAAGGTGATGTTTCTGTGTTTCTGGGAGAAAGGAGAAGGCAGGCTCGGATGTAAATATTTCTGCAGCCGCTCGCTCCTCAAATAAAGAGCCAGGAGCTGCCGGAGTGTATCTGTCATATAAAATTTTACTGTATTGTAATTTTCAAGTGCTTTCCGGGGAAGACAACAGAACACTGCCAAGCAAACCCTGTTTGGGGAAGCACGTTCGTTCATTTCTCAGCGTCCAGGGTCCCCCCCCCCCTTCGCACCCCAAATTGATGACCTCATTTGTGAGAAACAAAGAACCAAAATAATCCACCCCCGGAGGAGGAAGAGAAGGCCTGCCGTGTCTCTGGATGATTTACTGTTCTGCCTCCTTCCTTTCTGATGAGTTTCCGGTCTGCAACAGGATCATTCTGTTTCTCTCTGCGCCGGATGAAGTTCAAGCCTCAGAGAAGGGTCGATTTAGAAGGATCCCTTAAGGGTCATCTAGTCCACCCCCAACCCCCCGTTTGATTCAGGAAAGTCATCCGGCAGGTCTTTTTTAAAAAAAGAAGCCGTCCTGTTTTCTCTGTGTAGGTGCCGATGCTGGATCCTATTCGAATTAATTTAAGATTCCCCCCCCCCTTTACTACCAGTTTTACTACGCTGCTTTTAAGGGCTCCAAAGCAAAGAAAGAAAGGAAGAACCCTGAAGATGTTAAAGAAAACCATTCAGAATCTGCTCCGTGAAGACTGTGAAGCTAAAACACAACAGATCCACCCTCACAATTAAAAATGATTGAAAACAGAAGCGGTGGCAGAGTAAACGGGGAAAGATCACATCCTGCAAAGCAGGATTTTTTTTTAAAAAAAGCGTTTCGGATTCAAGAGGGAAGTTCCAGAAGTATATGGGATTTCTTTGGGGCCAGCACAGAAAAGGCGCCTGATACAAGTAACAGGACCTCTGTGGATCGACCTCCTTAGAGTCAGAATAGAATAAAAATGAGAAAATAAACGCAGGGGGAATCATTAGAAGAGGAATCATATATCACCCAATCGCAAGGTGGAGGCAAAATCAATGAGAAAACTTTGGAAAGAAGCAGCTGTAAGCCAAAAAAAAATCAGAGGTGAGGAAGGCCATCATTAGGATGACCAAAACACTGTGGAAAGGGTGCAAGCTTTTGAGTTATACAGAATTCTTCACTAAATCAGGCAGGAGGCCAGAGATGGGCCCCTTCTCCAGATAGGCTATCAGGTGGCTGTTCTCCCCCAGACCCTCGCTAGTCTTTGTTGGTGCTTAAGGATAATGGGGGTTGTAGTCCAGTAACAACTAGAGAATTCAAAGTGGGCCAGCTGGGGTTATCGTATGTACAGAAAATAGGAGACCGGAGGCAAGGGTTGTAAAAATATCCGCAAATCTGGCCGGATGCTGTCTGAAGGTAGACACACTCTTGAGACACGAGGAAATCCAGCAGAGAAGGGAGCTGTAAAGATATCCGTTTACACCTAAGGGTTTTGTGGGGTTTTTTTTGTTGGGATGTGAAGCGAACGAGACTCTCCCGGTATCTCCCGAGACAAAACCGAAGAGAGGATTTAAGAACCGCTTTGTCGGATTAGACGGGAGGGCCTGGCCGTTGCCTCCGGAATTTGTTTACTGGCAACAGATGGCGAGAAGCTTCCGGAAAGTTTGCAAAAAAACACGAGACGCGACGTGAGCTTGCTTCTTCCCCTTGCGGCATCCCGTCCCAACCAGGCTGTCAGAGATAAAGTGCTGATGGCTATGGAGGCTCCACAGAGGGAGAGAGGTCAGTGTTTGGGTTCTGGTTTCGAATGCACCAAGGCCCTTCCCTCTGAAGGAGCCCACCCCGTAAGGATTATGGGATGGCTGTCGGCTCCGGTTGCAAAGCAAGGTAGCCTAGAATCCGAGTAGCGATAGAAATCCTTCGCTCACCGTAACCGAAGAGGTGTACGGAGACACCCAAATGGCACACAGTCTAATCTACGAATGGAGAAAATGGGAGGGGGAAAAATGCTGTCTGGGGGTAATGGGATTTGTAGTCCCCTGCAGGATTCCCACCTACCCACCCCAAGCATTGATATTAACCAAACCAGCAGAATATCCGGCGCTCTTGCTGAGAATCGGACTGTAAAAAACCCAGCCTCTTTCCTGCTTCTCCGTCCAGAAAGGTGGAAATCTGGAGGCTGGTGGTAGAAGTGGCAAGAGGTGGGATTTAACATCTCTTCCCCCCCTTTTTTTTTTCCTGTTGCTAAAATAAAACTGTTTCCTCTGGGCTCTCTCCCGTCCTTCCCTTTTATCGCCCACCGAGCGCTCGTAAAGACTTCACCGTGCTTTATCTTTTTACAAGTTGGAAGAGAATTTTCGGAGAGGAAATCGCAAACGCCCGGCTTCACCTTTGGCTCCCCCCCTCCAGTCCCCTACTTGGGGTGTCATCCTTTCCCAAGGTGCATCTCTTATTAACTCTCCCCTGCCCCCCCCGATCTGTTTTGATCGAGCACAGGTGAGCCTGTTCCCATCTGTGCAGTCGTAGGCCTGCAGACCCTCAAGTAAATCACATGGGGATACGGATCAGTCTGTGAGCTTCTCTATCCATCTATGCAAAGGTGGAATCCAGCGTCATTGGGGGCATGACTTCTTCCTCCCTTCCACTGCCTCTCAATGTCCTCCCAAAATTTGCACTCACATATCGGAATTTACTCCAGAGCCCATGAAGCCACGGCCAGTGTGGAATTTCCCTTCACCTCCGGATAACGTTCCTTTTTTCTCCCCTCCCACTGCCTTTTCTTCCAAGAGGTTCCCAAACATTTTTCGCCCTTTTGAAAACCTTGTTTTGTTTCTTGTCCCGTTTTGTTCCGTGACTGTCTTTAGCGCTATAGCGCTTTCCCATTCGGGCACGGTTATGCCACCTCCGTTAAAAGCTTTTGATTCCCCATTAGGACTCTTTTGATTCTCAATTACTTTTTAATGCATGAACTTTGCCGAGGCTGGCATGGGACAGACGGACGGACGGCAGCCCCCGAGGCGGGCAGACGCCTCCAGAGGGAACGCTTAGAGGTGAGCGCTATACCACCTCCAAAACAGCAGCTTAGTTTAGGGGTGACGACCACCCTAGAAGCAAAACCCAGGGATGCACCCATTAAAAAGAGTTTTGCAAACAATAACAAAACAGTGTCACATCCCCTATTAAAACTTCCAGGGTTTGTTGAAATGTTTGTGGCTGTGTTATTTACAGCCGGGAGGCCTCCCTTGATCTGAAACGAGAATCCGGTGTGACCCGACGGTTGTCTTCTTGCTTCGGCACTGGAGATTGTCCAGAGCCGTAGAATCTTTCCTGGGATGAAGAAAACTATTTCAAGCACGTTCTTGCTCTCCCTTCGACCATCTCCAGCTGGATGGAAGCGGCCTATTTCCTTTCTCTACAAAAAGCCACTCACATGTGTGTGTGTGTGTGTGTGTGTGTGTGTGTGTGTGTGTGTGTGTGTGTGTGTGTCTCTCTCTCTCTCTCTCTCTCTCTCCCTGTCGAGCGACTCGGCTCTTCTTCACTCTCTGTTTGGAAATCTCTCGTCTCCTCCCCGGAAGCTAGACCTCATCATCATCATCTTAGAACTCCAGAGTTGGAAAGGACCCTATGGATCATCGAGCCTCTGTCAAGGAGGCCCAGTGGGGGATTCGAACTCCCAACCTCTGGCTCCGCAGCCCAGAGAGACATCAACCCTTGAGCTCTCTGGCAGTTCTCATCTCCTGGCTATTCTTTCAAAATGGGGAAACAAAGCCTGGGTCATGGATCGAGGCTTCCCAAGCCAGGTCTGTGCTTGTCAGCCTCACCTGGTTCACCTTCCGATTTCTCCCTCTTTTGGCCTGTTTCGTGAGCACAGAAAGCTTGCCAGGAGGTTAACGGATCAGCCTTAAGTAAGAGGAAGCCGCTGTCTTTTCAACGTCTTCATCAACATCCCCCGGAAGGGTTGGGGGAGATCCTCAACACAGGACAACCTCTGTCGAAATTACTGTCTCAGGAGTCGGTTGAAAGATGATACTACTGGAGGCCTCTGGGATTCAGAGAAGGTGAAACCAGGCTGGTTTTGTAGGAAAAGCGGTGGGGCAGATTTTGAGAAATCGGGATAAACCCTCTGATCGTCTTTGCAGGTCCCTCGGAGGAAGCCTCTGGAGGTTGAACGGGTTGTGGATGTCTCTCGGATGCTTGGGGTGTCGAAAGGGGGGTGACCCCTAAACCTTGTTCCCCCTTCTCGTCCAAAGCAAGTGGGGCAGGAAACGGACTCAGGTGGATCCACCCGGGGGAAGCATCCAGCTTTTCTCCACTTTTTTACCCCTGTTGACGGTGATCCCGAGACGGGGCATTAGGGCTGCTCCTTAGTGCTCTGAACAACGCACCAACGCACACCATTCTAGCATCTCGGGGGGGGGGGGAGAAACACACACACAGGGAACCAGGCCTGGCGTAATTGACAACACATGCATCGACTCGCAGCCGCATCGGACCTGCCTTACCCTCGTTAGCGGGTTCTCCTCAATGGTATTTCCATGCTGCTTGGTATGACAGCCATCTTTTTACATAGCTGTGGTTCTCCACACACCCCTGATCTCTCCTCAAGCACATTCGGAAGTTCTCGTTGTTGTTCGGAGGAAGAATCACAACACAACAACTTTGTGGAATGGAGTTTTCCTTGCTTAGGGCTTCAGTCGGCTGGCTGGCCCCCCGGCCGATCGGCCGGCCATGCCCTCCTTCAAGAGGCCGTTCCGTCTCTGGCCCTTCCGGTTTTTACTCTCCCGGTGAACACGCAATGTTTTTGTGACTGTACGGACGAAAGATCGCTCTCACGGGGCTGGCGGTGAGGTTTCTGGGCCAACCCCCCAGAAAAGTCTCAGCAATTTGCACAAAAACCTATTTTACTTTGCATGTCGTGGAACCAAGCCAGGGCCGTTCCAGTTTTGCCCAAGCGGCAAAGTTTGTGCAAAAGTTGTGAAAAGTTTTGTCCAAACTTTTGAAAACATCTCACCCTTAGGGATTCTTTAAACAGTGGATTTTCTTGTCATGCACAACAGCTAAGCCCGTGCTGTTTCTAACGCTACTTGAGGTGTTTTGATTTTTAAAGCTGGTTTCCCGGGAGGCCATCAAAACGAGCCGAGCCCGCATCCGGTACCCACAACATACCTTTCGTGCGCTCGTAGCTCGCACTTATTTTTCCCAATAGCTTCTTTTTTCTTTTTTTTAAATCTCATCACAAGTCTGAGAGTTTCCCCCCCGTAGAGGATAAGATGCTCGGGGTATATGTTACTTAATCCGTGCACCTGAATTTGGGGGGCGAGGAGGGGAATCGAGCCTGGGGGAGAGGGGACCAGGGGGGGATTAGGTGGCACTGCTAGTATACTCTCCGAGGCAACGCTTCATACGAGGATTTTTCCTGATAAAACAGAACCATCTGGCGGCGAAGGGAACAGCTCTGGTTTTGGTTACGGCCTGGATCGAGGTGCCTGAGAGAGAGAAACGGAGGGACCTGTTACTAATCATCCTGTTAATTAGATTCATCATTCTGTGGGGATTACGCCTGAAGACGCTTTAAAACTTCTCTTACAGTCCGTTGCATTTTTCAACCGGAAGTGAGAAAAACTTGAGTGGTATCACGGTCAGGATCCGCTCCGTATTGAGTCACGAAGTAACTTCAGGCCTGGGTTTTTCTCTCTCTCTCTCTCTGTCTGATCCTACCTCACAAGGTTGTTGTGAGGCTACACGGCCATGTACGTTGATGCCCAAACTCAGCAGTACAGTTAGCACATCGTTAGAAGCAGAGATCCCTTAAGAGGTGAAAACCATTTGTTTATTCTTGCCTCGCTGAGCATGATGCCAATGAGCTTCCTTTTGTTTTGTGATTGGTCACTGGTGGGTCAACATGGGATTCATTTGCCGGTCTGCTTGCTTGGGCGTGGAGCTTTGTTGGAAGTGCGTGCCCGGAGGGAAAATGTAACAACAGCAGGAAATGTTGGGGTTTTCTAAGTGTGTCATTTGGACGTGAACTACAGTGCCTGGTCCCCATCAAAGCAAAACTACCTGAAGGGGTTTGAGTGAGAAACGGGGGAATTAAGGTTATTTAATTACCATCAAGAAAACTTCGCCTGCTACTGGGCAACTGACTGAGGATCAATCTCCATTTTCCGGTGGTTTTAATCCCTTCCGATTTTGCCAAGACAAACATGGAGTTCTGGATCTCTCTCCCTTCGCACACAACATCTGAACCGGGCCAAGCTTGTCTCTTTCAGGTTTGGGGCCGAAGTCCAAACTTGTAGATCGGGGAGAAGCTGAGCCAAAAATCATCCTGCAACTGAAACAACCGGATCTTTCTTCTCTTCTCTCTGGTGCAGTGCGTAAACAGAAGGCGAGTTCGAGACACGTCGGGCGCCTGGCATTGAAAAAGCCACTTCTGCTCACGTTGCGTGGCCGGATCTCATCAAGGACAAGGCGTCTCACAACCCATGTCAAGATCAAGGATGTGAAGACAACCCTGCTAAATTCTGTGGCCTTGTGGATTTAGGCTGTCTCCACCCCACAAGGCACCCCCGTGGGGGATCGGAAAGCCCCGCAAGATTCCCCTCCTGCGGGGGAATTTTCTCTCTACTAAAGTTTACATTTCTACTCCGGAGATGCAGAACGGCTGCTTTTCTCCCGTCCTGGAATACGACAAGGTCCTTTTCTGCTCTTTTTCCCCACCCCGAGCAATCTTCTCTTTCCCTCCCTGTTTATTTAAAAATATATTTTAAAATATATGTATGGAAGGCCTGTTTTGCTTTTATATCAGAAATATTCTCTCTCTCTCTCTCGCTCTCTCTCGTGCTCTCTCCCCAAAACTTTCCTTAAGCTCTTTTAATCCGGCCCTTTCCGAAACATCTTGACAATGTCTCTTAACAGACAGACTGGGAACGCTGCCGCACGACTTTATAATGCCGAGGGGGTAAATTGGAAAAACAGATCGTCCCGATGCTCCCACGTCCCCCCCCCCCTTCCTCCGCCGCCAGAGCCAAGCTGGCTGCTGTTTGGCCGAAACCTCCCCTCCCCTGAGTTTTATAGGTTTTAAATAAAAAGGTGTGTGTGTGTGTCCTCGTGGATTGCTGGTTTTGGTGGTGAAGAGGGTCACACGAGCAAAGGGGGGCCTGCGGTGCTTCTGAAGGCCACCTTTCCACGTCACGGTGGCGTGCTTTCTTTGCTTTGCACAAAAACCCACACCCCCACGATCCGCACTCGGGGTTGCCTCTCGCTGGCTGTGCTGTTCGCCGTGCAAGAAAGCAAGGAATTCTCCTTCGGGGGGTTTCACATCTGGGAAACACGTGGACCTCTGGAAGGCGAAGATCTGGTAGCAAGGTGGACACCGTGGCTGCGTGGAGAACTTACTTCTCAGGACCACGGCTGGGATGGATTCGCAATCCGTGTTCCGAAAAAATGCGCTTGCCACAGATTCGTACCGAATTGCTTCGCCGCCGTGGTTCTATTTCTCTCCCACGTCGGTGGCCACGAATCCCCGTTTAAATTCTCCCTTCGAATCTGCTGGGCCCCCTTGCAAGCGGGACACCAGGCCTTTTCCGCACGCATTCTGCCGTGCCCAAATTGGGTAGCGGAGACCAGCCTCCGCTTCTCCTTGGGAAAAGGCCCCAAATCTAGAGAAAAAAGACCATATTTGGCTTTTCACGCTGTCCCCAACTGCAAATTAAATCTCTGGGGGCTGTTAAAACAAATAACCAACTTGTTTCGGACACACGTGGGGCTCGATTTCGCTGCCAGGCAGGCGGGTGCCTCTCGCCCTGGGAGACTCACACAAGGGTGGAAAAACTGTGAGAGGGGGGGGGGAATCCATTCCCTCCCCTCAAATCTTCTCCCCCCCCCCCCCCCAAGGCTGGGCTTCCCATAAACTGTGTATTTCTCACCGAGAGGGAGATGTAGCAAAGGTTCGCCTCTGGATAAGTCAGGAATGGTTGTTTATTTAATGTTCAGCCAAACTCCAAACGGACGAATTTTCAGAGAAGGCAAAGGGCCGCTCCGAACATTTGGGATGCTCAAAAACTCAAGTGGTACAGATGTTTTTTTTAATTGTTTTTTTTTAAAGGATGCAAAAAGTCACCAAGGCACAGATGTGTTCATCTCTGCACGAGATTAGACAATTGTGTATTTTCTTTTAGGAGGGGGGAAACCTTTTCATCAAGAAGCTTTTGTGCTTAAACACACACACACACCAGCCTTCTTTTTTGGCAGCCTTGAGGACTAGAATCTTGGCCAAGAGAGGGTTATTTTGTCTGCTTCTGGCCACGCAGAAACCGGGGCGTGAAGTGATGTTGTTTCGAAGGCGCCGTGCGAATGGAGCAAAGATTCGTCCGACGAACCTTCGTGCTCTCGTTACTTTGTCTCCAGGGTTCGCAGAGGACGAAAACTTGAAATATCCTGGCGCGGCCTTTTCATTAATTGTGTTACCTGTACGTAAAGGTTGGAAGTAACAGCGGTAACCATCATGGCCTGCTTTATCCCACAACACGACCCACGTTATACCGTTTTTTAAGTCTGGGACTTTTACCCACCTCCCCAAAGTGTTCACAAAGCCGGACGGATTCTGCTGAGCCAGCCTGATCCGGATCGCGGCCAATGCCTCGTTTGCTCTCCAGGTGGATGTGGGAGAAAATGGCCCCTTTTTTTATTTTGTTTTGTTTTTAGGGAAGCCCTCCTGTGAAATAAAGTGATCGGAAAAATCCCAAAACGGAAGCGAACGGACTTATTTTGTTCGCAAGGCGAACGGATTTGTTTCTACTTGAGCTTTGTTGGGTTATACTTCGTCGAACGCGCTGGCGGAACTATTTAGACGCGGTCCTTAGCATGTCACGTTACTTCTGTTCCCTCCTGCCTCTGGTTTATTGTTATTTATTCTTTTCTTTTGCCAAACGCTGGGACTGAAAGTGGGTTCACAACACGCTTTGAAAAACACAGCATTGGAAACGCAGGGCATGGTAACATCCGAATTATACGTGTATTGTAAATAGCTTAAAATATAATCATAGCCCGCCAAGTCGGTTCTGACGGCGACCTTCCCTAATAGTCAAACAGGTTTTCCTTGTAGAATAACCATCAATTTAAAAATAATTTAAAAGCAAATTAAAACGAACGAACGAACGAACAGGGCCGCTCAGGTTTGCTTCTGGCCCTGGATATCTCTGTTCATGCAAAATTGAAACCCGGAGTAAACCTGGGGGGGGGGGGTAATCCGTCTCCCCACTGCTGTTATTCGTGCACCCCAAAACCTATTCCAGAGGGCTCCTAGAATTGTTTTCTGAGGGGTTGAGTCGGGAGACCCCCCAAATGCCCCGGCAACCCATTCGATTTAGGCCTCCGCCAGCCAAAATTAACCCCCTTCGGGGGTCTGCCCGCCGTGTCTCTGCCCTGAGTCACGGAACTCGGAAAGGGGGACCACCCTGAAAGCGGTAGCTGGCACAGAGACACCCGCCGGCAGCCAGGGTGTGAGCCGTTAGGGGGGAAAGGAAGGTACCCTTTGCAAGACCTGAGCTGCCGGGCCCATCATAAGAGCGCTTTGCAAGACCTGAGCGACTTTTTTCCCCCCCTCTGGAGGTGGTGCCGTTTAAAGACTGCCTCGCTCTCTCTCTTCACCGCTTTTGTTTTCCAGATTTTCAATGTCCTGAGTCCGTCTAAGATGAAGTTATGGAAACTAGCAGCTATCGTCTCCATGGTCTTTAGCTCCATGCTGTCCGTCTTGGTGTGCAGAGACCTTTTCAGTGGCAGCCCCCTAAACGCCTTCTCCTCTGCCTCCTCTCCGCTCTTCCCCAGAACATCATCCTCATCATCCTCCCTAGCTGGAAGCCCAAGGCGACACCCCCGGGACCTGAGGCGCCGGCCTTCTCTCCTCGCCCAGTGTAAGCAGATGTTTGCCGTCTCTCTAAGTTTCTCCTCTTCACGGCTTGGAAAAAGTTACTTTTCCCTGTTTGGATGACAGCTCTGAGGATTAGGGGCCATGCTGATGAGAGGTTTCTTTTTTTTTTTTTAAAGTTACATCCAGTCTCTAAAAAAAAGCCCCAAGAACCTCCTAAGTTGGAAACAGAACTTGGACAGTTACTTTTTAAAAAAGCAGTTAGTTATTGTTACTGTCGCCACTCCAGGACTCCAAAAGTAGTTGGTTACACAGATGGTAGCAATTTAATCGAAGCAACCCTGTGCTTCGCCTAGGATTCTCAAGTAGTTACTTTTAGTTACTTCTCTGAGACTGTGACAAGGCATTGGGCTGAGGTCCAAAACACATCTAAAGAGCAAAGTTAGTATACTAGTCCTGTAACTCTCAAAGTAACTAAAAGTTACCACTACAGGTTTGACATGGTTACGTTGGAACTGCAAAGTTACTTAGTTAGCCTTTCATTACCACAGAAACGAATGAATGATAAGTAACCCACTGCAAGAAACTAACCCCTGGTTCCAAAAAGTAATTAATAACAAGTAACTTGTAACAAGTCACTTGTAACCTTCCAGGCCCAGGATTAGGAAGGTTCTAATGATTTTGTGGAAGTTGAAGGAATTAGGAGAAAGAGGGCTTTGTATGCAGGGCATTAAGGGGAAAAGTCTGGAAAAGTTACTTTTTTTGACCAGGACTGCCAGAATCCCCCGGTTGACATGTCTATTTTTAATTGCAAGGTTTCAAAGGCATATCTTCCAGAATGTGCTTGCTTACAAATTCAAATATGTGCGCGCACACACACACGGGATCGTGTAATTAAATACCCCAACCGTCCCAATCAACTCTTATTTAGCAGAAAGATAATCCCGTTTATAACGAGCCAATTAAATCAAGATGTGAGCTTCCCACGTCAGCGGGGGGGGGGGGGGGGAGACCGGGCCAAGCCGGGACTCCTCCGAAGGGTATCGAGATGCGATTACAGGGTTTTTTCCCCCCCTCCGGCTCACCTCCCCACCCCACTGGCCTGCCAGTCTTGACTTGGTTTTAATTTGGGGTTCATATATGTCTTAAGAAAGGGATTTAATAAGTAGTTGATTGGGTTGGGATTTCTGGATAGCATGAGCTCCCAACCTCCTTAGGATCAGACGAGGTCCTGAAAAAACCGTGGAGGGAAAGAATCTTTTTTTTTTGGACTACATTTCCCATGTTCCACTTGGTGGCCTTGATGACTAAGGATTCTGGGAACTGTAATCCCAAGACGTGGTTTCCCCCCCCCCCCATACACTGGAGGGCCAGGGGTCTTGGTATGCCGTCTTGCAAGCTTCTGGGTGGAAACCGAATACTGAAGAAGAACCAACTTTCCCAAACTGGGTCTAATCCAGCAAGCAGTATTTTAAATATTGTCCTTTTTTTAAAAAAAAATGATGATATAAGCTAGCTTGGGTCCTTTTTTAGGAGAAAAGCGGGGTAAAAATATTCTAAATAGATATAAATCAAATAAGTGCTTTCCATTAGAGTTATACGGGACCTCAGTGTGTGGCGAAAAGCCACGGGAGTGTGTTTCATTCCCTTTGTTTATATCTTCATTTCTGTGTTTATAACACTAATTTAATCTGCCTTTCACCTTTAGCAAAGAGAAAAATATAGCGTTTAAGGTGGGTAAGCAGCAGGGCTAAGACGAAGCCAACACAATAAAACCATCTTTTATGGTGTGCGTCTGGGGAACTCCCAGCCACAAGATGTGTCTAGAACATGCATGCCGAAGGGACGATGGGTCAGGATTGAACCCGAGGCCAGCCTCACCCAAAGCAGGAGCTACACATTCAGATCAATTCTTGGTTTCCCCCTGATCTTCGGGCCCTTTTCCCCTGCCTCTCAGGAAATTCGGTGATTTCGGGTCAGAAGGGGTGCTTTTCCTGACCCTGGAAAAAGGGTCACCACAACCCGAGCTTCCAACAAACAAACACAGAGGAGCAGGAGGACACGAGGGAACAAACAAGGGGATCAGAAGAAAGAACGACTGTATTTATTTGCTGAAAACTGCAGGCGAACGAGGGAGTGACATTTCCAGGGGGGGAAAAAACCAAGGAAAATCTGAGCCGTTTTGGAACCAAACCAGAGAGAGAAAATAAAGAGAGAGAGGGAATAAGCCGGGGTGCCGTCTGAACAGCTTCCTCTGCGACATGATGTTACCCTCGTATCTATCTACTTATTTATTTTATTTACTATATTTATATCCTCTAAGGAGCGCCTGTTCCACACCCACAACATCCCTGTGAGGTAGATCAGAGAGAGATAGAAAGAGAGACAGAGAGAGAGGTCTAAAGTCCCCCTCCTCTTTATTGTGCGAGCCCAGGGAACTCCCTGCCACAAGATGGGATTATAGCAGTCCCAACCCAAACGGAAGGGGGTAAGGATCGAACCCGGGGCCGTCCTCAGGCTTCACGGCTCCATAAGGGACCCAGGCGTGGATCTCTCTGGCGCAGGCCAATGCTCTTGAACTCCTATCCCATCCATTTCTTCCTCCCCCCTGCCACATCTGTTATTTGCAAATATATATATATATTTATATATATATCTTTCTCTCTCTTTTTTTGAACACCTGTTTGGTGCTAAGTTAAGTTCCTTGTTCATCTTTGGCTCTGCGTTTTCTTTGCTTTCCCTCCTTGCTAATTCTCATCTTCTTTTCCTTCCTTTGAAAATAAAAATGCCGCCACCCTCCAGACAGCACACTCTTCGAGAGCTACACAGAGGGAGAAATCCGCCAGCTGATTTCCACCCTGATCAAGCGCTACAGCCAGTCCATGAACTCCGGCGGCCACGAGCTCCCCCTCTTTGCCCGGGCTGGCAACCGGATGAAGCGGGCCAAAGCCCGCCACAAGCCGTGCTCCCTCAAGGAGCTGGAGGTGACGGTCAGCGAACTGGGCCTGGGTTACGAATCCGACGAGACCGTGCTGTTCCGCTACTGCAGCGGGACGTGCGACTCGGCCGTGCGCAACTACGACCTCTCTCTGAAGAACGTTCGGAGCATGCGGAAGATCAAGAAGGAGAAAGTGCGGGCCCGGCCGTGTTGCCGACCCCTGGCGTACGACGACGACGTCTCTTTCCTGGACACGGGGAACAAGTACTACACAGTCAACGAAGTGTCGGCCAAGGAATGTGGCTGCGTGTGACGGAGGAGGAGGGAAAGAGCGTGTAACACAGAGGGGAGCGAAATTCTCCGCCGCACGGTCGTTAGAAGCTGCCGAGGGAAGACCAGTTGTCCAAAGACAAGCGAGAAAGAGAGGGGGGAATAAAAATATAAAAATACGAGAGAGGGCGGTGGAGACACTCGCACTCGGAACACCAAGGAGAGGACTGGTTTTGATATTCACCTCTGTGCTAGCGATGGACGCACGGCCTGCGTATCCGTTGGAGTAGCCAAAACCGTCCAGGGCGACGGCTGTTTTGCTCCTTCCACTGTATCTTTCTTGCAAGGGGATGCCCTGCGACACAACCCCGGAAGGATGGCCATCTGGGGCCCAAAACAGTCGTTACGGCGAGTCCGTTATCAGAACCGGAGCTCCCATAAGAGGTGGAATCCTTTCGTCTCTTCTCAACTGACGTTTGTGAGCTCTGCCCCGTTGCAATTCAGCTTTTCTTTTTTGTTCGGCTGTGGGGCACGTGGAGAGGAGAACAGCCATCGTTTGCAAATTGCTCGGGCAGGTACAGAAGTTTTGGAGGAAAAGCGTCTTTGGAGGGAAAATGTTTTCTCAGCTCCTATTTGTGAAGCTGGTGTCTGGTTTATTTCCGTCTTCGGTTCCTCACGACAGAGAACGAGGTGTTTTCCCCAGGACAGACAGGACACCATAATCCGCCTTGTCGCCGCATTCGTGCCATGTTTTTTCAACTCCCTAACTGGAAAACGAGAAGGAGCCATTTTCCCGTGAGATGTCTCCGCTTTGGTAAAGCGGCCCCGAAATCTTTATTTCAGTGATTCTATCGGGCAATTCTGAAGCCGGGCGGTTCATTTGATTCCACACATGCCAAACATTTCAAAAACGTGTGGAGGAAAAGATCAGCAATACAGAGAATTATCTCTCGGACCGTAAGATCATTATCCTATCTTTATCTTAATCTACATTTACAACAGTCCGGTGTAATGTGTATTTGTGTCTGTGTGTCTCTGTGTGTGCATATATATGTATGTGTGTGTGAGAAAGAGAGTGTATCTCTCTCTATATATATTTGGTATGTATTTCTCAATATTTCAAATATACTGTATATGAGTAATGTAGACACTGGTTTGAGATATTGAGAGATACATACTCGGTTCTTCCATTCTGTATGAGATATTGCATCAGCTTCTCCAAAAGACAAGGCTTAAGGCCGAGTTCCTTAATTTTTGGAGAGCGGAAAAAGACACGTTTTCTTGATTTAATATCAGAGGAATGGCCAGGTGGGGGGTGGGGTGATGTCCAAACTGAATGAGAAAGAAGGCAGAGGCAGAAGGTCCCAAGTTCGAATCTCTGTACCTCCAAGATAGGGCTGGGAAAGGAGAGGGAGAAAAGACATCTAGGGAGTGCCTGTGAACGAGGGAGACGGGCGTGGAAATCCATGAGGACTAGCGGCTTAGAGAGGGAGTGAAGCACCCCTTGGATCACCACAAACGAGCCTTTGTTTTCCGTACGGGACGTGTCTCGCCCTCGGCCTTGGACGATGGGGCCGCTGTTGGGATCAAGTCAATTCCCCGGGAGCTTTCCCGCAATAGATGAACGAGCTTTTACGCCTCTCCCTCGTTGCTTTTGCGTTTTTCCTTCAACCTGGGAAGGCAGCCAAGAAGGGCTGGGCTGGGGGGGGGGGGGAGAGAAGGGGATGGAAAAGGCAAGTGTTTCTCATCCAGGAGACAAATGGATCTCGTGCGGGCAAGGCAGAAGCCCGGGGATCCATTTATCCGGGGGTGGGTGGGTGCAGGAGTAAACAAGGGTGACACTGCTGTGAGACACAGCGTGTGCTGACTGTTTGGGGTTACACCCCGCATTCACGGCGAACCATCCTGGCATCTTTGGGGTCCGGGGGGGGAGAGCGGAGGACTCGTTTGGGGTGGGTGGGTGGGGAAAAGAAGCGTCTGGATAAAATCAGCCCCATGGCAGGGTCCTCACAGGGGTTGACACCACGGCTCAGACTCTTGGTGAAGCTTTCCAGCAACCCGAAGGGGCCAGATTCTGTTCCGCAGAGGTTGTCCGGGAGAGGGGGGCCGTAGTCCAGCCAAACACGTTTACAAGGACCACGTTTGAGTCTTTTAGAACACCAAACGTGGGGAAACTCCGCGTCTTGTGGCAGGGCACAGCATTGGGAGTGATCGTATCCCCGGACAGACCGTCGGTCCACCTCGTTTTAATGCTGCCCAGACCGGAGACGCCGTGGATTGAACCACGTGCCACGCCAAGGCAACGAGGCTGTGCTGCGGCCCTTCTCTTAAAGAGAAATCAAGTTTCTAGTCCTCGTGGATCTGCACGAAGGCCTGGCTTAAACAGAAGCCAAGGAAGGCGCCTCCTTCGGAGTCCGAGCTTCGGTCGCTCGGGGTCGGCCCCTAGGGCAGGCAAAGGGCAGCCCTCTGCATCTTGTTGAGCAGCAACCCCCATCAGCCTGAGCCGAGGATGCTGGGTATTGCAGTCCAACCACCTCTGGCCCATCCCTGATCCATGCCGACTGCCAGGAACTGCAATCTTGCATTTCAAGGGAGGAATCGGGGGATCAAACTCAGAGGCCTCCGACTCCGATTCTTCCTTCGTCAGCTCACTTTTTCTCTGGGGAGGTTTGGTTTTTTAAACTCCTCTGTGCATCTCTCTCTCTTTGTTTCTCGTTCTCCAAACTCGTTCAGTCTGCCAGGATGTGTCTCCATCAACGGTGGCCTGTTTTAAGGATGCTTTTTCTCCCTTGCAACGTTTTCCTGAAAAATCCCGCTCAACCTGTCGCCTTTTTCTGACCCTCTCCCTTTATAGTACAATTTTGCAACACATTTTCTAAAGATCAGACAGAGAGAGAGAGAGAGAGATGCGGGAGCCAACCCCCCCCCCCCCCCAATGTTCCCGGTTCTTTGCCCTCGGCTCGTCGTGGCCGCATGGATGGCTCCGAACGGCCGGCGCTCGCTCCCAAAGACGGGCAAAGGTTCTCGTGGCCCAAGAGTTCGATCCAGCTTGCTTTCTTTCTCTTTTTTTTTTTACAAGACCGCGGCCGTGTCATGGAAGCGTTTTCCCAGATTCTGTTCTTTTCTTTGGCGCGGCTTTCCCGGCCGGACTCCAGATGGCATAAACCCCACTGAGTGCTCTCATGGCTGGTAAATTGGGTTAACCCCGAAACAAGAGGCCGTGAAACCGCATGCAAGATTGCATCTGGGCGTTTGAGGGGCTGGGAAACAACGACCCACAGCCATATGTGACCTCTGGGATGGCCAGGTTGAGGCAACCTAAGCCAAGAGAGGGAGCAGAGGTGCCCATGGGCCCGAGACGTGGGTGCCCCCCCTCTTCTGGTCACGATTCACCTACATGAGGCCAGGTCTCCCCCTTTTCCCTCTGCCGCCAACTTCTTCCCTGCAACCCTACCTCTGTGCGCGGCAGGGAGGGGGAATTCCAAGCCCGACGGCTCCGGCGTGGAGGTTTGAATGAATGATGTCTCTGGAGGGGAAAACATGTTGTCCCTTCCACGCGACATGTTCACTATAGCAGATGGGTCTGACCCTAGCTATTGATTTAGATTGACATTCTCCCCACCATATCTGTTTTTTCACCCCCAAAAGACAAGGTCTTTCCACGCCCTGGTCTCTTCACGGCTTGGGCACCCGGTTCCGTTGTCCCATGGATCTGATGCAATCTCTTTCTATATTATCGTTATAGATAAACTATTTATTCTAAGTAACTTATGATATTTATTTAGGTACCACCCAGTGCATTCTGCCTTCATGTGTTGAGGGGGGGGGGGGAACCCATCCGCTTTGCTTGTTTCTTCCCCGACCTCTCTCCCTTTCCTAATTTATTGCGCACAGAGGCACACCCAAAAACCGTGCCAATGTTCACACATTGGGCTGCGTTTTTTACCATTGTTATTTCCGAACAAAGAAGGAGTTGGGGGGGGGGGGAAGCAATGCAAATTAAGAGAATAAAAAAGTAAATGCCTTTCTTGTTTTCAAATGCGTTCTATTGATGCTTTCCAAGATGCGAACAATTATTTTTATGACGCAAGGGGGGCAAGGCTGGATGTTCGTTGTTACGTTGGTTTTCCGTCAGGAGGGAAATAAAACCATGCGGCTCTCCGCCATCTGAGGGTCGTTAAAACCAGAAGCCAATGAGAGGAGGCTAGTTTTTTGGTTTTTTTTTTTTTAAAACCTCAAGATTGAGGAAGAGCTTCCGGAGAATAAGAGGTGTACAGCTGCAGAACAGTGTCCCTCGACGGCAACGGGTTCTCCTTTGCTAGTGGTTTTTGAGGTGGAATGGCTGCCTGTCTGGGCTGGTTTGGGTTCCTATTCCTTACCTCATTTGGGGTCAGTCTAGATGACCTTGAGGACCATTGCAAATCTGATTTTTCAGACCCCAAAGACCGCCCCGGGTGAGTAATTCCTCTTGGACATTGACGTGATTTTAGATTTAATAACCATCACACACACACCCTCATTAAAACAAGGCACACAGCCTCATTTTAAACGGAGGCACACCTTTCTTCTTGGCTCCACAAAGACCAGGAGGCCCTGATCTCCCTGGAGTCCTCCAAACTTGAGGACTAGAAACTTGGTTTTCATGTCAAAACCTGGAGAAATCAGGGACACGGGCACACACGCTGTCCTGAAGCAAGATCAGAAAAACGTACTCTCACATTTTTTTTTTAACTTTGAAGAAACTGAACCGTTAGGAACGGCAGTGTTGGAAAGCCCCAAAGATTTATATCGTTTTTTTTGGGGGGGGGGGCGGGATGGAAAAAAATGCTCCGTTTACATTTCTGCTTGTGCCACCCAGATTTTTGACAGGGGCAGCAGCGAGGAAGAATGGGCGGGCCGGCGGGGGCGCTGGAGGAGCCCGGCTCTCACATCCTAAGCCACACGCTTTGTAAATATTTTATTAAACATCCTTGGGAGGGTAATAAATCTCCTTTCCTTGAAAACGGGGAAGGAGCGCCAAACAGGCCCCAAAGAGGAGCAAAAGAGAAGAAAAAATAAGGGTTTTTTTGGGGGGGGGGAGGCTGGAGGTGAAGTCAAGAAAGAGGGAAAGACGGCAAAGCCAGAAAAGTTACTTTTTTTTCAGAATCTCTTAAACCAGCGGTCCCCAACCTTTTTCAGTCCACGGACCGGCTGGGGAAGGCGGGGCACCCCCCGCGCTCATGCGCAAACGGCAGCACTCGCACGGGTGTGCTGGAGCACGCGCGCAGGCGCAAACGGGCTGTGCGGGGGTGAGTGCGTGCGGGGGGGGGCGGGCAGTCTGTCTCGGCAGCCCGGTCCGGCTCAGGCCACGGACCGGCACTGGGCCGTGGACCGGGGGTTGGGGACCTCTGCCTTAAACCAGCACGGCTGGTCAGTTTCTGCCTTGCCGGCTGTGGCATTCTGGAATCCGTATCCCACTTTTTAGCCCATCATCCTTCATCCTTGCTTGCACCGGTCGGGGACGATGGGGATTGTAATCCAAGAAGATTTTAGGAACAGAGCAAATGTTGACCTTTACACTTTTATCCTGCTCCCAATTTTTCTTGAAACTTCGCTTTTTACACTGTTCCTACTCTTTCTGGGTTGTTGGTTTGTTTTTCCCCCCCCCTTTTTTTCCTTCTGGCATCTGTTATTCTGCATTTTACGATATATATATTTTTCCAACGCTCGTTTGGGAGCTTTCTTGGCTTATTAGCGATAGGTCTTTTAAAAACACACACACATAAATATAAACACTTAGCTGGCTGGAGAGTTCAGTGGGTGAGGTGCCAGGCTGTGGAGCCAGAGGTTGGGAGTTCGAATCCCCCACTGGGCCTCCTGGGAGAAAAGCCAGCCGGGGTGGCCTTGGGCAAAAGCTACGCCGTCGCCCCAGCGCTGAGCTCAGAAGAAGGGCATGGCAAAACCACTTCTAAGTTCTCACTACCTAGAAAACCCCAAAAGGGTTGCCATAAATCAGAATTGACTTGATGGCAGCAATTATTATTATTATACACACTTAAATATACACCCCCCCACACACATACGCAGGGTTTTCCTCTCCAGCCCAGGGATTTTAAAAAGAAAACACAAGCTGGTTGTGCTCCAGAGCAAACAAGCCTCCCACTAAACGGAGGAAAAATGACATGAGTTGTCGGGAAAGTAAACCAGAAAAAAACTGTGAGGACTTCTTGCGGGCAGACGAAAGCCGTTGGTACGCAAGGAGCAAGCTGATCTGTCAACACCCTTCCGACCTGCAACCCTTCAAGAAACCCCGGAAAACAGAGGCAGTGGGGTAAAATTTGTGCGCCAGATGTCCTCCCAAGCCGGGCCCGGGTGTTCCCCAAAAACGTGCGGACGGCTCCAGAGCCCACCGGGCAGAGTGTGTTTCAATTATCAGCAGCCTCCGTTTTCCATAAGGTCACCACCGGCTGCCACTCCGGCTGACTCACGTCAGACGTATTCCCCCCCCACCCCGGCAGGACGTCTCCTGCTATGAAAAAGAGGCCGGCAGGACTAGCTTGGAATATTTCAGGACTGGCGCGTGGAAAAATCCTGCAAAATTGCCACCTCGAAATTACTCCTCCGCCCAAATTCTAGGCGACAATTTAAAGCTCCCATCAAAGCCGAAACGCGCAGGCTTGGTGAAGTCATTTAAGGCTGGGCACTCCCAATGTTTTGGAGAACAATTCCCATCATCCACCGGCACGGAACAGGGGTGGGGAGAAGGGGATCCGTACTCTGAAGCATGGACCTGCCTACCATTCCCAGAATTTCCCAGGCTGGGAGCTCGGGGGCCAGATCTACACCACGGATACAACGCTGCCACAGCCTCGTGTTTGATTTTTGGGGTTGTCACCCTAAGACGTCGCTTCCCCCCCCCCCCGACATCTGGCTTATTCCGAGCGGGAGCTCATGCCGATCCAATGGCGTCCCCGGATCGTCTGTGGCCGCGGCAAACCGTGCCAGGCGCCGCGGCGTGTCGGATTCCTTCACAACCAGACTCATCCCGAAGTTTGTAGCATTGGGTTTCACCACCCCGCAACCACGGGGAGCGCAACCCGTCAGCCAAAAAAAACACCCGAGTCTCTCTTGGCGCTGAGCGCACACGTCACGGCTGATTCGGACGGCTCCCAAACCTTCTGAGATGCTCTGGATACGTCCCTCCAGAAGGAACTCATCTCGGTCATTGGCTTGGCAAAGAAGACTCAACCTTTCCAACCCCAAAGCACGTCAAAGGCTGACCCGGCTTGGGTTTTGTGATCCGAACAAAACTGGCCCATTTTACCAGAGTGGATAAAAGGGTACCTTGTGTTCCCGAGGGTGGAAATCTGGAGGAATTTGGGGGGGGGGGTTGAACCTAACAGGGAGAAGGTTTGACATTTTCCCTTCATTGGTGTTGAAGCAGAGACTGGTCACCTCTTTGTCGGATGTTTTTATCCATCAAGGGCTGGACTAGATGACCTCCGAGACCCCTCCTCGTTCTTAGGGTCAGTGATTTGAGAACGATGGCCATTTTCCTCAAAGTTTTGCAAACCTCACAAGGCCAAACAGGGCTCAGGGGGTTCCTCCGGTCAAACTCGCCCTTTGCTCCATGTTTGAAATGCTTAATAAACGAGAAACGGGGCAGGAGGCGAAACCCCATCGAGACCGTTCCCGAAGGACCGAGCTGGCCGAGTCCAGAAAGAGAAAAACGTTAGGAAGCCCTGCCTGTCGGGACGTTTTCAAAGTGGTGGAGTCGCGCCGATCGGCCAAAGAAAACAACAGAGAGAAAGTATTGCGACAAGCTTAAGACACACACAAAAATGATTCAGGGCGAGCTTTTGCAGGTGAGAATCCATTTCTTCAGAAACAAAGACGTTGTTCAACTAGGAACCGAAAACCTTGGGTGTGGGGACACCCAGACACACATGCCCCTGCCTGGGCTTATCAACCTCCAATTTCTCTTTTAAATTCCACAAGCCGGTTTATCATATTTGCTTAGCCCGGACGGTGTTCCAGCCACCGTCTGTGACCTCGGGTTTCCTGCTCTGATCGTAGCTGGGAGCCGACATCTGTTCACGGGACGGCAGGCTCTGAACGCAACAGGTGGAGGTGGCTTTTATTTTTTCCCCAGAAGCTCCAAAGCCACCCATCAAAACGGGAGGCGCCATCTACGTTTCGCGAGCTGGGCACACCAACCGGCCGGCCACCAGCATCTGCCACATTGGCAAGCGCCAGGCCAAAAACCTGGCGGTCAGCGAGGGAATTATTCCCCGTTTTATCCCATTCATGAGGGGCTTGGTTTTTTGAACCCTTTGCTCCTTGAAAATCAAAGGTTGGGCATCTCTCCATCAGCCCAACCCGTCCGGACGACATTTGGCAGTTGAAGACGGCAGGAAGTTTCGCACCTCAGAAGCTGGTCCAAAAAACACATTCGTTTTTGGCACAGGGCTCCAAAAATGGAGGTTTTAGGGAAGGTGATCAAGGACGGGCGGCCTTCCTTTTTTGTTCAGCCCCCTCCGGGCACGAATGTCCTGCCCCCGGATTGCAAAAAGATGACACACCAGGCCTGGATGAAAATTCTCAGCCCTGGCATGCTAAGCTGGCAACCGGACCGAGGGGGCAACGGTGCAGGTTTACTGCGGGGACCCAAAGATGCAAAATGTAATCTTCCGAAGACGGTCTCAAGGAGAAGGGTGCTCATCTGGAATTTGAACCCTCCGGGCGTCACCCTGGATTTTGAGGCCTCCCGGGTTGGAAACGTAGAAAGGGGACCCGGGTGCCCCTCCTGCCGCTGAGCCAAGGGGCACCCCCCCCTCATTGCCACGGGATTTTCAGCTCCAAGGTAGCGCTGTTTCGTGAGACAGAATGAAAAAGCAAAACCGATTCTGTTTGGTTTTTAAACATCTGCCCAAATTATCATGATTGTGCTACTGAGGGTCCCCCCGGAGAATACAGCTTCTCGGCCCGTTGTGAAAACTGTCCAGGCCCTAGTGGACCAAATTAAAGGGAGAGAAAGAAAGAAAGAAAGCAGTAAAAAGACTCTTTTTCTTTTGCAAACCTCTGAGGCGAATGAAATCCAGATGAGGAAGAAGAAAAAAGGGAACTGGGCTTTTATCTCCATTGCTTCTATAAGAAAACAATTCATTTACCCGAGCTAACGAGGATGATTCTGTCTGGCGGAGGGGATTTTCCCCACGGCGGTCCACCCGAAAGGCCGTGTCGTCGGGCCGCTGGGTCGTGGTTCGCATCAAGAGGTTTCGGGAAAAGTTTATTCTGCATCTCTCCAGAAGCTCAAGGACTGTCTCGAAAAAGCACACGTCGGGAGGGTAAATCAAGGAAAAAATAAACTGCAAAAGGCCGTGTCTCCGATAACAACCGGTTTAGAAGGAGCCTCTCTGTTCAGGGGCAGTCTATCATGGACTTGTTGTGGCATGCCGTCAAGTCGGAACCGACTTATAACGACCCGAGCAGGGCTTTCAAGGCAAATGAGATATTTAAGGAGTGGCTTTACCAATGCCATCCATCCCGCCGTGAATTTCCATGGCCGAGCCAACATTCGAACTCAGATCTCCAGAGTCCTAGTCTGTTACTGTCTCCACGACACCACATTGGGTCTCTTTCTAAGCGTGGCTAAGACCATCTGTTGCTCTCGTCGCTTCTTAAAAGAGTTTGCTGGGATCCTTGGGCTGGAAAGAGGAGGCCAGCATTCTGGGAGTTGTAGTTACTCCCCCCCCCCCAAAAAAATATTAAATTCTTTGGCTCTACTCCATCCTGATTCTTACCCCCAAGAGCTTTTTCCTCTTCCTCTTTCCTCCCATGAGCCTGGACGTTCCTTCCGACGCATCTGAGGGAAATTAATAAATTCACATCAAATGCGTTCATGGCTGGGGGGGGGGACCCCCTTTCTTCCCTCCGCACTGTTGACATTTTTATTTCAGTTTTGTTTTTTAATTTATATATATTTTTTGGCAAGCTTCCCCGGCTGCGGCGCATTTGGTGAGAGCCGGAGCAAGCGCCGTAACCCAGAAACACGAACGGCGGCCCAGCGCCTGAGCGCTACTGTGCGCCACAAGGAAACAGACCGACAGCATATGTTGTTGGCTGGGGCTACTTTCTGCTTGGTGCTGTAATTCTTTATCTGAATTAAACCCCCCCCCACACACACACACACTAGGCTAGGTTCTTATTCAAGAACCTGAAAATAGTTGGGTTTCACTCTTTTAAAAAACGGACAAGTTTCTAGGCCTCATGACTTCCGAGAGGAGCTTTACAGGAGAGGGACTACACATAAACCTTGGACATTTTCTCACCTGCAAGGCACGAAGCCACCGGATGTGGTATAAGGGGCCCGCTTTTCCGCGTCCTCCTTTGAATCACCCTTCCATTCAAAACCATGAGGGCTAGCATCTTTATTTTATTGGGGATAAAGACCAGAGCTGCTGGGCAGTATCGGCAGAACCCCAAACAGGAACACTCCTTTCCATCCCCTTTCGTGTCCACTGGGGTTTACGGATTAAAAGAGAGCTGCTAGCCTTCGAGGCCCTGGGTCTCTTTGGAGAGAAGAAGGACATATAAATTAAAATTATATATATATAATTTCCTCCAAGGGCCAGGGGAAGAATCTGGACAAGGGAAGGAACCAAGG
Organism: Intellagama lesueurii; assembly: GCA_037013535.1. NCBI lineage: Eukaryota > Metazoa > Chordata > Lepidosauria > Squamata > Agamidae > Intellagama > Intellagama lesueurii. The sequence goes on along the minus strand of JBAJHW010000020.1, from coordinate 2,363,568 downwards.
AGACTCAACCCATCGGAAAAGTGTCCGATATTTGACTCCGGGCTCACCCAAATGACTCCCTGCTACTTGGCCCGTGTCTTGGGAAGCTCAATTTGGTGCGGAGAGGCTGGTTTTTAAGAACATTAAAGCTTTTTTTTTATGAGGTTTGGACTCGGTCTTCGCTTGGCGCATAATTCACACGGAGCCTGTTCTAAGCAGGCGATGCTAGACCACCAACCCCCTAAAATCTGGACCATTAGCAACGGCGCTCAAACCCACCGCCGCGCCCGTCCTGCCAAATTTCCGTCCCGTAAAACACAGCCCTCGATGCGATAATCTGTTCTTACGTCCGCTCTTGGATGTCTTGCCCTCCGCAAACGGAAAAATAATTCCTGTTTACGGGCCGTTTTGTACAATACAGGCCCGGACGGGGGGCCGCGGAAGATGGAGGAGCGCCTCGTCTCTCAGCTCCCTCACCATCGTAAAACACTTCTGGAGTTTAAAAAATGTGGAAATGGTTTTGTTCGTCTCTAACGAGCTGGAGCCGGAGATAAATTGGTGGCTGGGCTTCAGCCGAGTGAGAACCATGAGGACTAGAACCTTAATTTTATTTTTAGGAGCCCATAGCTTAGTGGTAGATCATGTGCCTCACATTTCCAGGTAGGGCTGCTGGGAAAGAGTGATGGACGAACCCCCGGAGAGGAGCTGCCCATCTGTGTAAGACCATGAGGACCAGAACCTTGGTTTCTTCTTACTGGACAGGCCATTGAGCCAGTAGATAGCTCCAGGTGCGAATCCCTCATCTTTATGGCCAAGTAGGGCTTGGAGAGAAACCCACTTAAAAACCCTAGAGAAAATACTAACAATCCGTACAGACAACTCACGGAGATCAACGGCTCGACAGTCTGATTCGTTAGATGTCCATTTATCTATGTTCCCGTCCTATTTCATATATCCTCCACCACCAATCATGCTGTTTGAGGATGCTGGGAACGATAGTCCGAAGCAGGAAACTGTTTATCCAATTTCTGCTTTCGGTTCAAAACAAAAGCTGGCCACTCTAAGTGTGTTTGAAGAAGAGGGGGAAGAAAAGCCTCAAAAACCGAGGGCCTTAAATTTGATTTTTTTTAAAGGGTTTTGGCCACAGGGAGCTCGAGCCACCGTCTCGAGCCGCGTGGTCAGGGGAGGCCAAAGATCCCCGGTCCACCTTTCCGCCATCGGATCGAACCTTTGAAAACCGTTTGGACAAGGAGTGAAATTGCACTGGCCATTCTTTTTAAAAAATAGATGCAACCTTTTTTCCTGTTGTAAGCTTGGTTGGTTTGGGGTGGGTTGGCTGGTTTGCCAACTTTCACTCCAAACCTCCACTGGAAACAGGTTCGATTCCTGCTCTGGAGGCGGAATCGCCTACATGGAGGCGTTTGGGAAAGCTGTCGAAGGAGAGGATAAAAAAAAGGCCCAGCAAAGTCTGGATGCTGCTACCCCATCACGGCCTGCCTAAGACCTCACCGAATGGTCCGACGCCGTGACCAGGTGCTCCCCGTGAGGTGCATGCTGCGAGGAACTGGGGGAATGGATGAAGAATGAGTCGTAAAGTGAGAAGGTGATACATCTCCTCGGATCCCATCTTTCAAGACCCATTGCATCCGTGGGACTCACCGTGAAGACCACCGCAGATGTTCGAAGGCCCCCGATGGTCGCTATTAATAATATTGTCAAGCGGATTTCGTGCCAGCTTAAAGGAAGAGGTGCCTATATGTGTGTGTGTGTGTGGGGGAGAGAAATTCTTCTCCCACCACCATCACAGCTCTCTCCCCCCTGCCACCCGCCACGAAAAGACCCGATCGGAGCACCGAGCCAACCCGAGCAGCAGCTGCAAACTCCAGGCAGCCCACCCACGGAGCCTTGGGCCATAACTCTCCTTGAAACTTCAAAAAAAATTTGAGAAAGGAAGGGAGAAGGAAAGAAGGTTTTTGTTTCCACTTGCCCTTTAACTTCGCCAGCCGTGACGACCCCTAAATGAGGCCCGTGAAGTTTCTGCAAAATTTAATTTTGATTGGCATGGAAAGAAAAGGGCTCCATCCATCGACAAGGCTTGGTGGAGACGGCTATGCGGAGGGAGGCGGCGGGGTTGTGAAAAAGCCACCGCATATTGGCCGGCGTGTTTACAGGTTTCCTCTAACAAGACAGGAGAAGCCGTGCCTGCCATGTATTTTCCAGGGAGAGAGAAAGAGAGAGTTTGGAAGTCCAAACTGGTTTTGTTTCCCTTATTTTATTTTATTTTGAAACAGAGGAAATAAATTTGTAGTGACTCTCCGGGCAGAGGTGGGAAGCCAAAAATAGTCTGAAGCAGGAGGAGAGGTCAAAACATAAGACGCATCGGAAGTGATCCAAGCAAAAAATAAGAGAAGAGTTTGCCCCCTAACAAAACTCCGCCTAGGACGTCATTAGAAGCCACACTGCCTTAAGGGGTAAAAGACATCTGTTTATCCTACCACAGATTTTGCTCAGCTCCCCTTGGCTGACTCAGATTTTGCCATTGGCCACTAAGAAGTAAACACGGTCTCCCTGGCAAGCCTGGACGCTTAGGCACGGAGATTGGAAAGCATGCCACGCTTGTAGAGGAAGAAAAAACACAGTCACTTTTCTAAATAGTAGAATTGACGTCTTATATAGTTTGAAAGTTTAATGGCGTGAGAAGTTTGTGTCCAATGGAAGTGTATTTTTCAGAGCTTTTGAAGAAGGGCGGCCGTTATTTTATTTTGCTTTGCTTTATTTTAGGGCGACGATTCACAGAATCTCCCACCCCGCTCAGTCACTCGCTTTACAGGCAGGGGGGGGGGTTCTGTCAGTCATAACACCCCCCCCCCCTAAAAAGGAGCATTCCAAAATTCTGGCATTTCCCTTGCGGACACCACTCTGTCCTCGTCAGTTCCGCGGGATAACACCGAGGGGGGAGGGGAAGTGCTGTAAAATAGATCTCCAGATTTAGGATCAGTAACGAGATCCAGATTCGGAGATATGGGGTGGATGGGGGGGGGGTGGAACGGTCAGCTGGTTTGCATTATCGAGAGGTCCCCCGGGGTGGAGGGTGAGAAAGGATGCACCATTTGGGGTGGGCGCAGAAAAGCGGCAGATCCGGTGGGACGCACGGCCGCATTCCCAGTGGCCGTTCCCGTTCTCGTTCCGAAATCTCCTCCGATCCCCTTTGCCCTCCCCGGGAGGATATTGGGTTTCCAGGTTTGAAGTTTTAAGGGAGAAATTAATGAAGGCCCTTCTTTCGGCTTGACAGCATGATAATTGTAGATTTATGAGCCACCGATTTGACGTGAGTGAGGAAAGTTGTGTGTGTTTGTAGGGGAGAGATTTTGTCTATGGGTGTTTATGAACCCCTCAAAAAATCCCTGCGGAATCGGACAGGTGGTGTATAAATTCACAGGAGAAGAGTTCGACATTCAACACGCCGAAATCATTCGCTCCCACCCTTGCAAACACTTTGACCGGTGGTAGGCAGGAAATGTTCCAAAAGAGGGATGCCTGAAGGATGATGGAACTTGTAGTTTTAACAAAGGATCTTCTCTGTGCTCTGACTCAAAGGTAGTAGAAGAAGGGAGAATTCAAACAGGGGGGCTTCTCTCCTGCTTCTGGTTTTTCCTAACTCTCCACAGCAGGATTTTCAAGCCAGAAGAGACCATCGTGGACTCCGGAGTATCCTTTGCATGCTTGATAGCTCTGGCATGGAGCTTTGAAGGATGGTCGTATCTGGAGGGAAAACATTATTGGATCAGGAAAGACAGTCATAGAATCCTATTATTTCTCTTCTTGTATAGACCAGGCTTCAGATGAGTGTAAACCGTGGTCTTAGACTTGTGGTTTTAAGCGTTTGGGCTCGTAGCCCCGTTTTTATCTCGGTTGTTCCGCACTCCAGACTCTCAAAAGGAAGAGTGGAAGGGAAATCATATTATTAATAATAATTACTGCCACTACAAAACATCCATCCCTCAGCAGGGGTAACTCAAGCCAACGTTGAGCGTACAATGCGGGAACCGAGCGCAGCCTTTGGGAGAGGGAAGAAGACACCCCGGTTCGTTGCCATCTCGCGGATTGTAGGGTTCAAGAGTGGATATACGGGAAGTGCCTTGGGGCTCGGGCGATAAGCTGCCGAGGATCGCTCACTTTGTCTTCATTTTAACCAAGTGCAGACATCAGCTCCCCGTGAGGGTCGCGCTGGCACCCGACCAAGACGAACCTCATGATTCTCAAATACCGAGCGAGGTGCAGGAGGGAGAAAAACAGATGCTGAAATGGAAACGGGAAATGAAGGGGAACGAGGTGGTCTCCATCATCCCCCACTTTTTTTTTTAAATGGGGATTTTTTAAAAATCAGTTTTTTTTCTCTCCCTAGAAAGAATTCACTCATCCCCAGATCTCGTTTCCCACAGATGCTTCGCCCTTGGGTGTTGCAGCGGTGATAAATACGAGACTTCCTCTCTTCCTTGATCCCCTGCGTTAAAAATCACACCGTCTGCACTGCAGATCTTTCCGGAAGCTGTTCACCACCACTCCCCACAATAATAAGGCCAGATGTGCATGTGTGGTGTCCAAGTTCGCCTCCTGTTAAGGCTGCCCGTGACCCTGCGTTGCATGAGTGTTTACTCCACACACAAAGCTTTCGGTGCAAGTCCTAAGTCCGAGTCTTTGGTCCAAAAACCCGAGTCCCGAACCTGAGCCCCTATTAAAAATAAGCTTTCCCCCCCCCCCCCGGAAAAAAGGGAGAGGGTGGGTGGTTTTGGTCCCGATTCCCAAGGCATAAATCTGAATCCTTATTAAAAATAAGGAGTCCCCCCCCCCCCAGAAAAACAGGGAGAGGTGAGTGGGTTCTGAGTCATGAGTCGAGTTTGAATCATTGGGGAAAAAAATTAAGCCCGAGTCGCGTCCCCAGTGCAACTTAAGTCCAACTTGACAGCAATTCCCGCGATTCAAATCCCCATTCCTGGTAGTTAGCCGGACTAACTTTTATTTTAAAGGTGCCAGAGTATTCCTCTGAAGGAATACTGTAATCTCTCAAGGGGTGAGAGTATCCAAACTGGGATTTTAAAAGGACATGGGGCAAGCCTATATATATGTCTACTCAGAGTAAGTCCTAGTGAGTGAAATGAGGGTTGCTCGCATCGAACCGAATGCACGCGTCAGCCTTAATCCCTCTCACACTGCTAAATCACACCACGGATTGGAAATAACATAAGTAAAGTCATTGTGGGAATAAAACTGCCCCTTCTTAAGAAAGCTTGTGCTGTGGCAATCAGACGTTTTCAGCTGTTGCGGAAATTGCCTCCGCCAAGGATGGGTTATCTATAACGTGGAATTTGGTGCTTTAGCTAGGACAATGGGGGGGGGGGGAACTCTGAGTTTAGCTAGATGTTTCACCTCCAGAGGAAGAAAGTTCTGGAGGATTCAAAACTCGCACACTTTATTGATGTTTTGCTCCGTGCTAATAAGAACATTATCATTCAATTCTAATTTGTATGGCGAAGTTGTCCTCAGTTTCTGGCTGTAAACAGAGCGAAACAAACCCCTGGAATGATTTTTTTACTGGTTCAAAGAGACCCATATATGAAGGACAAGCTTTACTAACAGTTATACATAAGACACGTCCCAGCAAACAGGACACAGGATAACGAACTGTGGCTAATTAAAAAAGAACAGCCAGAACTGTCCATGCCAAGTCATTATAAATTTTCTCTCTCCCTCTGCAGATCATAGTGAATGAAACGAGGATTGCTCACGTGTAACCAAGTGGACAATTCCGCCTTAATTCCTCTCGTGCCGCTAAATCACACCAGGGTTTGGAAAGGACCCATTACAAGTACAGTAAAGTCATTACAGGAATCAAATTATCCCTCTTTTTTTTTTTAAAAAAAAACAATTTGGTGGAGGTTGTAAGAAGATGGAAAGGCACATTTCAAAAGTAATGCAACCGGTGGGAAGCAAACGAGTCTTCTGTGTGCAAGGAATGAACACGGGGGAGTAAATTTTCACGCACGGGGAAAGCCAAGTTAAAGCACATTCGTAAGCAAAGAAGTTCCCCGAATAAATCTGTATAACAAGAAGGGAACGGGTGGAAGCAGATCTGTTTATTCGACAGCAAATTTCAAATGTAATTCGTTGATTTCGCAATCGGAGAGAAGCGTTACAGAGAGATCCGAGGTCGGAGAAAACCAGCAGGAAAATTTTGATTAGAATTTTAGAATTCAAAGACTTTGGCCGGAAATCTCCTCGGAAGTTATTTGCAAAAAAACCCCCGCCCACCACCTGCTGCTTTTTGACCGCAATTGGGGGTCTGGGATGGCTGCGGCGGGAACGCGTCGTTGATCTGTTCGCAGCATTTGGCGGCTTCCCTCCCAAGCGATGCCATTCAGGGTGCCAGACCCTGGTGGCCCTCATGCCTGGTTGAATCGTGCCCAGCCCTATGGGACACGTGTCTCTTCTGGCGGGAGCCCCCGAAGGCATGGCTCAGTGCGCCGACGTCACGCTTCCGGCCGCTAACGAGCTCCGGAATTCGACTATCAGAGTCCATGTATCGGCTTGTGCTGTTGAGAAAGAGGACGGAAGGGCATCAAAAAGCAAACCCTAGAGTATGACAGATTAAACTCCACTGGGATTACTTTCGAGCAGACATCTATCTGATTGCACTGTTACATTTGGGGTGTGGAGGTGTAATATGCTTCTTCGTGTAATTAAAACAGTAGGACTCCCATGTCCGTGGGGGACGGGTTCCAAGTCCCTCTGCAGATACTGAAAACCGTGGATAAGAGCAAACCCTACACATGGCTTAGTTTCTGGCACACTCTAGTGGCCAGTTCTGGTAAGTACATCATGGAAACACTTTTATTATTATTATTATTATTATTATTATTATTATTATTATTATTATTATTATTATTATTATTATTATTTCTAATATTTTCAGACCACAGATAAGTGAAACTATGGATACAGGGGTTCCTCATGCAGTCCTTACTTTTTAAGGAATGCAAAAGTGGGGAAAAGTCGGGTCTGTGGCCCCCCTCAAATGTGACTGGAGTGCCACCCCCATGACTCTGGATGGCTATAGCTCGGGGATGAGGGGCGCTGTAGTCCATCTGGAGCACTGGCACCATAGAAGGATTCTTTCGTCTCTTTATTACTCTCTTGTCGGCCTTCTGGCGACGCAGACCGCCGCCGGCCGCCCTCCTCCCGCTTACCAAAACGTCTCCGGCAGAATGGCACAGAGAATCCACAGACAGACCAGCAGGCCGAAGAGTTGTTTCCGGAGGAGGGACATCTCGGCCAGCCCGGGCTGGAGGGTGGAATTGAAAAACACACACAAAGAAAGAAAGAAAAAAACCTTAAAATTTTGCTTCTTTTGGTATAAAAGATGGCAAAAGAACAGATTCGTTTTTTAATTTTTTTTCATATATATATATATATATATATATATATATATATATATATATATATATATATATATATATATATATATATATATATGAAAAGCCCTTTGTATTGGCTTGCAACGGCCTTACTGCACACACCGGCAAAACCAGTGACCCTCCCAGTAAGGCTGAGGAGTGATGGGATCTGTAGTCAGGACCACCTCTCGGCGCTTTGGAGCGGGAAGCGAGCAACGACGCCACCCTGGGTTTTCTGGACTCTGCGGCTCACCTCCGGGCACCTGCCCAAGGAGAACCCAGGAGTCCGGGAGTAGCAAGGGGGGGGGGAGCGAGAAAGAGAGAGAGGGAGGGAGGGAGAGGTACCTGTTTCTCAGGTGTGATGGGACTTCAAAGGTTTTCTCCCTTGGGTTTTCTCCTGCAGGCGAGAGAGATGCCTCTTCGGTTCGGTGGCTTGGGATCTCCCAGGAGCACCTTTTTATCACCCTACTGCCCAAGAGGTGGGGCCAGGGAGGATGATGTGGTGACCAATCCACCTTCGACAGAAGGTCTCTCTCTGTGTGTGTTGGGGGGACCACTCCCCTTTAGAAGAGACTTTTGACCCATATCAGACATCCGGATGCTTCACCCACAGAAATTAAGGAGAAATTCCCCCTTTTTTTTTCAGGACCCTTCCCCAATCCCGGGGGTGGTGGTGGTGGGTGGGTGGGAATCCCACCAACGGCACCTTCCCCAGGGACTGCTCACGGGGGACCCCCAACCGCCCCCTCTTTGCACACTCACGGTTGCACACATTCTAATCCCCTAATACTCTACACGAAAAGCTCAAACCGGGACTAATCTCAACGACCCAGCGTCCCGCCTTTTTTTATTTTCCGAACGGAGACATCGCTGAAAATCCATATAGTGGACTATCTTTATGGTATTTTTTCTATAATGCTGTATAAATTCTTATTTTATTTTATTTTTTGTTAAGGAAAAGACTAAAGGCACACACAGAGAGAGAAGCACAGATCTGAACGGTTTTGCACACTCCATGACGTGGAACGGTATCCGGTTGGAAAGACACGCGTCCCCCACACAAATCCTGCTAATTCAACCGGTGCTGACTTTACAGTACCATGAAATAGGGACACAGCACCCTTCCGTAAGAGCCACTGTTCCATACGGAAAGGTTTAAGGAGGAACAACGGTTAACTATTTTGCGCGGTCACCCCGCAGATGCACACCGAGCCGTCTCAGATCCCGCCTCTTTTTGCAATAAATGTTGGGGGCGCGGGGGGTGTCTTAAAAACAGCTTGTTGATTCGGAAAGCTGCAAGTATCTGTCACGAGAAACGGGAATCTGTTAGTGTTTTAGAGATGTGCTTCGGGCAGACCTCCGTGACCGAGGCCTCGGACTTGCACACAAAGCCTGCGTTGACCTGATAGCCGATCGCAAAAACACCCCCCACCCTCCTTTTGCAAAGTACAGGGTGGGTGTATGAAAAGCTCATACTGTCGCAATCAGACTCTGTCAGCCCTTGCGGAAATTCCCTCCGCTAATGACGGGCTGTCTGTAATGTGCAATTTTGGTCCAGCGTGCTTTGCCCAGGCAAAACAGTGTTAATTAGACTTCTCGTTCCCAGAGGAGAAAATTTCTGGAGAAGCCAAAAACTCACACAATTTACTGATGTTTTGGTTCGTCGTAATAAGGATGTAATCATTCAACTCTAATTTATATGAGGTCACGCTGGCCAAGTTTTTACTGGTTCAAAGAGACCCATAAATGAAGGACATGCTTTACTAACAGGTACACATAAGACACGTCCCAGCAAACAGGACACAGGATAACGAACTGTGGCTAATTAAAAAAGCACAGCCAGAACTGTACATGCCAAACAATTATACATTTTCTCTCCCCTCTCCCTGTCCAGATACCATAAAACCAAAACCACAGCCTTTTATTTCCCTCTCCAGATGCGAACAGTTTGCAATCTTGACTTTAATATTTTTTTTGTGTGTGGCATCCTCTTTATTGTCAGTACACGCCACAAATATTTTCGGCAGAGGGCGAAAACAAGGGAGTTCCAACAAATAACATGTTTCCACACTAAAAAAAGGAAGAAAGAGACCAAGCGGTACAGCTTTTCCTCCTGGGACTACTTCAGAAAGCAGTTTGGGGGCCACTGCATATTTCGGGACGCTCCGTCGTGTAAGGAAGAAACGTGATTCTCCTTGCAAGTAGTAAACTAGCACATAAAGGCAAAAAAAAAAGGCTGGGTTGTTTGTCCTTGCCATGCTAGCTTTCTAGTGAAGGGGATCCCTGATGGGAGTTTTTGAAAGATCCTCTTTCGGGGGCCCATGAGTCCCTAAGTTTCCCCCCTTCCCAGGCAGTGTCCTGGTTTGGGGGATTATGGAAACTGTTGTCCCCGAGGTATGATTTTCCAAAATGCTTTTCTTGAAAACAGACTTTTCCCCCCTCAGAATGGACACCAAACAGTAGCAAGCATTAGTGAAGTTCTCTCCGTGGAAGGGATGACATTCACAAGTCACCCGGCACCCTATATTTAGCAACCGGGGCAGGGTGGATCACGAAGACTGGACTTAAACACACCAAGGTGGGCCGCTGGTGGCTGGACTACAAGGCCCATCTTCCCTCGCTCCTGGCTGTCCTGGTTGGGGCATCTGGGAATTGTTAGTCCACCATGGTCCACCACCCTCAAGCCTCTGGATTTGGAGAAAAGCCTTTGAGGAGGAAGGTTTCAGTAAAAGAGGAGACGGTTCTCTATCTTTGAATGAAACTCCTCTAAAAAAAAAAAGTGGAAATATTTAAAATATGGGGAGCAAAGGCGCCCTGATCAACAAAGTCAGATACCCTGTTTACCTGCTCAATGGTTTCTTTCGGGTCATAGAAAAAGAACGATCAAGGAAACAAAGCCACCCAGTTCCTTCTTTTGCTGAAGTCAGGCATAAAATCAGATTTACGATCAGTTTGAAATTCAAACTAAACTTTCCAGCGTGGGGCGCCTTGCATGCGTGTCTTTATGGACGCACAAACTCACACGCCTGAGGACATGAACGATGTCCACCGGACACAGCTAAAAACAGAACAGAGCGGACGGTATTGAGCTATCCAAGAAAATTCAGTGCCTTCTGAACTCAAGCGGTCATGAATAAAGAATATTTTGCAACATGGCATATTTTAAAATGAAATAATTAACACCAGTAGGGATGAACACAGGGGATATAACATTAGTCAACGTGTGTACCTCTTCAGTGATTCCATTTTATGCCAGAAAAATAATATATATATATATATTTTAAAAGTCTGTATTATGGAAGTCACAAACATATCAGACTTCAGGAGCAACTAATAAAACTACATTTTCCTATGTTTTCTACAAATCATATATATATCTATATAAAATTATATATGTCTATACATAAACTTATGTATAGGCATATACATTAACATGTACATAAACTTTAAGACATAGGGTACAAAAATAAAGTTTCTGAAACCCAAACCCACAAACTGGCAGACGTTTTTCATTCATTCCCTCTGAAATTGAAGGCATGTTCATTTTCCTGGTTAATTCATCTCTAACTCAAGTCACATCTGTAGGACTTAAAGAACCAACATTTGTCAACCTTTCCCCTAGGATTGAGCACATTTTTAACAACAACAGCAAAATCCTCACATTTAAACATTTGATGCAATAACACCTGATGTGATGGATGAAAAAACAAACATCGGAAACTAAGAGTAAAGATTTGTGGGCATCAGGATGAAGACCTAGAAGGTATTTTGGAAAAAAAAATCAGAGCTTTCGATTTATTACTTGTCCACTGGGACTAAAATTAGATTCAATATTTCTGTCCTTTTTTTCTTTTTTCTTTCTACCAAAGAATCAGCAACAGGACGTCTTCCTGGCACAGTTTCCCTGGAAAAGATGATGGCAAGATTTAAGACTTTAACGCCGGTCCAATCCTCTGTGCTTCCAGCCAAGCGAAATAATAACAACAATGCCGGGCGCATAAACTAGCAAAAATTGAAATTATTTTTCCCGCGGGTGATGCTGCCCCAGTAGATCAAGGCAGATGCTTCTTTGGGAGTAGCACATCAACTACACTGTAAGCGGCCCGATCCCATAAACCCCGACACAGAAGCTAAACCCCATGAAGCTTCTCCTTGCTTAATTTCTTTCCCGAAAGCCAAGGAGAATCCATGCACTGGATGTTAGTCCCGAGTGGAGAAAACCCATCAAATCACAAATAGGTCTTGTTTATTTGGGCTCATTCTGCAATGATGTCCCTTAACCCCAAATTTGACCCCACCATCATTTTCAGCGAGCCGACCTCAGGATCACTAAAACCTAGGAGTTTCTACAGAGAGGTTGCTGATACCGTTTTTTCCGGCTTTATTTTATTCCTGTCCCGATGGCTCTGCTGACCTCTAGCGGCAGAAAATAGCAGAGAGGGGTATTCTTTTGGCATCAAGGTGGCGGTGGCGGGCACCATTTACGTGGGTTTCACCAATCACGGATAAACAAACAAAAAACGTACAGCGTCTTTCCTTTTTTTTAAAGGACAAATCCAATGAACAAAGATATTTGGAATCGGCCTTATATTAACTCAAAACGCAGAGTCTGAAGACAACATTTTTGGGGTGGGTGGGTGGGTGAGGTTCCTCCTCTCACCTGATTCGTTTTGCTATTCCTGAGGTCCAGGGGGATCCGTTTCCAGGTCTCCCTCCCCTTTGCCCTGATCGGGCACTTCTGGTGGATCGGGGACTTCAGGCTGACCCACGATCTGTGGCCGATCAGACACGTCCGTTTCGTTGGAAGCCTCTGGCTGGGCTGGCGTTCCCAGAGGACCAGCTGCATCCGGCAGGTCGGAAAGCTCTGGTGGAAGAGGCGCGTCCGGCTGGTCCATGGCTTCCGGTTCTCCATGGGACCCGGCTAGCATTTCCTCGGCCGCCGGCTCCTGTGCACCCTCCTCTTCCTTGGGAGGCTGGACTACTTCCACTTGGTAGGGGTACAGGAGCACCCCTTGCTGGAAAGATTCCAGCCGCATTTCCGTCACCTGGCGAATTAGGCCTGCGAAGGGGAAGATGATGACGCTGCGTTAAAGCTCACCCCGCAAAGGGCTGGAGAGACTCTATAGGGCCCACCCACCCCAGAAGAGCAAAAAAGGGGCACCCTCTTTCTTGTCTACCCATTTTAAAAAGCCGAGTCTTCCTTTAGCATCTTGGAAAGCATCTTAAAGGCATCGGGAGAGCTCAGGAAAGAGGCACACGGATCCACCCACCGATGGATTCCAAGCAGACAAGAAGCAACAACAGATCATTTAAAAAAGAAAGAAAAGCAAAATGGGGCTTAAAATATATATGATTTAGCTCACTGTCGGCTATTGTTCTCCCGAGCACGCGCTTCTCCATGGTTTCTTCAACCTTGTCCATCATCCACGGAACGAAGCCTGACTCAATGTCTGTGCAAGACAAGAATGGGTATCGTTACTGGTATTATTCGTGGCCAGAGTATCGTGACTGGTATTATTCGTGGCCAGGGGGTTGTTGTTATAGCTTGGGAAGCCTTGTTTTCAGTCCCCACCCCACTGAATCTTGAACCTCATCCTAGGACGGGTCCGTGCAAGGATACAGGAAGGAATAAGATGAGCCTCAAGCTCATCGTGGGATAAACACAGAAAAAATAATAACTGAAATGGAGGAGCTGAAAACAAACTTCTGATCTGAGATGTTGCAAGGGAAGAGCCACCACACATGCACACCCGCACCTCTTTCCACGGGATCGTAGAAATACCCGCTGTCTCGGAGGCTCCCGAAGACGGAGGGGAGCAGATCGGAGAGGTAGCGCTGAGCGAAAGCCCGCGCGGCTATTTTTTCCGATGTTTCCTTCTCCTTCTGCAGGGCTTGCATTTGCTGCTTCTTGCGACGTTCCTGCCCAAGAAAGCCGGACTTTTAAAAACGTCTCCGGATTTATTCGGTGCACCGCCACCCCTGCAAAGGGAGCCCTGGTTCTTTCCGGCACCCGCAGGAAATTCAAAACTTCAGATACGGGCTTATACGGTGGCCTTTTTCCCTTTCACTCCCCCAACCTTCTAACCCTAAAGCGCCCCATACTTTCTCCTCTCTGTGCCGTCTCTCCTGTTCCTCAAGGCGCTGGACCTCAGCGAGTTCGGCCAGGCGCAGCTCCTGGTAGGCGTACTGGTGGGCTCGCAGATTGGCCAGCTCCTCTTCCTCCATCACCTCCAGCAGGGCCTGCTCGATGGTCTTCCCCACCAGAACCTCCAGCATCGGCCGGACTTCGAGGTCAAAATCGAAAAGCTGGGGGGGATTCGAAGGGGAAGAGAAACCGGGCTGAAATCAGAACTCGGAAAGCTACTTTGATTTGAAAAAAAAGCAATGAATTTCTGTTACTCGTCCGAGTGCTCTAGAAGTCATCGATCCATCCATTCAGTCAATCAATCAATCTATCGATCAACCTATCCATGGATCTGTCTGTACCTCTCCTTCCCATATTTGAGTAGCCACATCCCTCCCGGTCTTGGCGGGGACAAAGAGCGGAGTGGCCGGCCGGTCCAGGAAGGCGTCCGTTTGGCACTCCACGTCCACCTCAATGATGCGGTCCGCAAGTTCTTCCAGGTACAGCTCTGAAACGACACCCAAGGGGGCCCCCCGTTTTTACCTTCTGGGGGTCCTCAGTACGGAAATCTGATTATTATCAACGAGGAACCTTCAGGGCCCGGCAGACGTGAGAACCTTTCAGGACCTTCAAAACCCTGAAATCTGACCCTCTTTTTTTTTTGGACTACAAACCCCAGAATCCCTACTCAGCATGGCCCCATAGTGTATTTCCCCCCCCCAAAAAATGATTTATTTTCCAAGTGCTGTTGGGCTCTCTCTATAGGTTCCCCCCTCCTCTGTCCTGCTCGTACAAAGGCCAGCAACTCTCTCGGTTTCGTTCTCCGTCGCCTGAATCGGCAATCCAAACGAGAACCGAGCCACTGCATCGAGGAGACGGATGTAAATCTTGACACCCCCGTTCAGCCCTTCAGGCCGGTGGGGCCACTCTGCATGGGAGGACCGCCTGGATGGAGAGCTTCGGAGGGTCCCTTCTGGATCCAGTGCGGATGCAGCAGGTTGTCTGCGGTCCCTTCGGTGGTTGCCGAAGCTCTCCCCGGCACGCTCACCTGTTTGTACGTCAACATGCCGCCTGCCCTCCAAGGGGTCGGGGGTCCGGGTCCGGAGCTGCTCATTGGCCCGCTTCTGGGCGAGGGCTTTGCGTTGGGCTTCCCTCTGTCTTTGCAACTCGAGGGGGTCCGGTTCGCTACTCTGGAAAAACGGGGGGAAAAGAAGCCCCTCAAAATATTTCCTGGCTTGCCGGTTCTGGAGGCCACCCCAGACGTCCAAGCGGCGACACACAACACTCCTAACCCGGACAGGAAAAGGAAGTGCTTGGGAAATATGAAAAAGTCAACAAGTGCATGGGAAGGAATTTTGGGTCCAATAATCTGATTTTTCAAAATAATCTATTGATGGAATTTCCCCAAGCTATGGGTAAACTCCTGGGGAGGAAGGAGACCTGCGTTGTGTAGGGATTCCACGTGATCCACTAAAAGACGGGGGTCACGGTACAAGGGGGCACATGCTCCAAATCTGGGGCTCCCCAGAAACCCCCCCATCCGTTCCAGGTGGCCACGTGAGACAGAGTGCACCGGGCACGTGGATGTTTAATTCTTTTCTGTTTCCTAGGAAGTCCCAGCTTTTCTTGTTTCCACTTTCCCACCCTCCTGGTCCCACACCGGTGAATTTTGCCCTACGTCCTTTTGGATTTAGTCCCACGAAGGCTTGGCCCGTCTCCTCCATGGAGAGACCCGTGGGTTCGTTCCTCAGAGAGCCATCGCACCTACCCACGGTAAAATGTGGAGGGCGTAGGTGTTCCCACGGACCACGCGTCTCTCGTACATGAGGTTTGCATAGCGCACGGGCTCCTCCTCCCTGGAAATTAAGGGTGGGTAGAGAGAGGAGAGGGGGAAAGAAATCAGGATTAAAAATTAGTATTTGCTTCTCTGCCTGAGACTGATTAGCCTTCCATCGCTGCAGAGGCGTCGTGACCGCCAAGTCCCATGAAAGCTGATCGGTCGCTTGCATTTTATCCTGAAAGAAACAGGGATGTATAAATAACCCCTTAGGACTTGGGAATCCTTCCAGCGGCCCAGATCTGGGTGCCGTCGTGTCCATGGCTGGGAGGCTGATGGGATTTGTAGTCCCCCATTTGTAGTAGGATTTTTTGGGGTTTTTTAGTCTTCCTTTCTCAATAAGAGGCACTTTCTCGGAGGAGGATCCCTGCAGGTTGGGAACCGCTCGGCCCCAAGAAGGACTACTCACAGCTCGTTGGGCTCCAAAGAGGTCCGGTACCTCCGCCGGGCTGGGACCGCCCGAGGCCGGCTGCAGTAGGAGTAAGTGGCCGAAGGTCCGGTGGCCTCCTCTTGGGCCACCAGCACCGAGGCGGAGGCCATGCCAAGGAGCCGAGCCTTCCCAGGAGAGAAAAAAAGGGCCCTGCAGAGAACAATTCTCCCTTGGCAACCGTTGCCAGGCAACCTGGAGCCGGTGCCCGGGCGACGGTTGCCAGGGTAGACCAATGCCCGGGCCTGTCCTTCCAGCTGAACCTGGAAAACAAGAAGACTGGAATGGTTTCTCCTGTTCTCCGAGCAAAGGGAAGGCCGCTGGGGCCAAAGTTTACTCGGGGAGTCAGCCCGAAAAAAGGGTGTGTGTGTGTGTTTTTTTATTTGGGGGGGGGGGGCTTTTAAATTTAAATGCATAGGAAAAAAAAATAACAACCACCCTGGGAACTGTTTTGCATCAAGACGCTCCCTGTGGCACCCCTGCCAGGGTGCAAACAACAAAACAAAACAAAAAACTGCCCTCCATCCTCTGTTTCAGAGCAACGTAGGTTTCTAGTCCTCATGGAGGGACTGGGGGAAAAAGGGGGGGGCGCTTTGAATAAATAAATTTATTTATTTATATTTGTTGTTTAGTCGTGAAGTCGTGTCCGACTCTTCGTGATCCCATGGACCAGAGCACGCCAGGCCCTCCTGTCTTCCACGGCCTCCCGGAGTTGGGTCAAATTCATGTTGGTCGCTTCGATGACCCTGTCCAGCCATCTCGTCCTCCGTCGTCCCCTTCTCCTCTTGCCCTCACTCTTTCCCAACATCAGGGTCTTTTCCAGGGAGTCTTCTCTTCTCATGAGATGGCCAAAGTATTGGAGCCTCCGCTTCAGGATCTGTCCTTCCAGTGAGCACTCAGGGTTGATTTCCTTCAGAACGGAGAGGTTTGATCTCCTTGCAGTCCAGGGGACTCTCAAGAGTCTCCTCCAGCACCACAATTCAAAAGCATCCATTCTTCGGCGGTCAGCCTTCTTTAGGGTCCAGCTTTTAGCCTTTTGTTTCTGTCCATGGGGTTTTCTTGGCAAAGATCCTGGAGTGGCTTGCCAGTTCCTGCTCCAGGTGGATCGCGTTGAGTCCGAACTCTCCACTATGACCTGTCCGTCTTGGGTGTCCCTGCACGGCATAGCCCATAGCTTCTCTGAATTATTCAAGCCCCTTCGCCACGACAAGGCAGCAATCCGTGAAGGGTATATTTATTTATTTATAACCAGGGGTTACTCTGAGTGTTTTGAAACATGGAAGAGATCAAATATTGTCCGTTGAAGGATGGGTCGTTTTAAGGAGAAAGGCAAGAGAAAAAAAAATATTTGAAACAGACAAACAAACAAACCAAGAAGGTCAGAGAATAATATTTCAAACAAGCAAGCAAGCAAGCCGACAAAACAGGTTTGAGGATGCCGGCTGCCAATGGGTGAGTGTGAGGGGCCACAAATGGCCTCCGAACCCCACAAAAGTTGGGGGGGGGGTTCAGGCAGGACCCATGCCACCCATAACTGAACCTAGGATGTTCTGCTGCTAGAGCGATCAAGAACAGATCCTGCCTCTCCTCTGTAGGACAGCCGTTCCCGGATTTGCAAAGTGTCCTGTCTCCCTTTAAGTCTTCTTTTCTCAAGGCTGAACAGGCCCACCCGGTTCTTTCTGTCTTTCCTCCTTATAGGGCTTGGTTTCCAGCCCCCTCATCATCCTGGTGGCCCTCCTCTGAACTTGTTCCAATTGGCCGGCGTCCTTCTTGAAGTGCGGTGTCCGGAACTGGAACCCAGGACTCCAGAGGTGGTCTAACCAGTGCCAAACAGAGGGAAGCTAGTACCTCGCGGGATTTGGAGACTAGACTTCTGTTAATGCACCCTAAAACAGCATGGGTCTTTTTTTGCAGCCACCTATTCAAAAGCCCTAGCCCAAAGTCAGATGTTGGCCTCCTACAGGAGTAGACCCACCGAAACCCATGGGTCTTACATGGGCAGAGTGGCGGCCAAATCCTATTTATTCCAACAGGGCCCACATTCATCGGGATCGGGGCCCCTTCTCCTTGATGCCTGGCAGGCAAAAAATGGAGTGGGGTAGCCACTGCCTTCTGGATATTCGAGGGACCCCTCGCGAGGGAAAAATGTGTGCCGGTGCGAGTGCGCGCATGCACGGGGCGACACGGAAGAAAAGCAGGACGGATCGTTCCAAACGGATGGGGTGTTTTTGTAAAAGGATGCTATCGGTGCATACAATCGGTATATCCTTCCTCCAGACGCTTCCTGGGCCGGATGCTTTCAGCGGCTGCGCTTACACATCTCTCTCTCATTAAATAAAAAATAAAAATGAACAGCTCTGGATAGCTCCCACCCACACATCCCATCGCTCCCCCGCCCCCCCCCCCTTCGTCACTGGTACACAAAAGCCAAGCAATTAAACGGTCTTAAGTGGGTTTAAGCTTCAGACCGCTTGCAGCCAGCAGCAGCATCAGAAAATAGAAAGCATCAAGAGCAGAGCCACCGTGCATGGAAGCCATGCAAGACTAGAAGGATGGAGACGTAGCGAAGCATCCTTTTATTCCAAGGGAGGGGGGGAGAAAAAACAAGGTGTGTGTTGAGTGACAGTGGGGTGGGGGGAGAGAGAAGAAGAAAGCAGCGTTTTCCGATGAAGGCGCATGCAGCAGCCGGAGCCCGGCGTTGACAGATCGGTGGAAGAGCCAAGAACGAGGGATGCATCTCTCTCGGACTGCAACAGAAACCTCTGAGTAAAGGCACACGGATGCAGTAGGTATGGGGCACGGACAGGGATCATGGCGCGGCTGGGGGTGGCGGTCCCCTGCGTTATGCCGGCACGGCTGGGAGGGAAGGCGGCAGGATTAGCCGCGGCCGACGTGTGGGCCCGGGATTTCGGGATACCTGGGTGGGGATGGGGGAAGGATTCCGGCAGGCACGGATGGTGGGGAAAGCGTTAGGGATTCCCGGCAAAAGCCACAGAAGCCGGAGGCTTGGGAGGAACGTGAGCACCGAGAGGGAAGAAGACATCACGGTTGTCTTCTTGCCGGAGGGAGCGCTAAAGCTTCAAGCTCTCGGGATGGATCGGTGCAAACGGAAGCCGGCATCTTGGTTTTCATGCGGCAAGACAGAGAAAGAAGGCGCACGCCTGGTGCCTCCGGCATGGGGTGGTTTTTAAAGAAATCTCGGTGTGCCGTGGGGCTGTGTTCCTGCAGCTCCGCCACACGAGGAGGTGGCCCCTGGTTGAGCATTCGGGCAGCATCTTCCTTCCACCGCTGAGTCACACACCCCACGGCCGTCGAGCCCCACCGCTTTGCCTAGGAGGGCGGGCGACCGTGGGTCACCCAGCAGGCGTTTGTTCCTGCCTCAGGTGGAGATGCGAGGGGGTCCCGTGGAGCTAAGGCCCTTCCCTTTCAAAAGACAAAAGCAAGGTTCCAGTCCTCAAGGTTCAGAATCAGGGGCTGCTTTGAGGAGCGCCAGAAGCTGCTTTCCCATCCAATCAAGTCCTTTGGCGGTTGGGGCCCAGGATCGTCTACAATTTAGCGCAGGTGCCAGGTTGGAAAACCCCATTTCTCTAAGATTTGGGGGGCCAAACCCTGAGATCCTTAGGATGTCAAATAAGCAGAAAACCTTTCTGATGTGGGAGCTTTTTTAGCCCTAATTGCAAAATAGTAGGTAGGGGAGAGATTAACTGTTCAACTCTACAATGTGTCGGAAGGCGTGAATGCCCATCGGCGGCGTCAAGTTTCAACCCTTTAACGTCTGTGGGTTTTTCTTCCCACATCGATGACTCCCTTTTTCTCTTACAGACCGACCCCAAGGGCGACTTAAGCTTCCTGCCGGTCCCTTCCACGCAACGCTATGGGTACCACGGAAGCCACCCTGCGGATGGAGAACGTGGACGTGAAGGAGGAATGGCAGGACGAAGACTTCCCCAGGTGGGTCCCCAAGAAGCACATGAGGGGGGATTCTGGGGGTTGTAGTCCACCTAAGCTTCCCCACTACCCCAAATCCTATAATAAAAGTACTACCCTAATGAAGATCTTGGGGGGGGGGGAAGCAAATTGCATCTCATTCCATCTTAATGGCTGGGAGCTGGGTCCCCTGACACGGGAAGGAGGGACTCCGGCCCCACTGTGTTGTTGTTGTTTTTAGCATGTCCTTAAAAATACTGCAAGTCTCTGGTCCTCATGGTTGTGCATGCAGGGCTGGTTCGAAACAGGGCCATGGGAAGTCCCCTAGTCCCTCGGCTGGACTTCCGGACCCTCTTGCTCCACCAGGCCTGACCAAAATGAAGTTCCTTAGGGTTTCTACCTGGAGAGGATGCTTCGGATCAAACAGGGGTCCCATTCAGCCTGTACCGAGGAGTGCGAGGCCCTCCTTGGCTGGCGGGGGAGTGAAAGACAAGAGCGCTTCAGAGTCTTCTCTGCAGATGTGGCTTTCATAGACTCCTCGGCTCACGATCCGGCGGAGAGGAAGACGCGCCAGGGTTTTTCCTCGGACGGGTCCGTCTGCTCCGGCGCCCCTTCGCTCCAGCAGCTGGGGCCGAGACAGGGACGGCCATTGTGTTAGGGACACAGAAGCAGCCTTGTGGGACCTCTCCATCGGGAAGTCTACCGCGGGGCGGAGAATCACCGGCCGGGTCCGCGTTCGGCACGAGCTGGCAACGGCCTCCGACGCGGCTCCCGAACCAAAAAAGCACCTGCCTGGTTTCCATTCTGCTCTCTAAAAATGTCTATGCTGTTTTTCCGTCCCGAGGCTGGCCGTGCGGAGACTCACGATCAACACATCCCTCCTTCTTCGAAACCGCAGGCAATGGCAGAGAGAAATAACCAGCCCTGGAAAACGTGAATGAAAGCAGCAAAAAAAACCCAACCATGTTTATCCCAGTATATAGACTTTATTTTCTCAACCGGTTTTGGAAAAGATTTGTCCTCGGGCGCGGCGAGTCCCTCGAGCCGTGGTTTCTCTGTGCCTCGGTGTTCCCAAGCTGTAAAATGGGTCTCACGGTTTGATTTCTTTTTCCTTCGCACTTATGCGGGGATCGCCTCTCTGCTTCGCCCCCACGGAGGTACTCGATCCTCGTGCAGCTAATGGTTGCTTTTTCATGTCTAGCCTTTTTCTGTCGCCTCCGGATGCGAGGCGAGAGGCTTCCACGCCTAAGTTGGCTAGCTTTCGACCTGCAATGCCATTTCACGGGATTCCCCTCTCTGCAATCAGACCTGGAAAAAATTAAAGTCTCCTCTGCAATTAGTAAGTCGGATCCAGGACGGAGAAGTGGGTCATGTTTATAGTCGATTACGAACCCCGGTTTTCGGGCACGACCTCTCAAGAGGCATTGTGTACAACCGTTTGCCGACGCCCCTTCCTGAAGAAGACCGGCGGACCTCCAAAATCTGAACTGCGAACCTGGCTCCCTGGGGCCTGTCGCTTCGGGATCAAGACCGAACCCATCTGCTTGAAATTATGATTCCTTTGAGGAAATAAACTGTGATTAAATTGGCAGACTGCCTCTGGGGCTGGGATGTTATGTAAGCGCACAGAAGGGCTCTCTCTGTCTCTCTCTCTTTTTAAAGAGCACCATTCCTTTTAAAACGAAGCAAAAAAACAAGTGTGTTGTGTAAATATCTCCAAAATAGAGAGAGAGTACAGCGTATATTAATCTGTCCAAATTTCTGGCACAGAGGGAGAGAGCGAGAGAGCGAGCCGGGTATTATTTCTTTATTTATTGTCTTTCTGCAAAACAAAGAAAGAGATTAACCCCCCCCCCTCTCCAAAACCCAGGAAATATTGAATTTCTGCCCCTGGCCCAGCTGCAGAGAGAGGCGACGGAAGCTGTTAAAGCCAAGAATATATAAGAATATATGTGTATATATATATGGGAAGAAAGGTTAAGTCTCCGGCTCACTAGGGACCCATCGCAGCCGCTTTTGATGCTGTCGTCCCCAGAGCCAGGCAAGGATGCTCATAGGCTGGGATGCAGGGAGCATGCTCAGTGCGCTCTCCTCTGCAAGAGGAACCAAGCGGATACGGTAGAGCTGAAAGCCATCATATGATCGGGAGATTATAGTCTCCAAAATGGTGCCACATGATCTGCCGGATTGATTCAGAAAAAAAAAAACTCCAGGGGGAAAAGAAAAAAAAAAAGGAACGGAAAAAGGAGAAGAGGAACGTGCTGCTGTGATTTTTCGGTGCCCGTAAACGAAACCGAACTTCCAGGAAGGAAACTAATGAAGGTTTGAACCCAGAAAAAGATTAGAGGGGTTTTGATGCTTGAAGCCTCTCTCTCTCTTTATTAAATTTCTAGAAGGTAAGGAAAGGGCCCTTCTTTTCTCTGAGTTATTCTCCCTTTTTAAAATATCCCCTTTGCTCCGCAAAACGCTGACCATCGCTGCTAAACCCACACCTAACTAGGATGCATTTCTTGATCATCCCATCCTAGGTGGGATTTGGCTGCTAAAAATTTAGAGGTCATGCCACCCGCTAGCCCAAAACATCTTTGACCCCATACATCGTAGGAGTTTTCTGGTAGGAAATGGCCCGGTCTTCAAACCTGACCTGTCTTTGAATGAACCAAGTGCGTTTCATAATAGACGACCACAGAAAGGGAGAAGGGTATTATCCTCTAATCCAGGGAATTATTTTACGGCAGCTGCTTTTTTATTTCTGCGATGCCCAGCCAAGAAGAGAGAGATGATGGACGTCACCCGCCATAACCTACAGACTTTTACCCAGGCTGGGGGTTTGACCCCTTCGGAGTTTGGTTTGATGATTGTACTTGGCTTCGGCTTCAGGAAATGTTTTTGAAGAGATTCCTCCAGAGGAGAAAGACGAGACACATTTTGACTGGGCTTTTCTTGAATGCAATGATAAATAAAGTTTATCAGCATTGGGGGGGGGGGGAGGAACTCTATAGGGCTCGTACACCTGATAACATATGAATTCTGTTTTTAAAACAAAGAATTGGGAAGGATTTATTAGAAAGGATGTGTAAATTTCTGTCTCTCTCTCTCTACAATCTCTAGGCCTCTCCCAGAAGAAGCTGGAATGGATGCTTTAGGAAGCCGAAATGACACCATGGGTGAGTAATATATTAAAGACATGCATTTTTTAAGCAATACATGGTGCTTTACTCCTGCACGTGTCGTATTTATTTATATTTATACCGGGGAGGGTGCAGCTGCTTGCCAAAATTTGTACATAAGACAGTGCTTCTCCGTTCAGCATCTGGAGCACTGACACATCTCAGGAGCCATCCGACAGAAATGTATGTATTTATTCCGTTTTTACCCTGCCTGATTAGTGCAAAGCAGGGCAGTTAATGAACAAACTAACTAAATATGATTTGTATAGCAAGTAGGAAGAAAGATTGAAAGGAGACGGAGGGGAGATAGGGTAAAACTTTTCAAAGACTTGGAAGGTCATCCTACAGAAGGGGACAGGATCTGTCCTCAGTCCTCCCAAAGTGCAGGATACGTCATCATGGGCTCAAGTGACAGGATGCCAAATTTTGACTGAATATCAGGAAAAAACTTAATGGTTAGAGCAGTACGATAACGGGACCCATGACCTCAGGAGGCGATGAGCGCTCCAACGCTGGAGGCATTATTGGACCACCCTCTCTCCAATATGCTTGGATTTAGATTCCTGCCTTGAGCAGGGGTTGGACTTGATGGTCTTAGAGACCCCCCTTTCCAACTCATTTATTCTCTGATTCTGTGATAAAAGTAAAAAAAACAGACAAAAAAATAAAACAAGTCCACGCCACAGCATAAAACCGACAACAAATGCTCTGTGAAAGTTTCCTGTGCAAACGTTTTCTGAAACGACTTGGTTTTTTTTTCCCCCTTTCTCCTTCTCTCCCCCAACCCAAAAAACCCACAGCTCCTCCGAACACGTTAAATTTTAGCAACGGGGCCCATCACAAGCGGAAGACGCTGGTAGCCCCCGAAATCAACATCTCCTTGGATCAGAGCGAGGGTTCGCTGCTCTCTGACGATTTCCTGGACACCCCGGATGATCTGGACATCAACGTGGATGACATAGAGACGCCGGACGAAACGGATTCCCTTGAGTTTCTGGGCAACGGCAATGAACTGGAGTGGGAAGGTAACTAGAGGAAGGGAGAATAACCCTCCCCGGGGGACCTCTTTTGACCTAAGGACCAAATTTCGGAGATGTTCCCAGACCCTTCCTGCTGGTATCTCAGACTACTTTGGTGATGCCAGACACTCATGTTCTCCTAATCCTCAGATGACACCCCTGTGGCCACCGCCAAAAACATGCCCGGAGACAGTGCGGACTTATTCGGAGACGGAGCCACGGAAGACGGGAGCGCCACCAACGGCCGCCTGTGGAGGACAGTCATCATCGGGGAACAGGAGCACCGGATCGACCTCCAGATGATCAAGCCGTACATGAAAGTGGTGACGCACGGAGGTTGGAGAACAAGGGGGGGAAAAGATTAGGTTATCCTTAACCGCCGAACAGGGGTTGTGTATGTTGATGCTGAGCGGGCTGCCTCTTATTTTAGGGCAAAGCAAGAGGGACGGCAACAACTCGGAAGTAGGAAGGAAGAAGAGCTAGGAATAACAGTCTATATCTCAATAAGCAGATAGCTAGAAATGCCGGAGGGAAAGCAAATAAACCAACAAAAATATCTAGGCATCTCCGTAATGTTCAGTGGCTAATTCTACCTTCCGGCTGACACCGTGTCTCTTTTTCTCTCTCAGGTTATTACGGGGAAGGGCTCAATGCCATCATTGTGTTTGCTGCTTGCTATCTACCTGACAGCAGCTTGCCCGACTACCACTACATCATGGAGAACCTCTTCCTGTGAGTAACATTTCCCATCCTCCACAGAGAAAGCTCTGTCTGCCTCATCCCGTACGAGTCCACCTCATGCCGTCTGCAGAATCCATGTCAAGAAGAGACCATTTCTTATTGTCGTTGGGCTTTCCAAAAGCATCTCCTCGTCCTCAGGATTGTAAAAAGCCGGATTTAAGGGGTGTGAGAGGATTTAAAGGATGTGCGCAAATCAGAATTTGTCTCCTCCCCAGGGTTGAGCAATTCAAGCAATCTGGTCCCTGTACCTTCTCAGGCAGAAGCAAACCAATTAGGGATGTGGACAGATGTGTTAATTTTGCTTCGTTTGCATGATTATACCAGTCCACAGGGTTTTTGCTCCTTTTTGTTAGGTGCTGAATATACACTGCTTGGGTTGCAGGAGGTGTTAAAACAAAATTAATGTGGGTTCTTTCCTTATGATACAGCATTATCTGCTGGTAAGAAATCCATTGATCCAGCATAAAGAAGAATTAATTTTCAGATGACCCACCCAGTATCCACCAAAGCGCAGAGAGGCTAGAGCAGTTTTCTTTAACATGGCATCATTGGGGATGATTGTAGCTGTAGTCTTATACGTTTGAATAGCCGTGCAATTAAAACCGTGCAATTTAAATGTATGTTACGCTTGGAGAGCGGTGGGGCTGCTTCAGAAGCAGCATCTACACACTGTTGATACAAAAGGATATATTTGGCTCTTGAAAGTCAAAAGCAAGAAAAAGATGATTCTGTAACTGCCAGCTTTCTGAACAGCACCAACTGGCTAGCGCCAGGGACGTCATTGTCACCATCCCGAACCTGAGATCGGTTTTCCAACCTTTTATGTATTTCTCTTTTTCTTCTCTCAGTCTCTCCGTTCCTGCTAACTGAAGTCATCAGTTAGGCCTGCCCCCCAAAAAAACATAAGTCCTTTTAATGCCATTATATTTTTAGCATTTCTTCTTAGCCACAGGGTCAGCAAGTAAGTCAGCCTCTTAGGGTGTGAAAACTGTGTATTAAAAAAGCTATATAACTTCGATTATTTTCCTCACCTCTTAGACTTCCATTTTTTCTCCAAATAGGTATGTAATTAGTAGCCTGGAGCTGCTTGTGGCTGAGGACTACATGATTGTGTACCTGAACGGGGCCACCCCCCGTCGGAGAATGCCCGGCATTGGCTGGCTGAAAAAATGCTATCAAATGATCGACAGAAGGTGATACACCCATTTAATTCTTATAACGAGCAATCACGTTTTGGCAGCCTCCAAAGTCACTGTACAAATAAGCAAGCGCCAATTTTATGATTATTTTAAAGCTGACAAAATGAAAAGAGGAAACAGTCATTTTGAAGTAGATTGTAAACCATTTAATATTTTATAACCGTTGTTTTCGTTGGTTTTTTTCCTGCGTTATATCGTAATGAACATGGCAGGGATCGGCAATTGTAAAAAGCAAGATAAATTTCCTGTTTTAAATCTTATTGAAAGGACCGGTGTGTGTGTGTGTGTGTGTGTTTTAAATATTGCTTCTGCCACAAACGGCCTTAGTCTACTCTTGCGGTCTCACCCCCTCGGCTTTTCCTACAGATTACGGAAAAACCTGAAAGCCCTGATTATTGTCCACCCTTCCTGGTTCATCCGGACCGTGCTGGCCATCTCGCGACCATTCATCAGGTATGTGGTTTTATTCACGGATGTATATCTCCTCACATCATAAAGGTTAAGGGTCACCTAATCAACCCGATTCCTGTTTTCCTATAGTTTTATGGTGTGTAAAATTAGACTTGAAGTGCTTTCTATGTACGCTCATATATGCCCCACTGCTCTTCACTATTTCTAAAATAAAAGGTTATAGGATTACAGTAATTGTAATCTCTTGAACGTCATGCTAATGACCCAGAAGTTGTTTTGAACAAAAGTCAAAAATATGTCAGTTACGGGTGAACTTTCTTTCTCTCTTAGTGTGAAATTCATCAGCAAGATCCAGTATGTCCACACCTTGGAAGAATTAGCACATAATATCCCCATGGAGCATGTGCAGATCCCCGACTGTATCCTACAGTAAGTATTGTATATCTGGCCTCTCACAACACCTGAGGTCACTTCTGTTTCCTGCAATTGTTTCTGCCTTCCCGATCATAATCTTCCTCCCCAACAACCTCGATACCCTCCTTGCTGCAAAGAAAATAAATGCTGCATCCGTTGAAGCTATAGAATCGGACTAGGTGATACACGTAGACTGTATCTAGAAGTGGTGCTCCCCAAAGTGGTGGGAAAATGTCTGTTTGTCTTAGCAGAGGCTTTTCTCACTTCAGTTAGTCATTAAAAAATAAAACACAGGCTTCTGCGAGCAAATGGTTCCTGCTGCAGTGTTTCTTTGCTGATTACTGCTTTATTTTGTTTTAGATATGAAGAGGAGAGGATCAGAGCAAGAAAAGAAAGGTATGATTGCTTTACCGGGCATGGTAGAAAGGAAGGATGCAAGAATATATCCACAGCTTGAGTGCTAGGGGGATTCTGGGAGTTGTAGTCCAAAAGAAGAGCCATTTTTACAAGTTCTCTTCTTATTGTCGTGGAAGCATTGTGCTTTCATGTTGCTACTTCAGAAGATGGAGTGTTTCAAAGTTAGGTTTTTCCTTACAGGGCAGAAGAGAAACAGGACGTGGCTGAAAGAGAAAGGTAAACCTTCCACTGTTTTATTATGATGGGGCTCGTATCAAAAAGGCAGATATTTTAAAGGGGGGAAAAATTGGTTCGATGGCGGGCAATCACTGTTAATGAATTGTGGGTATTTTCTAACCCAGCTTTTTAAATAACTGGCTGGTTTTGGGTACTTCAGCTGGAGTTGACTAGGGGGCTATACGTTGCTCAACCTCGGGCACCCTCATATTTTGATCCAAGCCTGATTTTAATCCACAAATATATTGCATAAACTTGTTTACCATTTAATCTAATTTTCCAAAACAGGCCTCCTGCACCGCCAGCTGAGGAGCAGGAAACAAGGTCTGGATTTTCTTAAGTTTCTTAAAAAATCACATTCAGAATCGTAACGCTGGAGTTGCAGAGATGGAAGGCCGGGGGTGGTGGTTTGGTGTTGTTGCCGTGCCTTAAGAGCAAATGCAGTTGTAGGTTTTTGAACCTGGAAACATCTTGGTCCATGCAAACGTTAAGTGGCCTTAAGAAAATTATCCCATACGGTGGGAGAGAAGGGCTACTGGGCAAAGATGATTAGGCTTGCTCCTTGACGTCAGAGACATGACAGTCCTCTTTCCACTCCTAAAATACTAGTGTTTGTCAGTTGAATCTGCAGTCTTCAGATGTCGACTGAAGCCTTCTTCCTTTCTTCCCTTCCTCCTAGCATGTCATGAACCAAGAGACGCATGGATCGAACGGGGGGACTCCGTCCAATGCATTGCCACCCGCTACTGTAAATGACCTTCCTGGTGTTCAGACCTTCTGTGACCATCTCATCCTCAGCCCCACCAGAACGACACCGAGATCGCCTCTCCATCTCCAGGCGAGATCCCGAACGCCAGCTTTGATGTCCGTAGCCATTTCCAGGAAAAGGCACCGAGCCCCTCAATGATCTCCGAGAGAGAAAGAGAGAGAGCGATGGCTTGGTGCAAAGAGACGGACGATACAAGGGATGTTACAGCCTCCAGCCTGAATAGGAATGAAGACCTGGTTTTTGTACGCTCTTCCTTGAGTTGCTGCAGGACAGCGTAAACCACCTTTGGAAGCATGTCTCCATTCTTTCTTAATTTCTGTCACTTTGTTAATTTGCGGAGAGAAGAAAACCTGCAAAAAACAACCCCCGGATAAGGTTTCCGGGCATCCCTTCCAGCAGATATGGAGTGTCTACCGACTTTTCACCTCGTCGTTCCCATAAGGACATCCTTGGTGATCCATTTGTACATGGAGCTCAAAGCGAAATAAAGAGTGTACAAGATTTTGCTACATCTTTCCCTTCTGGTGGGTCTTCTCTTCAGATCACAAATACCCAGATTGCAGAAATATCCTGGCGTTTCATGCACAAGTAAGCACGTGGTACCAATATACTAAAGGAAGGGAGGACACTCACGTGGCTTAGGTGTGGAGGTTTTTTTTATTTTGGTGGCATTGGACAATCACTCCCGATTTGTACCTCCAAACATATGATACAAGCTGCTAATGTATTAAGACTGCCCATCTCTCTCCTTCAGCAATCAAAAAAGAAGAGGGAGAAAAATTAGAAGGGAACTTTATGCCGACTCAAGAACGCTGCTGGAAAAGATACCTATTTACAATCCGCGTTTTCTTCTAGCGTAATGAAGATTAGATCCTATTGGAAATTTGTCCTATTAGAAAGAAACTGATTTCACAATCATGACATCCCTCTAAGAAGGAGCTGCACAATTAAATTTCCATCCACCTAGGTCTGAGAGGCCTGGAAGTCCAACAACCCAGTGGCTTCTGACTTTATATTTTGCAAATAAATGCATATTAAATCCCACAAGAGGGCACTACAAGCAATATTGTATTTGCAGCTGAGGGGTTCTGTGCATCTCCCAAGATGTCAGCAGCATAAAAAGAAGTGGCTTCTCTTTCTTTCCATCATTTTGCGTTTGGGTTCCTTCAAATGTTAAACCAGTCTCCAAAGAAGGAAGCGAACACATGCACGGTGCAAAATCGGTGGCTTTCTGGACCATGCACGTGCAGAGAACAGTTGTAACAATGTATTCTCGAAAGTTTTCACAATGGTTGTTGTGGGTTTTCCGGGCTCTTTGGCCGTGTTCTGAAGGTTGTTCTTCCTAACGTTTCGCCAGTCTCTGTGGCCGGCATCTTCAGAGGACAAGTGCCTCTGAAGGGGTGCCTCCCATCCTCTGAAGATGCCGGCCACAGAGACTGGCGAAACGTTAGGAAGAACAACCTTCAGAACATGGCCAAAGAGCCCGAAAAACCCACAACAACCAACAGTTGTAACCTTATTAAGCTGCAAAGCAAAATGTTTTTAAAACTTAAAGATTTAAAAAATGCTTTCGGGGACAGTCTCCTTCAGATGGCTAAAGTGGAGCAACGTATATGATTCTGGGACATTTTCGTCTAATCATCGCGTGCCAACATGCCAGCACAGGAAGCAGACTCTGGAAGCTGGGATTGATCATTTTTCAGGCTTTATTGGATATATTTCATTATCTGCTAGAACTGTGCGATCCTCTAACTGGAGCCAGGTACAAAACCGTGGCGGAAGAAGGTGGATATAAGATTTTTTTTTTTTTACCCCAAAAACCCATTGGGCAGATGGCAGAGAATTCGTGATGGTTTCTATTATTCAGACCATCTGGGAGCTGCTGAATTGCGCTGGCCTTCTATAAATCACCCAGAAATTTAACGGGAGATCCCTGTCAGCCCTCTCTGCCCTGAGGTGATGGGATTATATATATACTGGATACATATATGATAGAAATAGTTGCAGAGAAAACTAGCAGTTTGGACATGAAAGAGTAACTGCATGATTTTAAAAAGCATTTAAAGGAACGTCTGAAGGCATTTACTACGGGGTTAGAGCGTTGCTCCACCGAATCCGGTATTGGACTCTCCCTTGCAAGAACTAGTTCTCTGGGGCGTCATGGGGCAGAGATGGAGCTGAGGGTCCTTTTGCAGCTCTGCCCTCCAGGATCTGCGGAACAGGAGATGTTGGGATTATTAACCAGTACTGAAGTATAAAACTTGTGCTTTGCTGCACAGCTGCATCCAACTCATTTGGACTCCCGTGTTTGTAAAAACCAACACCAGTGGCTGGTCCGAAGGAGCAGAGAGATGCACATTTTTCTCCTTGGAACCACCAGGTTACAATATTGTCATTTGGTGTTACTGTTATTATTGTTGTTGGGTTTTCATTTCTTTGTAAGTTTCTGATGCCTGCTTCTACACGGACATCCATGGGCTATGCAATTTTGTTCTTAGAAGAATGGAATCATCTCGCAGTTCAGTTAATGGGCTAGCTAGAGCATGGGTGGAGAACCTGCAGCCACACAGGATGATGTTGGACTACAACTCCCATCAATCCAGACCACTGGGCATGCTGGCTGGGGTTTCTGGGAAGCCAGCTATAGCTCCTGGGTTGAAGATAGGCCTTCCTGTCACCGCCGTGAAGTGGGAGGGGACTGGAAACATGAGCATCATCCTGTTTTAGGTCTCAGCTAGAGCAGATCCATTGAACTAAATGGAACTTACCTTACTCATACACTCCATTCCTTTCCATTGGCCTGCTCTAGCTGGGATCAAAAATTGATTTAGCTCATGTTCTGTCTCTGCTTTTTGGCATTAAATATCTTTGTATCCCCCTCCCTAAAGTTGCTAATCTGTTACTCCATTTCCATCCACTGCGTCACAACTTTTTCATATCCTGTGCGGCATTATGGCATTTCCTCCTGGTTCTGATTTTTAAAAATACGTTTTCTGTAACAAAACACTGATCAGTTGGTGATGCTTGCCGAGGGGTGGAAGGAGGACTTCATTTCCACAGCAGATTCTTTATCATCAAACAATCCCTTCAGAGCATATCACTCTGTCCTGTTGCAAGGCTTCCTCCTGTGGCCTCAAAGTCTGTTTTTCCTCTTTTGCTTCCACATGTCCTGTATATAAATCCATACGTATGTCTAAGAAAAAGGGGAGAAAACTCCACCAATGTACATAACACATGCTATTTTGTATATTCCCTTCAGTGGACAATATGGCATGCCACTCTTTCTGCGTGAAGTCTCCTGTGGTCAAGGCACAACAAAACCCTCCTGAAACTCACACCCAGTTCCTCTGTAGAGCCTTTCTGGCCCCCCAGTTGTGGTCGTGGTGGTGGGGAAATATCATTCCACCCACAACCTTCCTAACATGTTTGTATTTAGATGGTTTAACTCTTAAGAGATCTGGATGGCTGTTCACAATGTACGACGGTCATCATTTTTCTTGCTCTGTTTGAAGCCGGAGGAAATCTGTGGATATTTCATTAAAACATTTGAGCCTTCGAACAAGGAATGCGAGTCTTCTGTTTATTGGGTCTGAAACAGATGCATTTTGGCAGCCGTAAAATATATAACAAGGACACGCGAACATGGAAGGACAAAAGAGGGAACAATTTGGTGGGGAGAATACTACATTTGAGGCCGACAAGGTGTGTGGAAGTGCTTTTTTCCCCCTGTAAGTCTTTACTAAAACAAATCTTCTGGATTGTTTTGCAGCCAGCTTCCAGCTTTCCTTATTTGGGTAACTTCTTACCCGATGTGTTTGGGTCCCCCACGAAAAGGGCCTGCGTCATTGTTCTTGGCACTGTCCGGCCGCTCACACACGCCGTTTGGCTGTGAAGAACGTGACCCCGTGAGTGTACCGGGGATGCATTTTTCACACAGTTATGACTGTGACTCGCAAGTCTGTGCAGCTGAAATGGGATTAACTGCTTCTTTAGAAGAAATTCAAAATGTGCAACCAGACAGCAGCAACAGAAATGCCCCTTGTGAAATGTGTGCAGTCTTCTCACTAGCTGCTGTGTTTTTCCATCAGTAACATTGATACCTGCCCCTATGCTTTGTTCCAGAGTAGACCCTGGTAGCCCCACCTTCCACGAATCTGACTTTTCTCCTTTTAAAGCCATCCACGTTGGCCGTCATCATCACTACATTCGGTGGCAGGGAGTTCCACCGCTTAACTATCCCTTTATTGAAGAAGCATCTCTTCTCTCTCCTACAAAATCCACTATCAAGCTTCAATAGATGGTTAATTTGAGCTTCAAAGACTGATTGATGGAAATCCAAAAGAAAAAGTTGTAGGAGATAATTAAATGAGTTGATTTCCTCACTTCCGTTTGAAAACACACACACACCCGTGCATGCAAAAATTGGAAAACCAACACTTTAGAAGTGCGTCATATATAAATATTTTCCGAAGGCAAATTAGGAGAAAAGCAAAGTCGCCTTCCTGGAAGGCACACTTGTAGGACACAGAAAAGAAGAAAGAACGTCTCAGCCTTTGGGCTCTGGGAGCCCAAAAAGTGTGCGGGGGTCTGCATGCGTGACATTTCTGTGTCCCCATGACTAAGTTAGGCAAAAGGACGCCAGCCAGAGAGCTATTTATAACGAAACCACCCCGGCGGAGTGCGAAGAAGAACAAGTGAGGATGTGTGAAAAGCACTCAACAGGTGCAGCCCCAGCACACATGACGCTCCCCCCCCCCATGGTGGTCAGGAGGCCAGGCTCAAAGGTGCCCCTTACGCTCTGGGTGGCGCTTAAGTGCTTTTTCCATCCCCATGGACGGCCTGCCCCAGAGCAGGGAGGAGAAAAGAGGAGGGGAAGGGGAGAGGCTTTGCACCCCAGCGGTGTATAAATGCCAGGCACCCAGGCCTTTTTCCTGAATGAAATAGCTGAGCATTCGCTGGCTGAAAAGAGGGGAGATTCTTTTCCCTTGCATTTTATTTGCAAACTCTTCCAGGCTTGCATTCCCGCCTCAGCAAAGGAAACAAAAGCCGAAGAAGCTGGGAAGATGAAATGCATCATAGGAATAGGCGGGTAAGCCAGCTGCACCCAGAAAAATGGCTTTATCTTTCTTTGTGCTTGCATGTGGTCAGATCTGTGAATCCATGTTTATATATTTTTTTCTTCAAGGAAGCAGGAGGGAAGGCAGCTGGAGATGTAAAAATTAGGATCAAGAAGTCCATCAGCCTCTTTCTCTGACTTTGCAAGCTCTGTTCTCACTACATTGGCGGGAAGCGCTATTTTAAATGAGGTCCTCTGCTCACTAACTTAGGGGTCTGTTATAGTTCTCACTGCATGAGGACATTAAATGGAAATTAGTAGATTAATTAATGATCCATGCCATTTGATGCCCCCCCCTTTTTAATAGAGGTTGTTTAACTCAGTTGCACAGCTAGAGCTTTTTGATATGGAAACGGGGATACATTTTGATAATTGTTTAAGAGCGACATGATTTATTCACCTAGACTGCATGGATTTTGTAGTGGTCTATAAAGAGATCACCTACTCTTGCATTTACATCACACGTTATTCTGGTTTTTAAAAGCAACGAGTGGATCCCTTTTTAATAATAACTGTTATGACCGAACTTCTGTAACACCTTGGCTTTCCTTCTTGGGAGAAAGGTGGGATATAAATAAAGGAAATAAATATTATGTTGGCACAGTGATAGAAATGCAATGCTAAATTAAACAAGAAAGGTTTGGTTGCTTTGGGGGGAGGAGTTTAAAAAAAAAAGAGATCTGGAAAGGTTTTACATGCAGGAATTGTAAAAAATGAATTTGCAAGAGTTATCGTTCCCTTTTCCTGCCTGTTTTGGTACGTTTACTGCAGTTTTGTCTTCTTAAACATCTGGTATTACATAGTTTGGCCATGGGCCTTGCCCTTGAGAAGTAATTATTGCTATTTTTTGCTAAATGTCCTGTCCAGTAAACAGTCATGGAGACACGAGTTCAAATCCCCATCTGCGAGCTGACCCTGGGCTACTAGCCCGCCCGGTCTAGCTCTGACCCCCCGTTTTGCTGGGAGGAAGCCTCAAAATCTGGGGGGGAAATGAGAATCTGAGCCATTTCTTAAGCACTAGAAAGTAAATGTTTGGCCCTCAGAACCGGTTTTCATGTTAAGGTCCTTGTTAAACAAGACATTTCTAACAGGACCGTTTAATGCCCGATTGTGGTTTATTGCTTTTATTTCCCTGCTGCCTTTCTTAGCCTGGGTTAAGACGGTGCAAAAAGGAAAACAAAAATCTCTTAACCTTCCCCCCTTCAAAAAGCTTACAGACCAAAAGAGAGATAAAAAAGCCTCTCATTCTTTGGACACCCCTTTTTAAAATCTGTTTCAGGGTAAATCCTTCTAAATATCCCAGAACTTTTAAACAAACAAAAAAAAATATTCCCAATTTATTATTTTTGTTTTCATCTGGG
This sequence comes from Intellagama lesueurii, assembly GCA_037013535.1. Classification (NCBI taxonomy): domain Eukaryota; kingdom Metazoa; phylum Chordata; class Lepidosauria; order Squamata; family Agamidae; genus Intellagama; species Intellagama lesueurii. The sequence continues at coordinate 2,328,990 of JBAJHW010000020.1, read as the reverse complement.
TTGATCTTCCAGAATGATTAGGTGTGAGGAAAAAATGCAGGCATAAGTGACACCTATATTAAACCAGTCTGCAAAAAATAGGTAACAACAGACTGACTTTTCTCCTCATGATATCGAAGGTTTGTGTGTGGGGAGGAGGGAAAACGCTTTCCCCTTCACACACGCACCTCAAATAATTAAAAAAATAATAATCACCCCAAGGTGTGGAAAAATAACATCCCTCCTGCCTTCTTATAAAATGTATTATTTCTTCTTAAATAATGAATACAGTACTGAGATTTATTCCCTATTTCCACACACCCGCTTCTCCCGCGCGCGCCAAAAAAAATAATCCCCAAAATGACGAAGGCAACGGCCCTTCAGCGTATTTATATCCCGCCGGCGCGAGACGCTGGGCGGGAGCTCGGGCAGCCAATCAGCGCCCGGTTTTGAGGAAAAGGCGGGCGATTTGAAATCTTGCCCGCCTGAAGCTTGGCTCTTCCCCGCCTTTTTAACCTTATATGGCAAAAAAAAAAAAAGACGATCTGAGGGGAATTCAGCTCAAAAGGGGGGGGGTGGAGAGCCCCTTCTTTTCCCGCCTTTTGCTCAGTGAACACGCAGATCTTGCCTTGGGTCGTGTGAAGGGGGGTTGACACGCGAACGGACCTCCTTTTAGGCAATGTTTACTCCAATTAACCCCCACTTAATTAAATTAAGTGGCCTTTGCTCCTGAATAAATACGCCCAGCAGGCTCAGATCTTTATCTGTTCACCTTTAAACTGAACTTTATATATATACCTTAGTCAGGGAAATGCATAAAAACGTGAGGGAAAGCTATGTCAATTTGCTCCCAAACATTTATTTATTTAAAGTCAGGGAAATGTATAAAAATCATGAGGGGAAGCTATGTCAAATTTGCTCCCAAACATACAGTTATTCATTCATTCATGAGATTTTTATGAACTTCTTAGATTGCAAAATAAAATAATGAGGGCATTACATTAAAAAAGGATAACCAAAACTGCAAAATAAAAAGTGTTAGAATAAAGCACAGGGGGAAAGACAGAAAAAATAGAGGGAAAGGACATTTTAAGCCCCTCAACAAGAAAAAAAGATGTAGAAATGAAGCAAATAAATAAATAACATGCAAAATAAAAAAATCTTACATCTCTCTCTTCTTTTTTTTTAAGGCAGCGATAATTTAGGCACAACATTATATTTAAATCCCATGCTACTAGCCCTTATTGAGGTATCCCTTCCCATGTGATTTTCGATTTTATTTGTGAGTAAGACTTTATGCGGGGATGGTATCTTGGCCTAAATAATCCCAAAAAATGGCTCTTTGGGTTCCAAATTCATTAAATAATTTACAAAAAGGTTTAAAAGCGCTAATCCCATTTCTGGGCACTATATTAATAGAAATAAACTAAAGGCAAAGGCTCTCCCCCCAAAAAAGAAGAAGATAGGAATGTTATTTATTCTCAGTGAATGTCTAAATGTTGGCTTTTCCTAACATAATTTCCCCAATTTTGCTCCAAATATTATTTTTTTTCTTCCTCTCATTTAGTGTGACGAACGGGGGCAAAACCACTTTGACCAATAGACTTATAAAAGCCCTTCCAAACTGTTGTGTTGTCCATCAAGATGATTTTTTCAAGGTAAATATATATATATACACACATACAGATATATATATTAAAATTCAGTTTGATATTTATGGTTGGATGCATTGCAGGCGCTGGTGCAATGCAGAGAAAGCTGGTGAGCATCAATTTTTATTTTAACCACCAAATACACATTTGGGTTGCATCTGGACTCACAAGATATTTGCATTGTTATGCATTTGTTTTGCACAGTATAAAAAGTGTATAAGCAATTGTTCTCAAGTGCACACATTGTGACAAGTATCTGCCAAGTCAAATTTCTCCACAATCTTCATTTTTTTGTATTAATTAACAACTATTTAGGAGCAGTTTGGATTAAAAAATGCAAACATAACCCTACAGAAATGTCCTTTCAAAAGGGTTAGGATAATATACTGTACAGCAGAATCATCGAATAAGACAAGTTCACCATTCCAACATTTTAATCTGAAATTCCAAAAATGGATTTACCTACCTGTCTGTCTACCATTTTACTCCAGATTTGCCATCCTGGAGAAACAATATATCTGCAAATAAATCAGTCAAAAACATTAAATATCCCCATTTCCTTAATACTGCAGTGCTTTTTTAAAACTGCTGACAAACCACCTGAATCTTTTTAAAAAAAAAAGACAAGTGGCATCAAACTAATTGTGTTGCATTAAAACAGGGGTAGGTATAAAGTTCAGCCTCTCGGGCTTCCATTGGACTACAACTCCCATCTGCCTCGGCCAGCGGAGCTAATGTTGAGGGGTGATTAGAGCTGCCGTCTACTCACCTCTGCTTTAAAGAGTAACAACAAGATTTACACAACAACAATAATAATGAAAGTTTTCTACAGTTCTTTAAGCTGTTGGAGGTGTTAAGACGTCATTGGGGGTCACGATAAACCATGATGTCTCTTGACCATGGTTTGCTGTATTAGCCATGATTTGCATGACCAAGAATTTTTTTTTTTAAGCCCTGTTTTAATCTATAAATATTAAATCCACGGGGCAGCCCAAAGCAGGTGCATATCTGTCCCGCAAGGGTCGCAACCCTCCCCAGATCCTGCCAAAATGCCCTTTTCCACACCGACAACATAACACACGACGCCGCTCCTGCAAAGCGGGGCACACTCGGATTTCGACGTCAAGGTCTCATGCAAGTCAGGCACAGAACATCACTTAAGCTTGTGCACACGTGTAATGGGACCCGAGGGAAGACGTGCATGATTGTCCGCTTGTGGGACTACGGGTTTTTAATGACCAGAAAAAGGGGGCCTTGGGTGGGAATATTCTGGAAAATGACACAGCACTGAAGTTTATACTAAGAACAAAAATTAGCATCCAGACATAAATTTATTTTCAAAAGCTGGACCAAACTGGCCACTCCCATCTTTTGCATTTTAAAACACCCCTTGTGCACAGTTTATTTTGTGGCAAAAAGGGTGCCCGGGGCTCTTTCCCTTTTTTATGGGGGCCTAGGAGTGGGGAAATTCCTTCTTCTGCACCCCTGTGAAAGGTGCAGGAGCCCTGCCCGTTTTCCATTTGGCCACCCACAGGTTTCTTCTGCCCTCCTATTATGATCTCCAGTCTATTGCAACGCTCTGTTCCCGAACGAGACGCTCCTTGTTTTTTTTGTGGGTTTTTTTGCAGTCTTCCAAGCAGTTATATGTCCCCGGGTTGGATCCGTTGTGATTTAGCCCCACTCCGATCAAGAGAACGACTTGGTCCGGAGTCGCTCCAGCCCTGCCGATTCCAGGAGGGCTAAAAGTCCGGCCCTGCTTTGCAAAATTTGCTTGTGCCAATCGCTTCAGCGGATCGCTTTTGCCGTTGTGGGACTTATTTGGCTGAGCCTCAGCACACACATGAAAAGTGCCACAGAACTAAGCCACATTTCCTGGCCTCCAAGGCTCGCCTAAATGTTGGTTTTAAGCCAGTCTGTCTGCAGATCCTAGCGAAAGGATCTAGTCTCTAGCGAGTCAATAGCCACCGTTCCTTCCATAGTTCTGCACTCGCGATCTTGATTTCATGCCGTGTGATCCTGTGCCACTATTTAAGGCGCCAGAGCCGCCAAGCTGCCCCACTTGGCAAAATCGGAAACCACGCGAGCACGAAAAATTCGGTTTTGTTGCGCTAAACGTGTAAATAAACATGTAGATGGAATTTGGAAGGGGTAGGGAAAAAAACCCAGCCTGATCAGCAGACAACTTTTATTTATTTATAGATACAAATTGCTAAATGCTTCCTTACACCTGTGGCTCCCGGGTGATCTCAGGCCTGAGAAATTTTGGGCAGCTTTCCCTCTGCGGCAGGTGCTTTCTGTGAATCATTAGCTAATATCACCCAACGTCTACCATCTAACGAGTTTAGAAGCTTTTGGAATACATGCTGGGCATGTAAAAAAAAAAAAAAATAAGAAGAAATTTAGGGAAGCCCTGTTTCTAACCGTGCAGCTGTTACTTTAGATTTGGATTATATCAGCAAGGTCTTAAAATTGCAGCCGGGTTCAAGCCATGAGTTCCTCCTGTCTCATGCAGGGCAATTTGCTAGTCCATCCAGACCTTCTGAGAACCTAAAGGCCAGTGTTTTGGAGGGTGTGGGTCAGGGTGTGGACCACCGTGGTGTGGGGCAGGGTTACACGTTTGTGTCTGCACCAAGGCTAAGGTTGTTTCTGTTTTTTGGGTGTTTTTTTTTTTTTTTTTTTTTGCTAAGAGAGCTACTTGCCTCTGTGTGAGCGTGTATGTGTGTGTACATGTGTCGTTTTGCAGTAGTCTCCAGGCTGTGATCCGAATCGTAGGTAAACCGATCACCCCCTGCGTCTTGCAGCAATGTTTTATTGATCACTATATTTCAGCCACAAGATCAAATAGAAGTCGGGGAAGACGGCTTTAAACAGTGGGATGGTAAGAACGGTGTTCGCTATAGGATGCAGTAATGTATATTTCCCTAAGTATATTTTTTATCACTATCAAATAATTCAATTTTAAACATACCTTAAAAATTTGCGTAATTCTATCCATACACATTTATACTTTATACACTGAATTTTTCATCTTTCTCTCTACTGACTTTTTTTATTATTATTATTCCCCCTTGTGTGGGCGTATATTTCCCTTTCTTCTAACCAGTGCTCGATTCCCTGGACATGGAGGCCATGGTGAGCACCGTCAAGGCCTGGATGGAGAATCCGGTGAAATTCGCCCGATCCCATGGGGTGAACGTCTCGCGTGACTCCCAGTCACCCAGTTCCTCTCGGGATATCCACGTCCTGGTGGTCGAAGGCTTCCTTCTTTACAACTATAGGTAGATATATATATATATTTATTTTTTTAAACTTCTCATGCTCACTTTCAAGAATTGCAACCCATGCACACCGAGAGATGAACCAAGAACCCTGTCTTAGAGGCATGAGCCTCCCGGAAGTCTTCGGTTGGCTCCAGAAGGTTTCCAATGCAGATCTGCATCACAAACATTTAACATTAATTAATTAGCGTAGATACAGGAGGGAGAGGCATGGCTCAGCAGTGGTGTTCTTCAGCAGGACTCCCATTAAAACGAAATCTTGGCTCCCCACTATTTCACCTAATTTCTGATGGTCCCCACCCGCAGAGGATAACGGAACGGGTTTTTCCTAGATTCCTTAAGTTTCAGAACGTTTTGAGCTGTTCCCGTCAGGCTCACCCACGTCTCTTCCGCAAACCATCCCGTTTTCATACCGGCAAGAATCAAAAATTCCTGCCGCACGATCCTAATGACACAAGACCGTACTTTCAGATCTGACCTGTAAAGAAATCTCAGCCGAGGAGGCCTTTTGCCGAAGGTTGATTTCTTTTTTTAAAAAATTGTCAAAACGTTCCAGCCGGGTTGCTTTCCGGACGTTTGACGACGCTTAGTCCCCAACAAACGCGGCCGATCATGAGAGATGAAGGGAACCAACATCCGAAACCTCCAGAGAGGCGGTGAACGAAGTCTGCCTTGGGTTTCCACCGGGATAGAAGGCACACCTTAAACCGGAGGGGCTAGGAACCGTGTGGGTTTGGCATGTTCTTCTCTCAAGCACTTCACGGATAAAGAATTTGTAATTCCAATCTTATTTTTCTCCAGGCCGTTGGTGGACCTGTTTAACAAACGGTACTACTTAGCAGTCCCGTATGATGAATGCAAGCGAAGGAGGAGGTAAGGGCTGAAAGGTTAGGTCTTGAATGATCTAAAGCTTGTGAAACACTGAGCCATCACATACCAGTCCCAAACTCATATTTGCAAGGAGCTTAATCTTCCCCAGTTGCAGGAACACAGCGGCCAGTAAGGGCGGAAATTCAGGGTGCAGATTAGCAGTGGCTCAGCCGCACGGTTGTCTTCACATGCGTTGAATAAAAGGTCCCCTCTCTCTATTTTTTTTCTTTCCCCCCCCCCCTTTTTTTCTTTTCTTTTTTTAAATCATCTGCATGGCTTCAACTGATAGATAAAACTTTATTACGGTCAAAAGACCAGCCACAAATAAAAGATCAAAATATATAAATATACAGAAGTATACAAAAATATTGGGATCAAATGCAAAGCAATACGGCTTCAGCTGAAAGCTATTCCATGCAGAAGCCCCGATACAATATTTTAAGTCCGAGTCGCTTGTATCATGAACCAGGCTTTGGTTCCGGGCAGGATGTGAAAGCATTAAGCCCATGTGAGATAGAAGCTCGGCTTCGTATGCTAGCCCTGTCGTGAAGCTATGACCTTAAAAACAGATTGTTCTGCAGCGTTGATTAGCTACCTTCGTTTATTTTAATTTATTTTTTGCCCCCAGTACCCGCAGGTACACCGTACCGGACCCTCCTGGTCTCTTTGACGGTCACGTCTGGCCCATGTACCTTAAGCACCGGAAAGAGATGGAGGCCAAGGAAGTCGACGTTGGTAAGGACCGCCTAACGATCTATCTGGCCGTAATTAGAAGGCCGGCTCTCCAGATCCATGTTTGCTTGAAATACGGATGCAAACTCCCCCCCCCCCCCACCTTGCCGGCACAGCAGCTTGCACCATGCATTAACGCTCCGTTCTTATTTTCAGTTTACTTGGATGGGCGAGAGTCCAGAGACGCCTTATTCAAGCAAGTCTTCGAAGATATTCAGAACCAGTTTTTAAATTGTTCATAGGTAAAGAACAATATCCATGAGCTGCCTTTCCCGGGATGGGAATTAAAGTTTCCTGTTTCCCCCCCCCCCCTTTTCTGGCCATAAAACGGCAAGCTTTTTCTCCATACCTTGGGTACTCATTTCTTGTTTCTCCTTTTTTTTTTTTTTTAGGATCTGTGGAAAACCAGAAGGTCCGTGTACAGATTTGATGTAAATATTAATTTGGATCTTTGCATTAGGGTTAAGAAAGCCCCCACCTGACGCTCTCCTGTCTTTCGGAAAACAGCTTTATGTATATAGTTGAAAGTGAACGTAATTTATTTACGGCGTGCCCATGGACAGGTGTGTGCATGGTGTGTGTGTGTTTTTTTTATTTTTATTTTATATTCCATTGGTTTCAACAGGTATGTTTCAATTTTTTTTTATAATGGAACACTGAATTTGTAAAATAGACCCTTTTTTGTCTCCGTATCTCTGTCTCGACAGGAAACCTGTTTAGTTCTGTTCCCGAAGCTTGTATAACACCGCCTTGTACATATAATAAATAAATTGTTGAAATATTCGGCCTCGTTGTTTTCAGACAGTCATAAGAGAGGGAGGCAGTCTTTTGCCCCCTTTCTTCCCACGGAGTGGACCCATGTTCTTGGGGTCTAGCAGCCAAATTAACACACATTTATCTGTATTATGAATGGGCTTAGTTCTTTCCAACGTTATAAACAGGAAGGTCTCTGCCTTCAGGAGCTTAACAATGCTGTCAAAACGGGAGACAGCGTTGGAAGGGGAAGAAGCAAGGGAGCCAGGCAGCGCAATAGATGACAAAGTACCTTTTACTCCAAAATGTACCCCTAAATTCAGTCCAATGGGGGTTACGCCCGGAGAAAGGTGTTCAGAGGATGATGATCTCATGCCCAACATTTTCAACAACAAAAAACCACTGGTTTTGAGGAGGAGAGAAATGACACAATGCAAGTGACCTGGAAATAATAATTTAAAAAACCAGGGTGCTTTGCATTCTTCATGCATTGTTCGCACCTATGGGTCACCCTCTTGCCCGCAGAGAGAAATTAACAGCTCCCTCTGTTTATTCTGTCACACCCCTTCCTCTGGCGCCGCATGCCTGATGACAGGTCCCCCCAAAACTGGGACTTGCAATGTTCCTCGAATCTGGAGTTACGTGCCGAGGCATGCTCTCGCCGATGACCTGCTGACGGGGCCTTTAAATCCGGGTGAGTCCCTGGACTCCGATCCTGGATTTAATCCATGCTTGACTATAGCCTCACGTGCGGTTTTTGGTAACTCTCTCTTGCCCTCCAAGTCTTCGACAGAGAAGTGATCCTCTTGTCTGGCCCTCTTTGAGTGCAGGAAATCTGTTGGGATCCATAGGATTGATATAAAATGTCAACTCCCCATTTAACAGTTGATTTGGAAGGTCTGCTCTAGTCAGGAGTAGCCATTCGATCGAGGATTCGTTTATCCTGAAATACAAAGCCTTCTCTTCAGTCTAAGAGATGTTCAAGAACTGGGCGGCGGGACAAATTTATGCAACCTCATAAAAAGGCCGAGGTTGGTCAGGTCATTTGGAATCACACTGGAACGCTCTTCCCCGGGGCCAGAAGTAGTTCCCTCCGCCGGGATAATATTCGATCTTAAATATCATCCTCGGTTGCAACTTGCAAGCCAGAGGAGCTGACACCGGCTTTTTGCAGCTTAATCGCTGGACCTCTCAAGCACGGGTTGCGGATCAGGAAAATGTCAACCTGGGGAAAAAGCAGTCGTGATCTTTAATATGACACAGTGAAAAACGAGCCCCGCCAGCTGCACAGGAAGAAGGACAACCTGCATGCACGTTCACACGTTCTTTACGCCATGTGTTAGGGACATAAATGCATCCGTTCTGCCCTTGCAGGGTTGTTTTTTTGGACTAACCTAAAGAGACCAAGGTTCGCCCAAAAAGGAAGACGCTTGTCATTTTGCTTCCTCTGTTTCAAAATGTGCATCATTTCTTCAAAAGTTTGGACATCTGTTCTCCGAATCGGCACCCTTAAAACCTATTTTGATACAGTTTTGTCGTCGTTTGGTGAGCCGAGAGCTGGGTCAAAACATCTGTCAAGTGGCAAATAACCACTGGATAAATAAGTCCCCACTCCATGCATTTTTCTCCAGGAGGTCTACCACTGATCCCTCCCTCTCGGAATTGGCAAAGATTAGATTCCTTAAGTATTCCTAATTTAAAAAGTTTGGAAAGTCTATTTCAGGAACATAACTCGGTCACTTGCTCTCGGGATCCGTGGTGGTGATAAACAGAATTCTGCTGCACGAAAGCATTTGCTACGTCCACATGTGAGAAAACCTCGAGAGTGTGGAGGATTAAAGATTTCATAACTGTAACCTGTGTTGCTTTTAAAAAAAAATCTTGTGAGCCCTCCAGACGTGGGTCACCGGCCAGAGAAGCTCAGGATCTCAATTCCAGAGGCCAATAATAAATAATAATTGCCCAAAGAGACCCAACTTTGATTGGAAACAGAAGGATTAGCAAGCAGGAGGTTGTCTCTCAAGAAGGGGCACCGGGTTTGAATTCTGCTTGCTGGGAGGGTGGGGGGATAAATCTTGAGAACCAGCCAGTGAATAGAGAGCTTCGGAGAAACGGAGAGGGAACGCCGAGGTGGTCTAAAATTAGCCCCCTCCGTGAAATTGAACCCGACTCTGGACAACACACTCCAGTGAAGAGGGGAGTGTGTGTGTGACTGGAGAGGCGGCTGGTTGCATTCTTCCTGATCATCTGTTTTTTTTAGCTGATTTATGTGGCCTCTTGTGCATCGTGACCCTCTTTCCGTTGCTGCATGCGTGTGCTTCTTTTCAAACACAGAAAGCCACCTTTTACTGGCCCAACCATCTCCGACCTGCCCTCCACAGCTGGAATTCCCAGTTCAAACTGGGATTTTAAAAGAAAGGGGGGGGGGGAAATGACACCTCTGCTGGAGGTGGCACAGATTGAATCTGGGGGGCGCTTGGGAGGTGTTTTTATAACTGTCGCCTGTCCCTTAAAAACGAAGAGGCCGAACTTCTAAATAAAGAGTGGGTTTAAGGAGGAATGTATTGACGTTGTCTTAGACGGAGTCAGATCCTTGACCTGTCCACTTCTGGATTATCTCCAAACGGCCAGGAAGCCACAGACTCCTAAGATACTGAGGTGACTGGCGTAGAAAGAGATCCATGTTCCTTCCTTATGGACAGTGTTGGGTAGATGGGGATTCTGGGATTTGTAGTCCAAAAAAGTAAATTTTTTTCTTTGTTCTGGCTTTGGGGCTCAGTTCCCAGCTTCCTCTACCAGGGAGTTGGTCAAACTGGGCTCAGACATGACCTAAATATTTGTATTTTGTCTGCCATCAAGTTGATTCCGACTTATGGCAATCCTACAAATCAGTGACCTCCGAAAAATTCCGATCATGCATCAGCCTTGCAAACCCCAGCCCATGGCTTCCTTTACTGAATGAATCCATCTCAGGGTTGGCCCTCCTCTTTCCCTCCTGCTTTCCTCTTTCCTTAAGATTACGGTCTCTTTCGGTGTCTTCTAGATCCCGAGTGCAATAACTTCGCCATTTTAGCTCGGACTTCAAATGCTTAACAAGTAAGAAAAATAATAATATTTTGGGTCTCTTTTTCAAGCAGGGGAGAGGAAAGAATCGAGATGGGTTCTCTCAACCTTTACGAACCCGTGCCTGGTTATTTTCTCCTGGCTGAGTGGCTTTCCTATCAGCTCTGTGAAGAGGGTGCAAACAGAGGAGGAGGAGATGCTATTATTAGCCATCCATCTCCTTCCCAACTTTGGTTAGAAAAACTCAGGCAGGCTGGCAAGAGGTCGGAGCGGTCTGGTCCCAGCTGGCTGGGTTGGGCTTGGCCGGACAGCCGACGGAGAGCCTGCGAACGGGGAGGGTAAGACTCAACTCCCCGGCCACGTTCATCGAGGAAATATTTGCAGGACCTGGAAAGTCCTCAGATAACCTGGCCGCCGAAGAGAAGGCCAAACACTTTGGAACGAGAGTGAGAGAGGCGGACGGCCTCCCTACGAACCGAATGACCGCGTTTAATCCCCACATCCCGTTGCGTGCCATCCTGGGGCCAGAGAGCCCTGGGAAAAACAATCCCGAGGGAAATGATCCCGAGGCATTTTCTGATCTTCCAGAGGGCCCCTGGCTACGTCTCACGGTTCAACGATGGGTTCTAGACCACCCGTCGTTAGAAGGAGGAATTCTGTAAATGCTGACAGCATCCGGTTGCGGCAGCTAGGATTGTGCCAGGCACCTGCCTTATAGTTTGCAGATTAGGTTGCTTTGCTTTGGGATTGGCCATCGGGAGGCGAGTGCAAGTCTCGGTCACAAAGTTCTGCCTGAATCACGTCTCTAGAACGTGAAGACATTTCAGCTTCTAACAGCAGGTGACTTGGAAGGTATACTTTGAGCCTCATCCTAGCCTTTTATGGGTCACAGAGGAGCAGACCCACACCAGTTACCACCCTGTGTTAAATTTGCTTCCCTCCCGACTCCCTTCTTCCTTTTTCTTTTTATACCCAGTTCTTCGTAACTTGTGAACGTGAGAACAACAACCACCTTGTTATTAACCCCTCTTGCTGCCCTCGGAGTCTTCTTCAACTGAATAACTCAGTAAATACATGATGCATCAACGCGTAACTGAAAAGATGGCTTTTGAAAAAAAATAATGCAAAGGTTGAGTCTTTTTAAATGCAGAGCTGGACCTAATTATAATCTTTTGCTGCCATCTAGTGGCCCAAATTAATCTTGTTCCTTTCCTCGGAGGTTGGGGTTTCTGGTGGGCTACTCTTGACCAGCGATGGGGCAACCCTAAGCAAGAACGTGATGTCTTAGTCTTTATCCATTAATAATGTTGTTTTTGTGATGTGCCATCAGGTTGCCTCTGACTCATGGTCACACCATGAATGAGCGACCTCCCAAAGGTCCCTTGCTTTGCTCCACCCCGAGAGTCTCATCTTCCAGCACTATCCCTTGTTTCATTTCACACTGTCCCAGCCACTTAGTCACCTCTGACTCATGGCAGGCGTGATCTCCAAAATCTCCTGTCTTCACCGGCTCTTGTAAGCTCAAAAGTTGTGGCTTCCTTGGGGGAGTCGATCCATCTCGTATTGAGTCTTCCTCTTTCCCTGCTTCAATCCACCTTTCCCAGCCTGATGGTCTTTTCCAGAGAATCTTGCCTTCTCACGAGGTGCCCAAAGCAGGACAACCTCAGTTTCATCAATTTTTTTGCCTCCAGAGAGAGTTCAGGCTTCATTTAATCTAGGACCCACTTGTTCGCCTTTCTGGCAGTCCAGGGTATACGCAAAGCTCTCATTTATTAATACTGTTTTTTTATTAGCCACCCTGTCAATCCCAAAAAAATCTTAGCATCCTGCGATCGATGTGCATTTCAAATCCTTCCTTCCTTCCATCCATCACCAGTTCCTTCTACCTATCACCAGCTCCTTCCTTCCTTCCATCCATCACCAGCTCCTTCCTTCCTTCCACCCATCACCAGCTCCTTCCTTCCTTCCACCCATCACCAGCTCCTTCCTTCCTTCCACCCATCACCAGCTCCTTCCTTCCTTCCACCCATCACTAGCTCCTTCCTTCCTATTTTTAAATAATTGCTTGTGTTAAAACCCACGATCCCATGCCGCCGTTAGGCACTTTTCCGGCTAGAAAAACCACCATGAAGTGGATGAGGACCAGGGCGGGGCGGGTGGGTGGGAATCCACCCTCTCAAAACTGCAATTTCTCTTATTGCTCTTGGGGGGGGGGGTCCTTTTCAGGAAACCCATTTCGTTCTGGCGGATCCAGCCGTTGGCAACCGTTCTTGTGAAACGTCCCAAAGAGAGGGAGCGAAACCCAGATCACAAGGGAAAAGGGAAAGCGAGCGGGGGTCAGAAAGGTCAAGGGTTGACCCTCCCAGCAATGCCTTTGCGGGAATGGACTGAATAGCCGGATTGTGACTCTTTCAATGGGTGGAGAAAAAGGGACCCTTTTTAAAGAGCTGCAAAATAAAGTTTCCAACCGATCGGGGTTCCCGGGGCGAGGTTTTCTCGCCAATGAAAAGAAAAGGCTCTTTTGCGGGAAAGCACTTGGCGATGTTTTCCCCCCCCGTCCTCCGTCCGAAATGTCAAAGGGACAATCCTAGGGGAAGGATGACGGAATCATCCTCCCAGCAGTCAAGAAAAGGGTGGACTGAGCCAGAGGGAGAGAAAAAGCTGGAGAGATCCGGGGCATCCACTTCACTGGCTGGCTCTGGGCCTTTCTTTCTCCCCCTTGGTCAACTTTGCAGGGTTGTTTTGATGAGAAGAAGAAGAACCGGGTGTAAAAATATAAAGAGATATAATGCCTATTGCAAAAAAAGCAAAAAATATGAGCACAATTTAGAAGTTTGAAGTCTTGTTCTACCGCCTCCCCAGGAAACTTACTGGGCGATCTTCGGGCCACCCTCTCTCGGCCTGGCCTACCTCGCAAGGCCGTTGGGAAAATAATAAAAATTGTGGGAAGGAGAAAAGAGATGCACGCACCCGGCCTCGAACTCAGGACGGGAACGGTAGGATCGAAAAATCAATTTTCACAGAGGGTAAATCTGTTGCCACTTGGGTAGACAAAAAAATAAAACAGAAAAGCGTGGGAGCACCTTTGAAAGGAACCGAGTGATCCTGTAAATCTAGATTTAAAAAAAAAAGAGCAGAAATAAATAAAGCCTGGGTCTTGGAAGCACCCTGGGCAGGATTCGAACCATGGCCCAGTGGTGTCTGAATGCCATCTCGTGGGCTGTCTCTCCTTTTTGGGGCAGCCTTGGAGGCAAAAATAAGATCCTAATGGGGAAACCCATGGGGTCGTTTATAAAGCCCAAGGACGCTGTGTTATCCCCCCCCCCCCAAAAAACCCAGCCTGTTTGGAGAAAAGCAGCGGGGATGACAAGTCCCATGCTCCCCCGCCGGCGTGGCTACTGGGCGTTGTGGTCCAAGGGAAAAATTAAAATGAAATCAAAACTTTCTCCAAAGTTTTGATTCCCAAAAAAAGAAAGAAAGAAAAGAGTTTTAGGTCCGCGGCTGGATCCGAAGCAGCCCGCGGGCGCAAAGGGGATCGCTCCGGCGCCGGGATCCCGATCCAGCCCCGGGGTGGAAGAGGAGGAGGAGGAGGAGGAGTCGGGGGGAATCCTCCCCCGGCCCTTCTCCATTGGCCGGCCAGCCCTGCCCCGCGCCTCCGATGCGCCTCTTCCGAAGGAGCGCTCGCTTTCTTTAGTCCGGAGTCAATCCGGAGCGGCGCCGGGGAAGAGGAGGCGCCAGAGATGCGCGGCTCCGGAGGGAGGCAGGTAAGGGGAGCCGAGGGAGAAGAGGAGGATGATTAAAAAAAAAGGGGGGGTGAGTAGAAAAGGAGAGCCAAGGGAGGGTCTCGATCCCCCTCCGGTGCAAATCCGGATTCGGAGGCGCGCGCGCTTCCTCTGCGAAGGGTTGCGGAGACCGGGAGGCAGCCAAGCAAAGGGGGCTTTTGGCCACCCAGCAACGGGTCTCCTCGGGTGCAAGTCTCGGGGGGGGGGCCGTTTACTCCCGAGGAAGAGCATCTGCAACCAAACCAAACCCACCCCCAAAAAAGTCGTTGCCTGATCCCGTTGCAAATATATGATTCTTTGTAGCCGGAAAGTGTGGCGGAGCTTGGCCGGGGATGCTGGGACTTGTAATCCCCCCCCCCGCCAAAAAAAAAAAAAAAAAAAAAACCACGAAAGGTATAATGTTGCCCAGGTTGCACCCCCCCCCCCCTTTTTCAGGCTTCCTTGAGAGTAAGTCCCGATTTCCGAAAGGGTGAAAAAAAAAAAGTTCCTTTCTTGAACCCAGCCAAGAGTCTACTAGATTTTATTTTTGGCATAAGCCTCCTGTGTGGATCGTGGCCCACGGGTGCAAGCAGCATCCTGCCCTCCCCGGAGACCAGTGCCCGGTAAAACTGGCGAGCTTTCAAGGTGACACAAAGCTCTTGGTCAAGGCTGCTGCAGCAAACCCCCAAAGGGTGTGTGGAAAATTCGCACTACAACTCCCATGGGGCTGGCCTCTTCTTATTGGTGGTTCCCAGCAAGCGTGACCAATTTAAACTGAAGAACGTGGGGCAAAATGATGATTTTGGGTGCCCCGACTTTGCAGTTCTAGGATTCAGGGCTGTCATGAGGCAGGCAGTTCCGCTGTTCCATAGCCGGAGGGGGGGGGGCCCTTAGGTTGCTTCTCCGAGCCTTAAACCAAAAGCTGGTTTCTCCACCTCGGTTCTACCCTTCGGAGCAACAGAAAAAGAGCCTCCTTCGCCTTAGGCGTGCGTTTGGATCCAGCCCGCCCGGAATTCCCAGAGGCGCGATTCGAACTCAGATCTCCATTCCCCCAGCCAACTAGCTTTCGCTGCTTCTCCTATAGCTTTATTTCAGATTTTAAGGCCGCCTCTCCTTCCTACGTCGCCGACCCTCCCCGATGAGCTTCCCAGGCCGTTTTTTTTTACCTAACGACACCCCTGCAGGGTGGATCAGCGGAGAGGAGGGAGCGGAGAAACCCAAGCGGAAAAGGTCTTGACGGTTTCGATCCCGGCTCCTCTCCCTCCTGCTCTGTGGGGCGGCCGCGTCGGATCCTCGGCTTTTTCTCGGCAGGAAGGCTGTGTTTCCACCGAGCCTGTAATTTAGGGAAATCAACATTAATCCATCTTGGGCAGGAATCGTCGGCATGCCATCGCCAAGTTCACCGGGAAGTGACCAAACCCTGGAATGTTTTTTCCCGGCCGTGCCAAGTGGGGAGACGCTCGCCAAGGGCTGGCCGTTTTTCCGGACTTGTTGGGACTCGCTTGGCACCGAGCGCGGTCCCTCCCCGAAAAGTTTGAGCACGCTAAGAGTAGAGATTTAGACAACCGGCCGAGTGGCACACCAGGCTATAAAGCTGGCCTGCTTTAATTGTATTTTTTTTAACAATTTACCTCCAGGTATTCATTGCGAAGCAAAGGCAGACTTCACAAAGGTGGTTGTGTCTTGTTTGGTACATTTTTGAAACCGTCTTTCCCGGCGCCATCCACCCCATTCCCCCTGCGCACACCCAAAATCCAGTTTCTGTGCATTGATTTTGACTCACATCCTGTTTTTTCTCTCCCCGCAAACCTGGGACTCCGGAGCCGATCCCAACAGGTGGCTGAAAACCCAAGGAGAATTTTTATTTTCAAAGCAATGACAGCATAAGAACACAGCTGCAACTTAAAATCACATTTTTCCCCTCTTAAACGAAGCATGCAGGCATACGGTTAAAAACGGCTTCCTCGGCACACAGTCGTCGGTAAAGTAAAGAGATCGGCAAAGCCTTCGAGAATACATTAAAGAGATTTTTCTTTTCTTGATGGGGAAATTGAAGCAAAAGCCTTTTTTTAAAAATGAGCTGGGAGGGGGGGAAGCAGAGAGAGAAAGAGGGAAAGATCATTGATGTCCAGATGTTTCGCGGGGGGGGGGAAACATCCTTCCGTCCCAGCTCTGAAAAAGCCTGGTGCGACCGACTCAAGTGTGCAAGGTTGTGTTTTAAAATATGACTTGGGTGCTTCAACCGCGGACCCTCTTACAAGGGAGCAAAGGCAGGGGGTTAACGTGCTGGCCGCCTGCCCCCACAGGAAGCCCGACCGCAGCTTCTTGGCCCCGAGTGCGAAGGAAGACAATGACCGACTGTCATTGTGGCTGGGAGCGGACAGCGATTTCCCATCCCCAAAGGAAGCGGGCGGACAGCTTCCAGCCGGATGGCTTTTCCCGCTTCTGTCCTGCTTCCTTCGGCCGGATGGGGCTGGCTGGTGGCAAGGTTCCCCCCCCCCCCAAAGCCGGCAAATAAAGGACCACGGGACCCTTCGAGGTCATCTAGGCCCCCCCTCCCAGGCGCATGGACTCAGGCGGCACAAAGGGGTGGGCGGAAAGGTGCCAAGGCGTAGCCACCAGTGTGCAACTGGAAATTATAAATCTAAATATCTCCAACCTGCAACTCCCATCGTCCCCGGTCAGGGAGTGTGTGTGTGTTGTGGTTCTAAAAACCTAGAGGTCACCAGAGGTCAACCACCCCTGCCTTTAAAGGCAAAGCTGCGGGGTTTGGGTTTTATTTTTAATTTCCTTTTTTGAAGCGATTTGTTTTGGCTCTGGCGGATTTGCTGTCGCAAATATGAACAATAGCTTTTCCTCTCTTGTCAACGAGGGGCGGCTTGTGTATATTCACATTTGTAAATTTCCGCTTCTCTTTGGCTTCCCGGCCCCCGGGAGGATGATTTTCCTGCTCTTTTAGGGTGGGGTGGTTCTCAAGCGTCTCTTTGCCGGTCTTAATATCGGGGACAACTTTCATATTTTGGGATCGGGGGTTTAATCCTTCCCTCCCTCCGCCCCGTCCCTTCTTGGGATTTCCGTCCTGGCCGGATCCAGAAAAAACCGTTCTGCTTTTTCCCGCGGCTTCGGGGCAGAGGTTCGGTTTTCCCTGGCCGCTCTCCAGAGGAACCGCATTCGGGGGTCGGATAAGATGGGAACGTTGGGCAGCTGGTTTTTCTCACCGGTCCGTCCCCGCCAGCTGCCAGATCCCTTCCCAAAGGAAAAAAAAAATTCCACTTGTTTTCCTTTTCGCCGCAGGATAAGCAGAGAGCCGCTTTTCCCACCGTGGGCCGGGGGGGCGGAAATGTGTCAGAGAGGCCAAAGGTCTCCCAGATGCACCCCGTGGGTCGGCCTCGAAACAATGGGGCTGTGTTGGGCTTTGTGACTCTCTGGGTCCATGAAATCATTTCCTGGCAGGGCTCCCACCCCGGCCGGCCAGGTCTTCCGGATTTCTTTTGGCCGAAAGGAAGCCGTTTCCTGGACGTGGCTTCAGTGGGGGGTCAGCATGGGTGTTGTCGTTGTTTTTAAAGCTATCTTGATAACAAGACCGAATCTCATGGAATAAACTCATACGGAATCAGTAGGATTTGACTCCGGCTCAGTGGTGTGGGCCCCATGGGACAGCAGGAATTCCTGCAAACCATATTGTGCCACCCCACTGCAGGAATTCCAAGGGATTTATTGAAGTTCCCTGCCCCAAAGATCATCCAGGATGGAGAAGCCGGGCCCTTTCGCGGATCTCCACCTTCTTCTATCCAGACTCTTCCTTCTTCGCACCTCATTTTCCCTCGGGTTCAAGAGCCGTTTGGAGGAGGCCAAGGCTGTCCCGCCGCCCCTCCGTCTGCACAAGCGAGGCTAATTTTAGGACGGGCGCAATGGACGGGTCTTGGCTCGTGTCTAGCGGGCGAGCCAGCGCGAAAGGGCAGGAAACGTTTCCAGAATTCGGAGAGAGAGAGAGAGAAACACACATCATTGTCTCTGGGTTTTGTCTTGCTTGGTCCTGGTGTCCCAAACACATCCTGCGGGGAGCATGTTCGGGGTTAAAGGGGAAAGAGAAGGGGGGAAAAGGAAACCCACAACGGTAAAAGTTAAAAAAAAACTTTTTTTTCCCCCTGTACCAGAACAGGGAAGAAAAAAATAAATAAATCCAACCCTCTCCGCCCTTGGACCGCAAGGGTCCGCTCTTCCCAATCGTTTTATCTTTGCGGGATGATGAGGGTATCCCGAAGTTACGTTTCAAAAAGAGGACATCAAGAGGAACAAAATTACTTGGGCAGCCGCGCCGTGAATGCCGTTCTCCAGTTCTACGTTTAAAAAGTTTACTTTGGCAGGCCGTTCTGTTTAGAGGCATTTTACAGCCCCTCCGTGTCCCGGGGAAAAAACCAGTCAAATATCCTAAATTGGCTTTGTGTCTCTTTGTCGCCTCCAGAGTCGTCTCCTCTTGAGTAGCAGCTCCAGAAGGACGTGGTAGGACGCCATGGCCCAGCCGGCATCCCTCGACCGAAGCCTCCCAGGTAACGAGAAAATCAGCGGCAGGATCCGTCCAGAATATGAAGAAGGCCCTCCCCGAGGATGTCGGTAGGCAGTGAGGTCTGGGGGGACCATGACCGCCACCACCCTCATCGTTTGGGTGTCTTTCAAGCAAAGATTTGTCAATTATAGCAGGACCCCCTTATCCACTGAATCAGTATCCACTGAGATATATATTTTTAACAATCCCGGCGGTTCACACCCTGTGGTTGTCGTCATGTGCCATCCAGCGGCACCTGACTCCTAGTGACCCTAATCGTGTGCCTTCTTTTCTTCTTTTTGGCCCTGCTTTGTAGATCTGGGTGGCCCTTTTTTATACCGAGACCAGGATCAGGATGGAGAGAACTCCTCTTACTCCCTGGAAACCCCCTATGGCTTCCTGCTGGATCTGGACTTCCTCAAGTACGTGGAGGAGATCGAGCGAGGCCAAACCCTCCGGAAGGTCCCGCTGAGCCGCAAAGCCAAGGGTCCCCGCGGGCAAGCGGGGGGCTGGACCTCCACCGAGTCCCTTTCGTCCGTGACCAGCGAGGAGGGGAAGCCGGCCTTCTCTCCCCGGGCCCAGACGGGGACTAGTTCTGGGGAGATCAAGGAGGCCACCAGCAAACAGACCTCCCTGCCTTCGTCTCCGAGACCCGTCCTCCTCCGGCTCCTTCCGCCTCCCTCGTCCAAAGCGCTGATGAGGAACACGAGGGTGGAGAAGACCTTGCAGGAAACCAGTAAGAGGCTGGAACAGCAGCAGGAGCGGAAAGTGACCACCAGCCCTCCGCCTTCCTCCGTTCATCTCATCGGGGAGGACCAAGGGAACACCGACGGGCCGGTCAAGAGAAGCCCGTCCAATTCGGGCAACAGCACCCCAGCGACGGCGCTCAGCCCCGCACACCTCCAGCATGTCCGTGAGCAAATGGCGGCCGCCCTCCAGCGGTTGAAGGGGCTGGAAGAGCAGGTGAAAGTGATCCCGATTCTGGAGCAGACGATCTGCCGGTTGAGGAAGGAAAAGGAGGAGCTGGCGGCGGGGCGGCGGGAGAAACCAGACCCCGAGGAGGAGGACGACTCCACCGGCGTCTTCTGTTTCCCGCCGAGGTCTCCCCGCGCGGGCACCCTTGTCAAGACCGAAGAAGGATCCCAGGACAGGTGCGACGGCACGCCTGCGGAGGAAGGCGAGGCCGACGGCCCTCCGAAGACAAGGTCTAGCAAAATCGCCGGTTTGAAGAAGCTGACGGAGAAATTGTCCGGCTCGGAGAAAGGCGGGAAGGCGGGCCGAGGAGCCTCCGGGCCGTCGAAAGCCAGAGAGCCTGCCCGCCGGTCCGTCGGCGTCGGGGAGGACGTGGACATGAACGAGGCCGTCTTCTACTACCGCTTCCAAAAACCGTGCAAGGAGGTGGCCGTCGGGCGAGAGGTGGAGACCCGGGACGCAGAGGTGTGGGTGATGGAGTCCCTGCTGGGGGTTTCGTCTGAAGCCGAGGAGGAGCGGGAACTGCTTCAGCAGACCGTCCGGCACCAGAAGGAGGTCATCTCCCTGCTAGAGGGCCACCTGAGAGAAGCCACGGAAGAGATGGAAGAGCTACAGGAGGAGGTCTGTGCCCGGTGGCCGAAGGGTCTCGTCCGCCGAGAAGCGGACGAGGCCCGGCCAGAGACGAGGGACGTGTCCACGGAAGCCACGCCGTGCCAGGCTGTGGGCGGCCGCGTGGAGACGTCTGACGTGGCCGTCCACTGCGCTCCACGGGTAGCGTGTGTTGGCGTCGGCTGCAACCGGTGGCGAGAAGGATGTGGGGAGAAAGCCACCCAGACCGATCTGGAGGACGAAAGCCCGGCCTCCGGGGGGGAAGCCGAGGCAGAACCTGGTCAAGAGGTGTCCTCGGGGGTCTCGTCCGGCCCGGGAGAGGCAGAAGCCGGCCAGGGGTCCAGTCCTGAGGAAGGCCAGAGCACCCGAGGGGCTGAACGGGTGGAGGTTTCGGGGTCGGAGCCGAACGTCCCGCAACAGAAGCCCGAAACGAGGCCCACGCAGACCCCAGGCGCGGGTGAGCTGCTTGCCACGGCGATGACCCCCAAGGTGGCCCAGGAGGGGGGATGACTAGTCCCAAAGCCAAATGGCTCCCTTTCCACCCTTTTAAAATATCATAGCTTAAATCTGAGTTCAAGACCCCCCCGAACCTGTTTGCCGTGCATTTCGTGTGTAGGCACAGCGGGTGGCTTTCCTTTTGGAGAAACGACAATCTTAGATACAAGGTTTGGGGGGGGAAATCCACATTTCAGGAGGCTGCCAGGAACAACACCCCCCCACACACACACACCCCTGAACCTGTGTGTGTGTCTGTCTGCGAGTTAAGTAACGATCCCTCGCATTGCACGTTCTCTGCTATGTTCTGTTTTCCTGCTCAGGGGCCCTGAAGTCCATCATGAAGAAGCAAGACAGCTCGGCCAAGGGGGAGGCCGGCGCCGGGCGGAAGATGCTGCAGTTTGTGGGGGTACTGAATGGCGAGTACGAAGCCTTCCTCTTTTTTGGGGGGGCAGGCCGGGCGGGCGGTGCAGCTGGGTGCTGTGCCTCCATCCCCGGAAGTATGCATGCCACCGTAGGCTTGCAAAGAAACCCTTCTGCAAACCCGCTCCGGCCCCCGGCAAACCCATGCAGACCAGAAGGCTGGCCGCATGGCAAACCTCCCGGGTCTGCCCTGGACTTGAAGGGCCTCCAGCCCCATCCGGAGGGTCCCTGACCCCCACCACCACCCCTTCTATCTCTCACGGCAGGTACGAGAGTACCTCGAGCGAGGAAGATGAGGAGGCCTCTCCAGAGAAGACATCCCCGCTCAGCTCCGACCCAGACGGCAGCTCCGACACCTCGGAGGAGGAGGACGACCTGGCTGCCAAGCCAGAGGACAACGACCCGGACGGTTCCGTCCCGAGGGTGGTGCAAGAAGGGGAACCGCCCGGCTGCGATCCGGAGGAAGAAAGAGAAGGGAGAGATGATCCCGGAGCAGCTGCTTTGGAAGTGAAAGAGAGGTGATTCGGGGCTGGGGGCAGATCCTGCTTCCCCCCACGTGGCTGGTGCAAAGGGTTACTTGTGGCTGGGATCGGGGGCGTCCCTGTTGCAAGCAGCCAGTCTGGGGAGACGTTCCCCCCTTGCCAAAGAAGTGCGCACGCACACACATATATATGTAAATGGAAAGCTCAGCTTCCACGTGGCCTCTGGCTTTTTATGAATGGAAAATTGACGGGGGGTTGAATCTACGATGTCACCTCATAAATATGAGCCAGCCAGGCAGCGCCAAGACCCGTCAGATGGAACGAAAGGGTGTTCTTTGCCTGTGACCTCATGGAATGGGCGAAGGATCAAATCAGCAGCCTGTGTGACTCTCGGGGTGTGTGTGTGTGTGGTCTCTCCCGCCAGATTCGAACTCAGTCCCCAGATGAGAGAGGCCTGTCTCGTCTTGAGGAGCCACCTTGGCCGCGGCGGGGCTGCTCTGAAGAGCAAAGAGGTGGTGAGTCCGTGGGGCCAGAGAGAGGTGGGAGGGCAGGTTGATCCCAAAAGGTTTTAGTCGGCACGTCTTTGGACTCCAGAGATCCTCAACTCCAGCCTGGTTTCGTAGGGAAAGAAAGCCAGGCTACGGTTGCAGGGGAAGAAGCAGAGTAACTCCCCTTATCCCACGGCCGCTTAGTTTGCCGAGGAGCCTTTTAGAAAGGGGCTTTGTCTAAAAATCAAGCCTGACGAACCCTCGCCTTACCCCGGAATCCGGCAAAGCGGAACGCGCCCTGCTGTCTAAACAGCAGGCTTCAGTTCTCTCTCTCTGTCTCTAGCTCTCCAGCACCGGCTTCGTCCTGCAGCAGTGGTTCTGCATCTCCAGCCAAAAGAGATCGCTGGCCAGCGAGGTGGCCGACCACCTCCAGGCCTTCTCCGAAATCTCGCCGTCCCTGCTGGCCCACGTGGTCAACCTCTCCGACGGCAACGGGAACACGGCCCTCCACTACAGCGTCTCCCATTCCAACTTCGACATTGTCCGGCTTCTGCTCGACACGGGTAAGGGGAGGGAGGACCGGCCGGCAGGGGGGGGAAACAGGCTCTTGGAAACGAGCCGAGGGGCTGGCCTGTTCTTGACGCCTATCTCTCCTCGTGCAGGCGTCTGTAACGTCAACCACCAGAACAAAGCGGGCTACACGGGCCTCATGCTGGCCGCGCTGGCCGCCGTGGAACGGGAGGAAGACATGGCCGTCATCCGGAAGCTCTTCGGCATGGGGAACGTCAACGCCAAGGCGAGCCAAGTAAGCGTCCTGTGGGAAGGAGGCAAACGGGAACCCTCTGTGCATGACCAGGGGTCCTGTTGCTCGCTTCTCACCTGAAACCCAGAGTTCATTCCACTCCTTTCTCCTCTGGATTTCAGGCCGGCCAGACGGCGTTGATGCTGGCTGTCAGCCACGGCCGGCAAGAGATGGTGGAGGCCCTGCTGGCAGGCGGGGCCGACGTCAACCTTCAAGACGAGGAGGGCTCCACCGCTCTGATGTGCGCCTGCGAACACGGGCGGGCGGGCACGGTGCAACTGCTCCTCTCCCAGCAGAGCTGCGATGTCTCCACTGTTGATAATGTAAGTGGTGGTTCTGGGACGGGTGCTGCCTGGTCTCTTAACAGCAAGGCGGGCTTGGGTTTCTTAATTCAAGCTTCTAGTCCTCACTGCCTCCATTTCCCTCCTTTCATAAAAGAACAAAATTTGGCTTGTTTTTTTCTTTTACGGCACGCTGTGCCGAGTTGCACTGCAAAGAGAATCTTAAAAAGCATTTGTGAACACGGCTGGATTCTTTACCCCACTGATTATGCCAATGAGGCAAGGGGGTAGAAATTAGGGATGTTCCCCACGGGGAGACTTTCGTCCACACCAGTCAGCAGGACGGAGGCCTTTTGCTTTAAGCAGTACCGTTATTTGAGCTCTCCTGTTTTAATTCGGAGGGACCGCTTTGCTTCCTTTCCGTGGCTAATTAACGACATCTCGTACTCTTCGCTTGGTTTGTCCCTAGGACGGGAATGACGCCGTGTCCATTGCGCTCGAGGCTGGTCATCCGGACATCGCGGCCTTGATCTCCACCCATCTCACACCGCCGGTGGCCGGGCCTCCCGTGAGTCCTTTCTCATTTCTGGGATGGGGAAAAAACCGGTCTCCTCGGCCAATTTCCCGGCACGCAGGGAAAAATAACCCAGGCTATAGACCGTTCTCAGCCTGCGAGCCTCAAGTTATAAAGATGCAAAACAACCCATTTCCCCCTGGGTGGGTGGGAGTGAGAAACCCCCCCCCCCCGAGGTCTCCCCTAACAAAAGCACCCATCTTGAAACACAGCTATATTGGGGTTCTGTAACACTTCAACCGTTTTCCCCGCAGGACGACAGCAGGAAGCTTCCCTGCAAGAGGCGACTTTAAAGCTCTGAGCCGGTCAATCCGATGGGTCCAAGAAGCCGTTCTACTCTAGAGCAAACATTTTCATTCCACTGAGACTTAAGGGGGGAGGGCGGGGTTAGTTTTTATGCTTCCCTGGGATTTTCCAGTATTGGCTTAATTCTTTTTATTATTATTTTACTAACTCTTCACTAATGCTTCCATGTGGAGGATCAGGGAGAAACCAAACCCTAGAGTGGTGTCTCTCTCCCACCCCTCCTGTTTTCAAGCCCTGGTAAAGCCAACTAAGAGTGGATTCCTTCTTCCACCAGGGCCCTAGTCCTCAGTGAAGTCAACCTGTTAATGTCACCACTTGGGTGAGATCAACCAAGTTCCTAATGCAAAGAGAAACAGGGCGAGACTGTGAATTCCTTCATGCCTGCTTTCCGGCTGCAAGGATTTTTTTGCCATGGGGGGAGCAAAATTCATTCCCCATCAGGAGCCAGGGGGTTGGTACCTTGCCTTTAGTATTTTGCTTGTTAAATGAAAATGTCCTTT
Organism: Intellagama lesueurii; assembly: GCA_037013535.1. Lineage (NCBI taxonomy): Eukaryota > Metazoa > Chordata > Lepidosauria > Squamata > Agamidae > Intellagama > Intellagama lesueurii. The sequence goes on along the minus strand of JBAJHW010000020.1, from coordinate 2,304,424 downwards.
ACCAAAGGACATTTGGCGAAGCCCACATTTTATTTATGTCTGCCAACGAAGCCGGAGGTCCTCTGATTCTTTTTAAGGGTGCAGATATTCGAGAAATCAGGGTGAGGGATATTCACCAGGCTGGGTAAGAAAATACCCTGCTGAAATGAGTTCTTAGAAAAACAGTACTGCTGAAAAATGAAAGATGCAACCATCAACTCTCCCAAGTTGGGAAAAGGAGAACCCCAGACTCCGGGGGACCACCGTAGTGATGGCTATGATATATGTCTTGATATGTCTCTCCTTATCTCCTGCCGCAGGACCATTTTTGGTCGCTAAGAAGGCAGGCCGCTTGGATTTATTAATTCCATCTTCCTTATTACTCCCATCCGTCCTTGCCCTGAAGTAAAGAAGCTGTTATCTCTGCAAAGGACAGAGCTGTATCATCCTTCACTAAAAGGGAGCCACACCAAGTGACCCTAGTAAAGTGTTCATCCACAACGTTTTTGTGTGTGTTTTGTATATTCAAATACTACTATCTCACCCAAATATATATACATATAAATAAAATGTTGATGCTGGACTCGTCTCTTGCAAAATGCTAATGTATGAAAAGGCAGAAGATGGAGGCTTGTAAAAGAGCAGCAGGACTTAAATAAAAGAGTAAGAATACCTAAACCGTTAGGTTTTAGAAACTTCTTTTTTAAAATAGAGAAACCCACATTTATGGACTGTTGAATGATTTTGCAGTGCTTGTCTCCAAAGGCTTTTTAATCACCCTGAGAAAGGGAGAAAAACCAAGCGTGGAGTGAAAAAGATTTTTCATTTGGACACGTACTATCATTCTACACTGTTATTCCAAAAACCAACCATTGTGGTAGCAAGCATCACACACACAAGTTTAAAAGGGCAAAAAACACATGGGAATTTTATTGGATTCGCATCTGGTTTCTCGACTCTCCTCAACCAGGTCGCACACAATCTAAGAAAAAAAGAAAAATTGAAATAGATTTCAGTAATAAGCTCAGTTTCCCCCAATTAGAACATAATCGAAGATTTGATTGATGAATTTATATAAAAACTAGAGAAGCTGATATTTCTCAGCTGTGAACAAGCTTATGCTTTCCAGAAATCATCATCAGCATCTTATAACTACAGAGCTATCCTGGACTACGGTTGCTATTTTCCTGGTTTTCATAGATACATTATTCATACACACACGTGTATTTGTGTGTGTGAATACAGATACGCTCATGTGCAAATATATGTATTTTTGTGGATATTAAAAATACCAGGAGCCTTTAGAGTGAATCATAAATCCCAACCTAAAAGGGCAAGTTTCTGGGGATGATGGGAACTGCACTACCCATGGCAACCAGAAGGTGCCCGACTGGGAGAGGGAGATGGGAACGCTGAACCATACTCACTGTGGGCGCCGCAGGCGTGAGGAGGGCTCAGCGCAGCCGGCGGGCTTCCCGTTCTGACTCCAGAAGCGTCAAGACGTCCCCTTCCCGGACGGGGCCTTTCACGTTGCGGATAATGGAGCGGCTGGTGTCATCCATGAACTCCACCCGGACCTGCGTGGAAAAAGGAAGAAAATATTAAGATAGGTGGGATTCCAGACCATCTGGCAATTTCTGGGTGTGTAAATTCCCAACAGGGTTTTGCCTAGTAAGGTTCTAGTCCTCATTGTGGATGCTATTATCACCTTGCTACTCATGAAGGTTCGTTCACAAGCGTACACAACTGTGGCAAAAGTACTTGCTTTCTCCACCGGTTCTTCCCCTGGAAACCATAAAACGTCTCCCATCAACAGGAGAGGGGACCTCTGAGCATTCACAGAGTGTGTGGCCCTGACAGGGGTGGGCCGAGACCACCCAGGCCTGAATCCCAAGGATCCCCCGATTCCTACCTGCCTGATGACAGCTCTGGCACTATTCGGCCACAGACTCTGAACATGTACAGAGGGCAACCTTGCAAACGGGGAAATGACAGATATTTAAGCCCCACAACTTCTTACGCTCCCAAGGGCCGCCACGGTCAAGCTGGATGGAGAGGAGCCTCTGAGCACATCCAGAGCGCTGCCTTCAAAAAGAGGAAGGGGGCAACAGCCTCAGGGAGCTTTTCACCCAGGAAGGAGCCAAGGAGAAGCCGCCAGGCAAAGAGGGAGAGCCCTCTGAGCATGCACAGAGTGCCACAGCACCAAAGGAAGGGTGGCCCCCTGTTCTTGTTCCCTGGGAGAGCTATTCAGATTAATAGGAATACGTTCCTGAGCATGCACAGAGTTGAAAACTCACAAAACAGGGAGGGAGGCCGAGTGGCCTTAAGATGCCAGCCAGAAGCCTCAAAGAGGGGGGAGCCTCTGAGCATGCACAGAGCGCCATGTTCCCCAAACCAAGGAGGCAGAGGGGTGGACCTCCTGCCACGGACACGAGCTCCTGAGCATGCACAGAGTCCAGTTTGGAAGATCCCAGCCCCTCCCCTCGGCTTGTTCCCTGAAGGGCGGGGCCAAAGGGCGTCCAGACGGGCTCCTGAGCATGCACAGAGGGCCGGGGGGGGTCCCGGAGGCCCCCCGCCATCGCTTCCGCGGCCTACCTGGGTGCACTGTCCCTGGGAGCCGGTCCGGCCCAGCACTTTGGTCACCCGGGCCAGCTTGATGGGCTGCACGCGGCTGGTGTCCATGGCGGCCAGGCAGGAGGAGGGCGAGGCGGAAGAAGAGGGTCACGTGGACCCGACCCGGGCTTTATATACCGTCGCGGGGGCAGGAAAGCCACGCCCTCCGACACGTCACGCGAGACCTCCGCTCCTATTGGCTCCTCCTGTCCTCCAGCTCCGAATCACGCGAGACTTTGGGAGCCCCCCCCTTTCCCCTCCAACCCAGACTCCCCATCCCGGCATGCCCCGCGGCCGAGACCAGGTTCTACCCGGCCTCCTCCTCCTCCTTTTCCCTCACAAGACCCGCCTCCCGGCATCCCTTGCGTCCTGCTCCTCCTCTTCCACTCCCCCTCCCGGCGTCCCCTGCGCGCTGCCCTCGTCAGCGGCGATGGCTCCTCCCCCTTCCCGACGCCCTTGACGACCAGAAGGGGGGAAAGCCAAGATGGCGCAGCCCACCGCCATCATCCAGAAGCTCCGCAACTTCATGATTGGGGTGAGCGGGCCCCCCCCCCAGCGGGAGCAGCACCGGCAACCACAGCAACCACCACAAAGCCAAGCCCCCCCCCAAATTCCCGAGACACAGAGCCCCAGGAAAGGGGGGGGGGACTACAACTCCCATCGTCCCCCCCCAAAAGCGGTGGGGTGGGGATGATGGGAGCTGCATGCACCCCCCCCCCCTTCCAAATTTAAAAAGCAACAACACTCTACCTCTGGGCCTCTATTTCTGGGATTTCTATATTTAGGTTTTGCTGAGGATAGTGCTTCCTGGGTGATGATGATTGCCGTGTTTTAATTGTGTTGCTTTGGGAGGTCTCATTTTTCTTCCCCTCCCCGTCGATTCATGTTTTTAAAGGGCGTTTGTGAAGCTCCCTCCATGGAAAGGTTGGGGAAAAAAAAATCAAAGAAGGGTTGAAAAAAACAACAAGAAAAGGACAGGGTGAAAGTGTCTCAAATAAATCATAACAAGTAAATAATCAAGGGAAGGGAACAGGAAAGTGTATCCATTGCTTTTACTTCCCCCCCCCGCCCCCCCGGCAGAAAATAAATAACCTTGAGTTGCTGCCAACTCCGATTCCCATAATCCCCCAACCAAGAGATCAGGGAGTCTGTAGCGCCAGATCAAGGCTGGGGCTCTGGCTCGGGGGGGGGGGGGGGGGAGAGAGTGAAGAAGGGAAAGGGAGAGCCGTGTCCCATCGTTTGAATGCCAAAATTTTAAAAAAGGGCAGGAGAAATCTCAAAAAATGGCAAAAACTAAGAGGAGACACAGAAAGAGAGGCCGGGGGGGGGGGGGGGGGAGAGAAGAGAGGGATTGCAGGACGTGGTTTTTCTCCCCAAATCCGAAGGTGAGATCGTGAGCTGAACTCTCCTTGTCCTGTTAATGGATGTATGCCCCCCGGCAGAGTTTCCAAAGTGACTTGCTGTCGTTTAAAATGATTGAAAAACGGAGTGAATGAAAAACCATCCAAGCCTTCTGTGTTTCTCTTTCTTCCCAAACAGCGAGACCTCCAAACGAAGATGCACGTGCGCTACACAGAGATTTCCAAGAGGTAACCCTGTCACTCCCTGGAAACGTAACTGCGGTCAACCTGTGGGGGTTGGGGTTAGCCTCTTGGGATTCTTTTTTTTTTGGGGGGGAGATGATGTCTGGGGATCTTGGGCCACTAGTCTGTGATCTCCCTCACAGGGTTGTTGGGCAGATAGCCTGCAGAGAGGACGAGAATCAGGTGGGAATCGACATGCAAGGAGGAAATAATGTGTAAATAAAATACACCCTAGCTGAGTAAAAATGGGGGACAGTACAAGACTCAGAGATACAAATAAGAACCCAGTATCCTCCGGGGAATTGATTCCAACACCCCCGTGGATTCCAAAACCTGGGAATAATACCGTTTCCCCGAAAACAAGACCTCACCTGAAAATAAGCCCTAGTGTGGTTTTTCAGGATGCTCGTCATAGAAGCCCTACCCCAAAAATAAGCCCCAGTGAAGTGAAACCCCGCTCTCCACCCTTGTGCATCAACCAGAAGAGGACATGCCTGTATTTGAATAAATGTAGATTGTTGTACATAAAAAAAATAAAACATCCCCTGAAAATAAGCCATAATGCATTTTTTGGAGCGAAAATTAATATAAGACCCTGTCTTATTTTCGGGGAAACACGGTAGATAATCCTATACAGTAGGATCCCTTTATCTGTGGGACCAATATCTGCTGATTCATTTATCCATGATCTGAAACTATCAAAAGTAAAATCCTAGGAAAATATATATATGTATTTATATGGGTGAAGGCCTATGTGTGTGCAGGGTGGGTTGGATTTCAATATATATATATTGAAATACAACTTTAAGGTAAAGGTAAAGGTTCCCCTTGACATATATATGTACTGCAAATATATATATAAATAGGAAATGAGCAGAACTGGCCACTAGAGGGAGCAAGAGACCATGCTCTCTCTCTCTCTCTATATATATAGAGTCTTCGCTATTATAATAATGTTCGCTTGAATCTGTGTTTTTCAGTATTTGCAAAGGTATCCCCTGTGGCTATGGCTGTACATAAGACCGTCTCTTGCTCCCTCTAGTGGTCAGTTCTGGAGATTACATCGTGGAAATACTTTGTGCTTTTTTTTCTTTTAGTATTTTTAATATTTTCAGACTGTGGATAAGTGAAACCATGGATACTGATCCCATGGATATGGAAGAGTCCTACTTTGTGGCTTCTCTGAGCACTGCCTGAAATTGATTTTTTTTTTTTTGGCACACTTTTCTGCTGGTGTGGTTTCTCTGAATGTGCTCTCCGATCGACCCTGGTTCCTTGTTTTTTAGAACTCAGCCGCCTCCGCGCCTCCCGCTCGGCCCGAGCCACAAGCTGGCTGGCAATTACTACTGCACACGGGACGGCCGCCGCGAGGCTTCGCCTCCCACCATCATTGTGTCCTCACAGAAAACTTTGGCTGCTGGATCGAAAGCCGCCAGGTAGGGGTCAATGCCTACGTGTGTGCAGGGTGGGTTGGATTTCAATCTAAATCCTTTTTGAAAATATATGTATATATACTCCATCAATATCATTTTGTCTGCACAGAGTCAAGCCTGGTTAGGGTTTGATTTCCCTTGGAAAGATCTGGTTGGTGGGCGGACTGGCTCCTTGCATTCATCAGAAGCTGTCAACAGATTAACACCCTTTAAATTGATTATTATTTTTTAAAATACTCCAGGCTGTCAGCAGGCTAGCAGTTTTGTTTTGTTTTTTAATTGCAGCATCTTAAAGTTGTTTTTCTACTGGCTTGACATCAGGAACAGCCAGCTGGAGCCCTTCCGGGTTTTTTTATCTACCCTGTTTCCCCCAAAATAAGACCTCACCTGAAAATAAGCCCTAGTAGGATTTTTCAGGATGCTCCTCATAGAAGCCCTACCCCCAAAATAAGCCCCAGTGAAGCAAAACCCCGCCCTCCACCCTTGTGCAGCAACCAGAAGAAGATGGCATGGCTGTATTTGAATAAATGTAGATGGTTGTACATGAAAAAAAATAAAACATCCCCTGAAAATAAGCCCTTATGCGTTTTTTTGGAGCAAAAATTAATAGAAGACCCTGTCTTATTTACGGGAAAAACAGGGTATTGCTCCCGCCAGAGGAGGGCAAAAGAAACTGTAATCCAGAAGACCTGCGGAAGGGCCACCCATTGCCTTCCCCAGCCCGACCGTCTTCAGCTGCAAAAGTTGCCCATCCTTCCTGGCTCAGAGCCGTTTTCCTTCTTCCCCGCTGAAGCCACTGGTGCTTTTTGGGTTGTGTGTGTGTGTTGTGTCTGTCTTGGGACGATGCTTGTCGTGCCATTCATTCTTTGCGAGCGCAACGGTCTCCCTTCCCAATCTTTCCAGCTCGGGATCTTCCCCGGTGGAGAAGCTATCCGTCACGCCCGGCCCTCTGCTCCCGAAATGGGAACTCTCGAAGGACCAGCCCTATCTGTGAATCGGCCGCCAGGGGTGTGGAGTGGGCAGGACGCCGCCTGGGGGAGAGCAGCTCTGGCCTCAAAGACGCTTCCTGCTGCTGTTTTGACGGGTTCAATAAATGGGACTGCTCTCTCAGTTCAGATGCTTGCTAAATAAACCCTTGCGTGTTGAATCTGTTGCCTTTAGACTTTTTGGCGCTGGGGGGATTCGATCTCGCAGACTTGGGAAGAGAAGGCGCAATGCGGCTCCTCCGCGCATGCGCCTGAGGCTGGCCCTTGAGCGAAGTCACTTGATAGAACCTCGCGGAGGTCACGGTGTGTGTTTTGGGTGGCGAGGTTTTAAAGAAAGGGCCGCGCATGCGCCGCTCTGGGGAGGGTGTGGCCGCCTCTTCCAATGGCGTCTCGGCCCGCCGCCCGCGCGTGCGCACAGAGGGCCTCCCCCTGGGGCGCATGCGCTCTCTTCACGCGAGTCGCTCCATGCGGTGGCGGCGGTCAGTCGGACACGCGTCAGCGGCGGAGTCGGGATGGAGTGCCTTCTTCTTCTCCTGTCCCTGCTCCTGACAGCCCCCGGGCGGCTCCGGGCCAGGCATGCCGGTGAGCTCCGGGGACGAGGCCGGGTGGGAGAGCGAGGCTGACCTAACTGGGTTGCCCGGCCACGCCGCTTTGGCGCCGCTGATTCGTCCAGCCCCTTTCCGAGGCTCCGCCCTCCGCCGGCGTTGATTGGTTAGTCGCGCCACGAGGCCCTGTCGCTCTTCCCCTTTTCAACCCCCGGCCCCTTATTGGCCGCACGTGCCGACCCCGCCCCTTTCCGAGACCCCCTCCTTGCTCTTCAACGGCGTGGGCGTGGCCTCGCTCTGGTTGCCATAGAAACGAGGCCTTGCTTTTAGGGTTGTTTGTTTGTTTGCCTTAATTATAGGCCGCCTTTCTCCCCAATTAAGGGGACTCAAGGCGGCTCACAGTGTTAAAAAAAAAAGAAATAGAGAGGTTGAAAAAAAAATACATTCAGAACTATTAACCTATGATAGTAATTAAAATACATTGGATGATTAATTTTGGCTCATAACGTCCTAAGTTTATAACAGTGGTTTTTTTTTTTAAAAAAAAGTAGAATGTTAGTTTTTAAGATATCTTTTAATGAACAAGGATAAAGTTTTGGGCATAATTTTTAACAATTAAAAGTTTATGCTAAGTATGATAAAATACGTTTTTTTAAAGGCAGCTTTTAGTGAACAATTGCTACTTTAGAGTAACTTTTAACGAGCAATTAAAAGCGATGCTAAAATATTAATAACCCAGACACGTTCGAAGGGGGTTTCTCATGGTACAGCCACCCCCAAAGCCTCTCCAGACTTTTCTCCGCTATTTAATGTTCATGATAATCCTTTTCTTTCTTTCTTTTTTGGTGCCAAGAAGTCATTTGCAGCCGGACCATGAACCCTGTTCTCTTATATGGCGTTGTTTTTAATTTTCCTTGGCCTTGGAAGAGCTGAAGCCTTTGTGAAAATCAGGATCCAAGGCAGACAGAAATGACCTTAAAATCCACCCAAGCCTGACTTTGTTCTTAATAATCCCTTTGGAAAATTCCACCACTTGCATGTGGCTTTTGGTTGGTTTGGTTTTATTTATTTATTTATTTTTGCTGCAAAACTCCACCTTCCTGCGGCTGAGATTTTGGGTGGGTCCCCCTTAAACCAGGATGGTTTTTACGTGGACTGTGGCTATTCCTTCTTCAAAGTGGCTTTTTAACTACTAATTCCTACGCACGTTTTCCACGAAACTGTTTAGAGAGAGACAGGAGGTGGCTTTCTCAGCCACCTTGTCCTGGGTCCGTGAGCCCGGGGGTTTGGCCCCGTTGCGTTTAGGGGCGCCTAGTCCCCAAGTCAAGGTGCAAGGGGGCTGCAGCCCTTGATAAAAAGCGGGCGAGGAGGAGGAGGACGTGTGTAAGGGATCCGCGCTTTTCTGGAATCCTCCCTGGGCTGAATTCTGAGCGCTGGAACCAGGGAATGTCGCTCTTGTCAATAACAGGGCGAGAATGACTGCACATCCCAGCATTCTTCCCCACCGGCTGTGCTGGCCACAGGCTGATGGGGATTGTAGTCTTAGCCGTTTTAGAATCCACAGTGGAGATCTCCGAAGCCGTGGCTGTGTGGAAGCCCGGTCTCGGCCCTCCCTTCCTACGCTCACGCTCGTGTCTTTCTCGTTTCTCTCTCGGCTCAGACTCCTTCCTGTGCACCCTCGGGGACTTTTCCTGCGACAACGGAGACCAGGTGCCGCTCTGCTTGAGGTGCGACGGGACGCCGGGCTGCCGAGACGGGAGCGACGAGAGGGGCTGCAGCACCAGAAACGTCTCGTGCGGACCTCACGGGCGGCGGTGTGGCGACCAGGGGCCTTGCTTGCCTTTCGAACGGTTCTGCGACGGTCACGCGAATTGTCCGAACGCTTTCGATGAATCGGTCCAGGTCTGCGGGTCCCGAGCCGCGGCGCCTCGGCTGCCAGCGTGCCGAAAAGACGCATTCCGGTGCGCCCCGGGTGCAGAGTGCTTCCCTGTCACGTGGGTGTGTGACGGACACCCTGACTGCCCAGATGAGCGAGATGAACTGGGGTGCACCCTGGATTTCCCAAACACTACAGAGACCTCACCAACAACGCCCAGAACAGGTGGGACGGGTGTGTGTTTCAGTAGCACCAGCGTTTAAAAGATGAATAACAGGGTTCTGAAGTTGTCCCTCTAGCGGATGCAAAAAAACCCCAAACCCACTCTTGATTTAATTCGTTCTGGGTGCCTGTTGCTTGTTCCCTTTGGAATGAAGAGTCGAGGATTACAGAGCGGGGCACGGCCGGCTGGAAACCCTGAACTCCACGCCACCCTATTTTATTGAATTTTCCGTTGGTCCTGGTTGTTAACTTTGCTGAATTGTTATTATAAAACACGTCCAGCCAGGTACAATTTTGATGCGCCCGGAAGGCTTTACTGCTCTTATTGCTGCTCTCTCACAAGCCTGGATGGTTAATCATCTGTTGTGTTATGGCCTCCTGGTTTGAGTTCTCTGCCTGCCGTTCCCCAGAAATCAAACAAGACGTTTCTATGTTTAATGCCTCTTTGTTTGGGAGTAGTACTCGAGGCGGTGCAGCGGGGGTTACGCGGGGAGGAGAGCCCCTTCCAGGATGGACGTGTCTGCTGGGTGCTAGAATTCTCCTCCTGTCCAGTAGGTTCCCCATTTAGCAGGCAAAGGAAAGCCCAAATTGCAAAGTGGCTGTCGCTCTTCACGCCCCTTTTCCCATTCACTGCCATGTTTTGATTCAGCAATTCCCTTTTCCTCTCCCTCGATCCTTTTTCTCGCATGTAATGAATTAGCCTGTGAACGTACTGGCAGGGTTCTGTAACGGAGGGTGTTTTTTGCACAGCCTTTATCCCAAGAGCTTCACATTTTTTCAAACACAGCAATCTACTTTTCACCCTGTCCTGTAGCCAGCCAGACCCTCAGTGGTCTTACATACGTTTGCATCTGTGAGCGTGTTTAAAACGCACCCTGTTTTAGTTCTCTTCTGCCTTTTTTCAGAGAACACGGAGAGCCCCAAAGGTGTGAAAACAGAGCATTGGATGATCATAGCCATTGTTGGTGAGTAGGAATAGCAGCCTTCCAGGATCAGAGCTTGAAAATGGCATGGGAGGGTTGTGTTTTTTCCCCCCATGGTGGCTGGAGGATAGCACTTTCTCTTCAAGCAAGCCTTGATGTAATGATGTGAACCACCTTTGTATACTCAACATTTTCAGCTTTAAATATTATCTTTCAATGATGTCAGCCGCCTCGGGTCCTTTTCATGGAGAAAGGCGGGTAAAAAAATATTTTAAATAAATAAAGGGGACCAGAGCAGCTGCTAACTCTCATCCTCTCTTTCTTTCTCCCCTCCACCCCTGCTCATCTTTGCTCCTTTAGCACTTCTGATTCTTGTCATGGCCGGAGCTGCCGTTTCTGCGTGGGTTCGTCCCAGAGCCAAACCTCTCCACGTGAGCTTCCATGTCGATAAAGCTTCTGAGCAGCTGATGACGAAAGAGCAGCCATGAGGTTTACCTTCCTGCAAGGTAAGGCCTGTGGCTGGGGGCTTCCTCCACCCGATTCTCTCTTTTATTGCATTTGAGTTCCTATCCTGCTTCTCCATCCGCAGGACGTGACCTCCTGCCCGACGATGGCATTGCTTTATGTCGCTCCTCTTCTTCCTCTCTGCTGCAGGAAGCTGCCACGTTTCTCACGCAGTCCTGCGGCCGAAGCGCAGCCCAGAACATTGCACGGGGTCGCTGCGGCCCCCGACTGGGTGGCAACCATGCCGGGGGAGCCTTGAAGGCTTGGGTGTCTCTCCACCTTTGGGGTAGCAGAAGTGGCTCTATTTCCCGGACTGGATTCTGGAAAAAAAAAAGAAAGAAATTAAAAAAGGTCCCCAAAGGCTGGGATGGGGAACCCCCCCCTCCAGATCTTGTTGAAATGGAACTCCCATCTTCCTTCACCACCAGAACTGATGGGAATTGTAGTCCAACAGCATCTTTTCTCACTCCAAGCCGCCAGGCGAGTTCTCTCTTGAACAACCATATCCTGCTGTAACCCTAGCCTTGGCCGTTCGCACCCCTTCTCCAACAGACAGCTTAGATCGAGAACTCATGGTGTGCTTTTCCGAGCTGTGGGAAGGATCTCTGTGGTAGATTTCCGCTTTCTTAGTAGCCACAGCTGCTGTTACATCCGTCTATGGGTGCTTGGTAACCAACGGGGGTCTTCTTCCCAACACGCCACGTAATGAATGATTTCCATTCTGCCCTCTCCATTTCCAACATTTGGTAGCCGCTGAGCGATCAACTTTGGCACAAGGCTTTATAGATCTGACTCCTGGAAAGACTAAGGAAAGAAGGAGACAGAGCTTAAAATAGTCATTGGGAAAAAAACATACAGGGGTTGAAGAAAATAGCCTTTTGCCCAGTCTGTGAGTGCAAGAACCTAGTCTCTTCCAGCTGTCCTAGTGCACTAAGGGGGTGCAGGCCATTGACGACCTCCGGATCCCATGGAACTCCCCATGCCCATCAACCACAGGTTTTTTGGGTTTTTTTGCACTTGGTGTGATGTTCTCTTTCCTCCTCTGTTGTAGCCAAAAATGCAACAGGAGATTAAAAAGTGTTTTAAACCACAAGTCTTGGTCTGCTGGCGTTCCTCCAGTCTTCTCTCTTGTTTGCTTTGTGGAAGTTGGCCCAGTTTTACGCCATTAGGAGCCGCCTTGCAAACGTCTTGATGCAATCCTCGCATAATGCGCTGTAAGAATATTTATGCCCTTATTTATGCACTGACTTAATCCTGGCCTCCTTCCAAGAAGGGTGTCTCTGCCTGGCGTTCAAGATCTCTATACAACACAACAACAACAACAACACACACACACCCCTGAACAACCATACACCTGTCACAGGCATGTTCTGTCCACTGCTTTTAGGTGTGCTTTTTGGTGTGTTTCCTCTCAGTGGCAAAGAGCCCTTTCTGCTTTGTCTGTAGCATCTGGCACCCGGGTGTAGACTGCCCCAGAGGCTGGAGGTTCTGTTCTTTGACCCCACTCAGGACAGGTAATGGGATAGCAGGGTTGCAGCCCAAAACAGCGGGGAAGGGGGTCGGAGGTGGCCCACTCGTCTGTCTAAGACGTGTGTCTCTTGTCCATCCCTTTGGAATCCCACCCCCTCCAACTAGAATTCGGCAAGCGGTGGGCGTTCTAGGCAGGTACGGCACGTTATCTAGAACCTTTACAAAGTTATTTTAAACACTTTAAAAAACCAGTTCAAGAGGTAACGGAGTGTGCTAAAAGGGTCACTTAGCTTGCTGATCCAAATCCACTTTGTTGGACGGGTATGTCAGCTTTCAAACCTCACAGAGCTCTGTGCCAGGCAGAGAAGTTTGTGAGACCGTGAAGCTTTCATACTCCTGTCCTTGCTTGGATTAAACCCCCTGGAAGCGCCTGATTATCAGACTCACTGGTACAGAAAGAGCCCCATGCGAAGCCGTATCGTAACTTAAAGGCTAACCATACAGTTAGTTTCTTTTGAGTGTTTGTGGACTTCAAATGTTCTTTGCCATAGAATTCAGGCCCCTGCAGGCCACAGTTTGTCCCTCGCCGTCCTTATTCTACAGTTCCTTCTCCTGAGCTTTCTGGAGACGAAGGAGTTGGAGCCCAGAGGTGAACAAACAGGTGGGCGGGTGTCAGGAAGATCAAGCAAAGGAAGACCTCGGCCTCCAGAAATAGCTCTTTTACTTGAAAGGTTAACCTCGTAATCTTATTATCACTTTAAGAAGCTTGAGCCTAGCGCGGCTTCCAGATAACATTCGATGCCACCGGTTGGAGAAGCCGCTGCCGGCGTTTGGAAGAGGCTGAGCAGGTCGGCAGTGAACGAATCCAGACCGCCGCTGATAAGGAAGCGTTCAGACTCAACCCGGCAGCTGCGCGCCTCAAAGGCAGGCTTCGAGGGGTGCCCGGGGGGTGCCGTGGGGCGACCATGAGGCGAGCGAGCCTCTCGGCCAACCTGAAAATCGGGGACTACCCGAAATGCTGCCTCACCCGTGAAGAGGATGATGTGTCCATCCCCTTTGCCCAGGAGAAACTGGTCAAGCCGTGGGGTTCGATGCACAACGTCGCCGAGGGAAGCGAAGCGCGCCCCGGCGGAGGCCGGGCCCGGCGCAGCCAGTACTTCCTGAATCTCAATGTGGGAGGGAAGTGTTTCCAGATCGCCTGCAAACTGGCCGCCAGGTACCCCGTCACCCGGATCGGGCAGCTGGCCCTCTCCACCGACCCGACGAAGAAGCTCTCCCTCTGCGACGACTACTCGGTGCCCAAGAACGAGTACTTCTTCGACCGGGACCCTCTGGTCTTCCACTACGTCTTCCACTTCTACCGCAGCGGCGTGATGTGGGTGATGGAGGAGCTGTGCCCGGCCAACTTCGTGGAGGAGATCGAGTACTGGGGGGTCCACATGAAGTACGCCCCGCGCTGCTGCCGGATCCTTTTCGAAGAGAAGCAGGACGAGCTGAACGAGCACCTGAAGGTCCAGCGGGAGCTGGAGGCAGAGATCGCCCCGCTGGAGCGAGAGGAGACCTTCGAAGGCCAGTTCCTGGGCGGGCTGCGCAAGGCCATCTGGAACCTGATCGAGAAGCCCTACTCCTCCATCCCGGCCAAGGTCATCGCCATCATGTCCAGCTTCTTCGTCCTCCTCTCCATCGTGGGGATGACCCTCAGCACCGTGAAGGAGATGCAGCACAAGACCAGCAAGAAGCTGATGGAGATGATGGAGACGATCTGCGCCGTCTTCTTCACCCTGGAGTACCTCATGCGCCTGGTCTCGGCCGCCTCCTTCCGGCAGTTCCTGCGGGCCGCCTTCAGCGCCATCGACCTGGTGGCCATCCTCCCCTTCTACGTCCAGCTGCTCTTCGAGAACCTGGGCGAGAGCGAGGGGGACTACCACGAGGAGCTGCACAAGATGCGCAGCGTGGGCAAGCTGGGCAAGGTGCTCAAGCTGATCAAGCTGATGCGCATCTTCCGGCTGCTCAAGCTGGCCCGCCACTCCACCGGCCTGCGGGCCTTCGGCTTCACCATCCGGCAGTGCTACCAGCAGGTCTGCTGCCTCCTCCTCTTCATCGCCATGGGGGTCTTCACCTTCTCGGCCCTGATGCACTCCGTGGAGCACGACGTGCCCGGCACCAACTTCACCAGCATCCCGGACGCCTGGTGGTGGGCGGCCGTAAGTCGGATCCTCTGCTTGGCCTTCCCAGAAAAAGGGCTCCAGGGCATTGAAGTGACCCCTGGCAAGCGACCAGCCACTTTCCTTGATCCGTTCCCCGTCCCTTTATCGGCGTAACGAGCGGCATCTTCTCGTTAACGTATCCCTTTCCTCGACCTGTCGATTTTTGGGTAGCTGCAGTGGTCGGTGTGCATGGAGGGCCTGGGGGGGACCTTCTCACTCAAGCCCTGAAACTCACTGGGTGACCTTGTAGGAGTTACAGCCCGGCCCACCTCGTAGGGGTGTCATGAGGATAGAGTTAAGCAGGAAAGCCACCTTCGGTTCCCTGGAGGCTGGCAACTCTGGCTGTCCTAGGGGGCTTCAAAATATCTTCGTTGTCTTTATGAAACGGTAGCGACTACAGGAATACAAACGAATAATCTATAAAGTGTGCTGCTTTTGTCCTGCCCCGTAGTGCTTAACACACTCTCTGGGCGGTTTACCATGTAATTACGCAGGCTAATTACATTGAGACCCGAAACCCCACCCCCACCCCGGCCAGCTAGGGAGTCATGGTACTGACCTCAGAAAGAGGGAAGGCTGAGTCGACCTCAAGCCGGCTGCCAGAACCAAAAGCTGACCGTGAGCAGAGTCTTGACTGTAATACTGCAGTTTAACCTCTGTGCCACGAGGCGCTTTATTTACAATATACCCCAACAAACAAGTGTGTGAAGGATATTAATCGTCACGGGCGCACAGAGGGCCAAAAGAGAGAGGGTTTATTTATTTTTTTCCTGGCTCCGTCCCCCTCATTGTCTCTTTCTCTCTTCCTTTTTTTCTCCCCCGGGTTCGTCTCTTTCTCTCTCTCTCTCTCTGCCAGGTGAGCCTCTCCACCGTGGGCTATGGGGACACGGTGCCGGACACGCTGCTGGGCCGGATGGTGGCCTTTGGCTGCATCTCCTTCGGCATCATCCTCAACGGCATGCCCATCTCCATCTTGTACAACAAGTTCTCCGACTACTACGCCAAGCTCAAGTCCCACGAGATGGAGTACACCAGCTCCTTCAAAACCTCCTCCCGCAAGCTCAACCTCAAGGGGAGAGCCCTGCAGAAATTCCGGGACTGTTTCTGCACTGAGTACGTCGGGCCCCCGCCGCCCGCCGCCCCGCCAGGCTACCAGCCCCTTCACCAAGGGCACCCCGTGGCTCACCAGCCGCCCCACTCCGTCCCACATTCGCCCCGGGCTTCCGGCTCCGGGGTGGACCTCTCTCACTTATACCCGGCGGCCCACCTGACGCCCCTCTCCGGCCACCGCACCCAACCTGACCCGTACGTGTTTCACGGGAGACACTCCGTCTCCAACGCCTAGAGGCTGCCCGTCGGCTGGACTCCCCGGCGCCTCTTCCAGGCTCGGCAAGAGAGACGACACGCGCCCAAGCGCCTCGTTTATGGACCGGCGTCGTTGCTTTGGGGAGAAAGGCAGCTGGACAACCACATGAAGGAAGAAAGAAAAAAGAAACGGATTTTTAAAAAACCCGTTGGAAAAAGGCCTTTGGGAAGAATCCGGAGTCGGCCTCCCGCTGGAGATCCAACCGGGTGGATCCAGAAAGACTTCCTCAGGGGGGCAGCTGCCGAGAAGGCCCTGCCTCGTCGGCTCACCGAGGGAGGGCGAGGCACGGAGCGGGACCTCCAAAGAGGACCCAGAAAACCTTATCCCACTGGAGGAAAAGGATCACCGGGGAAAGCTCCCAAGAACCCAGTTCCCATCCGCCCCAGCCATTGCAGGCCGACGGTGGGGGATGATAGGCGCCGGAGTCCAGCCCCATCCCGAGGAGGGCTGCGTTTCCCCCCCACCTGGATCTTATGGGTGGTTCGTTTTATCTTCGCGCACCATCGGCCAGGAGAGGAACTCTGCCGAGGCAGACAGACGGGGGTGGACATTCTCTTGTCTGAAAACTCTGCGTTTGTGTGTATGTGTGTTGTCTTTTTCCTCTCGGGAACTTGCTTTTCGGGTGGTGCCGAAACCTGCAGGTCGCCCCAAACGCCACTGTTTTCACGCACAATGGGGGGATTGTTGTGGGGGGGGAAGGAAGATGATCTTGCGGGTGGGGGGATCCAAAGTTTGCCAAAGGACAACCAGGATGCTTCGCCGGCCGGGGGGGGGGGGAGCCAAGAGGGAGACCTTAAAAGGTAATAAGGGGTGAACTCCTGGAATAATTCGGCAAACGACTGGGCATGCCCTGGGGGGTCTTTAAGAGGGTTTAAAAGCCACGGAGATCCACCTTCCCCCCCGCCCACTGCCACGTCCCTCTCTTGCAAGCAACCTGCGTTTTGCCCCGCCACCCCGGGCGAACGGATCAGGTTGGCACCCTCGTCAGGCTAATCTTGGATTAAAATGTCTGGATCTCGTGGGGTTTTTTTTCCCCCGAGACGTAACGCCGCTTAGGGCTCTTGCTTTCCCATTTCCAGCTCAGGAGGGGAGTAAACAGGAGAGATTGAAAGAGACAGAGAGAGAGAGAAAAGGGGGAACGGAGCCCACCTCTCCTTCCGGCGACGCCTGAGCCCGTCGGTGCAAGGCGAGGCGTTGCCCCAGGGTGGGGGGTTCAGTTCTTCCAGCCTTTCCTTTTTTTTGAACTTTAAGAAAAATCAGTTTTCTTGTTTTTATTCCCCCTCCCCACCTCCTTTTCTTTTCGACTCCAGGTCCCATCATCCCCCTTTATCCAACATTTTTTTAAAAAAAAACACTCTGCAATAAAAATGGGTCTTGTAGTACCTTAAAAAAGACAGGCAAAGAAGCCTCTATCACAGCCTGGAAAAGTATGGTTTAGGACTACAATCCCTAGCATTCTTCTTCCCCCCGCCCCCCCCCCCCAATCCAGCATGGCCTGTCTTCTCCTGGGCCCTGAAAACCCCAAAAGTAAGTTTTTATTATTTATATCTTAATTATTTTCCCATCATTTCTCCAAAGAGCTCAAGCTCCTCAGTTTCATCCGTCACAACAGCCCCACGAGGTAGGCCGCCTTACATCCGACTCTGGATGATGTTTGAGACCCAGTTTTGTCTATTTTATTTTATTTATTGTAGCAACTTTTGATAGTTTGGGGTTGGTTGGGTTTTTTAACTACAAGGTTTTTATTCTCGATGGCGAACTTTCTCTGTTGTTGCTCAAAAGCAGCAACGAAGGGGCCCTTCTGAATCAGGGTAGACTACAGTTCCCATCATCCCCAGCCAGGGCGGCTTAAATAGTGAGGAACGCTGTCCAGCCACGCCAATTTAAACAACTGCAGCCTGAGAACTATCTGGACTTTTAATATTAACGCACTGTGTGTTTTCCGAGGCGATTTATACAGCAATACATAACAATTATAACAATCCCAGCAGTAAAAAATAAAATAAAATAATTTGGCGCTTTTAAGCCAACATTGTGAAGCCGCGTCCTCTGTTCAAACCTGTTAAAATATTTTAAAATGCAACAAAAAGTGTTCAGTTTAAAAAAAACTCAATGATGGGAGAAGCAGAATATAAAACACTGACGTTAAAATTAAGAATTTATAGGTATTTACAAGTTGTGTTGTACAAAGGGGCTGCTGGTGTATGCATATATGTACACACACATATACACACGCAAACACAAACTCACAGATACACACACACACACACACACACACACACACACACACACACACACACACACACACACACACACACACATTAACCCTTTGGATATGTACAGTTATGATACATTTGGTAGCAAAATGCCGAGCGTTTGCCTCTGATCCGGTCTTATTCCCTCCCCACACACCCCGAAAATAATTTCATGGACAAAGAATCTGGTTGCTGCACTCTGAAAGCCATGCCCACAAAAAGGGTCTGTGTTGGATGTTCAGGGGTAGACTTCTACTGAAGAGGGAGGCTCTGTTACGTCGGACTACGTAGGACTTCTCTGTAGCCGATGGCTGCCGTTCATGTCTATGATCTCCTCCTTGAATGTCTGTAATTGCCTGTTAAAAGCTGTCTGCTCCAGCGTGGCTCTGTTTCCCCTTCCACCTTGTGGCAGGGAGTTCCACTGGTTAATGAGGCACGGAGAAAGCTTTCACCCCCTGCTTTCCACTGGTTCTCTTTATCAGTTGCTCTCCCCGTATGTCATAAGACGCTTGAGGAAGTTCCTTTGGGGGGGGGGGAGGCGGAGGAGCAACCTCTCCCAGAATCCACCCCAACCCCTGTGGCCCCGCTGGCCAGGGGATGCTGGGATTTGTAGTTAAAAGGAGATGCCTTCCTCCCTTCCCAAAGCCGTCTCTTGGTGAGACCGGGTGGGTCAGAAGGTCCTTCTGGCCCCAACGTGGTGGCGGTGGTGGCAGGGGGGACCCCGTGGGTTGGTGGCGCTCAGTGGCACCCGCAGCTGCCGGCCACCATGTCGTCGTACTGTTTCAGGACCACGTTCTCGTCGTCGTCGAAATAGAGGAGGTTGATGGAGAAGAGCTTGTCCGGGACGCAGCAGGGCCCGCTGACCTCCTGGCTGAGCTTGAGGGCGTTGATGATGGACTGGACGGTGGCGTGGTTGGTGGGGCGCATGTTCTCCCCCAGCGGGAAGGGGCAGGAGCCCCGGCAGTGGTAGGCGTTGTAGCTGCGGGGGGAGATGATCCACCCGGACCACCCGATCTCCTCGAAGTCCACCGAGAGTGGGTACCGCTGGCAGGGCCGGGCCGGGCCGTCGGCCGAGCGGACCGTCCGGGTCCGGTTGGGCTTCGGGCCGGCGAAGGGCGGCGGGAGGGGGGCCTTGGCCCGAGGCAAGTCTGGGGAGGGAGAAAAAGAGAAGAGGGGTTCAAGAGGGTGAAACCGCACGGAAAAAGCACTCTGTACATGCTCAAAGGCCAGGCTGTACAAAACAATGGCGAATTTCCCAGGCGTCGTCTCCGTGCTTGGCTGTAAAAACAAGGAACCCCTGGTGGCTGACGTGGCCTGAACTTTTATCCACTCTGTTCCCGAGACCTACCTACCTTCCCTCCCTCCCTCCCCACCGTTGGTAAGTCAACGGAGGAAGGCTCTCCCCCATCCTCTTCCTCACCTAAGAAGGGGTTGGTGGGCAGCACAGCCCCCCGCCGGCCGTCATCCGTGAACAGGACCAACATGGGTTTCTTGCTCTCGTGGTGGTCTCGTCCGGAAGCGAACTGGATGGCGTTCTCGTCCAGGGGGGTCCCGCCGAGGGCCTGCACGGTCACGAGCAAGCCGTGGTTGCTCCTCTCCTCCTCGGTCCAGTCGCGGACCTGAAACCACCACCACACAGGCGAAGGCTGGTTAATATTTGCATAGATTGGGGCAAAAGAGGTGGCTCGGGTCAGCGAGCCCAGCTGCGATTTGCAGGAAGAAAGCACAAATCCAAACGTGAAATACATGGGCTGCAGGGGAATTATGGATGGCTTAGATCCCTGAGTCTCTTACTTAGAGGACTCTTCTGAACCCCCCCCCCCAAAATGATTTTATTTGGTGTATAAAAATTCCATTTTCAGGCTTACAACTCCCAGCATCCCCAGCCCTCAACCAAGCAGAGAAAGCGAAATGAACTCACGGCCTGGGTGATGGCAAAGACCTCCCAGCCGGATCCGTGGAGGGCCAGCAACCTGGCGGAGAGCAGCTTTTTCTCACCCGTGGGATCCAGATGGTCCCTATCCAGGAGTTGATAAACGCTCACCTGGAAAGGGGGAGAAAACAGGAGGAAAATGAACAAAACGGGACTGAGACGTCAAATATTGTATGCGTGTGCATGGGGCATTTATTGCATAATTATAATCACGCGCCTTTTTGCTTCTCACTGGATTCATTTCGTGCCCGTGTGGGGTCGTGATGCGCAGTTCGGATGGCTTCCCACAACCCGATCCGAACCCTGGAAGGGGCTGGACACAAGTGCCTCTGAGCCTCTGTTTCCCCCTCTACCTTGTGGCAGGGAGTTCCACTGGTCGCTCGCTCCCCAGCTCGCTTACCTGGCAAAAGTGTTGCCTCCGGGGAAGCAGCCCGCCCTGGCCCGCCCTGGCCCGCAGTTTGAAAAGGTGCAGCTCCGCCGTCAGCACCTTCTCGTTCTTGGCCACGCTGGACAGGAGGAAGAAGAAATGCTTCTCGCTGTGGGCTGAAGCGCAAGAGAGGGAAGGGGTTATTGGCCTCCTCCCGGGTCTGCCACCTTCGAGACCCAACGACAGCCCGGCGAGGGAGGCCCCGTGGGCACTGAGTTCAAATCCCCAGCAGAAATGGGAAAACAGCCTCTCTTTGTTCCCAGGTTGCCCTATGCTGCCTCGGGGATGATGGGTCTGATCATCCAGACCTTTCCAAGAACGCTCTTCCCCTTCCTCTCCAGGAGACTTACTTTTATCGAAGAAGCTGCGGACGGTGTTCCCTTCCAGAACATCAGGATCTTTGGTGACCCCGTCGTCTCCGGCCACGGTGTTGTACAGATCCACCATATACTGGGGCGGCTGCTTGATGCTTTGGGGTGACTGCGGAGGGCCCCCCTCCATGCCAAAGACTTCCAGCAGCTTCTTCAAGGCCCGGGCCCGGGTTTCCTCTGAGTCGCCCTCCTCCTTCTCTCCCCCCAAGAAGGCCAAGGGTGGCCTACCTCGGCAGGCTGGCGTGCAGGCGAAGAGGACGGCGAAGAGGAAGGCGGCCGGGAACATAGCTGGGGCTTCTCCGAAGGCAGATGTGACTAGCAGCTGCTCCCGGGCGGCCTTGGCCACGAGCCGGCTTTATAAGCCACCCGGCCCCGAAAGGGTTTGGGTAGTACACCGTTCAGGGGGTCCAGAGTTGCTAACGAGCCGTCAGGAAGGGAGGGGGGGGGTGCCAGGGAGCTAATTGCGGCGCTAACAAGGTGCAAAGGCTGGAGCATTAGGGCCAGTACACAAAACCCAGAGCGAGGGTGTCTGTGTGGATTCTTCTCTGCCGGGAGGGTCCCCCAAAGTTTACCCAGGAGCTCACCGGGGTGAGGAGGAGGAAGGCCGGCTCTCGGCGGGGGGCTAACGGGTTCCTAATGGGGTAAACGGAAAGCCATTAGCACCCAAGGATTAGAGAAAGCACGGTTTTTGTTTTATTTTCCTAAAAGGATGAGATGGGGAAGGGGGGGGGGGACAGCTGGCCTCCATCGGGTGCAGGAGAGGAAGGAGGGGAATTAAAAAAAAAAAGCCATTAATGTCTATTAAAAATTTCTGTTTGGGAAAGAGGGGGATCTCCAAGAGAGGAGAAATCAGGGGGTGCAGGGCAGTGGTTCCCAACCTTCAGTCTCCAGATGTTCTTGGACTACAAAGCCCAGGAGCCTTCGCCACGAGCTGCACTGGGCAGGGTTTCTGGGCGTTGTAGTCCAAGAACATCTGGGGGACCCCAGGTTGGGAACCGCCGAAATGGGGGGGGGGTAGGGTGCTGAATCCAGACTGGGGAGGTTTGGGGTTTTCTCCGGGTGGGCGGAAAGGTAGAGAGAAAGGGTCTCTCTGTAGGTGTGTTTCAGCTTAAGCCCTTTTCCAGAGGTTTCCCACAAAGTAACCTTTCCTAAGCTCTGCCGAAGCCATAATTTGGTTTTTAACGACAGAAAAAAAAACCCGGTCACTTGTAGGATGGTTGCAAATTGACCAGATAAAAGGCATCCAGGCGTTGACCGTGTTTGAAATTCACGAAAGCGGCTCTTTCTTTTTTTCCCTTTCAAAATCAATTTTATTTACAGATTTGCAGTCTCTCCTTTACATGTCATACACTCTGCTCGGAGGGGACGCCAGGGCCCCAGAGAGGCGGCCGCCCGCTGCTTTTTTACTTCAGTCTGTGCACGATGGGCTTTGGAGTGCCCATCGGATGCCGTTTCAGATCCCGCATCCGCAGGTCTGGACAGACAAGACAGTGCAAAGCTGCCCACCCCCGGCTTCGGAAGGTGTGGGTCTCGTACCGGCGTGGGGTGCAGCGGCCAGAGACCCCCTCTTCGGCCTGGAAGAAATCATTGTCCGGCTTCGGCAGGTCCCTGCGCAGAAGGAAAGCGGCAGCGGTTAAGCACAGAGAAGCCCTGCGGTGTAGTGGTTACAGCAAACATTGGCAAGCTTGAGGGAGCCCTCTTTTCCGGCTGGCCTTTAGAGGCTCAGGGCTGGGGTTTGGGAGATCCTTCTGCAGTCACGAAAGTAGAGCACCCCACGCTCAATCTAAATTACAGTATTTTTAAATCCGTGTTTTATTTCGAACTCCAGAAACGGGAGATGATGCAGTCAAAGAGCAAGTGGGAAAAGGTCCCTCTGGAGAGGTGTTTGTCCGCGGCACCAGACACGACCCAAGGTCTTACGGCACCTTGTAGAGTTTGCACGTTTATTATTTGGCAGAAGGTTTCGTGGCCCGGGATCCGAGCAGGCTTATGCCCCCCGGGAATCCTTTTAAGGTGGAAAGAAAAGACAAACCCTTGCAAAGGAGGGCCTGGAAGGGAAAAACGACGGAGCTCAGCTTGTGTTTTGGGATCGGGCACGGGGTCAAAAATAATTATTTTATTTCCTAGTTCTATTTATAAGTTGCCTTTCTCCCAAGAAGGAAACCCATGACTTACAAAGAACGGAACAACCTGTGCTTGTAAAGCTCATCCTTTGGGACTCTTTCTGGACTCTCTCTCTCTATGCACGGGAACAATTTTGGCTCATTTATTGTGATTTTTTTGCCCCATAGAAACGCTTCCAAGACTAGCTAAAGTGACATTGAAGGATGCTTTCCCCCCCCCATCCACCCTTCCTGCAAATGGTACTCCAGGGTGGAGAGAGAACGTCTCCCTTGACGCCTCCGGAGAGGATGAACAGAAACCATCATCCTGTAGATGTGAGTCT
Source organism: Intellagama lesueurii (assembly GCA_037013535.1). NCBI lineage: Eukaryota > Metazoa > Chordata > Lepidosauria > Squamata > Agamidae > Intellagama > Intellagama lesueurii. The sequence goes on along the minus strand of JBAJHW010000020.1, from coordinate 2,281,285 downwards.
GCCTGTCTGGCCCGCATCCACGCATGGGGTCCGCCAGGGAACCAGTTTTAAGGGGGCTGTTTTATGTGGGTTGCGGGTATGTGGGTCTCCTTTTCTCGCCCTCTCCGGCTCTTGAGATGCAGCTTCCGAGCCCATCCCCAGAACCAGATTCAGTCTGAGTGGATCGGGTCCTTTTATTTGGGGCCGAAAGCCGCCCCCCTGGACGCCGAGTTTGAAGAAAGCTCTCCACTCGCCACAATATCCCATCCCAAGTTGGCAAAAATTGGCTTTTCCAAGTTGGATGGGTGGAGAGGGAAACGGCCACCTCTCCCAGCCCCGTCTGGACCCCATGGCGCACGTGCGTGTGTGTGCGTGCAGAGCCCAGGCTCCGGAAACATCTGGGCTCACCTCTGCTGGCAGGGATTTTCCTGGGGGAGGCCGGGGCATCTCCCTAAGCACCGTCCAACATCGATTTCCTGCAGGATTTGCAAAACAAAAGCAACGGGAAATGACTCCTTCCGGCTGCCTCCCAGGTGGACAAAGCCTTCACACCTGCCTGTCCTGAGGACACCTGGCTTGGCAACCTGGCCCACATCACCCCTTCCCTGCACACCTTGCGACACCTAGCAAGCTGGGATTATTATTACCATTTGTTTTATTTCGTTATTTTTGTGGTGTAAACTGGATCTGGGCAACAGGAAGAATGGGGAGGAAGGGAGACCCGTTTGGCCAGCCCCGGGGGGTGTGGGGGACCCACTTTCAGATAAATGGTCTGGGGTTTTGGGTCCAGTCTTTCTGACTTACGACCTCCTCTGGAAAGTCAGATCCATTATTTGGGTCCTCTTTCCAGTGTCACTTTCTGTTAAGCCAGGACAAAAATGAGGTGGTTGTTTTTTTGCCTTAAAAGACCAACAGGGTTGAGTTCGAGAGAGATTTCTCTTTCTCTCCGCCTCTTTCCACGGCCTGCGGTCGTTACTGGGGATGATAACCGCCCGGAACTCTGTCGGCTGGGATTTGTAGTCCTTTCCCCCCCCCCCACACACACACAAAGAGAAACTTTTTAAAGCGCTGAGCCAGGAAGAGCAGGAAAAAAGGGGAAAGGGATAAAGAGAAAAAAAATATATAAGGCATTCAAAGTGAGGAGGTGGTGGGATGTTCAACTCTTAAGTCTGTAGCATAGCCCGGAAAAGCAGTTTCTGTGGACTACAAACCCCATAACCCCCCTCCAAAACAGCTTGATGGATTATGGGAGTTGTGGTCATAACACTGCAATGTGTTTTTTTTTTTTCACCCAGGTTCTGCTCCGCTTTTTGGAAACCGAGGGCCATGTAACCCCCGGCCATTGAGAGGGACGGTGGGGTGAGCGACTCGTCCTTTTACCCACCTTGATCCGTTCCTGCGATTTATCCGCGGTGCCCTCGGCCACGACTTCGAGGTAGGACCGGACGTGAGGGACCCGGTAGCAGGCTGCTCTCCACCCGCAGCGCTCCAGCGTCCGCACGGCCTGGTGGCCGTTCGGACCCTCGAGCAGAACTGTGTCAAAATGGGTGGGGACGCAGAGGAGCCCGTCTGAAAAGAGAGAGGCCAAAGAGGGTGTGAATTAATACCCTTAATATTCTTTTGAGGCAGGAGATACCCCCCCCCCAAAAAAAACCCTCTCCCACCCACCCCAGCATCACTGGCTCTCTGCCACATTGTGAAACCTTTTATTTGACTTTTAATTGCCCAGAATAATTGGGATGGCAAAGGGGAGGTGGACAGCTGTGGCTGGACTACATCTCCCATAGTCCCCCACCCTTGTCTAGGCTGGCTTGGGCGGATGGGAAATGGAGTCCACAAACACCTTCAGCCGCCCTTCCCTCCCTCTTTGAGGGAGATCCATCTGGCGTCCGAAGGGGGTCCTGTTATGACCTAAATCTGGCCTGTTTTCAGAGCCCTAAGGACTAGTGTCTTGCTTGATTTTGCTTCAGAGGAGTCACAGAATGACAGAGTTGGAAGGGGCCTCGGGGGTCATCCAGCCTAACCCAGCCGCAAGGAGGACGGAAACCCACAGCTCAAGCAGAAAGCCTTCCTGCTTCTGTTTGAAAGCTCTTTGTTATGTTTGCTTCCAGTGGCTGCAAAAGGAACTTTTGCACACACAGAAAAAAGGAACTTGAATGAGCTCAGCGGAGAGCTCCCCCACCCACTCTGTTTCCACTTATTTCGCTCACCTCTGGCGCCCGTTGGGCCGGAGCACCTCCCGACGTCCACCGTCTGTTCCTGGGGGGAGTCGGGGAAGAAGGTTTTGGGGGCCGGAGCCCGGATGCACTTGTGGGGTTGGGGGGCGCAGTGGCAGCCCCCGGTCACCTCCACCTGGCGGACCCCTTCCAGCAGCGAGACCTCCTCCACCCGGAGCTGGCTGGCCTCGCAGCGGGAGCCCGTCGGGCAGGACCCCTCGGGGAAGGCGTCCCGATCTGTCCCTTCCGGCCATCGCAAGAACCCCTCCTACACACGAGGAGGAAGGACAGAACGGGCAAGGTGACTCGCATTCTCTGGCGCCAGCTCACCGGCGCCGGAAAGACTCCGCGCACCTCTTGCACAACGACCCGGCGAGGTGGGTCGGCCCCTCCGTCTGCGGAGACCAGCCGCTCCTTACCTTCTTGGCTCTCAGGAAGTCCAGCATGGAAGATGGTTTGGAGAGTCCCGGGAAGTTGGAAAGGTGGAGGTTCCTGCGTCGGGGTCCCCCGCAGTGGGCCCGGCAGAGACCCACATCAATGCTCAGGGGGCTGCCGGAGAGATCTGGAGGAGGAGAAGTAAAACAACCTAAGGAAACAATGATGGCATCGTTGTCGAAGTTTGATCTGCCCACCACAAGACTGGGGGTATAGTTCTCTTGAGGACTACAGCCTCCATAATCCCCTGGGTGGCATAGCTGGTGTTTTCTCTGCAAGACACATTTGCATTTGGGGATCACAGTCTTCTCCAGGCACCTTCTGGCTCCCAATTTTATTTAAGGTGGACGATCCACCGTCCAAACCGCTTATTAATCCAGACCCATTTATGGCTGTTGATTCCATGAAGGGTTTTTTTAAAAACAAAAACAAAAACTGGACAGTGTTTTTCTTTAAAATAAGTGGTTCCTAGATCGAATCCAGGCTGAACTCTTTTTAGAGGCCAAAATGATGAAACGGAGGCTGTCGTACTTTGGGCACATCGTGAGAAGGTAAGGCTCACCGGGAAAGACGATAGTGCAAGGAAAAAAAAAAAATCAACGGCAGTAGGAAAAGAGGAAGGCCGACATGCGAGATGGGTTGACTCAGTGCAAGAAACCACGACTTTTGAGTTCGCAAGAGCTGAGCAGGGCTGTTAAAAGTCGGGACAGTTTGGAAGTCACTTGTAGGGTCACCGTAAGAAGGCCAGAAATAGCCACCAGGTGCATGCTGGCTTGGGGATTATGGGAGAGGTAGTCCAGGGGAAAGAGACTTTCTCAAGCTCTGGTCAGAGGTCAAGCAGGATGTGCCCCCCTCCCAGCTTGGAGAAAATTTAGCACCTCTTGAAAAGGAGAAGAACAGGTTTCACTGCTGTTGTTTTGCTGAGTTCCAGACAATGGAGGGAAATTCACACCTGATTCTTAAGAGGTTTTTTTTTCTTTCTCTCTCTCTTTTTTTTTTTTTTTGCATATTTCCTGGGAATGCAGGAAATGTTGCCGGGAGGAAAAAACCCTGCCTATTTTTGTTTGTCTGTTTGTTTCCTGCCTTGCTTTTTTGGCACCATCAGGGAGGTTATATGATTTAATTAATTCCCCACCCGGCTTCAGGCAGAGAAGGAATTAATTCCACTTCTGAACCAACTTATCCAAAAATAAATAAATAAGAGAAAGAGGCTCACTGGATAAGTTGGGGTTTTTTGTTTTGTTTTTAAAAAAGGAAAAACCAAACTTTAGTTATTGTAAGACGTTTCAAAGAAGGTGCAAAAATGTATTTGAAAACTGAATAATATTCGTAAACGGAATATTATGTCACTTAAGGCCATTCCTTTAAAAACCCACAGCACACTGAAAACCGTTTGCAATACATAGAATATTAGCTGTTCTGATAACTAAGCGTCATTGGGTTTTTTCTCCGCCATTCTGTTTTTCTTTATTTATGTATTTTTTAAAAAGTATTGAAACTAGCAGTTTATTTATGGAGGGGTAGTTATTAATTAATTAATTCATTAGTATTTTTACCCCGCCTTGCTCCTTGAAAAGGTCCCAAGGCGGCTTACAGCATTGAAAGGCAATCTTTAAAGGTGAACGTTGAAAGCAATGAGTCTACAATGATGGTTAACATCGTTAAAATACACTATTTAAAACTATGAGCAATGAATAAGGAGGCCTATTCCATCATGAATGCTAGAAGAAGAGAAGAAGAAAAAGCTTGAAACGGAGGCTGTCCTACTTTGGGTGCATCATGAGAAGGCAAGATTATCTCTGGAAAAGACCATCCTGCTGGGAAAGGCGGAAGGCCGCAGGAAAAGAGGAAGGCCAAACACGAGACGGACAGACTCCCTAAAGGAAACCACGACATTCGAGTTTGCAAGAGCTGAGCAGGACTGTTTGGAGATATCTCATTCATAGGCAACTTGACAGCACATAACGAGAACAACATCTGGATGTTTTTAAATGTTTTAAAAATTGATTTTATTCAAACTCTCCCCCCCCCCTTTTTTTTTTTTTTTTTTGGTAAACAGAAAGGTTTGCAGTGGGGCTGGTCCTAGAAAATCTGGCTTTGTTTTTAAACTCACCGTGCCCGACATAGACGTAATGCGCCTGCCGCTTGCAGCATCCACGTTCCATGAAAAGATTTCGCCGTTCCGGTGGGAGACCGGCGGCTCTCGCACCTGGGACCACAGGCCGCAAAGTTAGCTCGCTTATCATCCTCCCCGCCCTGCCTGTATATATCCCCCTTTTCTTCCAAACAGTCAACGCTGATCCTCCATTCCGCCCTGCCGAGCCTCAGGCAGCATCCTTGTGTGATCGTTAATTTTTTTTTAATTTCTTTTTTTCCCAAGCAGACCCGAGTTCAAGATCATCCCGGGCGAGCGGTGGAGCTCCTGAACACGTCCTGGTGTGTTTCCAGTTTTAAACCCCCCCTCCCCGAAAACAGGTCGCAAGATCTTTCCTGGCAACAATCCTCTGGGAGTTTAGTCAGAAGTCAGTCCACCTGCCTGCGAAGGAATTGAAGCCTGCACCCGGACTGGGAAAGGTGAAGACTACAAGTCCCAGAATCCCCTCGTCCAGTGTGGCCTCCTCCTCCAAACCAGAGTTGGCCAACTGACCTTTCGCACGTTCCTTAACTTGTGCCCCCTTCCAGACCTGCCGCTTCCACCCGCTCTGCACCCCCCCCACGGCTGTGGCTGATGGGACCCGGAGTCCCACCCCACCTGAAAAGCCGCAGGTTCCTGACCTCCCCTTGAAAGCCCTGGAATCCTGACCCCCGGGAAGGGAGCCGCCTTGTGAGATCAGGCCAGGCACCCCCTCCCACCCCAGCCTCCGTTTGTCCCCCAGACTTGAACCCAGTTCCCGAAGGTGCAAAGCGGGACTTACAGACAGAGGCGGCCAGGCACACGAGCCAGGAGATCATCCGCATCCTTTTCCCCTGGGAAGTGGATTTTCCAGGCTTTTTTTGGGTGGGTGGGGGATGATCTCCACGGGGTTGGGATATTTATAAGGCCAGAGGGGACCTTGAGGGCGAAATGATGCCCGAAATCCAGCTGGGCCTTTTTTTTTTTTTCCTCCCCTTGCTTTGAAGAGCCATCCAGGTTGCCTCTGCCCAGACGCCAACCTCCAGAGGCCCCTGGAGCCGGGAGGGACGGGGCATCATCATCATCATCATCATCGGTCTGGAAGGGTGGCGGGGAGGCCAACTTCAAAGGGGGCTCCGAACCCCCTGGAGCCTGGTTGCCCCCCCCCCCCCCCCCGAGGGCTGGCTGGAGCCTCCATCAAGTCCCCTTTGAAGCCGGGAGGTCCCCTTTGAAAGGGGATGAAACGGGCGGCTTCTTCAAAAAACAAAACCCAGGCTCCCCTGGCTTAACCCCTGGAGGCAGCCCTAACTTCCTTTTCTCTTCCTTCATTTCAAAGGTTGATCAGAGGGGGGACCCTTTCTGGGCTGCCCACCCGAGTCGAGTCGTACAAAACCTTTCTTTTAGAAAAAAAAAACAGGACGGGAAAACTGTTCCAGCGTCCGGTTAAAAACCAAGAAAAGCAAAAACAAAAATAAAAACTAAAAAAATAAATAAATCTCTTTTGAAATGTATCCGGAAAACCCAAAGGGGGAAAAAAAAATGACAGAAGACCAAACAAACAAACAAGCCAATAACTTGCGTCACCTTAAAGGCTGTTTAAAGTGAGCTTTTGTAGACGGTGTAAATCCATTTTCCGATGGATGGCATATGTGATGCATTCTTGCTTTGGATTTTTAGTACTGCTTGCGTTTCCCATTTTTACGTTTTTTTTATTTTGCAGCGTGGCATTGGTCTTTTCGTTCCAGTATTTGTTTACTTTTGTTCTTCGCTTTAATATTGCCTCTTAAAGGGCGCAAGCTGCCTCTTGATGCTCATGGTGCTTAGCTTTAAATATTGCCTTTTTTACAAGGTCAACCACGGCATACTCATGGTTTCCAACTTTAACTCTTGCCTTTTAACTGTGGTGAGCCTGCCGTGGGTCCTTTTCAAAGAGAAAGGCGAGGTTCACCCTATTTTGAATGAATGAATGAATGAATTTACTGGTTTTATCTGCAGAACCCTTTTCCTCCCGCAGAGTCTGGGGGTGGCTAACGACGCGTGGAACAGATCCAGCACTGTTTTGGTCATTTATTTATTTAAAAATATTTGTATGCCACTTTCCTAGGAACCGAGGCAGCTTACAGGATTCAAAGAAAGAAAGTTAAAAGCGAGAAGTCCTCTCTTTGATCTTCCGGAAGAAACAAGGATGAGCGTTTAAGAAAATGCCTTTCCAAAATTCTTGCCATGCTTTCTTTTCTTCCTTCGGAGGCCGCTCTGAAGAAGGACGGTCATGGGTAAGCCAAACCTTTTTTTCCCTTGGCCGAAAGTCACGCTTCCTTCTTCCCCTGAATGTGACATTTGAATGATCAGCTGTAACAATCTGCCATGTTTTGCTCCTTTGCTGACCTATTTTAAATTTTCGGTGTTTTCTTTCCGTTTGGAACTTCTGACACTCTCCAAGAAACTTGTTGAAACCTCTCTGCAGGATCCTGCCTGCCTCAATTTCCCCCCTAACTACACGCAGGCAAGGATCCATCCTTTTTTTCCCCACCCCTCCTGCTTTGTACATCTTGTATGCCTCTTGAAATCTTGCAGGATGTCTGTGTTTAAATGTGTTTCAAACACCTTTCTGTGCTGTTTTTGTTGGCCTGCTAGAAGGATCGCCTTAATAGGGATCTCGTCAGCACTCCCTCCCCCCCAAAAAAAACAACAACACAGAGGGATTTCTGTCTCTCACCCAGACAGGGAAAGCAAACTTTGAAGCCAAGAGGGCTTTTTAAAAAAACATTCCTGAGGATTTTGCATAATAATAAACAGACCTGCCTTGTCTTTTTCCTTCTTCTGGGCCAACTTAAGGAGCTTCTTGTTGTGCTTCTCTAGATTTTAAGGCAGGCAAAGACAGGCGTCAAAGAACATGAGAAAACAGATAAAAAGAAATATATTGGTGTATGTATTTAGAGTCAAGAACTACCAGCTTGCAAATTGTATTAAAAAAAAACACATTGTGGTTAATGGTATGTACAGAATAATTCGGAGCCTGCAGTCCACATTTCAGTCCCGTTTGAAATATGAGCAGCTCCGGGAAGTCCATCATCTCCCCTACAGAGGCATCATCTTGTGCCCCTGTTTCTTCGGAGGCTTTCCTCGCTCGGCCTGTTGCTTCCTTCCTTCCTTCCAGGCATCTTCTTGTCCGTTGTTTCAATCCAGAGTACCTAAACCCCACCGGGAAAAATAAATATTTAGACAGCCAGAAGAGAGAAACATGGACCATTTTTGAACCAAGTCATCTTGGGCTGGGCTGTTGTTTTAATGGTTTATTTTACGCCTAGATCCCTATACGATACCAAATGAGATAGACAGGAGTTTCCGCAAAAGGACTGTATCGCTTTCCGCTATTATTCCGGAGTGTTTCTGCATTTTAAAAAATGCTCCCTGCCCCATTTAAATCAAGCCTATCAGGCAGAAAGATTATAAAAGGAGCTAGTTCTACTGTCTATTATTAAAATATGTATATTCTGACTTATATTTAGAGATCTGAGACAAGAAAACAACCTAAAATCATTGTTAAAGAATTTGGAGAAATTCAGCAGGGTAAAATCAGACCGAGACCCACAATTCCATCTTATTGGAGCCATGCCACCGTGACTTAATATTTATTTTTCTGCGCTATAGCCAAGAGCCAGACCACGAAAATCCCACACACAAAAAAAGGCAAAAATGTTCATGGAAAAGGTGTGTCATTTTCTACACCATTTCTACTTCGCTGGAGACTCCCAACGAACACTGAGCTTCATTGTAACAACAGAGCCTCGGTTTTACTAACCTGGAGAAATGGTTTATTGTTTCCAACAAGATGGGGGAATGAGACAAACGTACAGAAAGAGAGAGAGAGAGAGAAAACCAGAACCCAAGCTCACCTTCGAGGAATGCAAACTCATCCGTGGCTTCAATGGCATTGTCTGCCACGGGAACAGCAGCCACCCGAGAAGGAAAAATAGAAATAAGTACCACTCTTAATTACATGTATTATACAATTTATTTGGATGACGGGGCGCTCACAAAAACCCGCAATCTGTTTCCAGGACTGTCAGAGTAACCTCTTTTTTAGGTCTGTCATCTTTTGGGGGTGGGGGAAGCAGAGCTTGGAAGCATGATGGGTTTTGGACCCCAAGCCCCAGAATCTGGCTAGGGGACGCTGGGAGTTGTAGTCAGCAAAAGCCACTTTTCCGAGGAGCTCCGAAGCAGCCCCCTCCCTCTGAGCGAGACGCCCTCCTCCATCCCAGCCCCCCCCCCCCCCCCGTACCCAGGTCCTTCCTCTGGAGGGTCTTCCTTTTCCCCCTCTGGGCGTAGATGAAGGCGTCCTTGGCAATGGTCTCCACAAACAGCTCCTGCAGAGAGAGAGAGAGAGACAGAAGGCAAGGGGAGTCAGCAACTACGGTGCAGGTGGGGAGAAAACGGCTTACCAACAACCCCCATTGGCCAGTTTTTTTGTTCCGCTGTTGCATCGCATTGCATTAACCACCTCCAGGAGGCCCTTTCGTTAACCGTCCTGCTCCGCTCTTGCATGGCTTCCTGACCAAGCTGAACCATCTCACACCAGGCTTTCCTCTTTTCCTACTGTTTGCAACTTTTGATCCCATTTATGTGATGACTTTTTTAAAAAAAACAAACCCCACCTTTGCAATATTTAGCCCCAGGGCAGCGTCCTGGGCTTTCCTCATCCCGACCCAACAACCCTGTGAGGGGGGCCAGGTGGCGTCCGAGCTTCAAAGGCCGGTCCCCGGATCCCCCCCCCCCCCGGGTTTAATGCTCCAACCACTGCACTGCTAAGGCCCTCTCTTTCCACCCTGCCGAGGAGTTCTGTATAAACCCCAAAGCTTGACCAACACTTGCGCCTTCCCGTCGCGTGCCTCGTTAACTATAATTAATCAAAAAAAGAAATGCCCCTAAATGTAATTTTGTATTTCTTTTAGGCCTGACATCGCCCTCTCTCTGTTGAGGCTTATAATATGCATTGGACCACTAGCCAGAATTCGGGAAAGTAACTTAAAAAAATAAATAAAAAAGGACTACAAGTCCCATGATCCCCCCAGCCCGTAGCCTCCTTACTGGATAAAGCCATTAACCAGTGTTTGTAAGAGTTATTGTTATTTTACGAGATAAAAGAGATAAATTTGTAGTCCTGGGGGAAAAAAAGTAACTTTTCCAAGCGAGGGGGGGGAGTGATGGGACTTTCCCCCCATAAGGGAGCGAGCGCCCTCTAGAGGCAGAAAGAGGGAAAAAATATATGCGGCCACGCCCCCTTCTAGCCCTCCCCGGGAGGGAGACCCAAGGCTGCCTTTTGATTGGCTCGGCTAAGCCGCGCCTCCCGCCAATCCCCGCTTATTTTCTCAAAAAAAAAAAAAAAAACCCCGCGCGCGCCGGCGAAAGAAAGAAAACGAGCTCCCTGATTGGCCAAAGGCGGGCTTCCCTCCCCCCCCTTCTCTCTCTTCTCTCGGGTGCTTTCTGCTATTGGCCAAGCCATCCTCGCGCCTCTCCCCCTCGCGCAGGCGCAGGCGCTTCCCCCACCCCGCCCCCTCACCGCGGCGCGCGCCAAGACGAAGACGGCCTCCTGGCTGGCCAGCGTGACGTCCGGGTCGGCCTTGACCAGCGCCTTCACCCGCGCCAGGGGCAGCTTGGCCGGCCGGGCCGAGGAGGAGGAGGAGGCCGCCGGGGCCGCCGCCGCCGCCGCCATTGCTTCCGCCGCCGTCGTCGTCGTGGTAACCGGAGCCTCGGCTTCCTCCACGGCCGAAGCCTCGCTCGCCTCAGCCGCCGCCATCTTGGCCGCGGAAGCCGCGAGTGCGCCTGCGCCGCGCCCTAAGTGCCACTCCGCGGCGCCCGGCCACGCCCCCTCGCCGAAAGCCACGCCCCCCGCGCCTCCTTCCACGTGCGCTCGAGCTGCACCGGTGGGACTTCCGCATTTTCCCTTTCATGTGTTTTTTTCCATTGACCTGGGTGCATTTTAGGTCTTTTTCTGGTTATTTCAGATTTTATTTATTTTTTTAAATTATCCTAGAGAATTAATTCCCTGGCCAAAAATATATATATATATATATATATATATATATAAATTTGTTTTTAATTCTTCGGCTCTTTTAGAATTTCGCCTTTAAAAAAATGTTTTTTTTACTTTTACATCTCTATATATGTATTTAAGAGACAAATTTCTAAAAGAGCTGAAGAATTAAAAAAAATTAAAATACATCTTTATTATCCTTGTTCATCGATACTATGGAAATCGTATTTTTCAAATGCGATTACATATCAATTTCGGTATAAACTGCTTGGTGATTTTATTATTATTTTATTAGACGCTATGCCAAGAGCCTGAAGCAGCTAACCTTTGGAGTTGTATATTATATAAATGATTGTAGAAATGATTTTATAGCGATCTTTACATTCCCTTCTGAAATTTATGCAAACAGGTTACGGATTCTATTAGATTTAAGTGCTACAAATGGAAAAGAAATGGATTTTAAGCAACAGACCTTTCTTCCCCCCCCCCCCCTCCAAAGCATCACTCTTCAAAGCCACTTTTTTCATCTCTCCCTAGAACCGAATCATGTGAAGATCACAACGGCCTCCACCGAATTCACCCCTTTTCGGTTCAGAAGTCGGTACCGATCCTTTCCACCCGCCTGGAATTTCAGGAAGAGATTGCCTGGATTAAAAGCCGTCCTTCCCAAGACGGAGAGGCGCTTTTCCGAAGGCTGCGTCGTCTCCTTCAAATGTCTTCTTTTTAGAGCCAGCCCCAGGGAATCTGAAGCCGTTCCAGAGGCTGCCTCTGAGCATGCACAGAGGCCATTATCTACCCCTCTATCGATAGAGCTGCTGCGGTGGGTCAGCCGTCCCTTGACAGCCTCGCCCGGCCAACCGTTGAAGCTGAAGCCTCACGTTTTCACAGGCCGCTCCCCTCCTCTTCGCCTTTTTCCGCCCGTGAGGCTGGGATTACGGCTTCTTCGCCCATCATGTCACTTTCCATTAAGCCAGAAGGGGCTCAGGCAGCCGCCCTGCCCTGGCGTGATCCTCCCCGGGTGGATTACCGACCAGAACCAGCAAGAAGAAGGCTCGCTGGCTTTCTCCTTCCCTTTTTAAAAATTCCCCTTCCAGGGTGCTTTTGATCCAAGCCACCGAGATGATTGCTGTCAGATAGAAGGCGCCTTGAGGATGCCGTGTGGGCCCATGGAGCGTGGCCTGGCCACCACCGCCGTCCTCTCCAGCTCGGGACGGATCCTGGCGAGGAAACCCTGAAGTGTGGGGGGGACCACCATGTGGGAACGGTTGAAGAAAGCCCTCCTCAGCCCCTTCTCCATCACCCTCGCCGGCATCCAGAAGGCCATCCGGAGCTTCTGGACCAAAAACGGTCTCCTGACCCTCTCCTTACTCTCTGTGGTGACCGGGTGCCTCGTGGGCTTTCTCCTCAGGAGACTTGCGCTGTCGGACCTGGTAAGTGACCCCCCCGTGGCACTTGATGGGGTAAGGTCCTTCTTTCTGGGGGCCAAAGCCGGCAGCTGGTCCTCAGTTTCTAAAGCCTTTTTTTTTGGGGGGGGGGAATCTTTCGTTGGCTTAGATTTGGCCCCATTGTAGTTATCCTAAAATTAGGAAAAAAAATTATTTGTGAGTGCTTTCGGTTCGTGGGGTTTGCTCCTCGCCTACAAGAGGAAAGGCGCCGGTCGGGGCTCAGGAATGGCTGAAATGTAGCCAGAGGTGCTTCGTGCCGCTTCGAGCCACCGACTGCATCTCCACCCCGCCCCACAGAGACCCCCAAAGAGTGGGGCAGTCATTAGAAAGACCTCTACCTCCCCCACCCATGGGGTAAGAATTATAAACCCCAAAGCCAGTGGGAAACGAAAAGCAGGAGGTGCAGGAAAAAATGACACCCTGCGGGGTGGGCCGTTTGTGGACACCCCCCCCCCCCAAGCTAGCAAGGAGGGCCTGCTCCCCTCGGCTCTTTGCCAGAGTGACCAACCACGAGGGATCCTGGAAGCTATAGCCCAGCATTGCCCGGAGGGCCACAAACAGCCCACCCACTCCGTTCATGCCATCGCTGCTGCATCCCGATCTCTTTCCAGGGACCATGCATAATTCTGAATTCTTTTTTTTTAAAGCCTCTCAGCCATGGGGAAAGGAGTCCTCTTTTGAGCCAGTGGAGTGTGTGTGTGTGTGTATGCGAGGGGGCTTCTTTCCGAGGCATGGGTCTTGGGATCAGGGTGGATTTGGTTATTTTCCTCCAGGCCACCTCCCGAGACCGGTGGAGGGATTTGTCGCCCCTCGGAACAAACCCGTGGGACCTTCGGGCAGGACTCGTGGGGCTTAATTCGGAGCCTGAGTCTGCCTGAAGAATGAGGCCGGGTTGCTACGAGACAGGCTCTTTTCCTGGGCCACGTCAGCTGCTCTTTCGTCCCCGTGTCATCTCTGCCAGGGTTTAGAGAAGGTGCTTCGGCCGTGGCAGGCAGGCAGCGATGGGGGGGGGGGGGGAGGACTTGGCAGCCTCACAGCCGGGAGCTCAGCACTAAGCAGGTTACTTAACTGCAGGGAGGTGATGGCCTTCTAAGAAAATGGGCTCCGATCCTCTCCCTTCCTGGCCGTCCTGTCTCTTGCTCTTCCTTGCCTCCCAGACCGTGGGGCCTCCGTCCACCCCTAACATGGTGGCCGGTGTGTGTGTGTGGAGAAGCATGGTTTTCTCCACTGCAGCCGGATCAGAGGTAGAGGGGGGGTTTCCGCTCTTGTGGGTGTGTTAAATTTTTTGCTAGCCCACCTATGCTTCCTTTTTGAAGGGGAGGGAAGAGAATTGATGAGGCCGGTCTGTTTTTTTCCCCCTGTCAATTTCACCCTTGACCCTCCGGGACTCTTCCTCTCGGTTTCGCACAGGAGACGCTGGGCAAAACTGGCCAGACCTCTCAGAGCCTTCTCTCCCCCCCCCCCCCCCCGGTTCCTTAATACGGGCAGTGAAAAAAAACTACAAAGAACATCACAGAAGTTATCAAAATGGTTTATTTAAAAAAGGGAGTCTCCCCGCTCTCCCATGAGATGAAAGGAGCAATAAGTAAATGAATACATCAGATTAGAATGGACATCAAGTCAATGGTTGGAGGTCTCAGGCAACCGTCAGAGGCTTTTTCGTAGCAGGCGGCGATTTTATTTCAATATTGGGCTCGATTTCCTTAGAACAGAACTTGAGAAAAATCACACGTTTATAACTATTGAAATTTTAAAGGTTTTTGGGAGCTGTCATCCGATACCAGAACTCCTAGAAGGACGTTCCAGAGCCCTCAAATCTGGCTCACTTTTTACCTGCTCCCCAGATTTACCTGCTCCGTTCCAGCGTAGGCCTCAAAAGTGCCCTTTGAAAGGCAACATTCACTTAATTTCAATTTCCCCTTGGATGGCGTTAGCATTGTTTTCTGTTATTATCACTGTCGTCAACTGCCCGGCATGACCCTCCGTCCGGTGGACGGTATAGAAATGGAACCAATAAATAACATAAAATTCAGCGTTCCCATTTTGGGGCTAACTGGGTGGCTTTTATTTTCACCCTGCAGGAGAAGCAGTATTTCTCTTTCCCCGGAGAGCTTCTGATGCGGATGTTGAAGATGCTGATCCTGCCCCTGATCACCTCCAGGTAAGAGAGGAGGGAGGCTGGGAGGACCGGGCAGGTGTTTGGAAGTGGGGCTGAGCTCTTCAATGGACATGGGAAAGTGGGGAGGCCCCCGTTCAGCTCTTCTCCCTCCGCCCTCGTGGGGGTCGGGGCAATTGCTCTGCTCAACAGTCCAGTTTAAAAATCTTTGTTTATCTCGGAGCTGTGAGCTTACGGCTCAGTTCAGTGGATCGCACGGCAACCAGGCCTTTGTGAAATATACAATGTGAAACCAACACAATACAATACGCAGGATAAAAGAAATTGAACTAAACCTCTAATCAAACTCGCATGTACTAAAATTTAAGGTACACGTACGGATCTAAACAGAAACGTTAATCCAGTTAGTTTGTAGACTTTAAATGTAATATAAGGAGTCACGAACAATAAGAAGTATGACAACCACAGAGGACCCTGACGGGCAATAATTTAGCTGCTGACTCGGTGAGCGGTTGAGGTGCAGATGCTGTTTTGAGAAAGATAGAAAGGTGGGTTTAGGGTAAAAGGCCGCACTGAACGCCATGGAGGGAGACTTGTGGGTCTTAGCTGGGCCTCTGTAGTGCTTGCTTTCTTCCCTTTCTAAAAACATAAGAGTAAACGTGCTTATGTAAGGATGAAGTTATAATTTAAGTTATAATTATAAGATCTGATTTACACATCTTGTGTTTACGTCATTGATTTGGCTTGATGGCCTTGTAGGCCCCCTCCAGCTTCACTTTTCTACGATTATGGGTCTTTATTTTAACTTGATGGTGTTTGTTTGGGTTTTGCTGCAAACTGCCTGGCATAGTGTGTGCCCTACTGGGGTGGCATATAAATTTAATAAAGAAAGGGAGGGAGGGAGAAAGAAATAAGGAAGGAAGGAAGGAGCTGATGATGGATAGAAGGAAGGGAAAAGAAAATGAACGAACCATCAAAGACAAGTTGAACATGGACCGTTCAGGCCTCCGTCTTCAAGCTCAGAACAGTGCTTGTGGGAAAGTCATATCTGTCTGTTTGTTTGTCTGTCTCTCTCTCTCCTTCTCTGTCTGTCTCTCTGTCTCTGTTTTATTGGCACTCTCAGAATCCGGAGGTGTGTTTTCCTCTCTCTCTCTGCTTCTCTGCTGCCTCGTGTTGACCACTCTGTTCGTTTCCCCCTTAACGAGATCAATCACATGGCGCCGAGTGTGCCGTGGGAGCTTTAGGTCTCACAAGAGGCAACAGCAGATTACCCGTCTTGCAAAGGATCACCCACGTCATGGATCTTGAGCTCCCAAAGGGGCCTCCCGCCCTGTTTTAGCCCTGCCGGTGTCTTGAGGGTGTGCTCCGGGGATCATAATGTCAGGAAGAAGAAGAAGAGGCGGTTTAAAAGCAGGAAGAAGGCCTGACAGGCGAGGAAGAGAAGAGAGAGACCCTTTTCAACGCTTTGGCCGATTCCTTTCTTAATATTTTTTTCCCCTGTGTTATCTGCTTAGCTCCAAGGCTCCCTGGAAGCTTTGAGGTGGAATTACACTTGTGGAGGGAAGCTCACCACTTAAAACTGTTAATCCTGAGAAGGTATTCTCAGTGACAGAATTAGAATTAAAGAACTGTCCAGATTTTAAAACAAAAAACAACCACTTGAAAATGAACAGGTTAAATACAAGTAAAAGCAAAGATGTTTCAGGACTGAGCTTGGGAAAAGTGGTGGACTCAATCCCAAATTTTTATTTCCCCCCAACTCTGGAATTGAAAACCTGAATCCCTTTTATTTTCTTTCCTGGGGAAATCTTGGTGGGTTAAGTGAGAGATTGAACAGAAGGCTGATTTCATAGCAAAGGAACCGTCTTTTTGTTTTAAAAAGGACAACAGTCCATATGGACAAAGCTTTCTTTGGCTGACAACCCCGGCGGGCCCATCCCATCGCTCGGATCCAGGGCTCAGCCAGTCATGGTCTCTGTGCCAGAGAGTTCTTCCTCTCATAGAATCAGAGAGTAATAACGTTGGAAGGGGGCCCTCTAAGGCCATCAAGTCCAACCCCCTGCTCAAGGCAGGAATCCCGATCCAAGCAGATCTTCCAGGTTTCTCTTGAAGGCCTCCAGAGTTGGAGCGCTCACCCCCCTCCCGAGGTCATGGGTCCCGTTGTCGTACCGCTCAAACAGTTACAAAGTTTTTCTATGATCTTCAGCTGAAATCTGGCTTCCTGTCCCTGGAGCCCATGATGACATGTCCTGCACTCGGGGAGGATGGAGGACGGATCCTGCCCCTCCTCTGTAGGACCGCCTTTCAAGTCTTTGAAAAGTGCTCTCCTCTCTCCCCTCCGTCTTCTTTTCTCAAGGCTAAACAGGCCCAGTTCTTTCCCGTCTTTCCTCCTTATAGGGCTTGGGTTTCCAGCCCCCTCCTCCTCCTCCTTGCCCTCCTCTGAACTGGTTCCAGTTTGTTGGCATCCTTCCTAAAGTGTGGTGTCCAGAACTGGAACCCAGGACTCGAGACGAGGCCTGATCAGTGCCGAGTGGAGGAGGACTAGTCCCTCGTGGGATTTGGAGACTCGGCTTCTGTTAATGCAGCCTAAAATCTCATGGGCCTTTTTCGCAGCTGCATCACACCGTTGGCTCCTATTCATCCTCCCGCTCTCTGTCCTTCCAGCCTAATGTCCGGTTTGGCCACCATGGACTCCCGCGTCTGTGGGAAGATGGGCCTCATCACCGTCACCTACTACCTCTGGACCACTTTCCTGGCAGTGACCACCGGCATCATCCTCGTGCTCACCATCCACCCTGGGGTGGCGGCCCAGAAAGAGGAGTACACCGTCAGCAAAGTGGTGCTTAGTTCCGCGGACGCTCTGCTTGACCTCATCAGGTAACCCATCGGCCCCACCTCCTCCTTGATCCGAACGGTTTCTTTACCCGTTCCTTCTCTGTTCCCCCATTTCCTCTCTTGAGGGCCTCTCAGTTTCCTTTTTCCCTCCCACAGAAATATGTTCCCGTCCAACCTCATAGAGGCCTCGTTCCAGCAGGTGAGCACCCCAAATATAGGAATACACACACACGCCTCGGTGGGGTGGGGTGGGGGCTCCCAGTTCTGCCCTCGTGATCCAGGCGAGACGGCAGCTGGTCCTCCACCTGCTTTTTCTTGGTTATATTTTTAAGACTTCAGTGCCCAGTACCCCCATGGCCATGCTGGTTGTGGATTTTGGGGGCTGTAGTCTGCAGAGGCCGCATTTCCACCTCTGTGTTGTGTACTGCTGTGGGGAGGGGGTTTAGGGTGGTGGGTATGCCGGCCTCCTTTGACAGCCCCCCCCCCGCTTCCGCCCTGCTTCTAGTACCGCACCGTCCTCGTTCCCGTCGTGAAGTCCTCGAGCCTCTCGGCCCTGCCCAGAAAGTCCCTGAGCCTGGTCTACTTCGTGCCGGACGCCGAGAACCCCGAGATCCAGCGGCCGGTGCTGCTGGAGATCACGCCGTCGCCGGATATGACTTACCGCACCCTCCCCGGCAGCAACAACGAGATGAACGTCTTGGGCATCGTGATCTTCTCAGCCACGATCGGTATGTGAGAAACCCCCGTGGAGGACGTGTTGTTGCTTTGCCCAGGGAGCGGGGCCTTTAGCGTGGGGTCTCCCCCTGGCTAGGTTAGCCTTAGCTCAGATCCAAGGGGCCAGCCAGCAGCTCTGCTTGCATTGCGTCCTGGACAGTCGAGGAAGTCTGCAAAGCGTTTGCAGGCGAGCGCGAGGGGGTCCCTCCGTGGCCACTAACCAGCCCGTGCTTCGGACGGCAGGTTTCCTTTTGGGAAAGATGGGTGAACGCGGAGCCCCGCTGGTCAACGTCTGCCAGTGCCTGAACGAGGCCGTGATGAAGATCGTCTCCATGGCCGTCTGGTGAGTCTCGCGCACCCCGCCCCGGAGCAACGCCCCGGCTGAACTCTCGGGCTGACCATACAGGGAAGCTGGTTCCTGCCGCCTCAGGGTGAAACCCTCGGGAGCGTCACGGCAAAGCCCGAGGCTCAGAAGGCCACTGAGGCTCCCCCCGGCCTGATGCCTCCTGTTTCCCTGCTGGAAAGCGGGCCCGGCCCTTTCTGGTCTTCCCATCGTTCGTTCCGCAAACGACCTCTGCCTCTCGCGCCGCGCTGGGTCCCCTGCTCTGCTGGGCCGCTCACTCTCCTCCGGCGTTCGGCAGGTACTTCCCCTTCGGCATCGTCTTCCTGATCGCCGGCAAGATCTTGGAGATGGAGGACCCCGAAGTGATTGGGAAGAAGCTGGGCCTCTACGCCTTGACCGTGGTCATCGGCCTGGCCATCCACAGCCTTTGCTTCCTTCCCCTCTTCTTTGGGCTCATTACCAAGAGGAACCCCTTCTCCTTCATCCGGGGCATCCTCCAGGCCCTGCTCATTGCCCTGGCGACGTCGTCCAGGTAGGCCGGCCGAGAGGATTGTTGGGTCTTGGGGTCGTGCTGCCGTTCCTGCCCTGTTGAAAGAACCCCTTCGGCTGGCCGGGCCGCCTCCTGGCCTGCACTCCTGCAGCTCCCCAGCGGCCACGGAACCCTCTCTTTCTGTTAACGAGCGTGGCTTTTTTCTCCTCCCTCTCTCTCTCTCCTTGCCTCCCAGCTCAGCCACGCTGCCCATCACCCTCAAGTGTCTTCTGGAGAACAACGGGATCGACCGACGGATCGCCCGCTTCGTCCTCCCCGTGGGGGCCACCATCAACATGGACGGGACGGCCCTCTACGAGGCGGTGGCCGCCATCTTCATCGCCCAAGTCAACGAGTACGACCTCGACCTCGGGCAGATCGTCACCATCAGGTAAGGCACACTCGCCTCGCCTGCCCTCGGACCAAAGGGAGCCGCCGTCCGTCCTCTGAAACGCAGAGAGGCCCGGGTGGCGCCTCACCTGCTGAGGGCTGGGAGAGGGAGAGGTCTGAGCTGTAGGGACTCTGGACCCTCGCGCTCGCCTCCAACCGACTTGTGTCCTCGAAATGGGCTGTACGGGATAACTAGGAGAACGTGGTATCGTTACGGGAGGATTCTTCTTAGGGAGAAAAAGCGGGCTTGGTGTGTCTGTCGTGGAGGAACTGAGGTTCTGTGACTGAATGGTGGGTGGGAGATAACGTGCGATCACGTGCGGCCACCCCTGTGGCCGCTGTGATCTTGGGGGAAGGCGCCCATCCCCTCCGGCAACGGTGCTCTGGTCTCTCCCCTTCCCCGCAGCATCACAGCCACCGCGGCCAGCATCGGGGCGGCAGGGATCCCCCAGTCCGGCCTCGTCACGATGGTGATCGTGTTAACCTCCGTCGGCCTCCCCACAGAAGATATCACGCTGATCATTGCCATCGACTGGGCCCTGTGAGTGTGCCTTCCCCTTTCTCGCCTGGCTCGTGGCCAGGCCTCCGGGAGTTGCGGGTGGGGTCAAGGGGGCCAAGAAGATGTCGGGGGTTCCTGGGCCCCCTCCTCTTAACTCGTCCAGAGGCATGATGGGCTTCACTGGTTGTGAGCTTTTCCTCAGGCGACCGACACAGCACCTTGGTCTGAGAACGTGGCCCAAAACTATGTAAGTGGAGGTTAGAAACCCAGGTCAGAGACCCTGCTTGCCGATCTAGCCTGCAGCCCTTGGATTAACACCAGTTCCTGACCCACGCACCTATGGGTCCCACCCTATGCAGATGGGCTCCCCCAACAGCAGCCTTGGCCAGGCGATGGGGTTTCGAGTTGCAGAATGAAGACAGGGCATGCCTTAGGGTGTCCCTAGCATCCTTGGCCACTTGACGCACCTGCTGATGGGTTCCCCTTCCTTCCTGTCTTCTCTAGGGATCGGCTGCGCACAATGACCAACGTTCTGGGGGATGCGCTGGCGGCCGGGATCATCGCACACGTCTGCCGGAAGGATTTTGCTCCCAAACCGCCCAAGGTAGGGGCAGAGGGCACGGTGCCTGCGCCCCCCCCCCCCACGGTGGCTTCAGCCTGGTCCTGTCTCCCGCTGCTGTCCTGGCGCGTTGTTCATTTGGGGAGGAGCCCAGAATTCCCCCCCTCCTGGCTCAGGGGAAAGAGGAGGAGGGGGTCTCTCAAGACAGAGAGAGTTCGAGAGAGTTCGAGTCGCTTCCCAGGCTGCTCTCTCCCCCCCCCCCCCCCCCCATGTAGGGCAAAACGCTCTCTCACGGCTCTCTCACACCGTGGCTTCTCCTTCCTTCCCTTTCCCTGCAGGAACCCAAGAACCACTCGGGGAAGCCGGCCTTCTGCTCCAAGAACCACGTGGTGGAAGTGATCGGAGAGGTTTTGCCCGACGGGGCCAGTTACAACATCTGCCAGGTCTAAGGCCCATGGGGCTTGGGCTTCCCGCTGCCGCCGTTCCCGGCTCCTCGCCGCACACGAGCCTCAATGCGCACAACACCCCCCGTCGGCCAGCCGGCCAGAAGATCCGCTCTGCCCAGAAAAAGGCAGGAACGGTGCAGAGCACTGTGGAGGACCTCCTCGGGACGGGACGGGACGGGAAAGGAAGGCGGCTGCCCCACCAGGAGAAGCTCCCGCCTTCACGCAAAGCCAGCCACTCAGCGGTTCGGGGCAGAAACCTCTGGAAGTCACATTTCCCACAAACACACCGTTCTCAGTGGCTCAAAAGTAGAAGAGGACAGAGGTCATATTGACCTTTAAAAAAAAAACTATAGAGAAGAAAACAAAGTGAAGGTTTTTCAAGGGGCTTAGTGTTGTGTCCTTTCCTCTTTTTTGGTGTGGGGGGAATAGACTTTTTTTTAAAGCACTTTTTTTAATAGTACATGTTTTGTAATTTTTTTTTCTTTCTTTTTTGAGATCTCTTTCTAAAGCGTCATCAGCAACAACCTCTCTCCTTGTGCTTCCCAGAATCATAGATGCAGTTTCCACGAATTTAAGACCGAAGATGTGCTAGAAGTATGTACACTTACAAATATCGGTCAGGATTTCTTTTTTGGCCGAGGGGGCAAGAAATGCACACTTTGTGTGGTGCTTCCCCGGGAGATCTGCCTGTGGAGAGCTCAGTGGGGTTGAGTGGGTTGTGGGTTAGTACCGATTTCCAGGCCCATGCCAAGTGGAAGGCGAGGTAAGTGGAGGAAACTAACCCCACAAATCTTGGGGAGGGGGGGTTTGTCCCCGTCACATCTTTAGCCACCCCCCAAAAAAACTGTGCAGGCAGCTTAAGAAGGGAGGAGGGACATACAGTGCTTTGAGATGGTGCTTTAATTTTTTTTTAAAAAGCAATAAACCAAATGTTTTCCAAATGTGGTGGCTGTATTCATTTCTTCTAGCATGAAATAAGTCTGTTTTGTTGGCACATCGCAGTAGCAGGGAGTGACCACCAGAGGGAGACCCTACGCAGGTTTATGAATAAAAGGCTGCAATGGCAGCCTTTGGCCACCGGAGGGAGACTGCCTGATATTTATGAACCGGCTGTCTCCCTCCAGTGGCCAAACTCCGCCATTGCAGCCCGGTGTTGATCAACCGGCTCTTTGTCTCCCTCCGGTGGCCAAGCCCCGCCATTGCAGCCCGGTATTGATCAACCGGCTCTTTGTCTCCCTCCGGTGGCCAAGCCCTGCCATTGCAGCCCGGTATTGATGAACCGGCTCTTTGTCTCCCTCCGGTGGCCAAGCCCCGCCATTGCAGCCAGGTATTGATGAACCGGCTCTTTGTCTCCCTCCGGTGGCCAAGCCCCGCCATTGCAGCCAGGTATTGATCAACCGGCTCTTTGTCTCCCTCCGGTGGCCAAGCCCCGCCATTGCAGCCCGGTATTGATGAACCGGCTCTTTGTCTCCCTCCGGTGGCCAAGCCCCGCCATTGCAGCCAGGTATTGATGAACCGGCTCTTTGTCTCCCTCCGGTGGCCAAGCCCCGCCATTGCAGCCCGGTATTGATCAACCGGCTCTTTGTCTCCCTCCGGTGGCCAAGCCCCGCCATTGCAGCCAGGTATTGATAAACCGGCTCTTTGTCTCCCTCCGGTGGCCAAGCCCCGCCATTGCAGCCAGGTATTGATCAACCGGCTCTTTGTCTCCCTCCGGTGGCCAAGCCCCGCCATTGCAGCCAGGTATTGATGAACCGGCTCTTTGTCTCCCTCCGGTGGCCAAGCCCCGCCATTGCAGCCAGGTATTGATCAACCGGCTTTGTCTCCCTCCGGTGGCCAAGCCCCGCCATTGCAGCCAGGTATTGATGAACCGGCTCTTTGTCTCCCTCCGGTGGCCAAGCCCCGCCATTGCAGCCCGGTATTGATCAACCGGCTCTTTGTCTCCCTCCGGTGGCCAAGCCCCGCCATTGCAGCCAGGTATTGATAAACCGGCTCTTTGTCTCCCTCCGGTGGCCAAGCCCCGCCATTGCAGCCAGGTATTGATCAACCGGCTCTTTGTCTCCCTCCGGTGGCCAAGCCCCGCCATTGCAGCCAGGTATTGATCAACCGGCTCTTTGTCTCCCTCCGGTGGCCAAGCCCCGCCATTGCAGCCAGGTATTGATGAACCGGCTCTTTGTCCGTCTCCCTCCGGTGGCCAAGCCCCGCCATTGCAGCCCGGTATTGATGAACCGGCTCTTTGTCTCCCTCCGGTGGCCAAGCCCCGCCATTGCAGCCAGGTATTGATCAACCGGCTCTTTGTCTCCCTCCGGTGGCCAAGCCCCGCCATTACAGCCAGGTATTGATGAACCGGCTCTTTGTCTCCCTCCGGTGGCCAAGCCCCGCCATTGCAGCCCGGTATTGATCAACCGGCTCTTTGTCTCCCTCCGGTGGCCAAGCCCCGCCATTGCAGCCAGGTATTGATGAACCGGCTCTTTGTCCGTCTCCCTCCGGTGGCCAAGCCCCGCCATTGCAGCCCGGTATTGATGAACCGGCTCTTTGTCTCCCTCCGGTGGCCAAGCCCCGCCATTGCAGCCAGGTATTGATCAACCGGCTCTTTGTCTCCCTCCGGTGGCCAAGCCCCGCCATTACAGCCAGGTATTGATGAACCGGCTCTTTGTCTCCCTCCGGTGGCCAAGCCCCGCCATTGCAGCCAGGTATTGATCAATCGGCTCTTTGTCTCCCTCTGGTGGCCAAACCCCGCCATTGCAGCCAGGTATTGATGAACCGGCTCTTTGTCTCCCTCCGGTGGCCAAGCCCCGCCATTGCAGCCCGGAATTGATAAACTGGCTCTGTCTCCCTCCGGTGGCCAAGCCCCGCCATTGCAGCCCGGTATTGATGAACCGGCTCTTTGTCTCCCTCCGGTGGCCAAGCCCCGCCATTGCAGCCCGGTATTGATAAACCGGCTCTTTGTCTCCCTCCGGTGGCCACCATTTGTATTGCAGCCTCTTTTTAAAAAGCCTGCTCAGCGTCTCCCCTCTGTTGGCCAACTTGTCATTGGCTACTTACACTTCTGAAATGACTCCATCCAGTAGCCACACCTCTGTATTGCAGCCTGCTATGTACTGGTTTTAATGGTCTTAAGTTCAGATCATGTGTTTTGTTGCAGAGTCAATTTTGGGTGGCTGGGGGCACCTTAATGTGAGTCTGACATGCTCTATGCAATGTGCTAGCTTAGCAGCTCTAAGGATCGCCTCCAACATGTACAAATGTCAAAGAAAGCAAGGGTTGTCTAACCACTAACCTCTGTCAACCCGAGAGCCAAATTTCAGAATTCAGAAGGGATGATGCATGTCTTTGCCGGTGTCTGAGGAAAAGGGAAATGGCAAGGGAGAAACACTTGCATATTTTATTTTTGACCCCCAGCAATTAAGACTTAGAAAGGGGCATTATGAATGTCTTCCAGAACACCGAGCACCCCAGGTACAGATATTAGGGTAAGGAACACATAGTTCAATAGAAACTGGTATGTAGTTTATTTAAAGCTGCAACAGCAAAGATTAGCCCACAAAATGTATTTTCCAGAAACCCCCGAGATTGCTCCAAAAGATGCCAAGAGGACTTCGCGTCCTGCCCTGTATCTTGGCATCTTCTATCTTCAAACAAACACTTCCATTTTTCTGACCAAAATGCTATGTCTGCAGGTGTCTTTTAAACCTAACGAGTGGTTTCCTCTTTTTTTAAAAAGCTCTCTGTTTACACAGAAAGGGTGGACCTGTCAATGGGACTGATAAACGGCACGCGGTGCCCATCCTTGGTCTCTTGGCGTCCCTTCTTCGCTCGGGGCTGCCAGACGGGTGGAGGGAGCCCGACCTTCCTAGGAAATGCTCTTCCCGCCTGCTCCGTCCCATGATTTCCTGAACCTGCTGCCCCTGGTGTTGTCATCTCTTGTGGCTGAAGGGTGGCGTAACTGGCAACCCAAGGCTTTGGCCAAACTTGTCTATAAAAAGGGCAGACTCCGGGGATGAGTCTGAAGAATCGAAGCGACCAGCGAAGAAGAAGAACTGCCCTTCAGAGACTTGCACGTCTCTCCCCACACACAACATGAAGATCTATGGGGTGGCCCTCCTCCTCTTCCTCCTGATGGATCCCTTTGCTCTCGCCCAGGACAACACCGGTGAGTCAAGGCCACTCTTTCCTCCCCTGCGTACATTTCTTAGGAACGCACATCCTGCGATCGAGGTGACCAAGTCTTACGGCAAACTTCAATAAATGGCCCTCATAAAAACCGCCTTCTTCCGAAATGCGGAACCCTCTTCTCCCTCTGAAAGATTCTCAGGGATGAACTTTGTCCTCACGGTTCGTCCCTCCGAAGACTGGACAGGGAGGGGAGGCCCTTTTCAGAATGGGCTCCATCCGCTCTGCCGGGTTTTTACAGGCTGAGCTGGGACGTCAGGAGCCCAGCCCCCCCCCCCCGGGAGGTGGCCCACAGCCGATCACGTCCCCTTTTTCGGACCGTCAGTCAGGGACCTGCCGCTCGGCACTCAGAGGAGCAGGGAAGGACCGGCGTAGGGGCCTCCTCCCCACACACACGCACACACAGTCTGGGGGGCAGAGTGGGGTCGGTTGGACTCACGAAAGGAGCGAGACTCCCGGGTGCAGCTGGTCGGGGGGGGGGGGGAGGCTTCTCGGCAACCCTCTCGGCCCCAGGAAAAACGGACCCGTGTCTTGTCTGGAAAGAAACCACCGCGATGGCCGGAGACGCTGGAACACTTCAGCGGGTGACGAGCCGAGGCAGGAGGGACCCGCCGGCTCTGTGCCCGTCTCCCTCTCTTTCCGGCCAAAGGCACCGGAGCTCAGGCTCAGCCCGGGAAGCTCTCCCTTGCCCTTCTGCTCCTCCGTCTCGCCCCACCTCACCTAGCTCTGCCGGCTGCAGGCGTTGTGGGGAAGCCCGGGGGTCTTGGAACCTCCCCTTCCCCCCCTGCCCTGCAACCCGGCTGCCGAATTTTACACCCACACCCCCCCTGCAAGGCATAAAAGGCTGGCCGCAGAGCCCCCTTGAAACGGACTTGCAAAGGGTGCTCCCAATTTCCCCGTGGTGACGAGCCGAGCCTTTCGCCCGCTTTGGGGCTCCAAATCCGGCCCTGCCTTGGGCTGCTTGCTCCGGGGTGCTTCTCTCCCGGTTCTCAGACATCGCCTACAGGAGAGGGGCAGGCCAGGGGGTGACCCGGGGCTCTGGTGGGGAGGGGAGGCCTCCCCGTTGCACCTCCCGCTCATTCCCTTCTCCCCCCTCTGTTCCAGGAAGGCCGGGAGCAACCCTGTGCTGCCATTCCTACACATCGAAACGGATTCCCTGCAGGATCCTGAAATCCTACGAAGCCACAGACAAGCGGTGCTCTCGTCCAGCCACCATGTAAGCCTTACCTAGGAGTCCCGAAGGAGTCCTTGAGGGGGTGGCTCGGTGGGTGCCCCCGAGACCCGGCCACCCGACCCGGGACGCAACCCGGTGCACTCTTAACTCAGGATGAGACCCGCGTTCGGGACAGGTCTCAAGGGCTCCGGAGTTGAGCCAGGGGGGACGGCAGGAAGCCGAGAAAGCTTGGTCTTTCACAAAAATGCACTCTGATTTTGGTGGTTTGCTTTCTAGATTTGTCACCCAAAGAAACAGGAAGGTCTGCGTCAACCCGGGGGACAAATGGGTCCAGGAGTGCCAGCGTAGAATCGACCAGCCTCAACGCTGACGCCCCTCCTTCCGAGGCAGAGGCAAGAAAGCGGCTTTGCCCGCCCACGATCGGCTCCGCTAAAATCACGCAAAAGTATTAAAAGGGAGCACCTGAGCATGCGTCGAGTGTTTTTCCTTCGTTCCTGCAAATCTCCACCCACAGAGAGAGAGGGAAAACATTTCCCAAGCTCTGAAAAGCACAGAGGAAAACATGTCCATAGAGAGGCGAGAAAGAGGGACGGTTTGCGATTTAAGGAGGGTGACCGGCTGAGACGGTCGGAGGGAGGCCATGGCGGGAGATGATGATGATGATAGTGGTGGGGGGGAGGCTTAAGGCGGAGAGGTCTGGGCAAAGTCACCACAAGGACGTGGCCAAGCCTTGGGTGGGTCAGAAATCCTCACTTCCTTCCCCTACATCTCCACACCCGCACCCACACCGAGCAAGCGTGGGACAAACTCGGCATAGGAAGGTTGCTTCTCCTTCCCTTTCTCCGCCCGGCCCACCAGGCCCTTCTCGGAAGCCAAGAAAAGAGGGCTCCGGGGCATGAACGAAGGGGCCGCTCCGAGGGCATAAAAAACAAAGCTGAAAAGATCAGGCCAACGGCTCTCCGAGCGAGAAAAAGCCCGGGTTTCGGACCTTGGAGGGGCCGCCCAGGCTGCTGTGCGGGCCGGGGATTCTGGGGGTTGTAGTCCAAGACCACCTGGACGATCCAAGCCGGGAACCCGTGGGGTGGAGTGATGAGCCCCAGAGCCCTGGGTTCAAATCCCTGTTCAGTCACGGGCACTCCTTGGTGAAACCATGGCTCCAGGTATCTCACAGGCCTTGAACACCATATCCACGTCGCTGTAATTCAGACCCGTCACCGGACGGCCCCTTCCCAACAGAAAACCTTTTCCTACTGTGAATACATTCAGAATTAGGGCTTTTGCCATATTCTTATAATTAGGCCTTTGGCTCCAGCCCCTGTGGCTCTGAGCCAGGGCTTCCTCTGGGTGGGGTTAAATAGGGGCCCTTCTTTTTAAAAAGCACGTTATCTCTTGGGGCCCTTTTTATAACCACTTGGTGTTTTTGCTTCTCTAAAGAACCACGTCCTGCCAGACTGAAATCTCTCTCTCTCTCTCTCTCTCCAAGGCGGCACTTTTACAATACACCAAACGTTTTAGTCTGCATTCCTTCTTCTTCTTGGCATTTTTATAGACACAATAAATTCGGCACATGTTTTATAGTTAAAAAATAAAATAAAAAATAAAATAAAGACCTTCTGCAAACACTTCCATTCTTCTGACCGAAACGCCTTTGTTTGCAGCCGCCTTCCAGAACGGACAGGTGGTTTCCTCTCTTTTTCCCCTGAGTTCTCTGTTTACCCAGAAAAGGCTGGGCTTGTAAATCAATGGGCCTGTATCTTTCCACACCTTCAGAAAGCCACCGAAACACGCCACCGATAAAGCACGCGTCATGCCCACCCTCGGTATCTTAGCCTCGCTTCCTTGCTCAGAGATAACAGATGGGTGGAGATAAACACACACACACGGCCCCTTTGCATGAAATGCTCTTACCTCCTGCTTCCTGGAGTCGGGGTGGGGGGGGTGGGGGCCCTGGGCTTGTCATCTCTTCCAGCTGAACGGTCTCCCCGTGTGGTGTCGCTGGCCATCATAGCTCCCCAGGGCTCCGGTGGAATCCGGCGATAAAAAGGGCAGACTCCAGGGTCCGGTCCGGAGAACCGAAGTGACGGCCAAGGAGGGCACCGGGAGCCGCCCTTCCTCCGTCAGTGCTTCTCACCCAACATGAAGATCTTGGGGACTGCCCTCCCTCTCTTCCTCGTGGCTTCCTTCGCTCTCGTCTCCAACGCAGCGGGTGAGTAAATACTCCTCTTCCCCTGCCTCGGAGGGCCAACGTGAGCGGGACAGAGTGGGGTCGCTTCATCTCACCGGTTTTGACCCAAGGAGCGAGACTCCCGGGTGCAGCTGGTCCCGGGGGGGGGGGGGGGGAGGCTCCTCGGCCCCAGGAAAAATCGACCCACATCTTGCCTGGGGAAAAAAAGAAAGAAAAAACAACAACAACGGACACTGCTGGCCTGAGATCCTGAAATGTTGGACCAAGGCAAACCCAGCCAGTGCTGGTCTTTTCCCCTCTCCCTCTCTTTCAGATGAAGACACCAAAGTTCAGGCTGAAGCCGGTAAGCCCTCTTCTCCTTCTGCTTCTTGGTGTCACACCTTGACCAGCTCGGCTGGCACCAGGAGCCGGGGAGGGGGGGGGGACACACCGGAGGGGGGGGGCTGGTAACTCTCTTCTCCCCGCCCTGCAGCCATGCCGAAACACGTTAAACTGGGTTTTGAACGGTGGCTCCCCATTTCATTTCCCTGTGGAAACGAGCACATTTGGGAGCCCAAATCCAGCCCCTGCCTTTGGCTGCTCCCGGTCGGGACCTTTCTCGGCGGCCGAGCCTGGAGACACACAGGCCAAGCGAGGGGTGTGGGGGCAACCTCCACAGCGTGGGCCAGGTCTCCCGGGAGTCCCAGGCCATGCCTACGCGAGATGGACTGGGGAGGGGGCAACCCCTGGTCAGGAGAGGAGGGAACCCCTCCTCGTTCCAATCTCCTCTTTTTTTTCCAGTTCCAGGTGGGCGAGAAAAATGCTGCTTAAGCTACACATCCAAACCAGTCCCCTGCCACCGTCTGAAATCCTACTTCTACGTAGACGGACGATGCTCTCTTTCAGCCATCATGTAAGCCTTCTGAAGGAATCTTGTAGGCGGTGGGCCGGCTGGCGCCCGAAGGCCTGCCCACCCGACCTGCCAGGCCACCCCTGTACATGCTCAGTCCCCCGGTCAGGGCAGCCAGGTCTCCCGGCGTTGGCCAAAGGCTCAGACCGGGCTGCCCTCCTTCTTGAGGTCTCTACGTGAGTTGACCAATTCCAGGGTGAGGGGCGCTGGGGAAGAAGAAGGCAGGATGCTCTTTCATATGGGGTGGGGTTAAAGCCCGGGCATTCAACCCCACCTGTCCTCAGCCCCACGGGAGAGGCTGCTAGCCCTACGGGGTGGGATCCGTTTCACGGCACACAAGATGGCAAGAATTGCCACAACCCACGAAGGCGGCCCCCTGCCCAAGCCGAGACGGTCCCTTTGCTTTTCCCATCTGGCCAGAAGAGAGGGCTCCAGAGTTGAGCCGGGGGGGGGGGGGGGGGGACGACCGCAGGAAGCTGAGAAAAAAAAGCCTTCTGGTTTACAAAAGGGCACTCTGATTGTGATTGTTTGCTTTGCAGATTTGTCACACGTAAAGACATAAAGATCTGCGCCAACCCTTGGGAGCCCTGGGTCCAGGAGTGCCAAAGAAAGCTCCCGCCACCCGACTACTGACGCTTCTCCCTCCTTCCGAGCACAAGACAAGAAACCTGTTCGGCTGGTCCACGGTCCGCTCTTTTGAAAGTGCGCCAAAACATTAAAAGGGAGCCTCTGAGCATGTGTCAAGGGTTTTTCCTTCCTTCCTGCAAACCTACACACACACACACACACACAGAGAAAACATTTCCCAAGCCGTGAAAAGCAGACAGATCAGACTTTCCGCAAAGAGGCGAGAACGAGGAAGGGCGGTTTGCATTTCAAGGCAGGCGATGGGGGGCGAAGGTCAGAGGGAGGCCATTGTGGGAGATGATGATGATGATGGGGGGGGGAGATCTTAAGACAGAGATGTCTCGGCAAAGTCACCACAAGGAAGCTTTAACGCCTGGGGTGGGTCGGAAATCCTCACTGCCTCCCCACCGTCTATCTACACACACACAGAGACACAACAGAGAGGGCAACGGGGGCAACGCCTGGGATCGTAAACCCTCTTCTCCTTCCCTTTCTCTGCCCGGCCCATCCGTCCCTCCTCAAAGGCCCAAACCAAAGATTTAAGGGTTTACTGCCTGCGCCTGTCCTTAAGCAAAGAACGCTCTCTCTCTGTCTCAGTGGAGACCCTCTCTGTGCAGAAGAGTGGCTTCCTCCCCCCCCCCAGAGGTGAGGAAACAGGGGGGGGGGCTCCTGCTTCCTTCCAGCTTTCAGGAAACCGGAGCTGAGCTTCAGGACGGATCCTTGCTCGGTTCTCTCTGTAGGGAGAGAAAGCGATCCTCCGAGACCCCGGGAGGCATCTTTCTCTGGCTCCCCCCCTTCCCACGGGACACCCACGACCGAGCGGGTGGGTGGAAACCCCGGATCGAGGAACACGGGTTCACGGCACGAACCAAAGGGGCCGCTCCCAGGGCCTAAAAACCAAACTGGAAAAGACCGGGCACATGGCTCTCTTAAGAGAGAAGCGGCCCGAGTTTCGAAGCTGACCGATCGGTCTTTGGAGGGACCGCCCGGACGAAGGCTCTCCGGAGCCTCCCTTATCCCCAGATTCGGCCAGGAGAGAACAGGACTGGGAGGGAGGGAGGGAGGGTCATTTCCCCACCACCACCACCTTCCTTGGGGGGGGGGGGCCTATGGGGTGGAGACCACCACCAGCCTCCGGCAATCTCCCTTCCTGGGCTAGACGGAGCTGTACAACCCGGCCACCTGTTTCGTCACGGACACAAGTATGAAGGGGCAAAGATGCCCCTAAAGAAAAGATCTCCAAGGCCTTGCGAGGCGGGCGGAGACGCCCCCCTCCCTGGCAGGCATGCCTGGGAGCCCCACACACACAGTCGACTGGGAACACCAGCGGTTCCCAGCCTTGGGTCCCCCGGGGGCTTTTGGGTCTCCCAGAAGCCTTCGCCACCAGCTGTGCGGCCCGGGGATTCTGGGGGTTGTAGTCCGAGAACACCCGGACGATCCGAGCCGGGAACCCGTGGGATGGAGGGTTGAACCCCAGAGCCCTGGGTTCAAATCCCTGTTCAGTCATGGGCACACTCCTTGGCGTGTGCGTGTCAGGGGCAACCCGGGCGAAACCACGGCTCAAGTTCTCTCACATGCCCAGAGCACCTTATTCGTCTGTGGACGGCCCTGGCCCGCATGAACAACGAGGGGCTATCGCTAACCCTCAGCTCTTTTCGTGCTGGGATACGTTCCCAATTTTTCAATATTTTTACAGACACGTTATATATTTTGCACATTTTTTTTTTTTGAAAAAAGGACTTTCTACAAACACTTCCACTCTTCTGACCGAAACGCCATGTCTGCAGCCGTCTTTGAAAAAAAAAACACGGACAGATGGGTTTCCCCTCTTTTTTTTTCTGAGTTCTCTGTTTACCCAGAAAGGGCCGGACCCGTGAGCGGGACTTTCTCGTTCCGCCCCTTGAGAAAGCCACCGAAAGATGCCACCGATAAAGCACGCATCATGCCCACCCTCGGTATCTTGAGCCTCACTTCCTTGCTCGGAGATAATAGACGGGTGGAGGTAAAAAAAAACAACCCTTTCACACAAAATGCTCTTACCTCCTGCTTCCTGGAGTCGGGGGGGGGGGGGGCTTGGCTTGTTATCTTTTCTGGCTGAAGCCCCCCCCCCCCCCCATGTGGTGTCGCTGGCCATGATCTCTATCTAAAGCTCCGAATCTGCCTATAAAAAGGGCAGACTCCAGGGTCCGGTCCGGAGAACCGAAGCGACAGCCGAGGAAGACACCTGGAGCCGCCCTTCCTCCGTCGGTGCTTCTCACCCAACATGAAGATCTCGGGGACGGCCCTCCCTCTCTTCTTCCTCCTCCTCCTCCTCGTGGCTTCCTTCACTCTTGTCTCCAACGCAGCGGGTGAGTAAATCCTCCTCTTCCCCTGCCTCGGAGGGCCAACGTGAGCGGGACAGAGCGGGGTCGCTTCATCTCGCCGGTTTTGACCCAAGGAGCGAGACTCCCGGGTGCAGCTGGTCCCGGGGGGGGGGGGGGAGGCTCCTCGGCCCCAGGAAAAATCGACCCACATCTTGGCTGGGGAAAAAAAGAAAGAAAAAACAACAACAACGGACACTGCTGGCCGGAGATCCTGAAATGTTGGACCAAGACCAACCCAGCCAGTGCTGGTCTTTTCCCCTCTCCCTCTCTTTCAGATGAAGACACCCAAGTTCAGGCTGAAGCCGGTAAGCCCTCTTCTCCTTCTGCTTCTTGGTGTCACACCTTGACCAGCTCTGCCGGCACCAGGAGCCGGGTGCAGGCAGAATACTTTGGGGGTGGGTGGGTGGGGATGTGGGGTGGGTCTTCCAACCCCCCTCTCCTCAGCCTGCAACCGAGCCACAGAGTCCCCGGAAATGGGATTTCCCTGTGGAAACCGGCAAGCTTTTTCGTTTCCCTTTGGGGGTCCAAAATCCAGCCCTGCCTCGGGCGGTGTCCTCCGGGGTGCTTCTCTCCGGATGCCCAGACCTCGCCTACAGGAGAGGGGCAGGCCAGGGGGGCACCCGGGGTCCTGGTGGGGAGAGGAGACACACCCACACCCCCTTCCTCCTCCTTCCAGCTCATTCCCTTCTCCCTGATTTGGGAGACCTGATTGGGCCGGATAAGTGCTGCCCAAACTACACATCCATAAAATTCCCCTGCCACCGTCTGAAATCCTACTTCTACGAAGATGGGCGATGCTATCTTCACGCCATCATGTAAGTCTTCGGAAGGAATCCTTTAAGCAGAGGGCCGGCGGGTGCCCTAGCGCCTGGCCACCCGACCTGGCATGCAACCCTACGCCTGCTCACTCAGGGCGGCCACGTGGCCCGAGGGGGGCCTGCTCTCCTTCCCCAGGTCTCCAAGTGGTCCCATTTCAAGCCGAGGGGCGCTGGGGAAGAAGAAGGCAGGATGCTCTTTCATGTGGGGTGGGGTTAAAGCCCGGGCATTCAACCCCACCTGTCCTCAGCCCCACGGGAGAGGCTGCTAGCCCTACGGGGTGGGATCCGTTTCACGGTACACAAGCCGGCGAGAATTGCCACAACCCACGAAGGCGGCCACCTGCCCAAGCCGAGACGGTCCCTCTGCTCTTCCCATCTGGCCAGAAGAGAGGGCTCCAGAGTTGAGCCGGGGGGGGGGGGGGGGGACGACCGCAGGAAGCTGAGAAAAAAAAGCCTTCTGGTTTACAAAAGGGCACTCTGATTGTGATTGTTTGCTTTGTAGATTTGTCTCCCAAAAGAACAGAGAGATCTGCGCCAACCCTGAGGACAAATGGGTCCAGGACTGCCAAAGAAAGCTCCCGCCGCCCCACTACTGACGCTTCTCCCTCCGAGCAGGAGGCCAGAAGGACACCTGGCATGTCCACAATCCGCTCTGCTGAAACTAAGCAAAAATATTAAAAGGAAGCCTCGCAGCCTGTGTCAGGCGTTTTTCTTTCATGGGTGCAAAGAGGAAACAGGGGGTCCCCAGCTGGGTGAGGCAGCCGTTCTCCTCTCTATCTCTCTCTCTCTCCTCAAAAGGGTTTGCGGATCGAAGGAGCCCCTCGGGGTGCATCGTGGGGGCGAAATCAGGCTCCTGTGAGCAAAAAGCTGTCCTTTTAATCACCAAACGGAAACTTACACCACCACCCCTGAGACCCTGCCCTCCTGTCTCCCAGAGAGATGCTGTTTAACAGTCAACGATTTAAGGGTTTCCGCAGTTCTATCACCAAATTTAAAAGCTTTGGGTACAGAGGAGAGAAACACGATTGCTTAATTTTAATTATTTTTTTTTTTTAAAAAGCAAAGATAAAAACTATTTGAGGCAGGGACAGGCAGACCGAGGAACCTGGGAACGTGACGACCGGATTCCTGCCCCTCTGTCCACATACCGGGCTAATATAACACCTGGAGGATGATGGGACCTCTCTTCTAGGAGGAGGAGGAGGAGGGCCCGTAAGGTGTAGAGGAAGAAAATTCCTTCCCTTCCATGAAACGAAACCCAGACTGTCTTGGGAGATAAAAAACGGGCTTTAAAATCAACATTGTCCTGAGAACGCATTACCTCCGGACAGCTGTGTACGGTTGGTGTAAAAACATCAGCGAGACATTAATAGAACTGGATGAATTAAGATATGCTGGGCAAGAAGGTTTTTTTCATCTATTTTTCCTCTTCCCCTCCTCACTTGTGTTTTTTTTTTTAATTCATTGGACTTAAGAGAGGGCTTCTTCTGAGGCACCCTCCCCATGGGCCATCACGTGGCCACAAGGGTTCCATCGTCCCCCGGCCACAGGCATGGGGAAGATGGGCCCTGCAATCCGCCCGTCAGAGCCTGGCACCCCTTCCTCCTCCTCCTCCTCCTCCAAGGAGAGATTACCAGGCTGGGTTTTCTTTTCGCTCTGAACGCCAGGCAAGGAAACCTCTTGTGTCGTCGTCTACTCTCTCTCTCTCTCCTCCTCCTCTGGCCGTGAGCATCTCTCGTGCTGCAGAAGCAAACGGAGGCCTCGGGTGGGCTGGGAACCCCTCACGGCCTCCCCTTCAACCACACACGCTCATGCAGAGCAAGGGGGAGAAAGGCGGCAGCCCTCCGAGAAGGGGAAGGCAGCCCCCACCCCACCCATCCCTCGCAAAAGAAGCCTGGGGGAAAAAACCTGCCAACCGTTTCCAAGGACAGGGGCGGCTTCTCGGCGCTGGCTAGCCTCCCCTTCGCCTTCCCTCTTCCAGGCGTCTTCGGCCATCCGGGCGAGGAAGAGCCGCCTGGAGCCCTGGTGGGAGACATAAATGAGGTGAGGTCTCGGACGTACCCTCTGGGGGAAGAAGATGGATGGGCGGGCAGGGGGTGTACCCAGGCACGGACCCCGCGGGGCGCCTGGATGCATGCCACACACACACACCTAACACATCAAACATGGGGAGGGAATGAAGGTCTAAAAGAGGGCCAGGATCTGTCGGTTGCTGGGGCTGCCGAGAAGGGGAGATCAGCCCGGATTTAGCAAAGAGGATTTGGAAGAAAGCAAGCCAGCAGAGGTGTGTGTGTGTGTGTGTGAGAAAACAGGGGGAGCGCATCCAGGGCTGCAAAGGCCGTCTCCTTATGCACGGTGAGGTTGCACCCCTGGTCTGCAGGTGAACTGCCCTGACATTGACATGGGGGGGGGGGAATGTCAGTGGTGTTGGGGGGGGGGGAGAAAGCCTGCTTTGTGTGTGCGTGTGCGTGCATGCCGTGCTGCTTCTGGAGGTGGGTTTTGTGTTGTTGTTTTTTTTAATCATTGTGGTTAAAAAAAGAGCCATTCGCTCCCAGGGAGCCTGCATGCCAGAGGCCAGCCAAAGACATGGGGGCAAGGCAGGGAGACCCCCCTGCTGAACCGGCAAAAGGATCGACGGTACGTGCGCTAAGGGGTCGGGGTGGGAAAGGTGGGGTGTCGCTGAAAAGGTTCCCTGACACCCCCCCTCCTTTCCAAAAGCATGGGTTTAGGAGGTGGCAAATTTCAAGCAAGGTCACACGCTTCCCCCCCCCCTCGGGGGTGGGTGGGTGTCTTTTCCTCCCACCCGTCTTTCTTTGGCTGGCTTTTCCAAGGTTGAATTCACACCCGCCCGTTCTCTAGCAGGGGTTCGGTGCCTACAGACAAACCCACCCACCCACCCCAATACACACTCGCACGCGAGAGGGAAGGCGGTATGGCCCTCCACCCACACCCGGCAGCCCCGATTCAGAGGAGGGCCGATTCACCCTCGCCTCCTTGATCCATCCTCCCCTCTTTTATCTGGTTCCCGCAGAGACTGATCTGGCCTGCCCTTTCCTCCCCACCACCCCAAAGCAAAGCGTGGGCCATTTCGGGACTCCCCTCTTTACCCCCAGCCGCCGACATCAGCATATGAAGCTGGTTTGGAAATATTAAAAAAATTAGACCAGCTCTGGGGGAAGCCTCTCAAGCCAAGGCGGCCATCCTGTGTTTTTTTTTCCCCCTCTAAGCCAAGTGCCTGCCATTCCCACAGCCGCCTCCATGTCTGACCGCTGCATCTAAAAGGTTGCAGTGCATTATATTCCTCCGTTGAGATGCCCGCCAGCCAAAGCTGGCCCTCGCTCAGGGAGAGGCGGTGCCAATTCCCACCCCCCAGGCTGGCGTCTCTCCCCCACCTCCCACGGATACTCTCAGCTCACTTGTGGGGGTCCGTCCCCCATCTTTTTCCTTATTTTAGTCCTTCTGCAAAGTTTGGGGCCTCCCGGAGTCTGCTGACCGGTCTTTCTTGTGCACCTGTGTCTGGGCTACAAGAAAAGGCTTGCGATTATTTTCAATGGTCAGGCACCCCGGCTGGT
Source organism: Intellagama lesueurii (assembly GCA_037013535.1). Taxonomy (NCBI): domain Eukaryota; kingdom Metazoa; phylum Chordata; class Lepidosauria; order Squamata; family Agamidae; genus Intellagama; species Intellagama lesueurii. Next base: position 2,244,834 of record JBAJHW010000020.1, on the reverse strand, counting down.
TTCTCTCACTTGGGGGGGGCTTTTCTCACGGGCGCATGAGTCGTTCAATTGTGCATTTCTCCAGAATTCTGGGGTGAGTTCCTGAACCAGAAAACAAACATTTCCCTCTGCTCGGACTCCCGCCCACATTTTGTAATAACAGACCGAGATTTTTCTTTCTCTCTCTCTCTGTCTTTTTAAGCAGAGCGTACTGGAGTTCCTTTTTTTTTTTTTTTTTAAACCTTCAAACAAGTTTCTAGGCCTTGAGATGGGATGAGATCCCAGAAGCTACCGAGGGAAGCCCAGCGGGGCCGGTGGGGGAAGCACTTTGGGGGGCTGTGAATAATTTATAGTGACGGCCAGCCATGGGAGAAATGGTGCTGCGTTGGCAAAAGTTGGCTGAATACACAGGGGGGGGGGGGGGAGGCATCTTCTAACCAAAGAAGAGCACAGGTGATCATTTTTATTTTGGGTTATTTTCGAACGGGAGGCAGTTCTCTTTCCAGAGAGCAAGTGGGATGGACCTGATTGACAGCCTTGTGCACGGCGTCGTTCTGCTTGCCACCAAGTCCGGCCCAACCCGTGGGTGCTGGCGGGCGCCTCGTGGATTTCCCTTCCTGCCGCCAGAGAAGGCGCGAGGGCTCTGGCCCATCCAGGTTTCCTCGCTCTGCCTTAAAAGCATGAGATGTCCGCTTGTACATCTTTGTCCCTAAAAGACGGGGAAAAGTTCCCTAACCCCAAAAGAGCCCCCGAAGGTGGATCAGGCCCTATAAGGTAGGCCTCCGTCACCAAGCCTCTTGCTCCCAAAGTGGGCAGCTGGTTCTGCCCGTCTGTTGGAAGACCACCAGCAGGAGGGGGGGGTGGACGACTCGGCGCCCCTTTCCGCCGCCTCGCCGTCCCGGGAGCTGGCCCTACAGACCTCCTTTCGATACCACCTCTCCTGATTCGTAGCCTCTGCCTCCGTGGGATTGCCCAGCCCCGGGGTGAAATCTTAAAGAGAATCAGCCAATTCTGTAAAAAAATAATAATAATAAACCCCACAAGCTAGCTCCAGGGCCTGCAAGTTTCAGACATGAATTTCCTGCGCTCGCCCTCGGAAACAGGACAACCTGAGCTCCGATCCGGCAAACTCCCAGGTTTGCATGGATTCAGTACAGGTTCTGGTGAAGGTTCGGTAGGGGTGAACGGAGGCAGAAATGACCCTCCGGCCCTGGCAGACCGAAACACCCCCCAAAAACACCCCATAGCGGTGCCTCCTTCTTAGAAAAGCAGGAACGAGAGTTCGGATTCTCCTCTGCTCCTTGATTTCCAGCTGAAGTTCAGTTACATAAAATCCAAGCATCTTTAATTTAGGTCAAAGAAGACTGGATTTTTTCTTCCCCCTCCTTTCTCTCTCTTCCTCACCCCATCCCTTCCTGGCTGCATCTAGCTGGCATTGAAAAGATGCCCGAGGAAAGCAAGCCAGCATGGGTGTGTGTGTGTGTTGTGCATGTGTGTTAAAAGAAGGGAAGGAGAGAGGTGTTCTTTGTGATGGGGGTGACTGTGCCATGAATCTGAATCAGATTTTCTTTTTCCTGCACAGCTCAACGTGAGCTTTCCAAAGGGGAATTGACAAAGCAAATGATTCCACTCCCAGAGGAATTAATTTGGGAGGCTGAGGAGAAGCTAGCACCCCCCCTGCCCCCTGCCCCCCCGCTTAAAGGCATAACTTTGCAAGCAGGAAATGTAGGGTTTACAATAATCAAGATTACAATAATCTGACATCTGCAGAATGTCATGATTAATCATCATGGCATTCTGCAGAAAAGAAGAAAAAAAGGGAGGCCACAGAGTTTGAAAGCAAGAAACGGCACGGACAGTGATCATGATCAACCTCACAGCAGAGTTTTGCAAGCGGGAGATAACCATCATGATAAATCATACATTTTGGAAGGGAGGGGGGGAAAAAAGCGCCGGTTTTGCAAGCAACCCATGTAAGGTCGTCTCTTCGCTATAAATCATGCACGGCTCTTTTCAAATAAATAAACAAACAAACTCTCTGGTTTGCGCTGTTAATATGGGATCTGTAACAGCAAAGCCCTCCTTGCTAAAAGAAACCTTCCACACAAACGGAAATCTCAGCCATTCTGGTTTCCCGATGCACCGAGTTGGCTTAAAGGCCCTTAGGTTTCATTCTGATTTAGGAATGAAATTTCTGCCGATGGAAACATGACTGCCTCTCCCATCCACCCCTGCCTACCTATCTAAGGGAAGAGTTCTCTATGGGGCAGGGGGGAGAAGGAGCTTCCACCGCCCAAAATTTTGCCCCTTTTTAATAGGTCTCGGCTGCTTTTTCCTTCTCCACTCTGCCCCTCGGACTCTCGTTCGGCATCAGACCGTCCCAGAACGCATTTGGAACCGGAGAATATTATTAGCCCCGAGTTCCCACATGTTGTCTGATAAAAGAGGATCTGGTCAGGACCACATCATTAGAGGAGAAAGAGAAGAGAGAGAAGAGACAGGAGAGGTTTTGCCTCTTTTGACTTCTCCTAAAGAGTCTTGCCCAGACTCTTCCGGCACAAAGCCACTGGGGGTCCGCTCTCCGTTATCATCAGTGCCTCTCTCTGTGTGGGCATTTGGTCCTGGCAGAAACGGGGGGGGGGGGGGGGAGTCCTGCCCGGTCTCCCTCGTGGGAAAAGAAGCAAAGTGAGACATGTTCCCTAGGAGATGGCGGAACCCAGCTGTCCACACCCACCCACCCCACGGCTCCATCCCATCTCTTCTGCTTGAAAAACAGGCCCCCGTCCGGGGACTCTGGGTTTCCTGGCCCCCGGCCCCTCAAAAACACTCGCGCCGTCTCCTACCCCCTCGGAAACACCAGCCACTCCCCCGCGGCGGCTGCGTAAAGAAACTGGTGGACGTCACTTTGAAAGTCACGGCATCCCTCGTAACTTTTTTTTCCTCTTCCGAACGTTGCATGAAGCGCGCCAAAAGACTGTCCAGAAAATTAAAAAAAAAAACACAACCCAAGCAGGACATGAGGGTATAAAATCAGGTTTATCTCCCTCCCCCCTCTGCTAATTCGGGTAAAAAGTCTGGCCTGGTAAGAATCTCAAAACCTTGGCCCTTTCCTCGATGTCTTTTTCGTTTGCCCCCATAAATACGGATTTTCCGAAGGTCTGGCTTTTGCGATCCCGGCTAGTTGAGCATTTGCTGGAGGCTCGGTTTGGGCCGTGAACGGGTCAAGGGGGCTTCCTCTCTCCTCCACCCCAACCCCTTGTTTCGCTTTCTGGAAAAGAGCAGGCAGATGTGGCAGGAGGCCTCCCTCGGTCCGCCAGTTCAGCCCTGATTCTTAATTTTTTGGGGGGGGGATGTCTTGAGATCCAGGCTACCATTTAGCCATCCGTTCCCCTCCCCTCCCCCCGATCATCGTTCATCCTGGCCCTTCCTACCTCACAAGGAGGGAAGGTGGGCGTTAGGGGCTTATGCAACCCAGTTCCTTTCTTGCTTGACAACTGTGAGGGCCGTTACACAACCTGCACTCGGTGCTCCGAAGCGGTCCATCTGTGGTACCCAGCGCTCTGGTCGCTATGGTTACCAGCATCTCTCCCTCTCTCTCTCTCTCTCTCTCTCTCTCTTCTCCTTCTTGGTTTGCCTTTTCACACTAAGGTCCCCCGCAGTTCGCAGGGTTTAATTGCATTTCCTGCTCTGTTGAGGAGGAGAGACGCTCTTGACATGCACCGGGAGGGGGGGGGGAGGTCAGTCGAAGCGGCCGCAACCAGAAGTGGGTTTTGCCTGCTTTCTCCTCCAGCCCCTTTCCTCGTCTGCTGAGGGGCTGGGGCCGTGACACGAGGATGCGTGTGGGTTTGAGACCTCTGGCTTGTGATCACAGATTCTAAGGGGGCTCGGAGGCATAAAACTAGGAGTGGGGGGGGGCTCACCCCTTAGGCTGCTTTAAAAAGAAATTTGATAAATCCATTGCTGAGAAGGAGGGAGACCAGAAAGCAGCCCACGAAAGGGCTGAAGCTCGCTCACCGCAAGGCCTCTCCCCTCTCCCCCCGCCCCCCCCCCCCCGCCGGTAGCATCCTTCCTCATGGCTCTTTGAAATCAGAAGAGCCGGGCCAGTAAAGCAGTGAGTGGGCAACCTCTTTGAGCAGTTGGCTAGCATGCACTGTTCACAGAGGGCCAATGTTTGTGGGGGGGGGGGGGGAGGTCAGCTTTGTCTCCTCCTTCCCAGCTTCTCCACTAGTGCCGCCCTCTTGCCTGATAACACGGACTCTAATCAGGAGAAACTGCCCGTTAATTTAATAAGAGCATCTCCACCGTGTCTGGCCAAGTCTCCCTTTTGACTGGGAGGGGACAACTGGGCCTTCTACCACCAGGGAGAACTGGCCAGCGTCTGGCACCACCTTTCCCCGCTTAGGGTTTATTTTTATTTTTTTGCTCTGACTGCAGACACGGGGTGGATATGGGGCAGGGGTGGGGAGGAGAGTCAAAGGCTCTAAGCAGCCGTGCGGGGAAGGCCTTCGGACCTGATGAGGTTTCCAAACCCCACCCGCCCTAACCAGGTGGATCACACACTCCTGCATGCTGAGAGGTGTCCAGTGCCTGCCTTTTTGATGGACATTTCCCCGCCTGAGCCGTTCTTCCACCTGTGGGTTCCGTTTTGTTAGACTTCGTGGGTCCTAATTTCTTTAAAAAGCCCATCCTTCCCCCCCCCCCGCATCCCAAAAGGTGCCGTGACCGCTGGAAGCGAGCCACAAGGCAGGGCCTACCTTGCAGGACTGTCGTGTGACGGATTCTCTCCTCGGGAAGGGAGGCCGATGGCTTCTGTTCCTAACGGACCTCCTCCGCTTCTCTCCCGGCTGCAGGAATTGCCGCCATGCTGACCGCCATCGCCGACGGCTTCCTCTGCTGCCTGCTGGGCAAGACGCCCAACGCGGTGGGCCCCCTGGAGAGCGTCGAGTCCAGCGACGGCTTTAGCTTTGTGGAGGTGAAGCCTGGGCGGGTCCTGCGGGTCAAGCACGTGGCCCCCGTCCGTCCGTCCGGCCCGGCCGAGGAGCCGCCCCAGAAGGCCGGGGCCGTCCGCTGCAAACGCCGGATCACCGTCTACCGCAACGGCCAGATGGTGATCGAGAACCTGGGGGAGGCCGTGCGCTCCGACCTCCTGACCCCGGGCCAGAACGGGGCAGAGCCCCCCGGCCCCGTGGAGGTGGACGTGGCGGAGGCCCGCCCGCCGTCCTCGGGCCACCCTCCGGCCCCCGGGGGACGCCGCCGCAAACGCCGGCCCAAGAAGCAGGTGGAGATCGACTGCGCCAAGGAGATCACCAGCTGCAAGGGGAGCCACGGGGACGTGGTCCTGTTCTTCCTCCACGGGGTCGGAGGCTCCCTGGACATCTGGAAGGAGCAGCTTGACTTCTTCGCCAAGCTGGGCTACGAGGTGGTGGCCCCGGACCTGGCCGGCCACGGGGCCAGCTCGGCCCCCCAGATCGCCGCCGCCTACACCTTCTACGCCCTGGCCGAGGACATGCGGGCCGTCTTCAAGCGCTACGCCAAGAAACGCAACATCCTGGTCGGACACTCGTACGGGTGAGGAGGGGGAGCCCCCCGCGGGTCTCGGTTGCCGGGTCCAAACTAGCGCTTCCAGGGGAGGGTGTGTGTGAAACGGGTTTGGGGCCCTGGGAGCCGGAAGGCCAAGCCGGAAGGGAGCTTCCTTCCTTCCACCCTCGGGAAGCCAGGTGGGGAAAGGGCCGCCCAGAAGGGGCCACCCAGCCAACCCTCCAAGGCCTGGCTGGAAACCAGAGAGCGTCTCCTCTCTGCCCCCTCCAAGTCTCAAGGAGGGGTGGCGTGGCGATCAAACAGGCTGGGCAGAGTCACTCGACTAAAAATATCCCCTTCTCAAATGGAAAGCCGACAAAAACGGAGCCAGGGCTACCCCATGCGGAGTCCCCCCCCCCCAAAAAAATATGATTTTTGCTCGTTTTCGAGGGCTGGGCACGAGACCGTCCAGAGGGGTCCCGGTTGGGAGCTCTGCTGCTTGGTTCTTTCCCCATCCCTTCTCGTCCTCCTCCCTCCCTTCTTTCTTTCTTAACTGGCCTGCTTCTTTCCCTTCCTCCTTCCGTGCAGGGTCTCCTTCTGCACTTTCCTGGCTCACGAGTATCCGGATCTTGTCCACAAGGTCATCATGATCAACGGGGGAGGCCCGACGGCCCTGGAGCCCAGCCTGTGCTCCATCTTCAACATGCCCACCTGCGTCCTGCGATGCCTCTCGCCCTGCCTGGCCTGGAGCTTCCTGAAGTAAGTGGCCGGCCACACCCCCCCCTCGCCACCCCACAAGGAAGGAAAGGTGGGGAGGACTCCCTGATTCTTAGGGGTGTCCCCCCTTGGAGAGCAACGAGATACCATTCTTTAGAGCACAACTTCCAAGGGCACTAAAAAAATATTCCGTGCCCGTGAGTACGGTTTTGGTCCACTCCCGCCATTTCAAACCATGAACGGCTGAGAATAATGCTCTTCAAGGCACTTGAGGGCGGTTCAATTTGAGGGGGGGGGGAAGAGCGGAGCCGTGGGGCTGCCAAAGGGGTGCCGACTCTATAAAAAACAAATCTCCACTCTCGCAAGCCACGCTGGACCAGACGCCGGTCCCCGATTCAGAATTCCAGACTTCTCTTTCCGCTCCCGTCCTCCCTCGCAGGGCCGGCTTCGCTCGACAAGGCGCCAAGGAGAAGCAGCTGCTGAAGGAGGGAAACGCGTTCAACGTTTCGTCCTTCGTCCTGAGAGCCATGATGGGAGGCCAGTACTGGCCCGAAGGGGACGAGGTCTACCACGCCGAGCTGACGGTGCCCGTGTTGCTGGTGCATGGGATGCATGACAAATTCGTCCCCGTGGAGGAGGACCAGCGGATGGCGGAGGTAGGGCTTAGGGACGGGTGACCCTCAGAACCCATCGGGAGCGCTTCCTTCTTGGCTTTGGATGGAGCGGTCTGAGAGACGATGTAAATTTAAAAAAAAAGGTCGCTCCATCCACTAACGGTGATAAAAACCCAAACTATGCTCTTCAATGCACTTGAGTGCTGTTCAATTAACTCTCAGGCCTTAGAACGAGATAAGGAGCATTACTGCCTGACGCGTCTGATCTTGAAACTGGGATTTTTGAAGGCCACGATCTAAAGAGGATGACCTTCTGGGGACCCCTTTCAGGGAGGGAGGGAGCGTAGAGAACGGAGATGCTTTTGAACCCAGCTCTCTGTTTCCCATCTCCAGATCCTGCTGATCGCGTTCCTGAAGGTGATCGATGAAGGCAGCCACATGGTGATGCTGGAGTGCCCGGAGACGGTGAACACCCTCCTTCACGAGTTCCTGCTCTGGGAGCCTGAAGCCATCCAGGCCGGGGAGGTGCCCGAAGCTGAGAAGAAATAAAACAAGAAAGCCCGAACGAGCGAGTGGATGAACGAACGAGAGGCCTGCTTGCATCGTGGCTTGCGCAGGAGGCGGGACGGCTGGGTTTGGAGCCTGCGGCCGATGGCAGAGGGCCTGCCCGCCTGGGGCAGGAGCCCACCTTGCTTGGAGGGAGGGAGGGGGGGAGAAGGCTCCATTTCTCTCCAGATGGAAGCAGGCGGACCGAGCAGGTCTGGCCGATGGCCAGCCTGGGAGAGGAGCCAAGCAAACGCTCAGACCCAACGAGAGGAGGAGGAGGAGGAGGAAGAAGAAAGAAGATGCCCCCCCCCCCAAGGGCGAGTTTTCCGCTGGCATGTCCTCCTTCATTTCTCACTTCTGGCCTCCGGCAGGCCGCCCAGAGGTGCGCGAGGCCTGGGCTTTGGCTTGGCCCCTCCTGATAGGACTTGTGGCCATTTATGGAACAGCCGTGGCAGGGTTTGAGACGTACCTGTTCCTTGAAGGGGGTGAGGCAGTGGCCTCGTCTCTGTTTTGGTGGGGGTGTCCCGGAGCCAGCCTCGGGCATTGCTTGGATGTAATTTCAAACTGACCCACCGAGCGGGAGCGGGAGGGTGAAGGGAAGCCCCGGGGAAGGCGCTGGAGGGCCTGCTCCTCAAAAACGCGGGTCACCTCCTCCAAGGACACGGGGAGCCACTCTCCGGAGGGGCCCAGCTGGGAAGGAGGCGGTGGAGGCGATGCTTCAGAGACCACGGACGACTGAACGGACCGACGGGCTTGGGGGCCAGAAACCCGTCGGGTTGAATCTCACCCCTCCGGTGCGGAAACCACTCTGCTGCTGTTTGGGGTGCCCCGTCATCTCGAGACCGATGGGTTTTCTGGCTCCAGGCTCCCTGCCAGGTTGGAGAACAGAGGGGTGGGCGGGGGGGGGTTCCCTGTGGCAGGATCCACTCCGTCTCCTCCACAGATATTCTGCTCCCAGAATGACTTCTTAGAAGTAATACAGTCCCCAAATCTATCTTTTCTTCTTGCCTGCCTTCCTTCCTTCCTTCTTTCCTTCCTTCTATCCATCATCAGCTCCTTCCTTCCTTCTTTCCTTCCTTCCTTCTATCCATCATCAGTTCCTTCCTTCCTTCTTTCCTTCTATCCATCAGTTCCTTCCTTCTATCCATCATCAGCTCCTTCCTTCTTTACTTCTATCCATCATCAGTTCCTTCCTTCTATCCATCATCAGCTCCTTCCTTCCTTCCTTCTTTCCTTCCTTCTATCCATCATCAGTTCCTTCCTTCCTTCTTTCCTTCTATCCATCAGTTCCTTCCTTCTATCCATCATCAGCTCCTTCCTTCTTTACTTCTATCCATCATCAGTTCCTTCCTTCTATCCATCATCAGCTCCTTCCTTCCTTCTTTCCTTCCTTCCTTCTCTCCATCATCAGCTCCTTCCTCCCTCGGGGTGTGAGATTCTGGAGCGACCGCCTAAAGGGAGGAAAGCAATGCCCGGCGCTCTAAGGTTGCTTCTTTTGCAGCTTGTAAATAAATTCTGAAAAAGACAGCACCCCAGCCAAGGGTGGGGAGCCGTGTAAATGCGACACCACCTCTCATCTCCGGCACTGGGACGGGGAGACAGTGCCCTACACTGCAACCCCGCTGCTAGACTGTTAGCATCTCAGCCTCTCCTTCCTCCGCACCAGATCGCCGGAAAACCTCCTCCTCCTGCCTTCCTGGCCGTGTGGCAAAACGAGCCACCTCTTGAGCAGAAAGGCGGGGTATAAATATTTTAAACAAATGACGAAAATTAAACAGGATTCAACTCAGCACCAAGGGGGAAGGGGAGATATTTTTACGTCACAAATGTACTGTGCGTCTCTTGCGGTCTCAAACAGATATGGACCGGATGGAAGCTGCCTTCCTAAAAACGCCCAGAGGGCACCAGATGATGGGGAGGTGGCACCAAAGGGTCTGATCCTGCACTAGATGCAGGGCAGCCATTTGTGAACTTCAGAGTTTCTCACCTGTACTGGAAACAGGAGCCATAGCCAGGACCTACTGCTTAGAAATGGAGGGCAGGGGGAAAGGATTTAAATGCCGTTTGAAGTCAGCTAGGGAGAACTGTGGGAGTCCGTGCTTTCTCCACCCACCTTAACGTTTGGTGGAAGAAATCTCTCTCTCTAAAATTCAGACCGATAATAATAATAAAGCTTTATCCTATATATAAGGTACGGAACACTCAACGGAAGGGTAACGGTGTGGTCACTCCAGCTTAATCACGGTAAAAAAAAACTTGGGTGTCTTTGGGTATCTTGTATAAAACCAGCCTCGATCTCACCTTACAAAACAGGCCAGCCGTCCTATTTTGCTGAACTTTCAAAAAATAAAAAATGCAGAACACACACACACCCCTGGCTGGCTGAACTGTTTCAGAAGCGAAGCCTCACGGCTGCAATTTCAGAAGGGAAATCAAACCAAATAGATTTAAAGAGAGAGAAAAATGCCCGCAACTGGGACGTTTCTGATGTGCAAAGCCATTATTATTATTATTTTTAAAATCTATTTAGCTGTTGGCTGGATGGGAGAGGTTCATAATACGTTCAGGGCTTCGTTGCCCATGCAGACCCCAGCTGTGCGGGTTTTTTTTTTTATAATAGACTGCTCAAATAGACTTCTTTGTCTGGTGCAAAAGGGCCACGGAGAACAGTAACGAGACCAGCAGAATCGGCGTTACTCCAAATAATAATAATAACAATAATTCCATTTCCTCCGAAGACACTCATGGTTTTCATAACCACACTGAACACATCCGATCTCTCTCGTTTCAAAAACAAGGCTGGTCCTGGTTAATGAGGGGAATGGAATGACCCGCAGCTCTAAATTCAAAATTAAAACCCGCACCTCCTGCCTTCCACCCTAATCCAGCTAAAGAATATTTCCAGCAAAGTGTACGGTAGCCTTCTCTACCAGGGCCCTCCGGATGTGTTACTACTGACCTCCATCATGCCCAGCCAGCATGATGGGTGCTGTAATTCAACGCTCCTTTCTATCAAACAGAGAGAGAAAAGACAGGCAGAATTCACAGCTGCAGGGTTCACGTCCAACCCTAAGGGTGTTTTCACGAGACACACGCTCTGCTCTTATTTTTCTGCCAAAAATGGGCACAGAACGGGGTGAGCAGCGGGTTCCGTTGCCAACAGAGAGCAATTTGCATTTCAAACTGTATTCTTAGAGTAACTGTTAACTGTCTTAAAAATCATACCGCGCTGCGTTCTCCGGAGTTTGTCATGGCGAATTCTCAAAACCCTGCGCTGGCCGAGGAAACCGGACTGTTACGACTATCTTGCTCCACTGGAAATACTCAAATAATTAAAAGAAAAAAGATTATATTCTCATGTAATGTTATCAGTTTTCTTTACTATCCACCTCACAAAGGGATTCATCCAGGCTGGCTTTCAGAGGGAGAGCCTCGGGGCCTTGGGGGAAACAGGGGAGATGACGTTACCCCTGATGGTCAAAATAAAGCCTCCATGTGCAGATATAGTGTATCTCTTCAAGCACCAGCTGCTAAGAAGCAAAGGAGTACCTGGCTGGGAGGGTGCCTCTGGGACCCCCGTAAGGAAGAATTCAGCACCGTGGGAAGCTGTATCCTCATTTAACAGCCCCCTTCTCACTATGTAGCCTTTTCAAAGGCTGAATTTACACCCCCAAGTGCTTTTACACTTAATCTGCACCACCATCAACAGCTTGAGTGACCACTTTTTCAGCTAAAAAGAACGAGGTGAGATGACAGAACCGTACAGCGGCAGGAAGCCTCGGCCACCGTCAGATCTCCCCACCCCTGCTGAAGGCAGGGAAACCTTTCACACATTCATTTATTTATTTGTTCATCATATCCCTATAACCCAGCGTGCTAGGAAGATTCCAGCACAGAACAGTACAGCTGCTTCCTAATAAAGCCGCTCCGGACTGATAAAACCAACGTGAAACTCTGGAGGGAGAAATCTCCTTTTTTGAGAGAGAGAGAGAGACAGACTGTTTTAGAAAGCCACCCCCGGAAGGCCACTGATGCTTTTGACACCATAGCTTCCCCTCTTCCAAAATGGAGGAATTAAAAACCCGAGCGCTGGCCTGCAGACCAACAAGCCTCGGTTAAAAAAAAGGCAGAGTGGAGAGCCTCAGGCGGATCTAAACAGCCTCATTTAATTTTGCCAATCCCTGATGAACCCAGAGAAGAACCGAACGGAAAAGTATAAAAACATTTTTAAAAAAATACAAAAGCATTAATTACACCATTAAAAAAAGACACACACACAAAACCCACCCGTTTCTGCTACCACATATAAAACTGTTCTTGAGAACAGTTCCTGCACGAGAAAGTGTAGGAGATTCTGTTTAAGGAGAAAGAGAGAGACAAGATTTTGCAAGCTTCCGGTTGGAATTCTTTTTCCCGAAAGTTCGACAGCTACTAAACAACCTTCGAAAACGCAGCGAAGGGTGTCTGGCATCTCTTGCCAGCTCAGCACAACACAAGAGGGACCCCGGCTGTTCCTCTTTCAAAGACCTCTTATGCTGACACATATTCTGTGGTCTTTCCCTCAAAGTTGTGATTCACCATGTCTTTTGCAACACACACGATGAGGACACCCCAACGTTATGCCTTCCTGACTGCCCCCATTCCCCTCAGGCGCCACAGCCAGGAATATTTTCTAAACACTGATTTTTTTCCCCAGGCCTTGGCACCAGGGGTCCAGTGGCAGGCTGTTCCACGTGCCAAACCCACGCCCACCCTTGTTCAGACCATCCTTCTGACGGAAGGGGAGAAAATCCCACATCACAGACAAGGCCAAAGCTAAACAACCAAGGCTTGTCTTGATGGATTCAACACAGGGTGTGTCTGTCGGGGGTGGGGGGGGGGAGAATCTCATCAATTCACAGGATCCGATGCCAGTCACGCCAAGCCCCGAGTGGGACGGCAGCCTCAAAGGAGAGATCGTCCACAGAGCCCCTCGATCACGGGCCCGTTCAGATGTCCGCCGGGCGCAGCTGCCGCTCCCCCTCGGCCAGGAAGATCTGCATCGCCCGGTGCAGCAGGTGGGTGCCGAGGCAGTGGCGCCTCTTCATAGGCCAGCCGGCCACGACCCCGTAGTAATTCCCTTTCTTCTGATTCGTCAGCATCTTCAGCCCTGGGGGGAAGGAGGGGAAAATTAAAAGCCTCTCCATTCAAGGTGGGCTCAGGGGCCGGAGAGGAACGAGCCGCCCGCGGCCAACCTTGGATCAGCCAGATGGCTGTCCTTACCACCTCTTGGTCTTCTCTGCTCCCGGCTAAAAACACCCTATTTCCTCACGAATCTTGGTTTCTACACCCTCTGCTCTCTCGGATGGCTTCCTCCAGACCAGTCCCAGGTGGTCCGCAGCCTTCTTAAACTGGGGCTCCCACAGCTGGACCCGGAGGTCCAGGGTCCTGTGACAGCTCGGGATCAGTGACATAGCACCCAAGGGCTCATGTCGCTTGTGTTCATCCGTGACTTCGCTCTTCACCCTACGGACAGGCCTTGCCGAAGTCTGGCTGGAACACCCGGCGTCTGTGGGCGGGAGAAAGAGAGACAGAGAGGAAGCCTTCCCCCTTCAGGCTGGCCTTACCGATGGCGTCGACCATGCAGGCCTCCCGGGTGTAAGCCTCCACCGGGATGACGTTCTGGAAGCAGTGCATGGAGACCACCCCTTGCCCGCTGGCCCAGATCTCCAGGATGTGCCGGACTTTGGAACACACCTGCGGGAGAAGAGAGGGAAGTGAGCGAAAAGGGACAACCTTGGAGAAAGAGAGAGAGAGAGAGAGAGTAATGGCTTCACAGCCTCCGTACTCGTTTCTCCCGGCTTTTCCCTTTGTAGTGGTTCAAGGCTTCGTAGAGGTGGCTGTAAGGCCGGGAACGTTTCCCCTTCCCGACGTAGAAGATGGCGCTGACGAAGGTCCGAAAACACTCCGCCTGGCTGAGAAACTGGGAGCGGAAAGGCAGGTTCTGGGTCACCCTGTCAAAAAAGAAAGAAAGAAAAAAGAAAAGTAAAATATATTAATATATGGAAGGCCAAGGAGACAACCAGGCAAGGAAGGGGCGACCGAGGAAAAAGGAAGGGTCTGGGACAGTCAGAGGAATTCTGCAGGAGGGCTTTGCTGGCCTCAACGTAACGTGTGTGTGTGTGTCTGCATCTCACAGCAGTGCCCTTCTCCGGCTCATAAGAGATACCCCACCTTTAGAAGGTTTCCCTACCTGGGGTCCAGCAGCAGGTAGTTGAAGCTGGATTTCAGCAGCCCTTCCCTCCACTTCTTGCTTTTGTCCGGCTGGTCAAACTGTCCGGCCAGAGCCATCTCGTCCCCTTTGCCGTCGGGGATCTGGTAGGTCTCTAGAGCAGAGGAAAGCTCGGGGCTGTAGCCTAAACGTGGAAAAAGAAAGCAAGAAAGAACATGCCACGCTCCACCCTTGAGAAGACACTCGGAGGGGGACCACGTGGCTGAGAAAGAGGTCCGTGGACTGGGCGGCTGTCTGCATTTATACTGAAACGGGCCTGGGTTCCCCATTTTTGTAAATCTGAACTTTGTTACTCAGCTAACTGCTGAGTTTAGGGGTCCTGAGTGGGGGGGGGGAGGGCGCTGTCCCTTAGCAAGTGGGCTGCCTCGTGAAATCAAAAAGCCGAAGCAAACCCCAGCCTCGGGGGACAGTCCCGTAGGCTGATCAAGCCGAGGTCCTGCTCAAGGCAGGAGTCTGAGAGTTCATCTACCTGCTACGGGGACCCGGATCCGCTGCTGAACTTGCTCTTACAAGTACACTGTTCCTCTCAAATTTAATTTAAAAACCCAATTTTTTTCCTGTGATTTAAGCCTAGTTACAGTCCCCTCCCCTTCCAGGGCACCAGAGGGTAGCTCTGTGCCTCTCTCGTGTTCCAAGCGCAACCCACCTGAAGTGGCTTTCCGGGCCTTCGTCTTTGGGTCCCTCATCAGCTTCTCCAGCAGCCGCACGTAAAGCTTTCTCGTGAGCCCGGTCACAGGCCCCGGGTTGACGCCGAGGTCCCGCAGCTTGCGGACCAGAGCCTCGTCCGAAAGGTGGCCGGCCTCAGAGGTGGCGCGCGGGGGACTCGCCCCTTTGTGGGCTGGTCTCGCCGCTTGGCCCGTGTAGGCCCGCCAGTCATAAATGATGGTGTCTTCTGAGCTGGCGGTGGTATTGGCCAGGGAATCGTCCGAGCAGGGGACGTGTCGCTCGACGAGGGTGTGCCCTTGGTCCTCGTCCACGTACAAGTACTCCATGGGCTTGGCAGCGCTCACGTGGATGGGCCGGCCGCCCGGGGACAGAGGGACCGCCTGAACGACAGGGCTCAGCCTGCTGGACCGACCGGCGGACGCCGCTGGCAGGCAAGGCGGCCCTCCGGCAGACAGCCTGCTGAAGCTCACCCTCGAAGGTCTGGGTGGCCCCTTGGCTTTACCCCCTCGGACTGCCGGCCACTCAGGATCCGTCCAAGCAGGGGCGGCGGCTCCCGTTTCCGGGGAGGTGCAACCCCCCCCTCTGCTCGGAGGCGACAGCTCCTTTTCCTCTGCAGGAGACTTCGGTTCCAAATCTCCAAAGCAACCCACGCCGGCATTGGCCTCTGGCTGGAAGCAGGAGCTTCTGCCGGAGTCCGTCAGCAGAGCCGGGCTGGCAAGGAAGAGACCGGAGGGGCCCGATCCTGGCCGAGGGCTGCTGGGGCTGGCTGAGATGAACGGCGTATTTTTCAGCTCACCCATCTCTTTTCCTGGAGGGTCGGGAGTGTTTAGGACAGCAGCCCCATGCGACGCTTGGCTGGAGCTTGGAGCTTTCGCCCCGGGGCTCCTCACCCGCGGCGGACGCCTCGGCATCTCCAGGGCCTCCTCGAAGAGAGAGGAAGAGCCGCTGCTGTCCGGCGTGCCCGAAGTGGCCGTCCGGAGCGTGACGTGGCGGTGCCTGCCGTTCGACTGGACCAATGGTGAGTGGTGGATTTTGGTCGCCAGCATCATCGACCGCAACTTTACCTCCAGGCTGGCGGGCTCTTCTCCCGCATCGCTTGCCGGCTGGTCTAAGACGGGCACGGTAGGTCCTGCGTCCTCACTCGGTCCAGGCAAGACGGTGCTCCCACAACTGGGGAAAGCGTTTGTGTCTCCAGACGGCCTCTGGATCAGCCCCGTGTCCTGAGCCCACAGAGTCTTCCCCAACACGATCTGGGTGCTCATGGAGACGCCGCCTGACTCAGCCTCTCCCTTCTCCTCCTCACCCAAGGCTGCCCACCTACTGGGCACCGTCCTTCTTCCATCTTCCCCTCGTGGTTTCTCAGCAGCGACTCCCTCGCCTCTTGGGAAAGGGGGACCTTCTGGAAGGTCCTCGCTCTCAGCTTGCGGTGTTGTGCGATCCTGCAATGGCCTCGTGTTCAGGTCCCAGTTTCCTTCCTTTTGTGAAGCAGACCGTGTGAGCGCCTTGTCTTGAGAGAGGGGGGAGGGACTCCCCTCCCTAACCCTTCCCTGGCACCGAGAATCTAGGGACCCCTTCTCAGGGTTTGACCCAGAAGATGCTTCTCTATCACAGGTGCCTCTTTGCAAGGGCCCCGCGTCTTCAGATTCATCGAGAGAGACCCAAAGAGGGGCCAACGCTGCTGCTTCACAACACAAACCACGGCACAACGGCCCTAGCAAAGGGGTGCCGCCACCCCTGCGGCCGGAACCGTCTGGTGAATGGGCAAAGCTGGCTTTCTGCCCCCCGGATTTGTGAGCCTGGTTGCAGCTGGAAGTATCTGTGGCGCTCACGTGACACTCGCTGTGGCAGGAAGTGTACATACTGAGGCCACCTTCGTCCGAGCCCCGGCCACACGGCTCCCCTGCCTCGGAGCACCCACCCTGCTCTCTGCCAGGCTGAAACGCTGAAGCAACCAGGGTCTTCTCCAGGTCGGACACGGGCACGGGGTTGGCCCGGGAGAAGAGGTAGACGTGGTCAGGAGAGGTGACGTCCAACCCCTCCTGGTGACCGAGCTTGACCACAAGATCTGGGTCAAGAAAACTGCCGTACTGCGTCAGGTTGAGGGTGGCATCGGCGTCCCGCCTCTCAGAATCAGTTTTGCATTCAGGGTCCTCCGTGCAAGGCAGAGGGGGCTCGGGGATCTCCTGGGATCCGGGAGTGCTTGGTATTTCAGGGTTCGCTCCGGGTGGATGAGACTCAGAGCGGCTCAAGGTGGCTCGGAGAGGGACGCCACTGGGATCCGGGGATAAACCACCTTGTTCATCTATAGAGTTTTCTACGGAACGAGAGCGTCTTGTCTCAACAGACGCCTCCTCCACCCTGTGCGCTGGTAGCTTGGTAACCTGGACCACGTTTCTTGCAGAACCCTCTGAAGCTTGCTTCCCCACAGAGGAAACGAGAGGGTCGCTCGGAGGCGCCAAGCGAGGGGGAAGGCCCCCCGGCTCGTGCAATGTCACGTCTTGCCAGGAACACTCGGTCAGAAAAGACGAAAGGGGCCAGTCCTCCAAGGAAGAGGGTTTATCCAGGCCGTTCTCTGAGGTGCCCCCTCTCTCGGAAGCGGCGGCAACGGAGGGAAAGAAACAGCTCTGCGGTCCGAGGGGGTGAACCGTCTCGCGCTCTGGGGTTCTGCCAAACAGGACAGGAGAAGGTCCATGCAATTCTGAAGCCCCTCCAGGCTCCAAAGTGTCTTCGGTCACTGTGGAGAGAAAGCTTTCTGCTCTTCGCTGGGCTGAACGAAAGACAAAACAGAAGCAAGGGACAGGGGAGCGGTATTTAAAACCAGCGGCAAAGTTAGGCACAGGGTTTCACAGCTTTGGGGTTCTGTTTGTTGTTGTTCTGCGGGAGGGCACCCCCCCTTCAGAACACTCACACATCCAGCTGCTCGGTTCTTCCTCCATTTCTGCCAGGACGCCACGCAGCGTCTGGACGCACGCCTCGTTCCCGTGATTCCGAGCCAGGTCGAGAGCCGTGTTCCCTTCCTGAGAGACAAAGACAGAAGAGAAAGGACCGGGATTCCCACGACAATCCTCCTCCAAACCCCACTATCCGTGATGCGGCTTCCACCGATTCCATCACAAGGAACCTCAGCCTGTTGTACAAAAGTGTCACCTTGTGTTTTGAGATGGTAACTTCTAGAATCCGCCAGGGAGCCAAAAAACCAAAACAAAAAACCCCCCATACAAACCTGCACACCTCTGGCTGAGTTCCAGCAGGTACGAACTCCCTTTCCTGTTCTGCTAATAAACCCCAGAGCCGTAAGCCCAGCTGAGGGCAGAGATCTGGAGCCATCTCACAAAGGCTGCGATCTGTCCTTGGGAAGGAGATCTACTTCCAGAAGGACAAGAAGGAGCCTTGGGCTAACTCAGAGGCGCTCAGCCCACCTCGCAGGCTCACATCCCCAACTCCCTCGAGCGCGCAAGGGAAAAGGCAGCCTATAAAACGAGGAGGAAGCTTTTGCACCGGAGAGCAGCTGGGCCGACGGAACAGAAGCCCCTTTCCGGGAAAAAGCAGCAGCAAAGGAAAGAAGGGAATGGAGACTTTTTCCCACGGCCCCAATTCCAATCTCCCAGCAACGCAAACGTTCGGACCCACCTGGTCTTCAAGCCAGGGGTTCCCTCCTTCCATCAACAAGAGCCTTAAGCGGGTGTCGTGACCCCAGGAGGCTGCGACGTGCAAGGGGGTAAGACCGTCGACGGACCTGAGAGGCAAAAAGTCAGGGAGGGCGGAAAAAAAACACACACACCTTATTCTTCCTCATTCTCTACACGGTTTATGGGCATAAAATGCAAACCCACGCTTGAAACACGATGTCCTGTAACCTCAGAACAGGGAGAAGGTGGACGGTGCCTGATTCGGCTGATTTCCCCTGACCCTTTCAGAAAGGCTGGGCAATGACTCTTGCCTCTCCGCAGTGCAGCCTGGGAATGATGGGAGTTGTAGTCCCACGCCTCTGAACCTGACTTTTACTTTATCTATTTATCTATTTTATTATTATTTTATTTATTCAATTGATAAACCATCCATCTGGCCGAAAGCTACTCTGGGTGGTTTACGACATAAAACGATAATAGACATTTTTTTAAAAAAGACTATTTAAAAAAACCACTATAGAAATATTCAAATAATTAAAATACATTCTAAAGTACTTTAAATAACAACTAAAACATTTGAATCGGTGGTAATCTTATGGTATTTCTGCGGTGGAGGGATCTGAGACTGTTTTAGGACAAGAATTAGAAGAAATGGTAACACAATATCTTCTGGAGAAAGGCAGGGTGTGAATATGTTAAATAAATAAGCAAACAAGTCAATATGGAAACGGAACAAAACAAATTGTCACACTCTAACGGGTAAACACGTTAAATAAATAGGCAAATGAAGCTAAGTAAGTTATCGTAACATGCACAAGCACTGACTTAAGTACCATTCCAAAGTGCTGAAATATAAAGGAAATAAAAACAGAAAACCCCACAATTAAAAGATACCTCCTTGAAAGGCAGTGAAAGAGGCAAAGGTGTGTCTGGATTAAAAAAAGGTCCCTTCCCTGCCAGCGCGGTTTCACTTGGAAGGCAGTATTGCAGCCTGGGAAAAGGTGCTCGCTCGCTCGCTCTCTCACACACACACACACACTTTCAGAAAGAGAACCGTCCACTGCCTTACCTGACGTTGGGGTCTCCACCGTAGTGGAGGATGCGGGCGAGGCAACGGATCCCGCTCACTGGCTCCATGCCGGCTGCCAGGTGGATGGCGGAGATCCCACCGGACAGCACCAGGTTGGGGTCAGCACCCTGCCGGAGGAGGATTTCCACCATCCTGAGAAAACCAGCAATACCCAAGAAAAAAAGGGGAGCGAAAAGAGAGAGAGACTATTAAAAAAGGAAAACAAGCCCAACGAGGCAAGAAAAACAGTATTCCGTCTTCCTCAAGACAAATCCTGTTATTTCTGTGGTGGGGACGGTGGAATACAGATCTGACAAGTGGGGATGATGGGAGCTGTGGTGTGTGTGTGTGTGTGTGTATTACACATGTCTTGCTGTTACTATTTCCCTGGTGCCTTTAAGTTAGCCTTGATACATTCTCGTCACTTCCTGGGCAATGATGATCAGAGAGAGAGACACACAAAAGACTTATTCGAGTAAATGTGGTCCTACAGCTTTCACATGGTCCATTTTGAGGTTCCAGTCTGTCTATGATCACGTTCAGGTTGGGATGCTGAGAAGGGCGCTCACTGGTTTATCTGTCATCATTTAATTGTTCCTTCCTTTGTGTATCCGGTTTCTGGCTCTGAGGCTGGACAGACTCTAAGGTGCTTGTAAGGGTAGCTGGATATCGGATGTGGCCCTTACCTGATCTGGAGGCAAAAAAAACAACAACCCCAGACTTTTCAAAGCAACTGTGTCTCCTGAAGGTTGACGTTCTGTCATGCTGGCTTCAGGGTTTATGATCTGAAGCTTAGGGATGAGGAATAAAGAGAAATAAGTGGGGTACATAACAGAAATGAAAAAGGGGATCCATATATTTTTCTATCCGTGGTGGTTTTTCTCACGCTTTTCAGTTTCTTTCTTTGAAAGAGCGGCCAGTTTTTCTGCAAGGAGCATTTACAGCTTTAAGCTTCCACTTTCGGACGAGAATTTCTTTGGCAAGACCCAGGAAAGACAGAAACGCAAAATAAACACCAAAACAAAGGTGTTTTATTTTTTAACAAGATAAGAGATTACAAAGAAGTCTGCCTCTGAAGGAACCACAAAGGAGGAACCTCAGAAACAGCTGTCTTTCCTAGCCGGCACCCCTTTGGTTTTGGAAGACTACATCTCCCATCATCCCCACTTGCAAGGTATTTTTCGGGGGAGGGGATTGTAACTGCAGACATGTGGAAATGGCACAGCTGGGGAGGGGAGGGTGTGAGTTATGGACAAATTAACTGCAGAAAAAAATAATTCCTAATCATCATCATCACCATCATCCTCTTAGAACTGCAATTGCAACATTGCAATTTATTTTGCAAAAAAAGAGAAAAATACTGCAATATAAAAAAGAGGAAGAAAAAAAATTGCTGAAGAAATCCGCGCCCGCAAGCCAAGAGCGTCAGAACACGTGTCTCTGGGCCTTCACACGTGCCACTTACGCGTCTTCCTCGCCCTGCAGTGCCTCGCAGAGCTTGGTTTCGAGCTGCAGGGCGCTTGGCACCATTTTGCCACGAGAGGGCGCCCGCGGGGACGAAGGAGCACCTCTGCGCATGCTCACGCGGGCCGAGCATGCGCACATCCTTCGGAGCCTCGCGCAGGCGCACTTCCCTCTGCGGCCTCAGAGGCCTTCTCCTCCATCCCCGCGCGGCGGGGGACGAGGCTCGTGGGGGCCTCGAGCCCCTCCCGCCACGTCGGTCCCCCCCCCGCCGCCGCCGTCGCCGGGCCTCGAGTCCGTCGCGGCCTCTCACGGGCGCCTCCGAAGCAGAACCGCCCCCTCCACTGCCGCCATCTTGTTTCCAACGTTTAAAGCTTCCCTCTCAGCTTCACCGAGACTTCTCATTGGCTGGGAGCGGCGCCAACGACACGCGTCTGATTGGATGGCTGGACAGCCAGTTAAATAAAGCCCCGCCGCTTCGCATGGATAGGCTACAGCGGCACAAGAGTATCCGCCTCCTGCCCCACCCACGCTATTCATTGGCTCGAAAGCGGCCACCACGTGACCATTGATTGGCATTTCAGAGGGACCCTCCCTCCTCCCCCAAGAAAAACCTTAGGGGACCGAGTGCTTTTGTCTGCAGTCTAGACTGCGGGGGTTTTTTTGGTTGCTCTTCTCACTTGCTTTTTAATAATATTAATGTATCACAGTGACATCCTGATTTTTATTTTTTTGCACCTACTGACCTGAGATTTAAGGTTTACTGAGCGCACTGGCAGCCTGCTTTTTGGACTACACTGATGGATTGCAAATTTTCAGGAAATATACAAAATAAACAAGAGGTGTCAAATGTGCACATCTATGGTCCTTCCGTAATTCTGGGGTGCGATGGACGCAACAGGACTAAGACAGAGCAATCCTACAACGGCTAGACAACCATGATCAGTTCTGCATATACAGCAGGAGTCCCATATCTGCAGGGGATATCTGTGGGTCAAGTAACAGTCAAGAGAGTAAGCACTACAACACCCATCAGCCACAGCCGGTATGGCCACGGATGAAGAATGACGGGCGTTTCAGCCCCAAACTTTCAGAGACCGCCAGGCTGCCCCACCTTGACGGCAAGTGCCTGATACAAATGGCAAAGAAGTGGTGATTTCCATCAATTTCGGATGTTTTAAAGGAAAAACGAAGGACTCCGTTAATCACTCAAGTCTTTTAATGAGCTGCTACAGAAACGTCTATGATCGCTCTTTTATTGTGTCTCCCTGTGACCGCCTGTTAACTCGGAGGTCGGCCACCTCCGGCCTTCCGGGGGGTTGCAGGAGGACAAGCCCCATCATCCCCTCACCCTCGGCTGTAACCGCCTGGGGATGATGGGCGCAGCAGCCCAACCACGCCCAGCAGGCCAAGTGTCGCCGAAAAAACCCTGCCGCCTCCCCGCAAAAACCCGGTGCCTTTCAGGCAGGCTGAACTCCAACCCCCCATCGTCCCCATCAGCAAGGAGGCGGGAGACACAGAGACGACGCAAGGCCCTTCACGGCACTGTGTAGACGTTGCACGGATTAACGTAAAGAATAAAAATGTTGTAGACACCCAACCCCTAAAAAAAATAACATCGACAACTCCAAAAGCATGCACACGACCCCAGGCGCGCAGCAATGACGCCTTCCCGGCTCTTGCCTCTTGCAGGACATGAAAAACAGAAAGAGAGAGAGAGGCCCCGATCCTTCTCTTCCTCCTCCCCCGCCGCCCCGCGTCCGTTCGGCTCGAGCCGGTCAAACGACAGCTTCCATTTCCGGGGGCTCCTCGTCCTCCAGCATGCTGTAGGCGGCGTGCGTCTGGAACGGGCGCTGGAGCGGGTGGGCCAGAAGCTTGGCCATGCAGTTGTGGAGCTCCACCGCCGGGCCCGTCAGGGAGACCTCGTACTTATAATTGGTGCCTTTGGTGTCGAGGTTGCTGAAGGCGGCAAAAGTCTCCTGGAAAAGGAAGGAAAGTGTGTCCTGATCTGAGAATGGCAGGGCTGGAAAGGGCCTCCCAGAGATCATCCAGTCCAGCCCCGGTCAAGGAGACCCAGCGGGGGATTCAAACTCCCCACCATGGGCTCCGCAGAGGCCTAAAAGCGCTAAGCAGTCCAGCAGATCTTCCACCACCACCACCACCCTCTTTAAAATCCCCGTTCGCCGACCAGGAAAAAAAAAGCAACGGTGGCCATCGAATTGCAAATTCATTCGTCCTGCCCCCAGGAACACACCTCGGGGAAGAAACTAGCCACGGGGTAGCGTTTCAAAGAAAACAGACCAGGTCTGGGCCACGTTTCCCTTTTTTTTTTCCCCCTCCCGGAAGAAAATCGCCCCCTGGCAGAGCTAAGTCCTCCCTCAAAATAAGGGAACTCAAGTCAAACTTTGCTTGCGACACAGCGACGTACGAACATAAAGACCTTTGTAGGGAGGTCCAGAAGGAAAGAACGAGGAACAGGGCCTTCTCGGCAGTGGCCCCTCGCCTTTGGAACAACTTGCCCGTGGAGATCCGCCTGGCTCCCTCTCTGGGTGTTTTCAGGAATAAACTGAAAACCTGGCTATTTGGGCAGGCTTTCCCTCCTGCCATGCCTTAATTTCTTATACTTCGCCATCTTGGACCTATATATTTTTGGTTTTATTGTTTTTAAATTTGTAAACCGCCCAGAGTAGACCTTGGGTCTAGATGGGCGGGATAGAAATCCAATAAATAAATAAAATAAATAAATTGTATTTTTAATCGCTTGCGTTCCAATGAGGGGCTCCGGCTCGTGGCCGAACCACCTTCCCCCCCCCAACCCCATTTAAATCTGGCCCACCTTTTTACATCCACAGCCATCATCCTCACGCTCTCCCACAAGTTACTTTTACCTTCCAGCTGCTCTCCTCCTCTTTCTCTTCCACGCCGTTGTGGACGTAGAGGACGTCGAAGAAGTAATAAGGGCACTGCAGCATTTTCTGGGCGAGAGGAAAACGCCTAGCATGACACAAATGCATCTCAATGCTTTCCGACGGCATTTGATTATATGCTTATTTTCTGTTCTGTCAAATTGGTCATTGAATTCTGCTGTGGCTGCGTTTGTGGTCCACTGCCCCGAGGGGTCCTCAGCCAGAGGGCTGACATAAACGTGAAATAAAATTATTAAATAACGAAAATAATACAGCAATGAACAGAGACGTCGGCTTGGGATGTCCATGCAATTAAGCGGAGGAGAGCTATGAGTCTTTTTAAAAATGTCAGCTAGTTTGGGAAGCAAACCGGCTGCCTGCATTTCCACCCCCCCCCCCCCCTTCTCATCTCTAGCACCTACAGAACAGGGAAGCGGAGAATTGAAGCAGGGGGCCAAATTATGGGCTAAATAAGTGCCCCACTATCGTTATATTATTTTCCTACAGCTGCCAACCCTTCCCATTGAATTCTCCTCCCTTTAAAAAAAAAAGGGCTAATGGAAGCCCCCATAAACTGGAATATTCCATCTGAATCTCCAAACCTTTGGGAAGTTTGAAAAAAGGATTTAATTTGCAACATCAGAGGCGGGTCTGTGTTGGCTCTTCAGGGCTGTTTCTTTCAGGTTTTTATTTATAATTGTGTTTTAGAGGGGTGGATAAACCCTCGGGGGGGGGGAAGTGATAGGAACCGCTGCCCCCTTCCCGTGAAAATAAATAAATGAATAAATAAATAAAGAAAGAAACCCTTTGGGCCTGTCCTGGAAATTCAAGGCAGGGCCCACCTTCATCTGATCTGTCACAGCCACGGGGGGTTGGCATTCCGGTCGGCTGTAGACCAAGATGGTTCTGACCACGTACGGTGGGGGAATCGTCTGGACGTTTTCCGTGATGGGAAGCTCCGTCCTCTGCTGTCTGTCGGAGAGAGAGATATGAAGCATGTTTATGTCCATATCCCATCACCAAGTCTGGATGGACCCCCTTTTCCAAAACCATTTGAATACACGGTCTCCTTCCCCGCGCAGACTCTGCACCAGAGCGGACCGGGGGGGGCATACCCCCTTTTCAAACGGGACGCTTTAAAAAACACAACGCAACCTGGTCACGAAAGGGAAAAGCCGGCTTACTTACATGAGATTGAAAAGGCCTTCGAGATCTGAGAGAGAGAGGTTAAGACCAAACGGCACCCAATGCAAATCCTCCCACAGGGTGGGGGTTATGATGATGTTTTAATCCCACCCTCTTCCCTCCCAGGTTCCCCAAAACATGCCGGGCAGAAAAAGGAAGGATAACAAGAATCTTAAAAGGGGACAGAAGCCGGACCCTCCCGAAGAAGCCGGATATCCTCGCTTCTTTTCAGTTTTCAATCCAGATGTTTAAGGATAAACCCAATTAAATCCGTTTCCCACTCTGGAGGATGATCACCAGATCTAAAGGACTGGGTGTCAGTTCACGAGAAACGGCCGGAAGGCTTGTTCTCCTCTCCAGCCGTCCCACCAAAAAGCAAAACCCAAAAGGATACTAAAAGTCTTGCACACCACCGTTTCCAAGTCATACAAACAGCTGCACACTTCTCTCGGGTCGGAGGTGAAGCCTGAAAGCTACAGAAAAAGAAAGAACGGATCAGATTTTCATGTCCTCCT
The DNA here is from genome assembly GCA_037013535.1 of Intellagama lesueurii. Classification (NCBI taxonomy): domain Eukaryota; kingdom Metazoa; phylum Chordata; class Lepidosauria; order Squamata; family Agamidae; genus Intellagama; species Intellagama lesueurii. Next base: position 2,219,759 of record JBAJHW010000020.1, on the reverse strand, counting down.
CCTCCCGTTCCATCAGCCGGCTCAGCCCGAACCAGAGCTTGGAAAAGCGACCTCTTTGACTACAATGCCCATAATCCCCCCCCCCCCCAAAGGCTGATTCTGGGTGACAGGATTCCATTCTCCAGGCCCTGCTGGAGACCGGCAGGGAGCCATTTAGGACCAAACGCAAAGAAAATCTATTTTTTTTAAAAAAAAAAAGATGAAATAGAACATTTGGTATAAATGCTTCATTTACATGCTGGTCAATTTAACGATCCTTCTTCTCTGCGACTTGCTGCATTTTGCTTTGTTACTCCTATTTTGACTTCTCTAAAAGGCTGATTTTTTTCTCAAGTCAGAAGGCACTGTAAATTTTCTTTTCCGTTTTCATCGCAAGCCACCGAAGACGGAGCGTAACTCTTGACGGACACGTGGCAGAGAAATAAAACCGGGGATGATGGATGGGACTGGCGGCGTCGTGGGACGCCAGGCTTCCGAAATAAATCGCCCCCCCCCCCGTGGAGAAGCTGTGGGCCATTCCCTCCTTGAGTCTTTTTAAGGAGAAAGCCGGGGTGAAAATATTTTAAATAAATAAATACCCAGGTCACGTCGTTGTTCACCACCACCAGCGCAAACTCGTGGCTTTTATCGATTTTGTGTTTGGTCCGGACAAACATCTCAATCATCTTCTGGGAGACGTTTAAGGCGTTGGTTTTAGAGCTTCATGCCGGAAACAGAAAAGGAGAAAGGAAAAATAAGGCAAGGATCAGAGACAAAGGGTCAACGCAGGTAAATGCCCGGAGTTCGGGAAGCATTTTTCGGGTGCCTGGTGGGGGGGAAAAGGCAAGCTCCCCAGATCCCCCACCTCAAACAGCCCCCACCGGCTGACACCCAAAACCACCCTCTGCCCTTTTTCCCCCTAAGAGCCCAGAAAGACGTTCCCCTCCGTCCCCAGGAAACAAGGAACCAGACGCACCCGTTAAAGGACTCCAGTCTAGGGTGCGACATTTCCTCCGAGAGATCAAGGCAGATGATCTGGGGACAGAGAGGGAGGGGGGGGGAGAAAAAAGGAGGAAGGACTCAACCCGGGAGGGGGTTTCGCCGTCTGTCTCTTGAATAGCCTTCCTTTAAAACGTGTTGTGTGTCTTTTCTTTTTCTTAAGATTTGTTTATGGGAAAGTGTTGTTAGCTGCTTTAAGCACTAGACAGACCAAAATATAAATATATCTACTCTCTCTATGTATATATACATGTATATATAGATCTATCTATCATTCTATCTATCTATCTATCTATCTATCTATCTATCTATCTATCTATCTATCTATCTATCTATCTATCTATCTATCTATCTATCTATCATTCTATCTATCTATCTATCAGCTCCTTCCTTATCTATCTATCTATCTATCTATCTATCTATCTATCTATCTATCTATCTACCTACCTACCTATCTCCTCCTTCCTTCCTTCCATTCATCTATTCCTTCCTTCCTTCCCTCTCTCCCTCCCTCCCTTCCCTCCCTCCCTCCCATCCATCCATCCATCCATCATTTCCTTCCTTCCTTTTTCCATCCATCCATCCATCCATCCATCCATCCATCCATCCATCCATCCATCCATCCATCCATCCATCCATCCATCCATCCATCCATCCATCCATCCATCCATCCATCCATCCATCCATCTCTACACACACAGATCTACGAATAAACATATTCAAGAATAAAGCCCGGAGGAGCTGTCAAGTTAAAGGACAGATCTGGCCTCCGGTGCCAACTTGGAAATTAAATCAAATCGTTATTATTTAATAGGATTTTTTTAAAAAAACAAAAAGCTTTTATACGAGAGTGCCTTCTCTCCTCCTCGGCCGGTATGAGCCGCCCCCCCGCACAGCCTTGCCTTCTCCTAAACCCACACAACAGCCCTCGGAGGTAGGCTGGCCACACGGAGCGGAGTCCGGGACGGCGATGGGTCCGCCTACCACTTTCTCGGGGCAGTTGACGCGGGGCGTTTTGACCTGGTAGTCGGCCGGCGGGGCCGGGGGCGGCCAGCTTTTGCCGTCGGGGGCGGCCGGGGCCGGGGTGCTGGGGGGGCTGTCCCCGGTGCTGGCCGCCTCGCCCTCCCCTTCGCTCCGGCTCCCCACGCTGGCCTGGGCGCTCAGGGCCCGGTCCTCGGCGCCTTCCGGGTTGGAGCGTGTCCGCAGGCGCAGCTCGGCCGCGCTCCTCTCCTCCTCCTCCTCCGCGGCGCTGCTGGGCTCCGAGGTGTCCATCGGGGGGCCCCGATCCAGAGGGAACGCCAGGGCTGCGGAGTCACGCGCCGGCTCCTCCTAAGGCGGAAGCACAAAAAAAAATCAAAAAAAAAATCCAAAGGTTAAAAATCATCCCAATTCACTTTCAAATTTGCACAAAAAAAAAAATCAACACTCTCAAGAGCAGAAACTCAGAAGCCAGGCCTTTTCCCCCAAGCGGGGGTACCTCCGTGGACAACAACCCCCATCATCCCCAGCTAGCGAGGCCCTCCAGGCCGCCTTCAGAACACTTTAAACCGAATTAAGTTGATGCCCGAACTTTTTCCGGAGACGGGGGTGCGAGGCGGCTTACGTAACCTTAAAAAAAACAACACCCTGCATTACAATATCGAAAAGCGAATTTACAGTGGATATAAAAAGTCAGAAAAGGCTTCTGTCTTGCCCCTCTACCCCGTAGCCCAGATGTAGGGAGCATAGGGGAGATGGTTGCCCCAGGTACCACGCCGCCAGTACTTGCCAGATGTTCCTGCGGCTCCTTTAACGTGGCCGTCGGCCTCTCGGCAGCCTCCCTGACCCATGTTCTTCTAGACTTTTCACCGATTTTCCGAGGCCGCCCGGTTCTCGGTAATGTCACGGTGGTGCCGTATTTCCTCCACTTGAGGATGACCGTCTTCACGGTGTTCCACGGTATATCTAACGCCTTGGAAATCCTCTTGTACCCTTCTCCTGACTGATACCTTTTCACAATAAGATCTCGTTGATGCTTTGGAAGCTCTCTGCGGACCATGGCTTTCTGCTGTCGGAGGCGGCTAAGAAAATGTCAGGAAAAGATCTACTAGCCCAGCGGATCTTTCTTTGGGAATTCCTCCGAGGCACTTTATAAAGGATGATGGCAGGGTCTCCCGACTCCCCACGAGTTTAGATGCGGTTCTTTTACTGCTGAACACAGAGACACCCCCAGTGATAAGAGGGGGTGCCCACAGATCCAACCATCATATTTCAGTTTTTTCTTTTTACTTCCCTCCCCCTAAAAGATTTCAACTGAGTTGTACAAGTTCATAGGTCTCATGAAAGGTGGAAAAAGTTCTGAAATTACGGAGCTTTGCCTCATTTTTTTTTTTTTTTACATCACAGACACTCGACAGGAGTGGGTAAACTTTTTATATCCACTGTAACCATGGTCCCATCCTGCATTTTTTCCCCAATCACTACAACACCCAGAATCCTTCACCCCAGAGCAGCTTTGGAGGGCAAATCCCAGCAAAGGGACTTTAAAACAAACTAGTAAGTCCCAGGATTTCACCCCCAGCAGCCCTGCCTCCTGGAATTTTTTTTTAAGGAATTATTGTGGTTGTTTTTTTAAATTTAGCAAATTTAAAATTTAGCAAAGAAAGAATTTAGCAAAGAAAGTAACTTTGCTAAATTCTAATGTTGTATTTATTCATTTTCCTCTTCCCCCCCCCCCCAAAAAAATTACTCGACGAGCTTTGCAAGAGCTGAGCTGCTCCCTCCAAGTTTACAATTGCAAGAACAGTTTGTTTCCCTTTGGTTGCAAAATATTTGTTTAAATCAACAACCCACACAAACACAGTGGAGAGGGGGGAAAAAAAACAGGAAAAAGACCAGCATCGGGGAGGGGGGGGGGGAGGATGCATGCTTTTAAAGGCAAAAGGAACGACCCCAAATGAAATCTGCCCCCTTTCCAACCCTGGTTTTAGGAAGAAAAAAAAGCCAATTTCCTCCCAATTACTTTGCATGCAAACCCCCCCCCCCCAAATTTGATTTTCTTCTGCAAATTCCTTCCCCCCCCCCCCCCTTGATTTGCAAGCCAACCTTTCTCTGCAGCGTCCAAAACCAGACGGAAATATGTCGGAGAAAAGGAAATATTCTTTGTTCCACCTCCCAACCTCCCTCTCCCGGGCTTCCACGCAAAGGATTCTGGGCTTTGTAGTTTGCCCGGAAGGGTCAGGCTGCAGTACCGCCGCGCCGCCACTAGAGGGCAAGCCAGGCTGTCGAAGACGCAACTCTTAAAAAAGTCAGCCGGAAAATGTGGGTAACGGAAAACGATCAGAAAGTAATTCCGGAAAAGTAACTTTTCGGAGATTTGAAAACATCCCACCCCCCCAACCGGCATGCCCGATGGTACAGGGGCTGAGCCAGCTGTAGCCAAGGCTAACTGGGAAAGGGGCAGCAGTTTCCCCCCCCTGGTTTTAAAACATGGCATGAGATAAATTCACTCTGCACATGCTCAGTGTCCTCCTTAAAAATATTTTAACAGGGAAAGCACTCTGCGCATGGTCAAAACCCTGCAGGCTGGAATTAGGGGGTTGTTGCTTTGTATTTTTTTTGAATGGGGGGGGCTGGTGTTTTTAGTTCACCTGAAGTATTTTGCTTCATCCTTTCCGTGGCAAACATAGATTATATCTTTTTTTTTTCCCCCTGCAATTTTGGGGGGGGGGGAAGATGCTTTGAGCCCCCCCTTTTTTTTGTAGGAAGAGAAAATCCGAACAGAAGTCCAGTAAATAAACAAATAGGCTCATCTTATTTACCAACTACCCAAAAGAAAAAACCAGCAAGGGAAATATTTTGGGGTTGCATTTAAAAAAACCAACCAAACAAATAACAAAACCCATCCAGCCTCGGCCCTCTCGCTTGTTATTTCGGAGTTCCCGTGAACTGCAGGCCCCGCACTTATTCAAAATTAAAAGCCAGCCAGCCAGAATAAAATCAGCCCGCCCAAGCGGTGCATCCCCTTTCCTCTGTCTCTCCCTCCCTCGCTGAGGACAGGAAACATGCGCAGTTCGGTGGGAACTCTGCAAACCAAACAGGAAAAGCCGCCCGGGCCTCATCCAGCGCGCCGAAAGGACCTCGGACGGTGCTCGCCTTGCCCGGCTGGGCTGTTTCGAGCCTCCCGGTGGCCGCTCTCGGGAGAAAGGTCAGGTCAGGATGGAGAAGGTAAGGTCCAGCAAGCCGCCCAGCATCGTGGCTTCCCGTCCCGGTTTTCTGGCCGATCTTGATGGTGGGATTCCAGCATTTTGTTTCTCGCTCTGCCATTTCTGTTCCAGCTTTCTTTCTCCCACGAGGGGGCAAGGGCATCCTGTCTGGCTCTCCGGCTGCTCACTTTAGCCTGCCAACCACAACCCTGCGAGGTAGGGCAGGTGGGGAGAGAGACCCCTGGGCCCCCCGAGCTGCAGGACGCGAGGGGGACTTGATCCTCCCTCTCTCATGCCCTGCTCTGTCGCAGTAACCACAGCACACACACACCCTCGGCTCTCTGTTTAAGCATCCGTGGAAGCTGTGCTGTTCTTACAAGAGGCCTGCGCGGATTCCGGTGGGTTGGGATGGATGACCTCGGAGGTCCCCCTGCCAACTCGAAACAGCCAGATCCCTGGGGGTTTTGTTTTCCTCTTCCTGCTGGCCTGACCTGGAACAAGGAGGATGGGAGTTGTAATTAAGCACGTCTGCAGGGTGTTTTGATCAGAGAAAGGTAACCGTTACAAAAAAAGAATCCCAGACTTCATCGGGGACGACCGGTCCCAGCAGCCAGTGCCGGCCACTGGTTGGGAGAGGATGATAGGATCTGTAGTCCAAAAAAAGAGGACCTTTCCGGACCTCCGAGTTATCTTTATCCTGAGCCACGGAAACAGAGGCCAGCAAGAGGAACAAACAAAGTATTGTTTTAATGTGGGGGAAAAACAGGAAGGCGTCCTTCTGGCTCCCACTTCCTTGAAATCCAGAGTGACGGAAGCCGGCACATTAAAGGAGAAAACCTATTGAAAACCCGAACGCAATAAAAGACAGAGCTGCCCCCAAAGTTTAAGGAGAGTTGTTTGGGAGGGGGGGGGGGGAATACAACTCCCAGAATCCCCAAGCCAGCCACGTTGGCCCCGGGGCGGAAGGGAGATTTTTGAGCCTTGCAAGTCAGGGGGGAAAAGACCACATTTCCCAGGAAGGAATAAGACAAGGCGACGTGGGGGGGCTCCTTGCCCCACTTTTAAGGGGGTTCTTCTAGGCCGGAAACGCACGGAGCTGGGGGGGGAGGTTGCTTTAAGGACTACAAGGTCCAAACTCTCCCCCCCACCGGAGCCCGATCCCTGTCCTTTGTGATTTTAGGAAGGGGCGGACCCCGGGGATGAGGGGTCCCTGGAGAAGCCCCCGCCGCTGGAGGAGGGGGCGATCCTGCGCTACGAGGAACGGATCATGGACTTGCTAGTCACAGTTGCCCGGCTCCATGGCCGGGCCGAGCACCTGCAGAAAGAGAAGGAGGCCAGGTAAGCACGCGCGCACGCCCCCCTCGAAGGTAGGGGTTTCTCCACCCTTCGGGTCCTTCCCGCATCTAAGGTCCTGGATCTTTGGCCCTCCCCGGCGTAGACCGTGCCAGAGTCCGCAGGTGGGGGCGGCCGGAGAGGGCGGAGGGCGAACCTCTCGAAAATTACCCCGGAGGAGAAAAAACGGCTCTCTTTCCTGACAGGGAGGACGACGAGGTCTCTGATTTTCGCTCCGAATATACGGCCAGCCTTCCCCGGTACTGCCTTTTGCCCTTTCCCAACCCGGCCGCGATCCTGGCCTCGCCACCACCTCCGGCTTCTCTGGGAGAAAGTAAGAAGGTTTGGTGGGGGGGTCTACCGTTTGGGCTTGATCACCAGGGGCTGCCCTTTGTGGGACAAAACCTGGACACCGGGAGGGGGCGGGCGGAGAACGAACTTCTGTTGCAGGATTTACACAGAAGTAGACCTGCCCTGTTGTTTTAACCTACATCTCCTGGCCTGGAGCGAAAAGCTTTTAAGCCGGAGGCACAAACCACCTTATTTGAGCTACAAGCTTTATGGGACGGCAATTCCCATAAAGCCGCTGGAGGATTCTGGAAGACGGTAGTGCAAGAAAGGAATAAAATTCCCCCAAATCTGATTCTCTTACCTGCTCCCCCCCTCTTGCGCTCTAGGCACCCCAGATCTGTTTCTTGCCGTGCAGGAGGCGGTCACATCCCTCGAGAACACGGTCTTCTCCCATCGGAGCCGCATCCCCAGCATTGAAGCTGAGCTGGAGGGATACATCCAGGCGGCTGAGGTGGGTCAAGCCCTGATCCCCCCACCCAGCATCTTTAACCAAGAGGAGTGAAAGCCTGAACCGTGTAGATTGCTACTCTGAGGCTCGCTTCCTTCCCACTTTCCCCCACCTCCCCAAAATCCAGCTGTTCTCCTTGCTCCCTTTTTCTGCTCAAAACCAGGTCCAGGGTTTTTTGTAACTAAGTTAAGGGTACGTCCTCCTGCTCTATCGCTGTATAGGGTTTTCGCTTTTAAACCTCTTTAAATCACCCTCAGGGCCTGGAAGAAAGTCTGAGGAAGTCCCAACAGGGTGACCATGAACTGTTGACGGGGAAGCTCAATCAGGAACCCCGGATGTCCGGATCCGGGCCACCAGATTTCCTGGCGGATGACACGAGTGTCTACGAGAGAGAAATAGCCCTGTACAAAGAGAGGAACGCGACCCTCTGGCTCGAGCTGGCCGGCCGGAAGGAGGAGCTGAGGAAGTTGAAAGAGATGCTCTGTGCTTACCAAGAAGAAAGGGATAAGCTTCAGAGGAAGGTAACGCCTGGAGGGAAGAGGAAAAAAAATGCCACTGTCATGATGATGATGATGACAAGGCCTCATGTATTTCTATTCAGCCCCCCCCCCCCCCCCGGGCTCTCAAAGGGATGCGCAGCAGTAACAGAAAGGTTAATTATCATTACATAAAGAATAATTAAATCAGTTGTTATTACATTAAAGATTAGTTTAATTCTTTTTTTAAAATAATAATTTTGGAACTGGATCCAAAAGCCATGTTTTTAAAAAGCATATATATTTTAACAAGCCCACCTGCTTGCAAAGCTGGTTTAAATGCAAGCCCCAGGGCCGGCGAAAAGCCCCTTTTAAAGAGATCACAGGCGAGGGGCTGCCACGGAGAAGGCCCTGCCTCGCGTGTTCACCAGGGATGGTGGGGCACCGCACGGGGCCTCTACCTGGGAGTCTGAATCCCAGGTACAAGGGGAGGGGAGAGGGTGGCCTTTCCCATGGCCCCCTAGCCGTTTGGCCACCAGCCAGCCTAGGGTCGCTAGTCCTCAGCCTCCGGATGAGTCCTGTCTCTCCTCCCCGCAGACCAAGGAACTTCAAAAATCTCTCTCCGAAGTGGAGACGCTCACGGACGGCGCTGCCAGTCCTCTTGGGGAACGACACCCGGGGGCGTTTCGCACCGGCACCCCCGTTCTCCCCCAAAAACCTTCACCGCCGGAGGAGACCCACGGGCCAGATCCCGAGACTCAAATGGAGCAACTCCGGGGGTGAGTCGAGCGTGTTATGTGCGTGGCTTCCCCCCGGATCTGAATCCTGGCAGACGCTTGGATTGGAAGGAGGCGCCCCAGGGCGCTTCAAAGCCAAGGCACAATTCAAACCCAAATCTCACAGTCAAATCCTGTAACGACTAGGCCATGCGGACTCTCAAACAGAGTCCATGGGTCTGCTCTTAAATATTAGCATGACCCCGTATGCGTTTTATTTTTACTGAATGTTTATCGACTATGAACCCAATGCTATCCAATGCTTACCGAACATTATTTATAGTTTTTATTCGCGTGATTCGTTTGAACGGTTTTTCGTGCGAGCCGATTCGAGTCCGATGAAGGAAGGAAATGAAAGCACGGGGACTCTTATTCGGATCGGACGGGGCCTCTAAGGTTTGCCCTCCCGGTCCCCAGGTCCATCGGGGCTCTGCAGAGCCTCAACCAGCTCCTCTCCGCGGCCTTGCAGGAGTCCAAGAGCAACACGGAGCACCTGAGCATGCTTCTGGGCCGCCAGGAGTCCGACCACACCGCCCTGCGCTTGGCCGCGCACTACAGGTGAGGGCAGGCGCACGGGTGGGCCCGGATCGCTGCGGGGGGCGGAAAAAAAATCGGGGCCCCCTTTAAGTCTTCGGGGTGCTGGTAAGATTCCTTTAAGCGTCTCGTTCACTCTCTCGAAACGAGGCTTCTATTCCAGACTACAAATCCCTCACGCAACATGGGAGTTGTAGTCCCCCCCTTGCGGAAAATTTCCCAGGCACCCGCGGCTCCCGAGGCCGCGGAGAAGTCCGACTCGCTTCCCTTTTTCTCTCCCTCGCTCGCTCGCTCTCGGATGTTGCCCAGCGCATGCTGCTTGGAAGCCTATGAGGAGCTCTGGGGGCTGACGCTGGCGGAGCGGGGCCTTTCCACGCCGGAGGCAGGGGAGGAAGGAGAGCTGCCCCGCGCAGGTGGGTCTGCGCCGGACCTTCCAACGCTGCCGCTCCCAGCCCGTGACCTCTCCGGCGATGGTCCTGGAGGAAGCCAGGGTGGCGCGAGGCTGGCCTGACCTCTGTTTCATGGCCGCCTTGGGGGGGGTCAGGCACTGGAAATCAGCCCATGGCAGCCCCTTCCTTTCTTGGGAGTCACAGTGCCAAAGCGGGCTTCGGCGCCATGCTTCTAAGTCCTGTTTGAGTGGATGATCTGTGTCTTTGCTTTAGGGGGATCCGGGGGCTCCCGCCAGGAGACAAAGTCAGCCGCAATGGACAGAGCCCGCCGAGCCTCGCCCGGCTGCCGCACCCATAAGGAGGAGCCGCTGGGTGCAGGAGGGGTCCGCTCCGAGGAGAGGTACGAAACGGAGAGCATCGGCTCCTGTCTGAACGTGACCGCCACTCCCCAAGGCACGGGGGAGCGTTCCCTTCCGGATGGGCTCAAAAGCTTTAGGCAGGATCCTTAAAATTCAGGGCAAAACCCAGAGCGGACCCCTTACAGGGTTAAAAAAGGCCAAGGCTCCGACTCAGTACAAGACAGCTTGTCATCCTCAAGAGATCTCGGTACAAGGACCTTTTCGGTGGCTGGCTCAGGCCTTGTGCGCAAATGCACACAAGATTCCGGCCAAACTAGTTGCCGACCAAGGAGCAGAGAAATCATGCTCTATTATTCCGTCTTTTTGGCACACACACACACCCTTCTTATTTTAGTGGCCCGGGGACAGCAGAGAAGCGGGATACTCTGCACGGCTACATCCGGCGCCTCCGGATGGAGCAGGCTGCCCTGAAGCTGCCCGCCCCTCGCCGGCCTCCCGCCCCGGCCTCCGTTGCCGCCAGAATCCACATGGCCATCGGGGCCAAGGTCGCGACGGTCCAGAGAGCTTTGCGAGACGCCCTTCCCGCCGCCGCCCCCCCGCCGGCCAGGACGGAGAAGGGGCAGCGGCTGCAGGAGCTGCAGGCCACCCGGGTGAGTCAGCGGGCGAGCCGGAGGGTGGCCAGACCCCCCTCTGAGAGAGAGGACCGTCCTCCCACTGGGAGGACAATCAGTCTTTGGAAAAGGGGTGTCCCTCCTTTGGTCCAGTCTGGGTTAAAAAGGCCGGGCACCAGAAGGCTAAATCTCAACCGGGTCTCTCTCGGGGCTGACCCTGGGGACTTCTGGGGGCCCCCAAGAGGCTTGGGGTTTGTGCCCCCCTCCTCTGTCCCACATTCTCCTCCCGAATCCTCTTGGCGCAGGAGGCTCTGGGCGACCTACACACCCGGCTGCACCTGACCGAAAAGGAAAAGCAAAGCCTGGAGATGCCGCTTTATACTTACCGGGCGCAAGAAGCCGCCTTCCTGCTGATGGTCCGGATCCTGCAAGAGGAGTGCGATGAGCTTCGGGGGCAAGGCTCGCCTGTCTCTGCGTCGTCGTCCTCCTCTGGCAGTGGAAACAGCGACTCGGAGGTAAAGCTGAGGAACGGACCCTCTTTTCCCCGCTTCGGAAACACGGCCCGTCCACATTCAGAGCTATCGGGCCTTGTTCCCATTCCGCTTAAAAAGTAATGCCGAGAGCTTTCCTGAGCATGTCCAAAGGGCCTCCTGACACATACACTCTTCACCTTCAGGAATACGGGCCCGTCGGTGGGGCGAAAAGATGCGTTTCCGGCCCAGCCGATGATCCCAAAAGAATGGGACCGAATCGAGGGCCAGAGACACGGATACGCGAACTGCTTAATGTTCTGGCCCGGTGAGTTAAACGCCGCTGGGATTTGCCAGTGTCTGTGTGTGTGTGGGGGATGATGGGATTTGTAGTTAAAAGGAAAATACCCTTTCTCTTCCCCCCTTTCGGTCTTCTCCTTCGGTGTCGATCGCAGGAACCAAGAGCTGAAGGCACGGATCCGGTCGCTCTTCGGGGAGCTGGAGGAGAGAAGCCACGAGAGTCAGGCTCAGGGAGTTCAACAGGTGGAGCTGACCCGGGATTTTTTCAAAGCCCACAGGTAAAAAAAAAGCAACAACAACAACATGAAACAAAGACGGGAGCTTTCTTCTCCACTCTCCGTCTCCTGAGCTCCCCAAAAAGCTGAACCAAAAGACGGAAATAATTCCTCTTTATCGTGTTCAGAGAAGGGTAAATAAACGGTGCTTAGTTGATTTCTTTGAAGATTAAAAGCAACCCCCCAAAAAAAACCACACACCCCTTAGGATTTATTTTAAATATTGCATAAAATGTGATAACCCTTCTCAAAAGGCTTTTTAAAGAACAGGGTCCTTTTCAGGAGAAAGGCAGGGTAAAAATATTTAAAATAAATAAAAAGTAACTTTTAAAAATAAGTAACCAAATAACATGGTTTGTTACATCAAGGAAGTGATTGTGTTCCCCTTCAAAGGTTTTCCACGACAACTTTGTTACCTTCTTGTTGTTTACAGCTACTTTAAAAATAATAAAAGATTAAAGTATTTTTATGTTTACATACCCACACATACAGATGTCTAAATAATCAACAAAAAGCCCTTTTTATAGAAAGGCAAAGCAAAACCTGTATCTACTGCACGGTGCAAAAAAATGATTAAACATGACAAGAGATTAAAAATCCTGTTCCATCTGAAATCCCAACAGGATGGCTGAAAGTTTTAACCCTGGCCCGACCCACAATAACTAACTCCTTTTTGGGAATGAAGTTACTTGCAACTAGTTACTTCCCAAATGCAAACTGACTTGTAACTAGTTACTTCTTCAGTTCTTCCTTTCTCCATAGAACCTTGGTCCTCACCTACCTGGACGCCCGGAAGAAACAGGAGACCCAGATCGGCCGACTGGAGACCCAGATGGGACTCATGGGTCAGCGCCAGGCCGGGCAGGTGGAAAGCCTGAGGCAGACTCTCCGAGGGCTGGAGGGCAGAAGAGACGGGCGGGGGGACCCCCCAAATGGCCAGCCTTCCTAAGGGAACCCCCATAAAAACCCTCCTAAGATCTCGGCGACCGGATATCCCAGCATCCTGCTTCCAAAGATCGGCCCCCGCAAGAGGAAAGCAAGGCTTAAAAATATAATCTCAGATTTCTGGGGAAACCAATCGGGCCATGCCCTCCGCGGTTCGGTGAATCCAGGATCCGTCCATTCCCGAGTTCCAGCCTGCCGCGTTTTCCTGCCAGCCGGACGTGCGGGCATACACACACATGCACGCTTCCTTTTCTCTCTCTATATATATTTTTTCCATTTTTAGGGCGGGTGGGTTCCTCCACTTCTGTCAGCCAGGGATCAAAGGTGAAAGCCAGACGTTTGATAAATATCCAGCAGACAACGGAGAGGGTGAGCCAGCTCCCATCAGACTCATCCCAGAGTCCAGAAACGGGACGAGGGGGGCCCAAATACAGAGACACCCCCCCCCCAAAAAAACACACCACCCCCTCCTCAGCCTGGCTTCCTCTCCCCCCCCCACCACCGCAGTTTGCCTCCCCCTTCAATACTGATTTATTTTACGCTGATTAAAACGGTCTGCCCCAAAGACGGCTGCCGGCAAAGGTCGAGGGAGGGAGATCAGGATGGGAGGGTCAGGCCAAGGGGTGGGGTGCGAGGGGGGGAGATGAATGGCTAAAGGAGAAGCAAGGGGTCTCTGGTTGGGGGGGGGAGCAGCTTCTTTGAAACATCCAGGGTGAAAAGAGAGATGCTTCCCCCCACCCACCCCGATTTGGGCTTTTGCAAACCTTTTGGGCGTAAAGGAAGGGGTTTAGCCTTGCTGGCATCTCCAGCTGTTCTCCCACAGACCGGGGTGGTGGTGGTGGTGGTGGTGGGGATAAGCTGGCAGCTGCCCTCCCTCCACTTAGGGCAGTCCTCTAAACTGGCCAGCCAGGCGTGGGGGGCGTTTGGCCACCACCTCATTATAAGGGGATCAATACGTCGGAGCCGGGAACCTCAAACAGGGCTGGTCTCCTGGGGAATCTATGTCGCTTCCCCGACAGGCTTTTACCATTTCCTGGGAGGTTTTAGAAGCGAGAGCAAGTCATGTTCTGGGCCCGACAGGCAGCCTGTTCAACCTCACAGGGCTGTTGTGCCAATCACACAGAGGATTCCCTGCGAGAGGAACAGTGGGTCCGGAATATATTTCGTTCTCTCCACGTGTGCAAACACACACACACGTCCACAAACATACGTGTCTTTCAATATATATTTTAAACCCCGTATCTCTCTTGTCTGTTGTCTCCTTCCATTTTGGCCTTGGTTGAGAAAGAAGCCCGCTTTAGGATGCCGAACGATGCAGGGTGACACGGCACCGGCCGCGAAAGTTACTTTTAAAAAAGTAATTAGTTAATAGTCCAAATGTAAACGAAAAACCCCACCAGCAAACAAATCCAAACCAACACACACGGACCAGCCACTGGTCTCGGTATAGCAGGAGATGTGTTGGAGTACATGTCCCATCATCCCCAGCCTGCAAGGATGGGTGTTGTAGTCCAGAGGCATCCCAGGAAAGGTCTCGCCCCCCCCCCGAAGTTGGTATGCCAACCTTTCAACGCCCTTGTTTTTTTTTAAATCTGTGGGAATGTCAGCTGGATAAAATTCCTCAGGAATCATTAAGGAAACCTCTAATGATAGCTTGCGATAATGAGAGCAATACCTGCCTAATTAGTGCGAGGAAGCGGCTTTTAAGGAGCAGCCGGCACACGATTTGGAAATGTGAATCCCAAAGGCCATTAGGAACCAGAAAAAGTAACTTCGCCTGGAGGCAGAGAGACAAACTCCCCCCCCAAAAGCCCCCCCCCCCGTGTTTGGATGGGGGTCCATCCAGCAGACGAGAGGTGCTGATCCTGGCACCCCTTTCCAACCCTTTCCAAGCTGCCCCAGACATTCATTTGTGTGTTTTTTTGGGGGGGGGGAGGCCATTGAGCACCCACCCCCACTGGGGAAAAAAAAGGGGGGGGCTATTAATTTTCCTTCCTCCCAACACACTTTGAAGCTTCCCATTGTGGGCCGAGTGTCAAAGGCCAACCGACCCGATCTGATGAGGTTGGGGGGCTCGGCGGGGGCTTTTCAGATGGAAATGTGGGCAGGCGAGCGTGTGTGCACCCGGGGGCCGGAAGAAAAAGAAGCCGAGGGGGCGAGGGGGGCGGTGCTGGGGGTGGTGACGAGAAGGCCCATCATCCCCAGCCCGGGGCGGGCGGGTGGGTGCCGTAGTCCAACGGTGGCTTTTATAACACCCCCTCCTTTTCTTGGGACGCCTTACACCCTTAAGCCGGACTCTGGACCAGACCTCCCTCCAAAGGGAACGCAACCATCCAGAACAGAGGAAGCCCCCCCCCTCAAGAGGGCACACCCGATGCCCCCCACCCCAAGCTTCTCTCAGGGACCCCACCAGGGAGGGGCAGCCCCGACCCCTTGCTCTCGCTTTGCTTTCGGCTCAGACGCTCCTCCTTCAAAACAAGTCAAATGCAAATATAATTGGGGGGGGGGAAAGGCCCCCAGGATGGCCGTGACCCGCACTCAGAGCCCGTTAAAAAAAAACGATCCAACTGTCCTTTTAATCCACAGGGGCTGCAAATCATCCCCCCCCCCTCCTGCTCCGTCTCCAGGCTGTCCCCTCCTGTGGCTTGTCCACCCACCCACCCACCTTTCTCGGCCTCGCTTTCCTTCCAGACGCCCGCCCGCCCGCCCTGTATTGATCGGTCTGTCTCCACTATCTATCTGTCTGTCTGTCCACCCTCCTTTCCTCCCAAAGGGATGCTTCCTGTCCCCGGGGGCCCTCCCCTCCCCACCACCCCACTTTTTCACACTCCCCTTACCCCCTACACGTATGCTGGCTTTCCCCATCCATCCATCCATCCACACACTCAGCCCATTCTTTCCCAACCTCTCCACCCCCCCACCTCCACCTCTCTCTGGCTTCCCAGGGGAAGGCGGCCCTGGCTGGCCCCCAGGTGGACGAGCTGACCCACAGGTTGAAGGTCAGTCTCTCTCCCAGAGACCCTCTTTCAGATTCAAATGAGGGCCAAAGGGCTTGGTGGGCTAAGGTCAAGCTTGACTGGAGAGCAGGATGAAAAGCCAGGCCTTGGGAAAGGGGGTGGGGGCGGGTTTTGAGTTGACAACACCCTGGGCCACTTTTTCCCCCTCCTATTTCTATTTCTATATTCAGCCGTTCCTCTCTCTCCCCCCTCCCCCACCCCACGGCTGGGTCTGTTTTCCCTGCGGGGGGGGGGGGCTATACAGAGAAACAGCAAAGTCTGCTCCCCCCCCCCCCAAAAAAAACCCCAAAGGACTGCCAAAGCTCCCAGGTCTTTGCAAGGCAACTTTCCTGCACCCTGGGCTCCCCCCCCCAAAAAAGAAAAAAAATAAACAGCAAAAAACGACGGAACGGTAGAACTGAAAAGTCAAAAGGGACCCTGAAGGTCATCTAGGCGGACCCTCTCTTCTGCCCACGCAAGGAACCCACAGAATCCCCCTTGCCGTTCAGCCACCTAAATAATGCTCATTTAAAAAATAATAATTAAAACTACTTTCCCCCCCTTACTTTCCTCCAACCTAGGACTATGGGAGCAGCTCAAGGCGACTGGGGGGGGGGCTCCCCGGCACCATGCACCTCCCTTCTACAACCCCACTCTGCCCCTTTGGGCAAAGGTTGCATCCTGCTCGCCCAAAGCCCTCCGGAGAGGCCTGGTGGTTTTGCAAACCACAGACCTCAGCCACGCGGATTTCCTGCTGCTCCTGCGGTCGGCGGCTGCCCCCCCTTCCTCCTCCTTTGCAGCAGTGGGGAAGCGACCGACCACAACTCCCAGAATCCCCTACGCTGGGGGAATTCTGGGAGGTGCCGTCTTCACAGAAAACGTGCCCTACACCTCTGTTCGCCTTGCTGTGGAGGGGAACCGACTGCAGACAGAGAGAGAGAGAGGGAGGGAGGCAGGCAGACCCACACAAAACTGAAAAGAGGCTGCTAGTCCCTGGCGTTTCCCCACTGCTTGCTTTTAGGGTCCCTATCTGAACAGCGGCTTCTCCCCCTCTCCCTGGCCCAGAGGGGTGATTTGGGGGAGGGACGCTCCCTCCTTTCCTTGGGGAGGGGCTCTCTTCTCCCTTCCTTCCCTCCCTCCCCTCCCCAACATTCCTGGGCTCAACCAGGGAGGTCAAATGTCAATTTGACTTGAAAAGCTAAAAGAGCAGAGGTCTCTCGCGTGTGAAGGGAACCGGAGGAGCACGTAACATGGCTTGACATCTCCGGGAGCCACAAGCTTCCTTGACCCAAAGCGGCCTCCCCCCCCCCCCCCAAAGAAGCAGCCCCTTTCCTTCTCGAAAAGGGCAGCCGCCTCGGACGGGTGACCATCCATGCAGCCTGGCTTCAAGGCCCCTTTGCAATAGGTGTCAGGGGTTTTCAGGGCATCCATAGACAGCAGGACATTCCCTTTTGAGTTCACAGCCGACCCGGGAACATATTCCCCCCCACAAAAAAAAAAAAAGGATTAAAAAACAGTCCAACTAAAACCGATCGGTAAATTCGATTCTACCTGTTCGGGACCGAGCGGAGATCAGGGGTTCGTCTCCCGGTGGAAGGGCTGCCTGATTTCTCCTTGCAGCTTATAAACTGTCCCCTTTTTAAAAAACAAAACAAGAAAAGGCGGCGTGTCAACACTGTTGACAAAAAAGAGGAATGAAATAAACAGGGGAAGAATAAGAGGGAAGACCAACAGCAGACACAAGGAGAAACCGAGGGAGAAGGTATGGGATTCACAGCCCAAAGGTCTAAATATATTTTTCTTTCAACAGGCTCAAGTCAGCTTAAATGGCTGTCATCCACCTTCCCGGGGTTTTAGCGTCACAACCGCCCGGTGGGGTAGACCAGGCTAGGTGGGGGCCTTTCCCCGCTCCTTCCCCAGGGCAGAAACAATAACATCTTCCCAGCCTTCTTTAAGGTTTGCTCGGAAAAGGGCCACCCAGCTGGCGAGAAGGAGGAGGAAGAGGTAGTTTGATCCTGCTCCTGGAGAAGAATTCGGGGGCTCCCCCCTCCATCCTGGACCACTTGGCCGATGCAAAAGGGGGGGCCGGAAAGGAAATTTTGGCCCCTTCCCCCCGACATTCTCCTATCGCCCTGACTCTACCCTGTTCGGCTGGGCTAAATCAAATTTATTCCCAAGACTGATTTTGGGGGGGTGGCTGCTCTTGTACCTATTGATTTCTTGGAAGGAGCCTTTTTTTTCTGATTGGTTTAAAAACAAATTTAACTCCCACTCCGCTGGGGAAGCCTCTTAGAGCAGCTTAACAAGTTTTTTTTTTTAAAGTAACCACCGCCAAGAAAATTCCAAAATAATCAGGTCCAAAACAGGAATCAGGGGAACAGAAAGTAAAATGAAAAGAGCGGAGATGTCCGAATTTTGGGAAACAAAGCGCGTCAAAGGATATGGAACAGCAATTTATTTATTTTTAAATCTCAACCACCAGCTGGGCCATAAAAGCCAGGGCTGTGTTTTCGGCAGGGCTTGGCTTCCCAGTTGACCTGGGTGAGCTTTTCGCCTCTCCCTCCAAGAGATTCCAGCGTTTCATTCCTTCATGCCTGGCTAAACACGATTTCACTGGCCTCCTCTTTTATTTTTATTTTTTTTTCCCTCCCCCAAGGGGAAGCTGGAGTGGAGAAGATGCACAGCTCGAAAGTCAACTTTTTTGGCTTTGAAACCCCGGGAAGGCAGAGTCCGAGGAAAAAAGGAACACTTCTCTCTGGGCCCGATTCTGGTCTCAGGGCCCGCCGGTTTACCCAGGCAGAGAACTCAGGATGGCACTTGGCCTGATCCAGATCACTCTCCCAGCAAGGAAAAGCGGAGATTCGGGTTTACTAGAAGCACAGTTTGTTAGGAGATCTGAGATCTGTGCTCTGAGAAAAGGAGCTAAAATCTGGAGGAAAAAGAGTAGAATCGGCCAATCTACATTGTAAAAACAAGCAAACAAACCAGCTATACCAAAATTGATTTGGGAAGGAAACTCAGCAGTAGAGTTTTGATCTGTGGTCCCTCGGGAAAAAAGTCCACCCTCAAACCCCAGAGAGTGGTTGGCTGGCCAGGGCTGACAGGACCGGGCCTCGATGGATGTACTACCTGGCCAACCTGGCTAACGTCCCCCATTCCTTTTCAAAGCAACCCTCTGTGGGAAACCCTGAGGACTAGCACCCTGCTTGGTTTTTTTTTTTTGAGCAGGACTGTAGCCCAGTCAAGGAGCCCCTGAGTCCCCAGGGCTCTGCAGAGTAGATAAAGCAGCCGACCACTTGGGATGGGGTTTGGCTCGGCTAGAAGCCGGGGAGGAGAGAACCCGGGTGCCAAACGCCCTCCCCTCCTTCGGAAGGGCCTGGGTGCACCCTGCTTTTTTCCCCTGCTGTTCTTTGCTCTGCGGGGCAAAGGGCAGCCGTGCCAAAGGGGAGGAACCAAGCGCAACAGTGCAGAGCGGTCAAGCCGGGCCTGAAGAATAGGGGGTGAGAC
The DNA here is from genome assembly GCA_037013535.1 of Intellagama lesueurii. Classification (NCBI taxonomy): domain Eukaryota; kingdom Metazoa; phylum Chordata; class Lepidosauria; order Squamata; family Agamidae; genus Intellagama; species Intellagama lesueurii. The sequence goes on along the minus strand of JBAJHW010000020.1, from coordinate 2,200,828 downwards.
CTACAGCCGGGGGGATTGGCCCTCGAGCTTCCTAAATCCTCACTCAGCCTGCGACCTGACTTTATGTCCTTTGGCTCACCCCCCCCCCCCAATCTCTCTCTCTCAATCTCTCTCTCTGCTTGGCCTACCTCACAGGGTCGCTGGGAAGCGAAAGCGCCGGGAGAAAAACCTGCCTAAGAAAAACCTCCTTTGCGCTCAGCACCGATCCGCGGGAAGGGCAGCTTCCCGTCTCCTTGGCAGAATTATGGCAGCAAGGTTTACGGGATTGTGGCTAGTTTTTTTTTTTTTTTTTTTTCTGGGGCGGATCGGACCCCCTTTTGGGCTCTGCCTTCCAACCCCAAATCCGGGCGCGGGGGGGGGGGCTCCTGAGCTTGGCAAGGCGAGGGGGCGATGCACCCCACTCCCAAGATGCGCCCCCGGCAGCGCAGGGCGGAGAGGGCTCTCCAAGCCTTGGCGCGCTCCTTCCTCTCCTCCCCGGCGCGTCCCAGCCAGGGCAGCGGGGGGTGTGGGGGGGTGCGCTCTCTGCACGCGCCCAGAGGCCCCCTTCCCCCCGCCGGCCGAGGCCAGGGCGCCCTCTCCCGCCCTCCCTCCCGGCCTGCCCTCCGCAGCCCGTCCTTGGGCGAGCAGAAGGAAGCGCCGGCCGGGGCGGGCGGGGAGGGAGGCGGCCTCGGCTGGCTGGCTGGCTGGCGGAAGGGGAGGGCCGGCGAGGGAGGAGCGAGGGCCGGGCGGGCGGGCAGGCAGGCAGAGGCCGCGAGGCCGGCGGGGGCTGCAGCGCCGAGGCCCTCCCCTTGCCCTCCTTCCCTCCCTCCCGCGTCGGGGCCTGAACTTTGCGCCACCGCCGCGGTGCGCTAAGGCGAGCGCGCCGGCTCGGTCCGTGCGCCCTGGCCCGTGCGCCCCTCCTCCTGCGCCGCCGCCGCCGCCTGCCCGGGTGGGACCGAGATCGGGATCGGGGGCAGGATCGCCACCCCCCCCCCCACCGAAGAGGAGATCCCCCCCCCCGCCTGGCCGCCGGTGGAGCCCCCGCACCTCTCCGCGGCGGGGCGCGCCATGGCCCCCGGGCGCACCGCCACCGTCGCCGCCTTGGCCGGGCCCCCGGCCCGCTGAACTTGCCTCCCGCGGGGGGGGCCCCCCCTTGCTCCCCGGCCGGCTTGGTGTGGGGCTGGGCGGCCCCTCGGCCTGGCCCCCCTTGCCCGCGGGCGTGAGGAAGAGAGAAGAAACCAAGGAGGAAGAGGCGAGCCTGGAGATTAAAACAACCCAAATCCTTTTCCCTACTTGAGGAGCGACCCTTCCTCTCCCCCCCTTTTGGAGAGAGAGAGAGAGAGCAAGCAGGGGAACTTTGGGGTCGGAGGGAGGCCTTCTGGGTCCCTGCCGGGGGTGGGTGGGTGGAAGCCTCCCCCTCCCCATAGCCCTTCCCTTCTCTCCCCCCCCCCCCACTTCCTTGTGCCTTTCCTGGCCTCCTTTTAATGATTAGCCGCCTCGGATCCCAAAGTGACCCGGCTTGAGCTTTTAACTTTAACTCCTTGGATCGCTCGCTGCTCCCACCCCCCCCCCCCGGCGGCCTTTTTGCCTGCCTCTCCCGCGCCCCCCTCTCCGGAGCCCCTTGGGGGGTCCCCGCCTCGGCCAAGGGAAGCCCCCCCCCCGGGGGGCCGCTCCCGTGCGCCTCCTCCTCCTCCTCCGCCGGGGCGGGTCTCTCCCGGCGCGCCGCGCTCAGGATCGGTCTGCGCGGGCCTGGCCCCTGCCCCTCCTCCGCCCGGGGGGCCCCGCGGAGGGAGCCCCGTCCAGCCCCGGCTGGGCCCGCCCGGGGCGCTATGGCCATGGTGACCGGGGGGCGGCTGGGGGGGACCCCAACGGCGGCCCCGGCGAGGCCAATGGCGGGGGCGGCGGCGGGGGGCTGGAGAAGGGCTACCCGCGCACCTCGGAGGACGACTCGGCCTCCCCGCAGGGCGGCGCCAGCGACCCGGAGCCCGGCGACGAGGACAAGCCGGGCCTGCAGGTGGACTGCGTGGTCTGCGGGGACAAGTCCAGCGGGAAGCACTACGGCGTCTTCACCTGCGAGGGCTGCAAGAGCTTCTTCAAGCGCAGCATCCGCCGCAACCTGAGCTACACCTGCCGGTAAGGCCGGGAGGAAGAGGAGGAGGAAGGAGAAGAGGAGGGGGGGTGGGAGGGCTTGGGCGCCCCCTCCCCGGGAGGCGAGGCGAGGCGAGGGGCCGCCGCCGCCTCGGGGGCGCATTTGGAGAGGCAGGAATGCGCTGAGCTGGACGGCCAGGGGGCACGGAGTCGCCAGGGCTGGAGGGGGCACCGCCTGGGCATCCCCGGCTTTGCCACCCAGCCGGGCCCCGCTCCAGGGCCAGGGCGCCACTTCCTAAGCATTCTCCCTCTCGGGGTCTCCCACGGCACCCACAGGCGCCCGTGCCCGCCCCTGGCCAGTGGCCACTCTCGAAGCCCGGCCGCCCCCTGGCTGGACCTGGTCCGCCGGGAAGCAGGGCCCCGAAGGGGGTGCCTGCCTGGCCACGCCGAGGAGGGCAGGTTTCGGGGAGGGGGGGGGACTGAGGTTCCTTTAGCCCCAGAATCTTGGGTGGTGGGATGGCTTTGCAGGCCTGGCTGAAGAGGGAGAGCAAGAAGAGACAGGATGAAGTGCCCTGTCTGTGTTTTTCTCTGCCCCCCCCCCCCGTGTATAGGGAGGGGGGGTCCCCCAAAATCTAGGCTATTGGGCTAGGAACAGGAGCAGGCAGCGCTCTTGCGCCGAGCCAAACCACCTAGATTTGGGGGGGTGGCGAAAGCCCCTCGTGGGTGGCCTGCAGAATTCCTTCTTGAATTCCCTTTTTTTCAGGAGCGGTTGTCCCGTTTCAAGGCTGGTCCTTTTTACCTCCGATACCTGACCCGCACGCAATAACCTTTCTGCCTTCCCCCTCGAAGCATGCAGCTTGGCTCGCTTGCTAGAGATGGCTGGCTGAAGCGGCGGGCTTTAACGTACCAGCCCTCTTATTTCGGGGCCTTCCATTCTTGGGGAGGGCTGAGGACAAGAAGGGGGGGGGGTGCCCAAAAGCCAGAGCTTGCGTGAGCCGATGGGGGGGTGTGCGCGTGTGCGTAGGTTTGCATTTTGAGGACTACAAAGCCCATACTTCTCAAAGAGCTGCCTGGGGGATTTGTAGTCCCACGTCTCTACAACGGTAGTGCCCGACGTTAAACTTGATTTTGCTTCGGGGGGGGGGCTGTGTGTGAGTGGATGATGGGCTTTGTCACCCACTCGTCCTCTGGTGGTCATGGCAGTTCATGGGATCTACGCACCCTGAACCTTGGTGAGTCCTAGTCCTTTAATTCTTTTTATTTACTTATTCGCTATGTTCCTCTCCAACCGTTTTCCCACTGAGCCTAAGTCTATGGTTTTCCTCCTTCCTCCGGTATTCTCACAACCACCCTGCGAGGTAGCCCAGGTGGAAACAGAGGAAGACAAATCGACACTTGCCTGAGGGGTCCCCGTCTCCTGTTCCTGGGGGGCTGGTCTCGGCTGGCCGAAGCACCGGTCAGGCAGGGGAGTCCAGAATCCGGGTCAAGAGGCAAAACGAGGCCTCCTGGGAAATCAGAGAGACAGGCGCGGGCAGTCCCGTGTCCAGCTGGTCCGTAGAGAGCAGGGAGAGGCCTGGAAAGGGGAGTAAAGAAAGGAAGTCTGGAAGGGAGCAAAGGCCTTCTCTCGAGGGAGGCCCCAATCCCAGACACCGGTTTCTGCAAACTGAGACTCTGGAGCCCCATCCAGAGCTCAGCTTAAGGCGTGCCAGCTGCAGGATTGGGCCCTGTGGCCTTCACAGGGAGGGAGAGCTTCCCCCGGGGAGGAGATCCTTCCTCTTGAGGAGACCTCTCCTCCCAATCAGCCTTTTCCTGCAGCCGAAAACGCTGCCCGAGGGCCCCTTGGCGACCCCCCCCCCCCAATTCGGGGAGGGAGCCGCCTCATCCCCAGAGCTCAGCCCCCTAAAAGGTCCAGCATCTATGGGATCCGGCTGCCCCCACGGCCACCCCAGTGACCTACTTTGGTAGATGGAGGTGGTGGTGGGGGGTTAAACCTATATTTCCCGTTTTTCAGTCCAATACAGTCTGTTCATTATGGTTGTTGTGGGTTTTCCGGGCTGTTTGGCCGTGTTCTTAAGGTTATTCTTCCTAACGTTTCGCCCTTCTCTGTGGCCGGCCTCGTCAGAGGGCAGGAGTCAGAACTCTGTCTGTGCTCTGGTGCAGTTTGTTTGGATAGTTGAGTATTTATAGCTGTGGGATCAGCTTTTGTCCTTTTCAGGAGATTGGGTGATTGTGGTGATCAGCCTGTTTTTTGTTTTGGGTGTATTGTTGTGATAAGAGGGAGAGATGATCTGTCACTGTGATTGATGGGTGTCGTTAGCTGGTCTTTTGTGTTCAGTTATCACCGGTCCTTGTGGCTGGGTAGAGTTCGTTTTGACCTTTTGCAGGCTGTATTTTTCAGTGCTGGGAGCCAGGCTTTGTTGAGTTTTCGACTTTCTTCTTTTTTGTTGAAGCTCTGCTGGTGTTTGTGGATTTCAATGGCTTCCCTGTGCAGTCTAACATAATGATTGCTGGTGTTGTCCAGTACTTCGGTGTTTTGAAACAGAACGGTCTGTTCACTTGGTTTTCACAACACCCCTGCAGGGTGGATTAGTCTAAGAGAAACTACCTGAGGTCAAACGAGGGAGTTTTTATGGCCGAGTGGGAAGCAGCAGGGCCGAATTTAGAGTAAGGTGATGTTTGCCGCTCTTGTCCATTCAGCGCCCGTGGCCGAGGGGTGTTTGTGGCCCCCGCAATGAGGACTAGCATCGTGGCTAAGCGACCGTTGCTTTCCCTACCTTTGCTTTCCAGAGATCCTTCTTTGTGCCGAGCCTGGGCAGGACTTTGGCTTTACGACGGCCCTGCCGAGTCGACCAGGCCGTGGCGCCCACCGTCCGCATCAGGCGCTGCGTAATGGGGAGGTGGGACCCCGAGAACCTCACTTTCATTTAGTTGCAGAGAGCGGAAGGAATAAAAACGATGCGGGTTTCAAGTCCTCAAAACCGCAAGAACAGGCTCAGAAACCCGGTGTGTGAGATTTCGAATACAGACCAGAGTTTTTTTAGGGGAGGTCCGGCCGATGTCTTGGGTGCGGCTTAGCCTTCTGTCCTCCCTACGCCCCTGCGGTGTAGGGTGTAGGCTTCAAAGCCCGTTCTTTCCAAACCTGCCCTGTTTTGGCTTGGCCCTGCGGGGTAGGCGTCAGTGAGCAGGGCGAAATCTGGCAGGACCACCGGGTGCGTTTCTCCCGGCAGGGTTTTGCTTTTGCCTCCAGTTTACAATTAAACATCCTCATCCTCATAAGAATATTCATCAGGGCCAGCTCGGAGGCCTATCTGCCTGCTAATATCATGTTTATACACCTTCGTATATGAGTTTTCTCGGGAATTCTGGCAAATGTAGGTGGGGTTTGGCTTCTTCTTTTTTTTTGGAAAGAAACTCCCCCCCCCCCCGGCCAAAATGTTGCCCGAAAATCCATGCCTCTCACTTGATCTATAGGTCCCCCCCTCCCACGCGTGAAACGGAGAGGCGGCCAAATTCCCCAGGGCTCCTGAATTTAAGCAAATTCGCTGTTTGTTTTTCCTGGGCTCCTATTTATGTCTAAATGTTATTGGTTTTTTCGCCCCGGCAAAGGCCCGTGAAACTCATTTGGGAACA